>CM067539.1:12115000-13365000 GCA_034509755.1 Anisodus tanguticus
ATACTACAGCTAGCAATATGCTTTTTGAGCTTCATATCTCCTCAGAATTTCTACGGTAGAAACTACCCTACAGTGTTAAACAGTAACTGAGCTTACCAAAAGTGTTAACTGTTAAATGCTCGACGGACCAATTATAAAATGCATACCTGCAAAGTTCAAATCCAACCTTCAAAACATGAGTTATAGGAATACACAAATGCAGAAAAGATAGAAAAATTAACAGAATAAATCTAGTATTCTAGTTCAGTACAATTCCAATCAATTAACAGAAACATGAAAGAAATTATCTCATCAACTTTATTCCAAAATAGGCGCAGGAAAAAAAAAATAACGGTTGTACAGTTCAGTTAGAAAATCGTCTTTGATATCTTTTTGAGCAGTTAAAAAATGAGATATGTTTTCGTGTACGACAGGCGATATCGCTGAACACAGAACGCAGAGCGAAATACCAATATGGATTTAAAGACTTAAGTTGAAATCTCAAATGCACCCAAATATCAATCCAATAACATTATATAGAGGATTAGGGATCAAGTTTTTACTGTTTTAAGGAATACAATCACACTATTACAGACGGAAACCTTGAAATTTTCTAGAAAAAAAATGCAACTACCTCCAAAGGCATGCTTGAAATCTAAGTAGTTAAGACAAATTCTCTGCGTATGGGTCTTAGAGGAAAAAGGCGAGCCTGAAACGGAGAGAGAGAGAGCCAAGCATGTCTATGGATGTATGGTACTCATGAATCCAGTCCGGAACTATAAGTTCACCATCATGTGTATGTTCTTTTGCAGAAGTAGCATCACTTGACAAACCAAAGTTAATTTAGGGGAGCACAGTAAATAGACAAAACACACTTTTGAAGGAAATTAACTTTCACACTACATAGGCAAAAGAAATTATGGATTAATTCAAGCTGTAGAGATTGACATCCAAAAAAGCATATTATAAAATATTTCTATATAATATAAATATAAAAATAATAACACAACCCTTATACAGTAAAAGAACCATACGTTTATGCAAGCAGTTTTCTTTCAAATGCTTCTCCATATAGTAACACCATGTACCTTGTAGCTCTCCGTCATCCCAAAGCTGCAATCAAAATTAACTACAGTAAGCCAGGAGCGCCATCATTATTTCCTTCATCTAGAATAGCCTAAATACTCCTTAGTGAACAGAGAAAACTACAAACAACACACTGCACATCCATAGACAGCAAGCAATTCACGACAGACAAAACTGTGACTGTTATTTTTGTTTTACCCTTTTTATCTTTGATCAAGTATTATATGGTACACCTGGCTACAAGTGAAAACTTGCAATTTTCATGAGGAAAGCTTTAGTAGGAAGAACATCAACAACAAATAATATCCACTATTTCATAAATAACAGGAATTATGAATGCCATGAAACAAACCTGAACAACAGAAGATGCTAAGACTTTTAAGGCTCGTCCCAATTGGTTTACGCTGTCCCATATCCATTTGCGTCTTTGGAGGTGGTAGCACCATGTTTGTGTTCAAAGGGATTGGCTAAAATTCACAACCAAATTTAGCTTAAGCAAATAGTTACTTGAGTGCAAAAGTGAAGTTTAACTTGAGCAACTATTAGCAAACCCATTAAATTTAGGGTTCAGGAGATGATTCCCAATTCCAACCTTAAGACATATCAGCATTCTTGGCTAGCTATTCATCTAATATAATAGCCTAATTTTGGGGTATTTCCTTCCGTACACCCTCTCCCCGACTAAGCCTACTTAGCCATGTTATCTCAAATTCTTTTTCGAGTCAGGCCTATCATCGAACATTTTGTCACAGCAGACATGTGTATCTTCAATATCCGTGAAGATAGAAGATTTTGCCAACAATTAAAAGTTTCCAAAATGTCTATTTCCAAACATGCACAAGCAAATCAAATAAAATTCCTACAATGCAATAGGAAAAAAAAAAATTTTCCCACAAGAATAGAAAAAAACTAACGATAAGCACCAAAGAGAATATCACACTAATATACACCCAGAAAATTGTGATTACCAACAAAAAAAAAGGTGCATCAAATAAGAAAGGTTTGCATAAAAAGCACACCCAAAACATAAAACTCATCATAGCATAGGAAAAAACGGAAGAAATTAGAAGAACTTGTTTGCGCACCTTGACGAATCACACAACCCGCCACTCACTTAGAAATTCTTAGCACGGTGTAAACCCAGAAAATGAGACGAGGAAAGGAAGAAAGTGGAGCAAAGACGAACAAACATAATGGGACAAGCGAAGGACACGTGTTTTAACGTTGGAAGATGGATGGACTCGTATCTAATTACTATTTTGCCCTTCGTCGTATCACAAAGGTTGACTTATTAATAGTTTAAAATTAAATAAATAATGAACAAATAAAAAGATATCGGAACCTAAAAACATATGGAAGAATCTATTTCCCTTTTTTTAAGTTAAAACAAAAATCCGAAGTACTACTCAAGAATACCGGCCCATTTTTGCCATTTAGATTTGGCCCAATGATTTAATGTAGCCCATTTCCTTGTATAAGTCCCTAGGGAGGTTCTATGAAAATGTTTGGAGGTTAGATGTGTACCTGTGGCGTACCATAGGGCGATCAAGGACATGTATGATGGAGCCAAGATCAGGGTACGAATAGTAGGAGGAGACTCGGAGCACTTTTCAGTGATGATGGGGTTGCACCAGGGATCATCTCTTAGCCCATTCTAATTACCTTGGTGATGGATGATGGACTGACGCGATAAATTTAAGGAGAGGTGACATGGTGTACGTTATTCGCAGATGACATAGTCTTGATTGATGAGACTCGCAGCGGAGTGAATGCTAAGCTGGAGGTTTGGAGATAGACTCTGGAGTTTAAAGGGTTCAGGCTGAGTAAGACTAAGACAAAATACTTGGAGTGCAAGTTCAGTAACGGGTGTAATCATGAGATAGGCATGGAGGTGAGGCTTAGTACTCAGGTCATTCGAAAGAAAGGAAGCTTCAAGTATCTCGGGTCTATTATTCAAGGGAGTGGAGAAATTGATGACAATGTCACACATCGTATTGGTGCAAGGTGGATGAAATGGAGGCTCACATCTGGAGTCTTGTGCGATAAAAAAGTGCCACAAAAACTTAAAGGCAAGTTCTATAGGGTGGTGGTTAGACCGACTATGTTGTAGGGTGGAGTGTTGGCCAGTCAAGACCTCGCACATTCAAAAGATGAAAGTTGCGGAGATGAGGATGTTGAGATCGATATGTGGGCATACAAGGAGGGATAAGATTAGAAATGATAATATCCGTGACAGAGTGGGAGTGGCCTCGGTGGAGGATAAGATGCGGGAAGCGAGGTTGAAATGGTTCAGGCACGTGTAGAGGAGAGGCACAAATGCCTCAGTGCGGAGGTGTGAAAGTTTGGCTATGAACGGGTTCATGAGGGGTATAGGTAGGCCGAAGAAGTATTGGGGAGAGGTGATTAGAAGGGATATGGCGCATGAGCAACTTACTGAGGACATGACCTTAGATATGCGGTTGTGGAGGACACAAATTAGGGTAGTAGGTAGTTGAGCGTAGTCCTACTTACGCTTACATACTGGTAGTTGTAGTGTTATTATTGTAGCCCTGCTTAGCCTAGCATACTAGTAGGCGCAATATTATTTTATAGTATCATGTCCTTTGATTTCTGCTGTTGTATGTTCTTTCGTGTACTTTGTTTATATTATTTACCTGCGTTAGTTATTGCTTCTTTTTTCAAAATGTTTTATCATGACTTATTCGCTTTTGTTACTCTCACTTTCATATTGCTTTAAATTTCTTGTCTGGATCTGACTGTTTCTCTTGCTTTGCTTGTGCTTATGCTTTTTCTTGAGCCGAAGGTCTTTCGGAAACAGTCTCTCTACTTACCAAGGTAGAGATAAGGTCTGCGTACACTCTACCCTCCCACACCCCACTGGGTATGTCGTTGTTGTTTCCTTGTATGATGTGGAAACAAAGTCCAGCTGATACATCATGAAGATTGCTTTTTCTTGGTGAAAAATCATGAGTTTAATATTTGGGTAAGATTTGAAATATTATACTTTTATTTAATATTTTAACTTTTAACGATATGAATTGATGTGTCAAGTTTTTATAATATTCTAGAGTTTCTCTTTTGTGATAAATTATGTAAAGAAGAACTAGAAAAGTCTATCATTTATAAGAGATTCAAAACTGGCTGATAAAAATAACGAAACCAATAATTAGGAATTACAACGCAGTAATGTTACACATCAGGGAAACTGGACCATGATTTTAATATTAAAAAAAAGGAAATACCAAAGGTGTTGGCTAATTAAATGCTTTTAGCTCCCTTGTTTTGCATTTTTCATTTGATCTATTCTTTCCCTAGCTCCTAAGCGTGCGACTTTGTAAGTTCTTTTATTATAATTGAAGAAAAAGAAAGAAGAATTTAATAGAAATATATTTGGAGTCTAAGGAGGGTAGAGTGTACGCAGATCATATAGGAAAAGAAAACATTAACTACAACAAAACAATATGTTAAGCGAAGAACAAGAGACAATAAATAATAACAAAAATTGAAAGACAATAAACTATAGAAAAAATACTACGACTACTAGTAAGAAGGATAAGCGAGGCAACCAAGTTTCAGATTAATATAAGTAAACTGAATAGCTTGATACCAACTGTATCACATAAAAAGTACAAGATATGTGTGTTAAGAGTCCCACATCAGAAATGAAATGGGAACATGAACTTCTTATATAGACTTGGACAATCCTCACCCAAAAGTTAATTTGTAGGGTGAGGATTGTTCAAGTCCATATAAGGAGTCCATGTTCCCATTTCATTTTCGATGTGGGACTCTTAACAATATGTTTCTACTAAAAACTTGAATTCTGCATGCATGTGCCATACTGCCATGAGTGATCTTATTATCACATTATCGATTGCAAATTATGATAGAGAAAATATATAGCAGAATGGCAGGCAGTAAATCAAGTCAATTTAGAATGAATTCTTACAGTATAATATATGTCGGGATGAATTAAATTTCCATCTAAGCATGCGTTACATCGATACCTGGGTGTCATTAAAAAATGAGTATAGGGTTCTATAACATAGTCCTTAAATGCGAGGGAGTATGAGCAATTTTTTTACATCATGGACGAGTGTGGATAAATAAATTAATTCTATAATATCGGCATCCGACTTTGATGCTAGATAGAAATTAAAGGGCTCCCAACGTTGGAACTAGGGATGGCAGGTGAGTACAATTTTACGGATTCCGTATCTCACCCTTCTTAGTTGGAGCGGGTATGAGTATAACTTTGGTGGGTAGTAGGCGGATATAGGTAGGTGTTAGATTTGCAGTTATACTCGCCTCATACCCGCCTGCCTTATACCCGTCAACTATAATTTTATTTGTACAACTTTATATTTATCTAAAGCCCAAATAATTTGACACACATAATTTTAGTAGCTCATAAGCCCAATAATGATTAATTTTGAGGCAAAACCCTATTCACTTGGGTGGTGGACCCGCCTAGGCGGATATGGATGTTGAAAATGTACCCGCCACGAGTATAAAATTTTCTGGCGGGTACCCGCACCCACCCCACCCCACCCCAATTTCCATCCCTAGTTGGAACATAGATTCTTTAATTGGAAAGTCAATAAAATTAGTGGATTACTAAAGAATACACTCGTAATTAGTCGAATTTTTAAATTTGAAAAACCCATCAAAATGCTGGTAACAATAAACTGTCAACGTCGTTAGTCCCTATAATGCTCATGTGTACCAAAATATAATTACACAATTTTACAACAAAGAAAAAAAAATTGATAAAATTCCATGTGATGGAAGTTAATCACAGAAATTGCATCGTAAATGGTAGAATCTACTTCCAATTGAAGGTAGGAATATATATGAGAATGTGAAGTAAATTTTTTGCAACAAATTGATGCAAGCCATTTTCTGGCCTAGTGAGGTGCAATATTTACTTGTCATGAGGAGAGGACTAAGTCTCCATCGTGGATGTCAAGTCAAAGAAGAAGTTCATTGTTTCTCTTTTTGTTGATTCAAAATTCTGATATGAACTATATATATGCCCAAAGTTTGTCGTCCAGTATGGTTTATTAGTAAGAAAATATTCCACTTACTATATAAGTGGTTTCCAGCTTTGTTCGACTCCAAAGAAATAGTTAATGGCTAAACAAACCCTACCCCCAAAAAAACTGAAATTATGCCTTATTTTGTTACCCCATAAATATAACTTTCAACTGTTAAAACCTGTGACTTAATATATTTGTTAGTGCATGTATTTTAGGCTCCTAAAACACTTTAAAAATGTGGCAAGACGTGTCATTTAAACTGAGAGTTAATGCGTAAAATTTTTCTAAACTATCACAACTTTGTTTCATACTTAAACTATCATGTGTTTTTGTTGCTCCTTTGAACTATAATATTTGAAGATTAAAACCCCCAAAGTAGAGAGTATTTCTCATGTAAGCTTCATTAATTAATTAATAAACTATAAGATTTGCTTGATCATCACCTGCACAAAGTAATTTTATTAAAAAACATGAAATTATTTGAGACAATAGGTAGAATTATTGGTTTTGGGACCTATTTTTTCTGGTCGTCCTCATGGTATTAAAATCACATGGATTTTATTTGAGGGGAATTAAACAATTCTAAACTCCTCTCTCTCCCGGGGGAATCGGAAAGAAATTATCTCATATGCTCACTTATAATTTGAATAAAATAAAATAAAACTATAAGAATTTCATGTATTTTATAATTTATAGATCGGCTACATTATTTTTTCTTTTTACTTATTTCTTCTGGAAAAGGTCTTATAATAATTAAAGTAACACGTGTAAAGGACTACAAAGTCAAATTAATCTTACAACAAACACGGGAAACTCAACATTCCTAACACGCTCAAGATTAGATATTTGGAGCGTGGACCAATAATATAGGAGCTCAACATCAAATAAATAATTGTAATGAATTTGAATCTAATATCATAATATAAAATGAATATTGTACATAATCACTCAACTCTAAAAGCTAATTCAAATACTAATATTGGTCAAAAATCATACAAGGAGCCTAATATTTAATCCCATGATCAATGTGGGAAACCCAACAATTGTGTAAACTGTGGAGTATCACTTTGCACAAACTATACTAATATGGTGATGAAAGTCTTGTAGAAGATGAAAATATTTGATGCAATTTCTGTCATAGTTGATATACAGTTTCCATTGTTATTATTGGTATAGACTCGGTAAAGTGTGCCAGGTATGATTGGCAAATACTTTCAGAAAATGTTTTTTGATAAATAAGTCATTTTTTATATTTGGTTGTGTTAGAGTGAGTTAGAGTCCAACATTGATTGGTGAATCATGAACTGGTTGGTCACGAATTGGACAAATCTTTCCTCATGAGCTAGCTTTTGGGGTTGAGTTAGATTCTGTTAAGAGTCTCACATCGGAAATGAAATGGGAACATGAACTCCTTATATGGACTTGGACAATCATCACCCTACAAGCTAACTTTTGGGATTGACTTAGGCCCAATATCCATTTTTTACATGGTATCAGAGTCAGATACATTCCAATTCTTTGTTCGTCGATGTTGGGTCCCAAATTATATTGTCCACACTCCAGTTAACGAGGCCTGAGCGTGCGGGAGAGTGTTAAGAGTCACACATCGAAAATGGAATAGGAACATGGACTCCTTATATGGACTTGAACAATCTTCACCCTACAAACTAACTTTTGGGATTGAGTTAGGTCCAATATCCATTCTTTACCGATTCAAATGTCACTATTTAATTTGCACTATAAAATATTTTTTCACTAAAAGAGAAAAAAAACTTCGTTTGATCATTTACACGCGAGAAGTCATTTTTTCATAAAAATCTTATCTAAATAACTTATATCCTTGCTCCGACCAATATAGCTTAGACATTACTCTCAACATTTAATAACTAAGATATTATTATCAATATTTAATACTAAAATTTTTAATTAGTCTAAATTGCTAGTATTATTTTGTTTTTTTTTCCTGATAAACGTTGTTCCCAGAAAATAATTTTCAATCACTAACCAAGCACCAGGAATTTCTTTCTTTGGGAAGATGATTTATTTTTAGAAAAATACTTCTAGGAAAATGACTTCTTTCGTACCAAAAAGAATTAAGGATGTAATTTTCGCTTCATTGAACTATTGAATTTTGCTAAAAGTTAAAACGATGGAAATTCACATTTTACTATTGATCCAAGTTCCAAATAGAGTTTAAGCAAAGTACGGTGGAGTAAATATATAATTTTATTTTTTCAATCACAGAAATGTAGAATAGTGTAATTCTCCGGGGCGTTCGACTACAGAAGCCATTCATCTTATTAGGAGGTTGGTGGAGCAGTATAGGGAGAGGAAGAAAGACTTACATATGATTTTCATCGACCTCGAGAAGGCATATGATAAAGTCCTTATGGAGGTTCTACGGAGATGTTTGGAGGTTAGAGATGTACATGTGGCGTACATTAGGGCAATCAATGATATGTATGATGGAGCAAAGATCAGGGTACGGACGGTAGGAGGAGACTCGGAGCACTTCCCAGTGATGATGGGGCTACACCAGGATTCAACTCTTAGCACATTTCTATTTTCATTGGTGATGGATGGACTGACGCAACAAATCCAAAGGGAGGTGCCATGGTGTATGTTATTCACAAATGATATAATCTTGATTGATGAGACTCGCAGCGGAGTAAACGCTAAACTGGAGGTTTGGAGACAGACTTTGGAGTCTAAAAGGTTCAGGCTGAGTAGGACCAAGACAAAATATTTGGAGTGCAAGTTCAGTAGAGGGAGAGACCCTGAGACAGACGTGGATGTGAGGCTTGGTACTCAGGTCATTCCAAAGAAATAAAGCTTCAAGTACCTCGGGTATATTATCCAAGGGAATAGAGAGATTGATGATACGTATTGGGGGAAAGTGGATGAAATAGAGGCTTGCATCTGGAGTCTTGTGCGATAAAATGGTGCCACCAAAACTTAAAGGCAAGTTCTATAGGGTGGTGGTTAGACCGACTATATTGTATGGGGCGGAGTGTTGGCCAGTCAAGACTTCATACATCAAAAGATGAAAGTTGCGGAGATGAGGATGCTAAGATGAATGTGTGGGCATACAAGGAGGGATATAATTAGAAATGATGATATCCGGGACAGAGTGGGAGTGGCCTCAATGGAGGATAAGATGCTGGAAGAGAGGTTGAGATAGTTTGGGCACGTGCAGAGGAGAGACACAAATTCTCCAATGCGGAGGTGTGAGAGGTTGGCTATGGAGGGGTATAAGAGGGGTAGAGGTAGGCCAAAGAAGTATTGGGGAGGGGTGATTAGATGGGATATGGCGCAGGTGCAACTCACTGAGTACATGACCTTAGATAGGGGGTTATGGAAGACAATGATTTAGGGTGGTAGGTAGTCCAATGTAGTCCTACCTACGCTTACAAACTGGTAGTTGTAGTGTTATTATTATAGGCCCGCTTAGTCTATCATACTAGTAGGCACAATATTGCTTTATAGTTCCATATCGTTTGATTTATGCTACTATGTGTATTTTGTTTATCTTATTTACATGCATTAGTTATTGCTTCTTTTTCATAATTCACTATCATGGCTTAGTCGCTTTGTTTGTCTTATTTTACTTGTGATTGTGCTTTATCTTGAGCCGAGGGTCTCTCAGAAATAGCCGCTCTACCTACCAAGGTAGAGGTAAGGTCTATGTACACTCTACCCTCCCCAGACCCCCACATTGTGGGATTTCACTGGGTATGTTGTTGTTATTGTACAATGTACAAACCTAATTGGAGAATGATCTCTACTTACATAGGTCTTTCACAGAAAAACCAAAAGGGTCAAACTCAATAGATACGTAATTGTCACTAGCAAATTTCCTAACAGAGATTAAGTTTTTAATGATGTTAGGAACATATATGACACTTTTTAGGGTAAAGGGTGGGTGAGGTGGTTGTGTTTGAGTGGTGCCGTAGCCTTGAATCGAAATGCGATTGCCATTGCCGACCAAAATAAATTGAGGATTATTCAAATTAAATAGGAGAGGGAGATTATCAGAGTCGCGAGTGAGGTGGGATGTGGCACCTGTATCCATATATCATGCGTCGTCGAGCTGCTGGAGATTCATAGTGATGTAAACCTGACTCAGTTCAGCAGGGGACATGGGATCGTAGGCCTGCTGTTGGGCCGTGGAGAATGGGCCAATATCGTGCCATGTTTGTGGATGATAGCCCTAAAAGTGAGTGATACACTTTTCAGGACGGTGAAAAGTTGCCGAAATCTGTTGATTGGAGAGAGAAAGGTGTTGTTGCAAGAGAGAAAGATGATTGTGGCACTAGTATCCGAGATAGATTCAGTGCTTTCTGATGATACACGAGAAATTGTTATCGACAAGGTGTGTCTGATAAGAGATATGAAGTGGAGCTGCAAAGCCCAATATGCAACCAATGATCTACGAGGAAGGACATGCAGTGGCATGTTTTACACACTGCATGACCAATATACATATCACCTTTCTCATGCCCAATATGCCCAATATGCCCAATCACCGTAATAATGTACGATTACGTACTTGTTGAATGTGTAAGACATATCAGTGGCATGTTTTACACACAAAAAAGAAAAAAAAAATTAAAAGGAAAAATGTAGATATGCTTCACTTGTTATTTGGATTTGAGAGAGCTAGAGGAAGAACATGCAGTTCTCTTCATCATCAAAATTCGGACCATTTCTAGGCGAATCTGCATAGCCGATTCCCCTACGTATAGTAGGAAAAATACTGAAGAAAAATGTGGAGAAAACTGCACCAGACAATGGCAAATTCATGAACAAAGCTTCCAGGTTAGGATCAGCTTTAGGCCAATAGCAATCCTGCACGTTAGCATCGCTTAGTGCAAACATCAAGAGTGACACAAGGGCACGAACGAAGTCCATTATCTTTAGATGGTAGCTTGTTAAATATGCTTGCATGCGTTTTCTCGTGTCCTCATCATGATTGAGATGATCAGTGTTGAATAGGTAGAGGCCGTTGGGCACGGTGATTCCGTAGTATATTTTTCCGTTTTGGTCGAGGAAGCTGTCGGTGAAGGAGGAGAAGAGACAGGTGGCGGAGAGGAGGGTGATGAGGGTTCCGGTGAGGTACTTGTGAGTGAGAAGGCAGATGCCTCCATCGGTAAAAGATGGAATTAGAGTATGGAAAGCGAGGACTGTTCCGGTTGGTAAAAGGTTGGGTAGGTTTGATGCACCTGCTAAGATTTTCCTGCCCCTCCCCCGGGTTTAACGGTGGCTGGTGCAGCAGCGGCGGTGGCCGGTGGTGTGTGAATTTGAAGGGATGATTGTTGAGACATGGTGATGGTTATACTTAAGAAGAGAAGGCTTGTTTTGTGTTGGTTTAATTGTCACCTTTTTGTTACTATGATTGAAGTGTCTATCATATGGTAGTCTTTTTATAAGTTATCAACACTAAAGAGTGTAGAAAAAAGTAAGGGTGGCCGAGTGGGCCGGGCTCGGGTCTGGCGGGCCGGGTCCGCGGGGTCGGGGTCGGGGCGGGACGATCCGGGGGGTCGGGATCGGGACTAGCGGGCCTAGCGGGGTCGGGTGCAGGCGGGACTGCTCCGAGCCGTCCGATCCCGATCCCGTCGGTATCGGGGGCGGGGCGGGGCGGGCTCGGGTCGGACTCGGGTCGGGGCGGGGCGGGGTCGGGTTTTCCTTTTTTTTTTTTTTTAAATAACATATGTATAAAAAAAAACTCAATAAATAAAACAAGATAGTGTAATAAAAACATCCCAAGGTCATTTTTGTGCCTCTTATATTATTTAATAGACATATGATTTTTTTGTAATACAAATACAATTGTCTAAAATCTAAATTGCAACTTTATGGTGTTGTCCAAAAGTTGCAAATTACATAATAAAATTGCAATTAAAAAAATTACATTTTCAAAAAAATCTTTCTAATTGCTTGATGATTTCATGTGGTTCTTCGGTTGGAATAGGTATTTGTTGGTCAAATTGATCCACGTCGCTTCCACTACCTTCGGTTAAGATTTCGTTGTAGTTTTCATCATCTTCTTCGTTGATCTCCGGTTGACCGCACCTTCTCGCTCCGCTCGTATCCAATCTCTCGAATAATACGCAATTTCCAAGTCGTCTCCGCCAATGAGTGTCTGTGGTCTCCTATTTGATATCTGCCTGCGAAAAAGCGCTTTTCGACGCGGTTGATGACGCTTGAATGTTCAAAACATCTCGAGCCATCAATGAAAGTGTCGGAAAGGTCTTCTCATTCCCCCTCCAAAAGATTTCAAATAAGTCTTCTTGTCCATCTTCATTGATAACTTCTTGATACGGTACGAACCCCGCAAAACAAAAATATCCAACTCGCTAATTTGGTTAGTAGAGGTACGGCCGCACATTCTATTTACGAGGCTTTCAATACTAGCCGCGAAACAGCATGTCTTTTGTGAGGTTGTGTTGAAGATGAAAAAGATGGTATGGTAGCCGGTACGTTACTAGCATTTTCTTGTTGATAAAATCTATATATATTTTTGCGGTGGTGTTCTACGCTATTCAACACTTCTTCTTTAGTTTGTTCAATAGGTGGTGGGTGATTTAGATTTTTGGGACTTGGAGGTGGTAGTACTTCTATACAATCGTAAATAGTTTCAATTAGTGATTTAGTACCGTCTATTTTAATAGTAGGATTTAATACAGAACCAATAATATAAATAGAAGGAATAGGAATAAAATATTTTTTTATTTTGACAAACATTTTTTTAATAGTTGCCTTATAAGTTGGTTTTTCCATATATTCACTAAGTAATAAAAATATTAGAGTTATATAAAATAACATAGTTGAAATAGTAGGATAATATATACCGGAAAATTCTTTTGTTGCTTGAAAAAATTTCTCTAAAAATACAATAAGTTCGGAAATTTTTTCCCAATCACTATCTAAAATCATATCACCGGCTTTTTATTATGAGAGTTAAAAAATAAAGTTATAGGTAATTTATAGTCATAAGCAACAAGGAGTTGCTCGTATAAAGAATTCCACCTAGTGGATACTTCTTGTGGAATTCTTCTAAAAGGTAGTCCACAATCATGACAAATTTTTTTATATTCTTTTCTACGTTGTACTTTATTACTTTTAAAAATAAAGTTTATAGCAAATTGTATTTTACTAAGAATGTCTTCAAAAAGTGATAGACCATCCTTTACAATTAAGTTATATATATGGCACGCGCATTTTATATGAAAATGGTCTGAAAAAGATGGAGCTAAACTATTTTTTAACATTGTAATTGCGTAATTGTTATTAGAAGCGTTATCTAATGTAATAGTCATAATTTTATCGGTAATTCCGTAATAATCGCACACTTGATAAATATTTTCTGCAATAAAAGTACCAGTGTGCCTATCATCTATATATCTATACGCTAAAATACGTTTTTGCATAGACCATTTATAATCTATCCAATGACAAGTTACGATTAAATAATCATGGCCGTTAGTACTACGACCTATATCGGACGTGATAGATACTTTGCCATTAAAATGATATAATGAAAAACGTAAATATTGTTGATATTCATGCGCAAATTTAAATACATCTCTCTTAACGAGTTGACCTAGGAAAACCGTTAAAAGCGGGATTATATATATCTCTAATGTAATGAATAAAACCGGAGATGAAGGAAATGAAAAAGGCAAACCCTCCACAAAGAACTAATTTTGATATTGCTTCCCTATCTCTATGTTTGTTGTATTTAGAGCCTACAATTCCCCCGTCATAGGGTTAATTTGACCACAGTACTTGGTCCGGACGATGTATCGACGTATGTGAACCTTGTCCCGATGGAGCGGCCGTTTGCGCACCCGGTTTTGAAGCCTGGTATTGGGCATACCTAGCTGGATGAGCACTTACTACGTGTCTAATTAAACCCCCGTCCCACCGTGACCTTTTCCGCTTTTAAATTTTAAAACATTTTTACAAATTTTACATATGGCTACTTGATTCTCTACGTCCCTATCAAAAAATGTCCATGCATCTGATTTTAATGGTCGTTTTGCTGGACCTCGTCTCATACTAGGGGGAATAGGAGGTATTTCAGTTGAAGGTGCACTAGTGGGCGTGTTGTCATCAATATTAGTGGGTGTATCGTCTAAATTAAAGTCTTCTTGAGTTTCAGAAAATAACTCCTCGTCTAAATCTAATGGTATTGTAGGAAAATGTTGAGTATCAACAAAATCATCATGTGTAGGAATAAGATGACTAGAAGAAGTACCACTTGCCCAGTTGCCTCTACTAGAAGAAGCACCCTTACCCTTACCCTTAAACATACCTCTAATTCCTTCCATTTTAATTATATGCTAACAAATAATTAAAGTAAATAAAATTAAGTGCGCTAAATAAAATAAACAGACAATAATAATTTAATGAAGGAACGAATGTACCAAACGCCGACGTAACGTCGACGTGTAATCGAGAGGTTGAAAATTGAAACTTTGCTCGATGGAAGATCCTCAAGCTAGTTGCCAACTTCACTCCCAATTCCCAAATGAATTAATAAAATTGAATATTTAGCAAACAATGTAGAGAGATATATTGAGAAATTAGAGAGATTGTAGGAAGATTTGTGAGAAAGATGAAGAGAAAATGAGTTATTTATAGTTGAAAAATTGGGTTAAAGTGTAAATATAATAACTTATGGGTTAAAAATAAATATTAAGGGGTAGGGGGGTTGGGGGAGGGGGGGGGGGCCTAAAATGGCCGTTGGCCAACGGCCATAATCTAAAATGGCCGTTGGTGCAACGGTTATTTTTGCAAAGGGGATTTAATTGTCGGGGTCGGGACGGGCTCGGGCGGGCTCGGGTCCGGCGGGCTCAGGGCGGGCTCGGGTCGCGGGACGAGACATCGTCCCGTCCCGAGTTCGAGTCCCGCCCCGTTAAATTTTATTTTTTTTTTAGAGCGGGGTCGTCGGGACCGGGGCGGGGTCGGGCCGGGGTCGGGTCGTCCCGGCCCACTGGCCAGCCTTAGAAAAAAGTGATTCTATTAGGTGTGATTAGAGTACGTAAGCATGTGCACGTCCAAACTACGATGCAATTAAACAACGGGCCGGTTTTAGTTGTATATACACCAATAATGTACGGGAATTTACCTTATTAGTAAAATTTAACTGATTATAACATATTTAATTTTATAGCTCTTTTTAATCTACCATGCATATTAGGTTTTTTATGAAGAGATACGTATGTTATATAAGGAATTTATACCGTACTGTCAGTTTACATAACTTAAACTCAAACTAATTCTTCTTCTTATGTTATTGAATTAGTCTTTCTTTACCCGAAGAAACATACTGCTGATTGTGTTGGTTAATATGGAGGATCCACGTTGATTTTCTACATATCATTCAAATTTATAAAATACCAACATAAAGTAAAATTCTTACACTGATGACAGTTGATTTTGACGCATTATTGGTTTCCTATATTAAAAGAGAAAACTTGAACTTGTTGAGGTAGCTTGTGCTCAAACTAATGCAGAAAATCAAGAAAACATTTCTCTATGATTTTCTCAAGCACTACTTCCATTATCACCAATAGTTGTGAACAAATTCCAAGAATTCAAGATACATAAATTTACCAAGACTTTGAATCACCTAGGGGTACATATAGAATTCATTGATCATGCAAAGGAATTCATCGACGATTGTATTTCTTCCAAGGTGCGCCCTTTGGTCTCTGGAACCAGCTTTGCAACAAAGATAACAGTCAAACCACATACTGCTGAAAATATGAAGAATGTTCCTGAAACACCAACAAACTTACATTTTCAGCAACAAAAAGTCCCATCTCTTGTAGTAGAGATATATTTGAAGGAAGTGGATTTTAATGGACAAGGCAGTACCTTCAGAGCTCCATAGCATAAGAAAGTTGAACGAATATGAGACGACCCAAGAACCGAACCAGCTGACTACTGTCACTAGGCTTCCAGCTAAACCTTTGACATTAATTGAGAATATCTGAGGTAGAAGAAACAGTTGGCTCAAATTATGTTGATAAATTTTGTAGTAGCAGCATTTATAATTAATGAGGTAAATTTTAGAGCTACAAACCTCTGACATAATCACCCACGGTATACCTCCCATGCCTAATGAGAAAGATCCTGTAAAGACCTGGCAGCAGTAAATTAAATGGAGAGTTGTCATAAAGGACCTGTAGTCTCTCGAAATCAATAATTAGCCTACAGAACCCTACGGAAGCACAGGATCCATATAGACGATACCAACAAGTTGGAACTAGAGTTCTCTGGTTAGAAACTGTTAGAGACTTGTCTGTCACTGTACAGATAAATGTAAAATTTAAAGAACTCAATAATTATTCAGAACTCAATGAAATGAGCCTGGATAATGCAGAGTCACATAGAGGTTCATATGGCTGGCCACAATATGCTAGGATTGAGACAAAGTTGGTTGATTTTGATTTAAAATAATTTAGATGTTTGAAAATAGCACAGAGTAATCTTCAGGCAGATGCAAATGATGTTACGTATGGAAGGATCCAGTGTGATCGCAGAAAAGATAGAAATCATGTTACCATTATTCTTTCATAGTCAACCTGAACTACTTTGCAATCGAGGCATAGTTGAATATTGAATGACTTGGAATAATGAAGATATTCGAAAATAGCAGAGAGTAATTTTCTGGCAGATGCAAATAATGTCACATAAAAAACATGCAGGGTGATTGCAACATGGCATGAAAGGATGAAATTGAATTACCAGTATCCCGACAAGTGCCAAAAAGGGGCTCGACTTCCATAGTTGAAGATGCTGTGAAGAACTACATTTTATCAGAAAATGAATCATACACAGCAGACCTGAAAGACATGGAATTTCAACGTGAAACCTGTAGTAAGAATGACGATCCCACTAGGAAGCAACCTAAGCATGTCCCTGCAGCAGAAACCTGAACAAAACCTTGGTAAGAGTTATTCGCTCATTAAAAAAAGAGCTCATTAACCAAAAAAAGAGTTATTCGCTCATTAAAACAGCATCAGTAAGAAGGATTTCTAGCAAGTACGTTTACCATCAATAATGGCCGCCTTCCTGATTTATCCATCAGCAGAACTCCTAAAACTTGCATTGGGATCTGCAGATCACTAAAGCATTCAAAAATCTGATGGAGCGGATTCATTATGATTTAGCATGTCAGGATAAATTATTTACCTGTACTACCACCATTGCAATTGATCCAATCCTACCGGGGAAACCTGATATATTTTGTGATTAACATACTAAAATTCATTTTATCTTTTATTAACAAGAAACTAATGAAACACCAATCGTATAGAAACATTTTATACCAGCTGACTCAAAAATAGAACTTGCATAATATGAAATAGCATTGACCCCTCCAAGTTGTTGCAACACCATTAAGCCCACTCCAACCTGGATAAATTGACAAGCATAACAATATTATTGATCACATGAAGCTAAAAGATTAATTGTTACGAGAACACTAAAGGTTGTCTTACTATAAGCGAATGTGCATATTTCTTTTGGAATAAATCTAGAAACTTAGCCTCAGAGAGTTTCTGAAGGCTTTCTGTGTAATCCTGCAAGTCAAGAGATAATACATATTTACTCTTCCAGTCATACAAATATCATAACGGAAATTGAAATAAAAGAGAGATATAATGCTTTCATTCATAGCAAGTCAGGAACTTACTTTTATTTCAGCAGCTTCTTCTGATATATTGGCATCCTCTCCCCTAAGGCGCTGGAGAGAAGCTTCACATTCTTTCCACTGGCCAGCCTTAGCCTGTCGACAGAAACATAGTCAACTAGATTCAAAATAAGTCGAATTGGTCCAAAAATGAAAGAAAAGAAACTTCTTTTGCTTGTAAATGAAGTGGAACTTTTATCACAAAGAAGACCGCAATGCTCATTTCTGAATAAATCAGAACCTAGTTATGAAAAATACTTGGACCAAAGTTGTTTATCTTACCAGCCATCTAGGGGACTCCGGTATGAAAAAAAGGCCCAAAAGCTGCATTATACAGGGAATAGCTCCTGGAATTATGTTTTACTTTGGATCAATAAACATGTCCAAAGCAAGAGGTTTTCAAAGGAAAAAGGAAACAAAAGAAATTTACCAATTACAGCCAATAGGCGCCAGTTGATGATTACTCCAACTACATACATAAGTGATACTCCACAGCATATCATTAGCTGAAGCATCAAAAGCATGCAAAGATCAGCTGCCAGAAACGGAAAAATTAAAATGGAAGCTAGAACTGTGGGCTTACCTGATTAACAGTTGTGAATGCGCCTCGGAGATTCTTAGGTGTTATTTCCGCTATATATACAGGTACCTATATGTGGAAAACAACAGCAGAGTCATTTATAATGTAAGTTAGGTTAAGCCTGTTCAATAAACACTTGGTGTATTTACCACGTAAGAAATAATGCCAACTCCATATCCCATCAACAACCTCCCAATGTCAAGCCACAAAGCATTCTGTTGATGACACAAAACAATACAAAAATAAAATCGATCAAGAGGAAAGAATGATAACATAAAGGTGGAACGAAGGATAAGATGACTACCTTGCCAAAAATAATTGAAAGCCACCCCAAAAAACAAAACAGCTCAGAGAAGCCCATTGCCTGAATAATTAGATAAAATAATTGACTGTAAATGAAAGGTTGATTTCCTTCCTAAACTGTTAAAATGCGCTGATGTATAACCAACAAATCAAAAACTTACACCTCTCCGGGCAAAAAGATCTGCTAGTTTCCCACTCATTACAGCACCTATCATCGCTCCGATTGTCCATATTGAACCAAATACAGAGTACTGGAATGATAAAAAGTACATATATAGAATCAGAATAAAACTTCTCGTGTACATCTACAGATAGTAGAAACAGTGAGCTATTTACACAACTTGCTTTCAGTCAAGAAGCATTCATATCACAGGGAATGAAGGAATTTGATAAGACCATAAACTTAAGTGTTTGAAATAATCTCTATAGTTTTCCAGGAATTAAGTGAAGCACAAAATTTTACGTGGTAAATACACCAAGTGTTTATTGAACAGGCTATAGTTGTTTGGTGTAGCAGAATGCAGTGGTTTCTATAGCTGTTTGGTGTAGCAGAGTTTTCCAGGAATTAAGTGTTTGCACGCTATTGGTTTTCCTCAAAATAATACTCCTCCTGTCCCAATTATGTGGCATGGTCCGAATTTCGAGTTCGAATTTCTCGAGTAAAACAATTTAATTTTGACCGTGAATTCGATACAATGTTTAAGTTTTTTGAAATAAAATTTTACATATTTAAAAAAATACATAAAAAGTAACAATAATTAACAATACAAAAATATTTAAATGATATATGAAAAAATTACGGTAAAAAAAAACTTGTTTGAATCTTGAAACCAAAAGGTACAACATAAAATGGGACGGAAGGAGTAATTTGATAATGTTAGAACTGACCTCAGCCACAGAGAGGCCTAGATCCTGTATTATCCCAGTCTGAGCGGGTGAAGAAAATCCCACCTGCATACCAACAAACCAACAGCACTTCAGATTAGGTATAAAGACTCCACTCTCACAGCACATAAATAGTTATCAGAAGGAAATACATTCATCATAGACATATACAATTTGCTCTCGCATGGTTTCTGTCTTTAATGGAATGATGAATTTCCATTTTTGCTCGATCGCTTGGGGACATTTAAGACAAGCCATACTAATAGCTCAATCGCTCAGGAAAATTAGTCTCTTAAAAAGCAATTTTTTAAATTTTAAAGTATATTAATTTTAAACCTTTTATTTTATCATTATTTCATTTTGGTCTTTCTATTATTCAGTTGAGCACATTAAACCTCCATCATTTTAAGTGTGTTTCTTTCGGTCCAATTAACGACTACTAATGAAATTTCCTCCACCACCATTCAAGTCGGTATCAAGTACAGATAAGTGTCAACAGATAATTATATTAATTATAAAAATTATATATATATAATATTTAATTTTACAGAGAAACCATGAATTTACGTGTTCCATAATTTAACCTATAAATACGCCTCTGTCTAGCAGCCATGGCACTTCCGCGTTCTACCAAATGATACTAAAGAAAAATCTATAATACCATTTTCTTCCACTTTTCACTTTTTAACAGTAATATGACTTCAATCCAAAGTCCAAACTATACAGAGAAGCAAAATAAACTTACAGCAGAACCAAAAACAAAGGAGCCGGAGACGGCAACTAAGGTGCTGAATACGACGGTGGCTGTGGCCGGCGCCGGAGTATCTCCACTGCTAGAAAGCAAAGGATCAGTGGTTGCAAATCCATCTTCTATTCTTTCCCTCTCCATTTAAATTACCTTATAGTAACTGAGTTTCTCAAGATATGTTTTAGTTTGGTGTTGTTGTAATATATATATATATATATATATAACTGTAATAAAATATTAATATTTTTCATTAATTGTATTAATTATATATCTTCTATTTTAGGTAGAATTATAATTTCTTATAATTAAATTAATTAGTTATCTAATGTTGTATCAAAGTAAATATTCTTATAATCTTATATATATTATAAATTATTAATTAATAAAATCAAAGGAACATATTCATTTATAATAGAATATTTTTCGATATTTTTTTATTGATTATATTAATTATATATTTTTTATTTTAGATAAAATTATAATTTTTTTATAATTAATTTATTAATTACCTAATATGTATCAAAATAAATATTCTAATAACCTTATATATTGTAAATCGTTGGTAGGTAAAATTAGAAAACATATCTTTTTATCTAGAGGGGTCAGCTTGCTGGCAGGGAGTCAACTTTGCGGCCTTAGGGTCGCAAGTTCGATTCTCCCCTCCGGATATCGTCCTCCGGGACACATACATGTGGTAAAGCACAGGCGCTAAAAGCGCGCGGGCATGTTGCGGTGTGGGTTCGGTCTCCGCCAAGCCTTGTGGATCGGGCCTGTGGGGGGGTCAACCTTGTAGCATTGATCAGTTGGACGCAAACGGACACTGACCATGTGTGCACATCCCGCGATTTACCTGGTGGTGGGGTGTTGAAGGACCGGTCCCATCATCTCCAGGACGTCTGGGTAATACCAGTGAAGTAGTCAGGCGCAAGTCTGGAAACCTGTATTATAAAAAATAAAAAAAACATATCTTTTTAGACGGCTTCACTGTTTGGTTGTGTTCATCTTGACAGATAGGATAAAAGAAAGGAAAAACATTGAAAGACTTAAGTTTGGGTCTTTTTTTAAAACATCAACGTTGTGTATTGTCCAAGATTTGCGCAGTCAGCAATAGGCTGCTCTGCACCTAATACTAATCTGTTTGATTAACAATACTCCCTCCCTCCCAATTTATGTATTGAAGTTCAAATTTCGAGAATTAAATTATTTTTTATTATACATTTTTTATATATTATTTTAATATTTTAATATAATAATATTTTTTATGTAATTTATTAATATAGATATTTTATTTTAAAAATTTAAACATTTCATATTCAAATTTCAATGAAAATTAAAAGTTTGACTCTCAAAATCTGACATATATAAATTTAGACAAAGGGATTACTATTATATTCATCTGTGCGGTTTCATTTGACACATTCTTTATTATTTTTATTAAAAAAAAGATAATTATTTTTCAAAATTTATATAATTTTAATATTTTAATATATATAATGACATGACTTGTTGCGATCTACTTAACATAAAAGTTTATTCTTTTATAAGAAGAGAAATTAATAATGTGTGTAACTCTTATTACCATCACTCGTTATTTAAAAAGCTTTTGAAACTTATATTAGGCTTATATGTCAAAGTCTTCTGTAATTTATTAAGTTTGATACCCAATTAGTTAAATACCTTCGATTATAAAATGAGACGGAGAGAAATACGTACGAGTTTTATCATTGAACTGTATTTGAAAAGAATTTAAATTATCACTTGCTTTTGGATGATTTATCATGTTTTGTGCTTTCAGATCGAGATAGGACAAACAAATATTATCTTCATAAAAAACTAATGTGTTCTATGTTTTTTTATTTTTTGGCGTTTTTATTTTATTTTTTCCCTTCTCTGTTTTTGTTTAAATCCAGAATAGTTCAAACATATTCTGAAATCACTAAATCATAAAATGTAACCCTTTAATGACCTAATCAAACAAACATACATATAGTTAGATAGATATAGTAAGTTTGATACATATAAATAAACGCGCAATCTAATGCTCATTTACTTGCGTAATATGATGTGATTTCATGTTAGGTCGTCAACTAGCCAAGTTATAAAACACGTAATATGCGGAAAAGATTTAATGAATATACTTTACAACAACAACATACCAAGTGAAATCCTACAGCATGGGTCTGGAGAGGGTAGAGTGTACACAGACCTTACCTCTACCTTGGTAGGTAGAACAATTGTTTCCGGGAAACACTCAGCTCAAGACAAAGCATAATCACAATCAAGCAAGCATTACAAAGCAAGAGAAACGGTCAGAGATAAAAAATTAAAGTTGTATGAACATGTTGATAACAAAATCGAATACGACATGGTAGCGCATTCTGACAAAAGGAAGCGGTAGTTAACGCAGATAAATAATATAAACAAAGTATACTAGGAAACTCATAGCAGCAGAAATCAAACTACAAGGACTAAAGCATTACTGCGCCTATAAGTGTAATGGGCTAATCGGGCCTATAGTAATAACACTACAACTATCATTTTGTGAGCGCAAGTAGGACTACGCTTGACTAACTACTACCCTTCTACCCTAATCCGTGTCCTCCACAACCCCCTATCTAAGGTCATATGCTCAGTAAGTTGCACATGCGCCATATCCAGTCTAATCACCTCTCCCCAATATTTCTTCGGCCTACCTCTACCCCTTTTGAACCCGTCCATAATCAACCTCTCACACCTCCGCATTGGGAGATTTGGGTCTCTCCTCTGCACATGCCCGAACCATCTCAACCTCGTTTCCCGCATCTTATCATCCACCGAGGCCACTCCCACTCTGTTCTTAATATCATCATTTCTAATCATATCTCGCTTTGTATGCCCACACATCCATCTCAGCATCCTCATCTCTGCAACTTTTATCTTTTGGATGTGCAAAGTATTGACTGGACAACACTCCGCCCCATACAACATAGTCGGTCTAAACACCGCCCTATAAAACTTGCCTTTAAGTTTTTGTGACATTTTTTTGTCGCACAAGACTTCGGATACGAGCCTCCATTTCATCCACCCTGCCCCAATACGATGTGTGACATCGTGATCAATCTATCCATTTCCCTTGAATAATAGACCCGAGGTACTTAAAGCTTCCTTTCTTTGGAATGACCTTAGTCCCAAGCCTCGCCTCCATGCCTGTCTCAAGGTCGCTCCCGTTGCTGAACTTGCATTCCAAATATTCTGTCTTGGTCCTACTCAACATGAACCCTTTAGCATCTAGAGTCTATCTCCAAACTTTCAGCTTGACATTCACTCCGCCACTAGTCTCATCAATCACGACTATGTCATCTGCGAATAACATACACCATGACACCTCTCCTTGAATTTATCGCGTCAGTCCGTCCATCACCAAGGCAAATAGGAATGGGCTAAGAACTGATCCCTGGTGCAGCCCCATCATCACTGGAAATTGCTCTTAGTCTCCTCCTACTGTCCGTACCCTAGTCTTGGCTCCATCATACATATCTTCGATCGCCCAAGTGTATGCCACAGGTACACCTCTAATCTCCAAACATCTCCATTGAACCTCTCTATGGACTTTGTCATATGCCTTCTCGAGGTCGATGAAAACCATATATATATCTCTCTTCCTCTCCCTATACTTCTCCACCAACCTTATAATAAAATGAATGGCTTCAATAGTAGAACACCTCGACATGAATCCAAACTGGTTCTCGAAAATAGACACATCTCTCATCACCCTCATCTCCACGACCCTTTCCCAAACTTTCATAGTGTGGCTTAGCAGCTTGATACCCCTATAGTTGTTACAACTCTGGGTATCACCTTTGTTCTTGTACAACGGGATCATTGTACTCCACCTCCATTCTTCAGGCATTCTTGTCGTCTTAAAAATGATGTTAAACAGCTCAGTCAGCCACTCCAAACCTGTCATATCTACGCTCTTCCAAAATTCAACTAGGATCTCGTCAGGCCCGGTCGCTCTTCCCCTGCGCATCCTGCGAATAACACCCTTAACCTCCTCAACCTTAATGTTTCTACAATACCCAAAATTCCGATACATACCAGATTGCTCCAGATCTCCCAGCACGATGTCACTATCTCCTTTTTCGTTCAAGAGTTTATGAAAGTAAGACTTTCACCTCCGCCTAATATGTGCGTCCTCCACCAGTACTTTTTCGTCCTCGTCCTTGATGCACCTCACGTGATCCAAGTCACAGGCCCTCCTCTCCCTCGCATTGGCTAGTCTGTACAACTTACTATCCCCGCATTTCTCCTCTAATTCCACATACAGACGTTCAAAAACCATCATTTTTGCCACCATAGCCGCAAACTTTGCCTCATTACTCGCAATCTTACACAGTTTTCTATTTGTCCACTTCTATACCTCATCCTTGCTTCCTACCAATTTTGCATACACCGCTTTCTTCGCTTCCACCTTTTCTTGAACTACACCATTTCACCACCAGTCCCCTCGATGCCTACCACAACTACCCCTCAAGACCTCAAGCACTTCTCTAGCTACCTCTCAAATGCAACTGGCCATCCTGTACCACATATTGGTCGCATCCCCACTACTCCCCCAAGCCCCCTTGGCCATCAACCTCTCTCATATCTCATTTGTACTAGTCATGCTCAAACTCCCCCATTTGATTCTTAACTTGTCATCCACAACCCTCTTCTTCTTCTCTATCCTGATTTCCAAATCCATCATCAAAGGCTTATGTCGGGTTGTAAGATCCTCCCTCGGAATAACCTTGCAGTCTTTACAAAAACCTTTGTCAACCTTCCTAAGGAGCAAAAAGTCTATTTGAGTCATTGCCGCCGGACTACGGAAAGTCACCAAGTGCTCCTCCTTCTATAGGAACCTCGAATTGTCTATCATCATCCCAAAAGCTCTAGCGAACTCGAAAAGTGAGACACCACCCCCATTCATGTCCCCGAGGCCAAAGACTCCATGCACGTCGTCATAACCCCCCGGAAGTGACCCAATATGTCTATTTAAATCCCCTCCCATAAATAACTTTCTTAGTGGGTGGTATACCACCCACCACCTCGTCCAATTTCTCTCAAAAATGCCTCTTTTCCTCATCGCCCAAGCCCGCCTGTAGCGCGTAAGCACTAATAATGTTCATAGTGAACCCTCTAACTACCAACTTAATCGTCACCATCCTGTCATTGACCCTCCTAACCTCTACCACCTGATCCCTTAGCTCGCTGTCTACTAAAATGCCTACCACATTCCTATACCTCGACCTACCCGAGAACCATAACTTATACCCGTCTACATCCTTAGGTCCTACCCATTTGGTCTCCTGGACACATGCTATATTAATCCTCCTCTTTTTAAGAATCATAACTAGCTCTCTGGACTTTCCCGTTAAAGTCCCAATGTTCCAAGACCCTATTCTTACCCTAGCCTCTCTCTTACCCCCTACCCCTCGTCCCCGTCCCCGATCGAGATCATGACCCTAGTCTATCATCAGTTACCAAAGCCACTAAAGCAAATATAAAATAATTGACTACTCAAATGTTTACCCTAAAAGAAGAAGGGATCCAAGTGCAATCACAAGTTAACAAGAATCTAGAGGCAGGTAAAACCACTACTCCAAGAATGCTATAACTAAAGACAAGAAGGGTAAGTGCAAGAACGTAAAGTCACGAATCAATACAACGAAGCTGCAAAATTTAACAATATGGATAATGACAAAGAATGGATACGGGCAACCGGAGGTACCAATTCCAGTTGAATCAAACATGTTTGCCGGCGGAGGAGAAAAAGAAAAACAAAAGAAAGAAAAGAGAAGAAATAAATGTCTGAATTGTCAAAGAATCAGTGAGGGCGACTGGAGGTATCAACTCCAGTTGTATAGAACATGTTCTCTGCCTGGAAAATATTGTTCACTGCCGGAGTACTATTCACTGCTGGAGTACTATTCACTGTCGGAGCTGTTGTTCGAGCTGGCGTCGGAGCAGCTTAGTAACCTGATCGCTGATCCGAGTGGTAGAAGAAGAAAAAAGTCGTTGAAAAAGAGAAGATGAAGAAGAAGTAGAAAAGAAAGATGCCGAAAAAAGTCGTCAGCGTAGTAATTTGGTGGTGTTACCTGGTCGCTAGCCGAAGTAGGTTACCTGGTCACAGAGGTGGTTACCGTCGGGGAAGGGGGTGGGGATCTGATTTGTTACCGTTGTGATGGGGAAAGAGGAGAGAGAGAGAGGAGAGGCAATGAAGAAAGAGAGAGCCAGTCACTCAGCATCCTCATAAGGTTCAGGTCAATAGTAGCTTAATGAATATACTTTATCAAAGATTAATTGTAACATAATTCATGCAAAAGAAAGTATTGTTGGGAGATTTTTCTCTTTATGGTACTTTATAAAGCAGTACGGGAAGTATATAACTATTACAAGTATTCGAAAGGATAAACAAAGATTCAATAATTCAACATGGAATCTGAAAATTACAATAGTTACAAAAGTAAAAATTGGAAATTCCAGTTTTATAGAAGACGGAAAAATATAAATTGGTTTTTGCTGAGTCGAGTGTAGCACTCTGTCCTTAAGACAATATTGCCCCGTATGTATCCTTTATACGTCCTGGACAATTTGTCTCCCAAGATAAAACAACAATGGAACCCTTGAGCAAAGGAAACTCAAGAGCTACCGTGAAGAATATTGAGTAACGAAATGATGCTTGGAAGTTGTAGGAAGAAAACTATTTTGGCCATTATGTAGGTAGTAAAGTCACCAACATAAATGGTGAAAGACCAACGGATTTGGCCTTTCAGGGACCAAACTGTACATCTTGAAACTTCAGGGACCAAAATGTACATCTGAAACTTCGGGATCAAAAAGATAATATCGGACGGCCCAAAACGGCCCGATAATATCCCACGGCCCGAAAACCCGGAACTCGGAACCGGACGGGACGGGCGGGCGGCGGCGGCGGCGCGCGTGTGGTCTACCCGGAACTCGGAACCGGACGGGACGGGCGGGCGGCGGCGGCGCGCGCGCGTGTGGTCTTTCCTCGAACCGAAGCACATCTAGGTCCTCCCTCCTTTAAACACATGGGATACCCCTTGGGGTCCCAAACCCCAAACCAATTTCGAATCTTATATACACAACAATTCTTTCTTCCTCTACCGATGAGGGAGAATTACACACAATACCACACTTTCCATGCTTCAAACACCTTACTTCGTGAACCAATATCTCTTTCATTTCTCAATGAAATTTGACGATTCTTGGCCTTACGGTTATCTACGTACTTAGTAGATCATGCATGTGTGAAGAACCGGATTCTCCAACATACGTTACACTAGTGTTTAAGCCGTTAAAGTTGATCGGTAGCAACTCCCGCCAAAGGCAAATTTTCAACAAGTATAACGGATAATGTACATATAAATAGATAGATATAGTAATTAAGTTTCGTTTATCCATGCAATCTATGAACATTAGTATTGGTTCGATTAAAAAATTATAAAGGAATAGTTCCTCTCATTGATTTTCCTATGATTAACTAAACACATAGTTTAAAAGTATCTTAACCATCTCATATTGATAAGAGTTTTACTTTCACTGGGCAAAGTCAACTATTATTGATATGTTGGGTTGTCCTATCTTTTAAAAAAAATTACCTGCCTTACGACTAATTAACAAAATAAAATTAAAGAGCCCATTACGGGGTTAATCAATTTGGATTTTGTTTTTTTGGTTGAAACCAATTTGATTACTCTGCTTATAATAATTTACTATACAAAATTTAATTTTTCTCAATATTTTTTAAGGTTAACTGGATATTTTATACTAATATATATATATATATATATATATTACAAACTAGAGTGAGCATTGGTCCGTGGTAGTTCAGTGATTGTTCAATTTGTTTCTACCAAATTATTATTACATTTCAATATTTACCGTTCAATTATCCTAAAATATCTATTCATACTATTTCATTGACAAACATTAGAAGAACTACCGAACGTTTAATTGAGGTCAGCAATCTTGTTGACCACTGGATTTTCTACTTTTATATCAATGACCCGCATTCAAAAATTATGATTTAGAACTACTCGTCAATGGCTCAAAGAACAATACAACAGCCATTGATTTGTGCGATAAATTAATTGTGTATAATCAAATCAACGGAGAAATTATGACTTACAACATCAACTTCAGGGGATATTTTTTAGAAACAAAGTTTAAATACCTTTGAAACTTGTCATGATTAGCCCTTTGGCACAATTAATCCCTTAAAGGATGCCCTTTTTCCTTTTTTGTTATGAGTTCTATACTTCCACTTACCATTATAATTAAAATAATATAATCTCTTCATTATTTTCATTAATGAAATAGTATATATACAATTTACAATTTCATAATAGAAAAATCATATTCTACTTGTACAATAATTATACAATTATGGTAAGTGTACAACTCTAATTTAATTACAACTAAACATAACCTAAATTAGGCCACTAAACTGTGATATACACGGCATGAATATATCGTGTATATCACAGGTCTTAACAACCCAATATGGAATATTCTGCCCGTGATATACATGGTGTATATTCCGTGTATCTATCACACCCACGCAGTCATAGAGGGCGGTCTACGTACGCTGAAATTGTCTCTAAAATCTTAAAAAAGGACCGATGGAAGACACTTAGTAAAGATGTCTGCAATTTGATACCTGGAAGGGACATGACAGATGCGTACTTGTCCACAAGCTACCTTTTCGCGAACAAAGTGAATATCCATCTCGATGTGTTTAGTGCGCTGGTGTTGAACCGGATTACTAGAAAGATAGATGGTACTAATATTATCACAATAAATCAAGGTAGCTTTCTGAATGGGAGAATGAAGTTCTAAGAGAAGATTACGTAACCAACAGGATTCAGAGACCACATTGGCTACCCCTCGATACTCGGCCTCTGCATTAGAGCGTGATAATGTAGACTGATGCTTCGCTGACCATGAGACCAAGTTATTACCAAGAAACATACAATAGCCAGACACGGAGCGTCTGGTATCTGGACAGCCACCCCAATCAGCATATGTATACGAGACAAGTGTAGATGTCGAAGAAGGATATAAATGTAAGCTATAGTCAAGTGTCCCCTGGATGTATCGAATAATACGTTTGAGCGAATTCATGTGCTCAACCCTGGGATCATGCACAAACAAACACACATGTTGTACGACATACGTAATAACTGGTCTCGTGAATATAAGATACTGAAGAGCCCCTACAAGACTGCGATAGTGGGTCGGATCCTCGTAAGGTGAGCCAGCCGGAGCACCCAGCTTGAGTTTAGTATCAACGAGACTAAAAGTAGACTTGCACGAGGACATACCAGCTCGCTCAATGATCTCAGCCGCATACTTCCATCGTGATAAGAACAACCCACATGTATGACGAGTGACATCAATCCCCCAAAAATAACTCAAGGGCCCCAAGTCTTTCATAGCAAACTCAGACCTGAGCATTGTCATGATAGACCTGCGCAACGCATCAGAGGAGGCAATCAAGATAATATCATCCACATACAATAGTATATAAGCCAGGGAAGTACCACGACGATTTATGAACAATGAATTATCAGACATGCTGTGTGAAAACCCAATAGATGAAACATAGTCTGCAAATCTCTTATATCAAGCCCATGGGGCCTGCTTAAGCCCATACAAGGACTTCTCCAATAAACAGATATGATGAGGATAATTGGGGTCTCGAAAACCCAAGGGCTAATGCATGTAAACGGTCTCCTTAAGATCACCATGTAAGAAAACATTCTTTACATCTAACTGGTGAATGGGCCAAGCTTTCGAAAGAGCTAGACTGAGAACAGTGCGAATGGTAGCCGGTTTGACCACCGGACTAAACATCTCACCACAATTCACGCCAACATGTTAAGTCTTACCATCACCAACAAGACGAGCCTTATGCCTCGTAAAAGAACCATCAGAATTATCCTTATGAGTAAAAATCCACATAGATCGAATAATATTAACACCAGAAGGACGGGGTACGAACTCCACGTCTTATTTTTAATAAGAGCATCATATTCGTCATTCATAGTCAATTTCCAATTCGGGTCATTTAAGGCGGACACTGGGTTACGGGGTAGGGGGATTTAAGAACATTATAATTTAGATTAAAATATCTTTTTGATTTAAAAATATCCCGTTGACTACGAGTGATCGGTCTATGACTCGGGGGAGAATTGGGAGAATTTTGGGAGAAATTCGGATGGGAGACGGGCTCGCCGGCAGGTAGTGGGCATGCTAGCCCAATACTGGAAACAATAGCCGCGGTAGAAGCAAGAGCTGGAACTGGACCAGTGTCGGTATTGGGCTGGGCAACCGGCCTAACAGCCGAAACTGGGCAGAACCAATATCGGGAACAGTGGGAGGTGGCGGGACAGTGAGTCCAGGGGGCAGTAGGCCCGCTGGCGGAGTGTGGGTGCGGGATGAGTCCGATAAATGATGGATAAGATATGAAGAAATCGCGTCATCTAAAAAATTATACAAACTAGGCACATGAGTACTCACTTTAGAAAACGAAAATTGGGTTTCATAAAAAATAACATGACGACTAATGATGATTTTATTAGAGAATAAATCAAAACATTTGTAACCACGATGACTAGAGGGATAACCCAAAAACACACAAGCGGTAGACCAGGCTTGAAGTTTGTTAATAGTAGTTGACGGGAAAAGCGGATAGCATAAACACTCAAAGACCCTAAGATGTGAATACTAAGGATCTTTATTATAGAGGACTTTAAGAGGAGACGCGTATTCCAATCCCTTGTTAGGAAGAATGTTAAGAAGGTAAGTAGCCATTTATAGAGCATGATGCCAAAAGGGAGGAGGTACGGAAGCATAGACCAATAAAGTTCGGATAATATTATTAATGGTACGAATTTTGCGTTCGGCTTTCCTATTTTATGAGGACGTATGAAGACAAGAGAAACAAAAATTTATTCCATTAGTACCACAAAAATCCCGAAACAACCCATTATCATATTCTTTGACATTATCATATTGAATATCTTTTATTTTCCGTTCGAACTGGGTACAAATGAATGCTCTAAATTTTTTAAAGTGGAAAATACTAGAAATCCATAAAAATTTGAATAATCATCCAAAAATAGAACATAATAACGATGGCCCAATGAACTGAGAACATGAGATGTCCATAAATCGCTATGAATAATATCAAATGACATTAAAGTACGAGAAGTAGAGTCTACAAACGGTAATCTAACATGTTTTCCTAGAGGACAAGATTGACAAAGTGGAGTACTACTCGTACCCTTACAAGAAATAAAATTATTTTTATGTAAGGAAGAAACAATAGACGACCCAGGGTAATCCAAACGTGCATGTCATAAGGAAGGAGCTAGATCTGCAAAAGTAAATGGCAAGGCTTTACTCGAGAGAGTGGATGCGGGCGTGATAGGATAAAGATCTCCCCTACTATCACATCGCATGAGAGAAATCTCCGTCTTGAAATCCTTCACAGAAAACCCAACAGGATCAAAATTAACAGAAACTCAATTATCAATGGTGAATTTACGGGCAGACACCAAATTTTTAATTAAGTTAGGGGCATGAAGGGAATTTTTCAAGACAAGAGGTGGAGGGGGAGGGAGATGAAGTTTTATGCACGAATTGGAATTGAGTTGCCATTACCAACAATTATGCCACGATTATTGCTCAAATTGGAATAAGATGAGAGAGTACCTTGGTCAGACGTCATGTGAGTAGTGGCTCCGGTGTCCATGTACCAATTTGCGTCCGGAGGATTTAATCCAAGTGTGTGCATTGCGGCTTCAATGTCCGTAGGAATGGGGCCCGCTGCATAGTGGGCCTGCGGAGGCTGAGGCCCAAGCACACCCGCTTGCTGCCCCAGCCCATAACTGCCTCTCGGGAACCACTACTGACCCGAGAAACTGGGTCTGTTGTTGTTTGGAATTGGGCCTAGTTTCCCGAGTAAGGATGTGACGACGGGAAATAGGGGTTGTTGGGCCCAGGCCCACTGGCCCAGTTCCACTGCCATGGGCCCCAGGTCTGTGGCGAGTTAGCTAGCGGCCCACTGCCCCGAGGCCCATTGCCATCCCCGTTATTGCCACCACGATTTTTACCATTATTTTTGCGATTCTGGCCATTTTTGCCGCCACCGTTGTTGCGGTTTTGGCCGGAATTGTTGGAGACAGAGGGAGAAAAGTTGGACTCGGTCACCATGACGACAGAAGGGGCCCCAATGGACGCTTTCTTAGCCAAGCCTGCTTCTTCGAGCGTGAGCATGGAACGGACCTGGTAAAACTACGGAAGAGGACTGCTCTGACGAAAAAGTGTACCGATGCCACTATAGGCCTCGGATAGGCCTGCAACCATTTGAAGGACAAGACGATCGTTGGTAACGGGTGCACCAACGTTGCGGAGTTGGTCCGCCAATTCTTTCAACCTTTTGTAGTAAGCTGAAACGTTCGTGAAGTCTTCCATATTGATGTGAGAGAATTCCTGCTCAAGGGTAACAACACGAGAATTTTGATTATCTTGGAATATATCACGCACTCTATTCCAAGCATCCATCGCCGAAGCGTCTGGTTCGATAATCGTTTGCAACAGGTCGGTAGAGATAGTGCAGTAAATCCACTGAAGAACGGTAGCATCAAGGGTCGTCCACAATTTAGGGTCATCCTCGGGTTTAGGTACCTCCGCATCAGCAGGAGCCGAGGGAATTATGTGATGGAGGACTTGATGCGAGCGTGCATGAACTTTGAACAGTTCGGCCTACGTCGCATATTAGACGTTTTCTATTTCAAGAATGATAGAGATGTGGTTCTTGATGTTAGAAACGGTAAGGACATGTTGAAACATGTTCTTAGCCATCACAATCAACGCAAGACGTGACGTAGTAATTTAGAAGAAATTTTGGCAAGAGAGAAGGGAACAAAGTGCACGGAATTCGAGGGGAAGTTCTCGGAAATCGTGTCACGAGAGAAGAGAGGATAAACTGAACGACATCAAGTTAACTTTTTATTGTTTAATTTATTTTGATATGATCTGTCATAAAACATAAATATTTCCATTTCATTCAAGTTTCTTCAATGGTCAATGAACATTACTTTTAAATAAATACAACACATTTTAACACATCTTCAAATCTTTGTTTGTGATGCTTGGTGGGGGCAGGGGCGGGGTAATAAAGAAATTTAGCGCTTATGGTAAAAATATATGTTTAAATCTTTTTCAAAATTGTGCGATCACAAATTAGATTTAAACATATACTGATAAATAAATTTGGTCACTACTGATAATGAGATTTGGTCAACTGTAAAATTTTCTGTAAATTACAATAATTTCATTATTTCTTAATTCATAGATATCTAAATGCTCTATTAATCAAGTCTTGTCTTAGCATATTCACACCACAAACGTCTAAATTTAGCCATAACTAGCTAGATAATAAATAACTTATTATATCTGTTATACATGTTTTTTTTGGTTTGTTATGAATTTCAAATGTTTAGATCAGATTCTCTTATATCTTAAACAAAACATTTAATTAATGACTAACCTTTTCTTATATTACTCTCCAGATTAGGAACTAAATTATAAGTCAATCTAACTACATTTATTTTTGAAAAAAATGAAATTATTGTAATCTTAGCTAGACACATAGTTTTCACTATAAAACCACTGAAGATGTAACTCATTTTCATCATTCATTCCATAGCGTTTTTTGTGAAAGGTATATCGTGTCTTCATATATATATTTCTTCCCTTTTTTAATGGCCTATATATATATATATATATATATATATGTATTTATGCTGTTCTTTTTCTCTTATAATCATCAGGTTTAATAAATCTTTGTGACCTTTATCAGGACAACAAAATTTAATTGAAAATGAGTTTATCTGTCGGTGCTAGCAATACGGTTCAAGGTAAATTTATTAACACTAGCCTTTAATTTAATGTAGGCTTCGTTTTTATATAAATTGTGGTTTCATTTCTTAGTGTTCTATTCAAATTTATCTATTTATTTATTTTAATCTTGGGTCACTACATACATTCTTAAAATATAACAAAAGGCTCTCAATTAGTATGGATTATAACATATACTTTTTTCAACAATTGAAAAACTTATTGGTAGTATTGATTTTTTTTTTCAACCATTCAATTTTGTGTAAGACAGTTATTCTGTTTCGTGTTGTTCTTACAAATTTTGATTTCTGCTGCTATGTGTTCTGTAGTGTACTTTGTTTATATTATTTACCTGCGTTAGTTACTGTTTCTTTTTTTTCGGAATACGCTATTATGGCTTAATCGCTTTTGTTACCATAATTTTCATACTGCTTTAAATTTCGTGTTCGGTCTGACAGTTTCTCTTGCTTTGCTTTGCTTTGCTTGTGCTTATGATTTGTCTTGAGCTGAGGGCCTTTCGGAAACAACCACTCTACCTACCAAGGTAGAGGTAAGGTCTGCGTACATTATACCCTTCCCAGACCCCACGTTGTGGGATTTCACTGGGTATGTTGTTGTTGTTCTTACAAATCAAGTTTATTCTTTTTAAATATTCCATTGGTAATTATTTTGTAAATAAAAACCAATAACTTCTAATGTTACAATTAGTGTATAGGTGATATGCTATGTCAAAATTTTTAAAACCGTCTGATTTGTTAATTTGAATGTATTATTTTCGTATCTCAAAATATGAGGATAGTTAACAAAATTTACTCATTCCTATACAATAAATTTTAGTCGTCGATTTAAGATCTAAGCATTCATTTCCATGAAGGGGATATTGTTTGTCAAATTCAAAAGGTCAGATTAAGTGAAATTTACTCATTTATTTAACTTTTGGTCATAGATTTAAGATCTAAAAATTGATTCCCTTTCAGGTGAAGGGCATATTATTTCTCAAAATTGAAGGTCGGGTTAAGGAGTTAAGTGAAATTTATTCTTTTATATATTTAAAGATTTTCTTTCACCTATATTTCTAAGATTCTACCTTATTCTTTGGAGTAATATTTTTCGCCCTAATACCCCTTCAGTTGACTAGAAACCACCAAACAACAAATTATTTATCAAGAAATCGTAAACTACATCAAACCAACAGTCCACATGTTGATCAAATCTTAATAGACATCTGTTTATAAAGGGCTAAATTTGTCCTTCAATTATCGAAAATGAATTAATTATACTCTCCATTTGAAAATAGAATCAAGTATACCCCCGTTACGAAAATGGACCACTTAATTATACCCCAAAAAACTAACAGTTTGTCATGTCAATTTTGACACATTTTGAGCTTATATACATGCTAACATGACGCCACATTAAAAATAAAAAATAATTACTAAAATTCCTATTCTTTAAATTACCCCATCCTTTTACTTATAAATTTAACGCCCCACCTATATCTTTTCCAGATTCACTGGATAAAGTATCTGGTCTAATTTCACTGTTTGGTTTACTAATAATTGATCTATGTGTTGATGAGTCTAAGTATAACGAAGTGCTCAAATTTGTTTTTGATGTGCAGCTGATGTTGAAACGTGCAGTGCAATACTTTAATTTCTCACATGAAATATGGAATAAAACTTAATATCTGAACTGATTCAACTTATTGTTACATCATCATAAGCCATGCATTCATATTGATCTATGATGAGGATGTAACAATAAGCTGAGTTCATATCTTAAGTATCATTGCATAAGTATTGCACTCCCGTTCAACATAAGTTGCACATCAGACACAAATTCGAGCACTTCGCTGTACTCAGACTCATTAACACGTAGATCAATTGTCAGTAAATCAAACAGTGAAACTAGATCAAATATTTTATCCAGTAAATTTGGGAAAAATGCAGGTGGGTCGTTAGATTTATAAGAAAAGTATAGGGTAATTCAATGAATTGGGATTTTAAAAATTATTTTTGTTCATTTTCAATGTGGCGCCATGTCAATATGTATATATGTTCAAAATTTTATAAAAAATGACATGGCAAATTGTAAGTTTTTAGGGGTATAAGTGGTCCACTTTCTTAACGGCGGTGTATATTTGATTCTATTTTCAAACGGAGGGTATAATTGATCCACTTCGATAGTGGGGGGTGGGGGAATGGGAATTTAGCCCTCTATATTTCAGATGTCTATTAAGATTTGGCCAACATGTGAGACTCTGCTGGATCTATGTGTTTACGGTTTCTTGATAAATAATTTGTCTCTTGGTAGTTGCTAGTCAACTCAAGGGATGTTAGGGTGGAAAATATTACTCTAAATAATAAGGTAGAATCTCAGAAATGTAGGTGAAAAAAAAATCTTTAAAATATATAAAAGAATAAATTTCACTTAACTACTTAACTGGACCCTTTAATTTTGAGAGATAATACCCTTTCTCCTTTCGAAAGGGAATCAATTCTTAGATCTTAAATCGATGATCAAAAGTTATAGAAATGAGTAACTTTCACTTAACCTATTAATCTAACCTTTTGAATTTGACAAACAATATCTCATTCACCTTTTAAATGGGAATGAATCCTTGGATCTTAAATCGACGATCAAAAGTTATTATATAGGAATGAGTAAATTTCATTTAACTATCCTAATATTTTGAGGTACGCAAATAATGCATTCAAATTAACAAATCAGACAGTTTTCAAAAATTTGAAATACATATCACCTATACACTATGTGACATTCCAAGTTATTGTTTTTTATTTACAAAATAATTACCAATGGAATATTTTAAAAAGAATAACTAATTAATAAATGTTTTACACAAAATTGACTAGTTGAAAAAAATGCAATACTAGCAATAAGTTTTTTAATTGTTGAAAAAAGTATATGTTACAATGTATACTAATTGAGATCCTTTTGTAATATTTTAAAATGTATGTAGCGACCGAACTCATGTTTTCATTGGATATTTATGATTAAGGGTTTATATATTGTTCCGTCCAAAAGGGAAGCTAATATTGTTTTCTAAACCCAAAACTCAAAAGGTTAAGTGCAATCAATTTACTCTATATAAAATAATAAAAGGATATTAGAAAAATATTGTGTGTATGAGAGAGACATTCCACAAACCACATTTCATTTGACATAAAGAATCCTCCATGACGTCCATATACTGATGAGAAACTAAAATAGTTATTAAAAAAAATGGGAAGAGCTCGCTAGATTTTTTTATCTTTCATTTTCATATGTTACTGTCCATACTTAAAGAAACTATCTCTAATTTATTGAATTTTATGAATTACTTTGATCAAGCATGTCATGTTTTTTCTCTCTTAAGAATGTCCCAGCTTTAATAATCTATACAAATTCATAGTCTAATTTATGGTATGTTTGGTTAAATTTTAAAATTTATTTATTTTGAAAAGTGATTTTTGTCCAACAATAAAACAATATGTTAATTTGTGCAAGATGTGTATGCAACTGATATTTCCCATGTACCTCCATTTCTCTCATATGTACAGTAACTGACCATAGAACTAATTTCTAGAACACACGTAGTTGTAAAGAGCATAAAGAAAAAAAATTATCAATTTAAATTTTAAAGAGTTAGTATATTTCTGGCTCGCTATTTCTAATGATTTAGAATAAGAAATGTCATTTTTTGCAAATTTCTGATAATTTTTTATCCATTATTTTGATAACCAGATATCATAGTTATTTCTGATGACTCTGATGGAAGTGATCGTGATTCATCAAAAACTCATGGATTGACAAGTGTTGCTGATAATGAGGTAAGTCTATTGGAGTATCTATTATGACTTAATGATCTCTTGTTAATTAATGTAGTCTTATAGTAATTATTATTTGCTAAGTGAAAAGGATCTACATCTGAGTTTGATTGAATGTTTAGATTAAGGTTAACCTTTTAATTTACAAATAGTTAAAATAGAAAAAGTTCAATTGCTCTTTTGAAACACCATGCAAAACTCCCACTTTCATCGAGTAAGGAATAATTACAATAATGAAACCAATGTGTCTTCCATGTTAAACGAACATAGTGGTAGTTGGATCATGGATGCCTTAGCAAATGTTATTTATTCCGATTGAAAAATATAATACAATTAAGGTGCATGTAGTGTTGAATATATGGAAAAACACAATATTTGATACATTTAATAAACTCGTTCTTAAAATAGGTTTTTGCTCCCTTTCCACCACTTGAGATGATTGAGCTTAATTGAAACATATTTAGTGGTTTACGCATATTTTACGAGTTTCTGCATCGAATAAAATATCAAAGAAATTTAATTAGAGAAGCAAGAAAAATAACTTATTTTTTTAAGATGAAGTTTCTACATCAAATTAAAATATCTAAAGCCATGAAAAGTTGTGTTCGTAACACAACTTTTCATACATAGTTGTTTGTTGATCCACTAGGCTACCTTTAATTATGAGAGGATTAAGCTTATTGAAACATCTTTCGTTCTATCTTGTTCTTAATTTTTTCTAATTCTTCCCCACTTTTCTTAGGGTTTTGCATTTACTTCCTAGTCCTTAGCGAAGCTTATAACTTCACGATCTTCATCTAAGTGCTTCTGTAAAATTGTAAGGCTAATATGTATCCCTTTGAATTCCTTGATGTATTCATAACCATTGTTTTTGTTCGATTTGGTTTGATGCATTTGTTCCTTCAGTTGAAACTCTTTAATTTTCTTTTGCTTACTGAAAGAAATATACTGTGATATACACGACATATACAACAATGTATATCATGGTAATATACAAGTATCCGTAACAGTTTTAGCCGTGATATACTCGGCATATATAGCTGTGTAGATCACGGTTTATGGAGCTTAATTTGGTAACTTTAGTTTGTATTTAATTAGCATTGTATATTTACCATAATTGTAGAATTATTGTACAAATATAATAAGGTTTTAGATGTATAATATGGAAAATCCCATTCCTACTATACATCTAAAACTTTATTTTATTTGTACAATAATTCAACAATTATGACAAGTGTACAATGTTAATTAAATACAAACTAAGGTTGGCAAATTAAGCTCCATAAATCGTGATATACATAGCTGTATATGTCGTGTATATCACGGCTAAAACTGTTACGGATACTTGTATATTACCGTGATATACACTGATGTATATTATTTCACTTACTTGTAGGCAGTTGTCCTCAAACCATTATTATAATGTATGGTTAATTGTAGTCGACTCCTTGTGAGCACATCCTTCTCCTTCCACTTTGAATACTTTAATTGAGTTGGAAATTTCTTTTCCTTATCCATTGATGTCTACATCAAGAATGACATCGCCATCTCTATAAGTTATATTATCCTTTTTTGTTTTAATTAAAGTTAGTCACCCAGACTTTGATCACCTTTCCGAGTTGTGAACGGGTTTAGCATTGACTTCTACCCTGTATATTAGTACTAATATTATTTAAGAAAATATTATAATAAGGAGGGAAAAATAAAACCAATACCTCCAATAAAGATACATAGCCAAAATACTAAAGTTTATGGCCTAGTGCCTTAATGATACAATGTGCGTGCACATTTAAAAGAGATGAATAATTACTTTAAGATGAAAATCTTATGTGGCAATAGCTCTTGAGTAAGTTTGCTATGGAGGTTCAAAGAACCATCCTGAATATTTTGTTACTCTTATAAGGTATTGAATTTGAATTAGTGAATTTATACATCTAGCTGGATGATCATAAGTTCTGTTTCTACAATGTGTGGTTATATACATCATCCATATATAATTTAAGAATAATCTTGGGCACTACTCATAGTCATATGTAAGTCAACTCTGTATGTTTCAACCTATCAATGTTATTCAAAAGACATATCAAATTAATAACGAAGATATATGCATTTACCATCTTAAGTGACAAGGTTTATGAATAAAAGAGGAAAAACTGTATGTCAATTTATATATATTCACCATGAACGTTTAGGTTGATAATTTTTTCTTTGAAGTTTTATACTCCTATTTTTTTATCCATTCTATACATTCTTCTCTACAATTTTCACCATATTAAATCTTTTTCAGATACAATCTCTTGATACCTACGTACATGTTCCATTTTTCTGCTAATGCTGCATAATATAAGCTCTTTATATAACATTATAAGTTGACTTAAACTATCAACAAAGTATTTGCTTGCGGGAATATCTGTACATGTGTTTTGACTTTTAATTATTATACATCTCTCTTTGAATCAACAATTAAAAATTACTCCCTTAGTTTTTGCTCATCTACCATCTACTCTAGTGTCTGTACTGCATATTTCTTTATCTATTTCTATAAAATTCGAAGCAAAAATTATCTTTTGCTAGAAATATGAATAGTACTTGTAATTATTTGGCTCGTCTAGGAAACTCATGTGCTCAAAACAGCACCCCTACTATCTTTAATGACTGTTAGTATTTAATAATTTGTATCTTTGGCTTGATATGCAACCACTTTATTTTCATGACATTATTTACTTTCTTTCCTAACATTATCCATAGTAGTGAGAGAAATTTCATTTAACCTTAATTAGACAACATGAAGTAAATAGCTAAAAATATATTTTTTAATTTGATGACAGTCAATTCTCCAATTCGTCGAGGTCAGCCAAGAAGTTGACCAAGAAGATATCACTAGTGATCCAGTCATGGCTTCACAGCTTGTCGAATCGCCCCTCCCATCACCACCAAGGTAATTGGCCTTATATTTTTTTATTTTTTAAAACTTAATTATATATCACATTATGAATGTTAATTTTTTTCTTTGTGTTGTTATTTTGGTACTTTATTATAGGGATACGGAAGAAGATGACATATCCCCACCAGTACCAATGAAATATACAGTAGCAGGAAAGAATGGTGGTGTTAGCAGCCCCAAGAAACCATATAGGTCTCTAAGGATGAATGCTATCAATAGTTTTGTAGTTAAGAAGAAAAGGGCAAAAAAGTCAGCACGCAAAAGGAAGAAATCTGCTAAATGAATTGCGTTAATTCTTCGGAGAGCTATAATTATATAGACTCTTAATTAAATTCCTGAAGAATTAGTTGGTTGTGTTGTTTGTTTTGTCGAATTGTTATTGCTGTTTCTCAGCTTTTGATACTATCCTTTGTGCGATTTTATAAGTCCCGGAAGGATTTAAGATTTTAAGTTCATTGATTTTGAATCATATCGCTTTTTGTTTATTGAAATATTTTGGACTGATTATTTATATATATCAAATGAATTTCTTCACACAAATACAGGTGTCGAGCTAAAACTATTGAGTTCTGTCGAACTTGTAACTTCAAGTGTAGATCTGCCTCTGCATGGAATCATATTGTCATTAGTACCTCCCATGTTAAACTTTTATCTTTCTCATCAATTAGGAAATTACAATCAATGACTTTGAAAAAGTATGGTCTTGAAATATTAACTCCCGCTGATCTATCAGCAATTCTTCAAGGTTAAAAGTAAAGCTTTTGCTCATAGAATAAAAATTATTAGATTTGAAGTTTTGCTCATGAGGCAAGAGGGGTTAAAAACTGAAGACTATCTATTTCCAAGATCTTATAAATCACACTAAACAAATGGACTTTTTAAAAAATAATTTCACATATATATGTAGCATTTTGTATTTAGGCTTATTATAAATATTTGTGTTTGATCCATTACTTCAAGTGTTTTTGAGCATTAATTGCAAAAGATGACATATAAGTAGTCACTTTACAATTAATAGTCAAATAAATGATTTGAGATATTTATTATGAGAGATTTTACCTAGATCTTTCATTTTCTTTTAATATAAAACTTTTAAAATCACAATATAGAGAGGATTAGCTTGTTTTGTCCATACTGTTGGTAGTTGGTAACTCTTCCTATAATAGTCGAACGACCCACTCCAGGGTAAATTAATTTGGTTACTCTGCTTATAATTAATAATTTATTATACGGAATTCAATTTGTTCTCGATTTTTTTAAGTTAACTGCATAATTAACATATATATATAGTCTCCCCCTCGCTATTTCTCTCGTTTATACGGTTTCTGATCATAAACACATAGTTGTAAAGAGCATAAACAAAAAAAGATTATCACTTTACATTTTAAAACCAAATAAAAAGTTTAATTTATTTATAGGTCACTATTTCTAATACATAAATTCTTATCGTTTTTTTTTGGACCTTTATTTTAATAACCAAATATCATAATTATTTCTGATGATTCTGATGGAGGTGATCGTGATTCATCAAAAGCTAATAGGTTGACAAGTGTTGCTGATAATGAGGTAAGTCTATTGGGAGTATTTACTATGACTTGAACTCTTGTTAATTAATGTAGTCTTATAGTAATTATTGTTTGCTAAGTGAAAAGGATCTACATCTGAGTTCAAATGTTTAGATTAAGGTTAACCTTTTAATTGGTTGCAAATAATTAACATATCATTTAGGTTTGATACATTTGATGAACTCGTTCTTAAAATAGGTTGTTGCTCCCTTTCTACGTTCTTAATTTTTTATATATACTTCTTCCGAGTCCGGCACCTAAAAGGCATGCTTTTTAAGCCAAAATTCCGAAAGGAGTTTGGCGCGAGGCCCGGAAAAAAAGATAGATAAACTACACGATAAACCAAAGGGGTTTATCGTGTAGCCCTCCACAAATTGTATATAATTTAACGGACCGTCCATCTGTTACGTCTCCAATTTTTTCTAAAAATATTTTGCTTGCAAATTGTGGAGCCCTACACGATTTGCAAAGCATTTTATTTAAGAACTAATAGCAAATCGTGTAGGGCTATACGATTTGCAAAAGGAGATATTTTCTTTTGCAAATCGTGTACCCCTACACTATTTGCCAACCCAAATATCTTTTTTAAGCAACATAATACACTTAATCAAGACACCAGTGTTATTACGACAAACAAAGAAACAATTTTTCTTTTGATAGCCAATGAGTTTGAGATGGAATAGAGTATTCATGACCATTTCTCTTAACTAGTGAAACATATCAAAGTTGAAAACTTTGGTACATATGCAGTCGAATTGCCAACGACATAGTTAAAAAGCAGAACACAGTATAAAAAACAAACCGTGCTGCTTGTTCGGTAAAATGCTTGCCAGGCTGTCGCTGCCGGAGCAAATGAAGATCTCCGCCGCGACAAAACTCCATCAGCAGGCACGAAAATTTCTCCGTTTCAAAATGTGAATATAAATTTCTCCGTTTCAAAATGCTTTAAGATTCCCTGTTAAAATCTTATTGAAGCGGCCTTCACTTCGCACTTAGCGCGGTGAATTCATCAAGAGTAACTTTGCATACTCCGACAAAATAGTCTATAAATTCATTAAGAGAGTTTAATCTCATCATCCTTTACATCAAAGTATCGGTAAATCTATCAAGAGTGTTCCTACACACTCTAACTGAAATCAGTTTATAGAATTATTAAGAGAATAATCTCAACTCATGCACATCTACTCACTCTTTTAAGAAATGGAAATTTTATTGATGTGCTCCACAATTGTAACTTTACTTGTTTTTTCCTTTGAACCTAAGATTACATCATTAGGTAGGGTTTCATAAAGTACACTTAATTTACAACAGGCTTTATACTCATCCCTTTACAAGTTTCCACCACTAACTATTTGCCTAACCCTTTAGACAAAGGATCTGCTAAATTAAATCTAGACTTCACATATTGAAGCGATATTATTTCATCCTCCAATAATCTTCTCTCATGATTGTGTTTGAGACTAACATGCCTCGATTTGACATTGTAACAATCACTTGAAGCCCAAAATATAGCAGTTTTATTATCACAATAAATAGTCAAAGGTGGCACTGGCTTACTCCACAGAGAAATATCTATCAGCATACTCCGAATCCAATGAGCTTCTTCTCCGGTGAAAGACATAGCTATAAATTCTAACTCCATATTTGAGTGAGTAATACATATCTGTTTCTTTGATTTTCAAGAGTTGCTGCTCCAGCCAAGTGAAAATTCAAGCAGTAATAGATTTAGAGTCATTCAGATCAGAATTTCAAGTAGCATCATTATATCCTTCAAGAACTGCTGAAAAGGTAGAATAATGTAGACCAACATTAATAGTACCTTTTAGATACCTTAAAATATGAATTAAGGCATTCCAGTGTTCAACTCAAGGGTTACTAGTAAACTTGCTCAAAGTTTCTACTGCATAACCAATATCTGGCCTAGTACAATGCATATCATACATAAGACTCTCAACAATCTGAAAATATGCCAATTGATCAAGAACGTCACCAGAATTTCGCACTAGTTTGATGCTAGGATCAAATGGTGTAGGAGCAGACTTGTCATCAAAATGACCAAACCTCTTCAGAACTTTCTCAATATAACTTGATTGAGTAAGAGTCAAACCATTTGCTGATCTTACAATTTTAATGCCCAAAATTACATCATCTTCTCCAAGATCTTTCATTTCAAACTGAGAAACGAGAAATGATTTTGTTTCTTTGACTCTTTCAATATCAGTTTCAAAGATCAACATGTCATCCACATAGAGACAAATTATAACACCAGAAATTTCTTGCAATTTACTGAATATGCAATTATCACCACCATTGATTGAGTAGCCATTAGAAATCATGACTTTTTAAATTTTTTCATGACATCGCTCTGAAGCTTATTTTAATCCATAAAGACATTTAAGAAATTTACAAACTTTACGTTCGTGACTAGAAATAACAAACCCTTCTGGTTGTTTCATGTAAACTTCTTCATCTAGATCTCCATTAAGAAATGACGTCTTCACATTCATTTGATAAATTATCAAATCATAAATTGCTGCTAAAGCAATCAAGAGCCGAATAGATGTCATTCGAGCAACAGGTGAAAGGTATCGAAATAATCAATATCTTTTTTTTTAGTAAATTTTTTTGCTACCAAACGGGCTTTATACTTATCTAAAGTACCATCAGATTTTAATTTCTTCCTAAAAATCCATCTACAACCAATAGACTTACATCCAGGAGGAAGAACTGATAAAATTCATGTATTATTTGACATGATAGAATGAATTTCATCATCAATAGCTTCACGCAAGAAAGGAGTATCATGTAAAGACATTACGTCAGCATAACTTTCAGGATCTTTTTCAATCAAATAGACTTGAAAATCAGGTCCAAGTCCTTTGGTTTGGTCGATCTTTACTACGCCTCTGTTGGCTTTCTTTCAAGGGCTCAACTATTTTCCTTTTAAGAGGAGATATAAAAGAACTTGCATCTTGTTCCAAATCTTCTTTTTTCTTAGGAAATATATGCTAAAAAGTTAGCATGTAATGATTCAATAATTGTGTGAGGGCTTGGAATCTCAAGATTTAATAATCTATAAGCCTTACTGGTCTGAGAATAACCAATAAACACACAATCTATTCCTCTATAGTCAACCTTAGCCATATGTTGATCTGGTAATCTAACATGAGCCAAACAACCCCATATTTTAAAATAATTTATATTTGACCTTCGATTCTTCTAAAGTTCATAAGGGGATGCATCAAGTTTCTTAGAAGGAATTCAGTTCAAAATATGACAGGCTAAAAATAAGGCTTCAGTCCCCAAATTTCCCGGCATACCAGATCCATAAAGCCTAGAATTAACCACTTCTATGAAGGTCCTGTTTTTTCTTTCTGCTACACCATTTTGTTGTGGTGTATAACATGTAGTCAACTGTTTCTCAATGCCTTCTTTTTCGCAAAAATTAATAAAATCTGAATTTAAGTACTCTCCACCTCTGTCAGATCTTATTGATTTAATCTTCAAACTCAATTTATTTTCAACTTCTTCTTTATATGTTTTGAAAGTCTCAAATGCCTCATCTTTTGTTCTTAATGGAAAGACATATGTATATCTTAAGTAATCGTCAATAAAAGTGATAAAATATCTCTTTTCATGATGTGACAAACAATTCATCTCACAGATATCGGTGTGAATTAATTCCAAAAGTGTGAATATCCTTTCAACTGTCTTAAAAGACTTCTTTGTTAACTTGAATTTACAAAAGTAAGACACTTAATAATATGATATTTTTCACGGTCTTTAATTAATCCATTATTCACCATAAGTTGAATAGATCTAAAATTCACATGATCAAGCGTTCATGCCATAGATCTAGAGACTCCACAATATAAGCAGATTTAATTTCATTATCAATATTGAGTTTGGACATTCCATTTGTAGCATAGTTCCAACAAAAATGCCATATTTAGATAGAATAATGTTATCTGCCTCAAATATCATTCTAAAACCATGTTTCGAAAGAAGTGTACCTGACATCAAGTTCTTTTGAATATCAGGAACATGCAATATGTCCATCAACGTGACGATCTTTTTAGAAGTAAACTTCAATTCAACAGTTTCTTTTTCCATAATCTTAGCAGAGGACGAATTTCTCATGTATAAAATTTTATCGTCCCCCACTAATTCATAGGTTCTGAAAGCATTTCGATCACCTGATATATGACGAGTTGCGCCAGTGTATATCCACCATTCCACTTAATTTTCTGCTACAAATGATTTCGTAACCATTGCCACAAATTCATTTTTATGGTTATTTGCCTTCTTCTTTTTCCAGCTTTAAGAATTTTATAGTCACGCACATAGTGACTAATTTTGTGACAGTGGTAAGTGGTAACATTCATTCGACTTAGAATTGGTACTAGTATGCTTGAAATTCATACTCCTTTTTTCCTTTGAAAATTTCTTATTAACAGATTTCTTCTTGGTTGATTTTTCTTCAATCACATGAGCTTTCATAACGGGTTCCTTCAAAATATTATTGTCACGATATCGACTCTCTTGTACGATTTGCAAATGCTACAAATTGCTCAAGAGACAAATCTTCCTTCTTGTGTAAGAGTTTGCTTCTGTATTCTTTCCAAGATGGAAAAAGTTTTGAGACAATACACCAACATAAAAACTTTTATCAAGAGCAATTCCAGAGATAGCAATTTTATTAGCTATAATTTAGAATTCTTGCACTTGTTCAGTGATAGACTTGTCAATTTATCATCAACCATTTTGAACTCCATATAATTTGAAACAAGAAACTTCTTTGAACTCGCCTCTTCTGCCAAATAGATAGTCTGAAGAGTGTCCCAAATCTTCTTAGCAAATTTGCACTTGATATAATATTGATCATAATGTTTGTTGGACATTCCTCCAAGAATATAATTCTTGCATAAACAATCATCATCTTTTCACTTGGCAATTTGTTCTCTAATCAAAGCAGCCCCATCCGTTTCTACCTCAGAACCCGTATTAGGACAAGGTTGTTCAAGAACATATGCCAACTTCAATCGTCTTAAAAAGAATTTCATCTTTCCACGCCATTTATGAAAGTATTTGCCATCAAATATTTCAAACTTAGGGTTAGGCAAAGATGGAACAATATTCAATGTTGATGTAGAAGCCATAGAGATAACTATCTTCAAATTGTTAGAACAAAGATGACAATAATAGTAAAAATCCAAAATAAAACTTGTTTGACTTAGAGACACGTCAAGACGTTTCTTGAAGATAGTTGGAGTCTCTCCCACAAGCAAATGAAAAAATAAATAACAACTCTATCTTCGGGATTCAACTAAGCCACAAAACAAGTAGCATCCAAGAACGTTGCTCTTCTATTCTTGAATCGGTGATTTCACCTTTTGATCAATGTCTCTCAAAAGTTTTCAGGTTTTTGAAGTCCTTGCCTTTTTCAAAAGAATGAAACACTATTTATAGTACAAAAGTCTTGAAAAAGAAGAGTTTCATTAACTAATAGTTATTTTAGATTCATAAATTTAATGAATCAAAATATAACTTTCAAGAACCTAAAACGTAAAACAATATAACCAAAAATGTAAAAGACTAAATGAAGAATGTATCTTCAAATTCACATTCATTTATTTTTGAAAAAGCTTTTATCAGATTAATTATTTTAAAATTAATTGCAACATTAATTTTAATAATTAATAATTAAGATGCATTTAACATTCTTAAGTGACAAGCTTTATATATATATATATATAAGAGGAAAAACTGTATGTGTCTTTGTATATATTCACCATGAACCTTTTGGTAATGGTATACCTTTGTCCTATAATCTTTTCTTTGAAATTTTAGTACTCTACTTGTTTACTCCATTATGCTAAATGTAATCGTTCCCGCGTCTTTTGGGACATTGAATATGCATTTCTATGGAAATATATACATTCTTAACACTTTGTGTTTAGCCTTATTATAAATAATTTGTGTTTTCATCAGTTATTTCAAGTGTTATTGAGCATTAATTGTGAAAGATGACATATAAAGAGTCACTTTACAATTAATAGTCAAATGATTGATTTGAGATATTTATTATCAGAGATTTTAACAGGTTTTCAATCTCTTTTAACATAAAATTTTGAAATTCACAAAATAGAGAGAATTAGCTTGTTTTGTCCGTACTGTTAGTAGTTGTAGTTCATATTTCTCTCCTCGGATAAAAAAGAGTCATTTACATACCTATTAACAAAATACTAACTTCTAGATTAAAATATATAATTTGACTAAAATATTTTAAATTAAATATGTGTTGGGAATTGGTCACCTAACACTTAATAAGGTTAATTCTTCCTTGATTGTTAAGTAAACACTTTTTTTTACTCAAAAAATAAAAGCTAAATGAACACTCTTTTTTATTCGAAGAGAGTATTTACTAAAAAATACTTTTGTCCGGATAAAATTAGAATTAATTACTGCTTCTGTTTTTGATGAATAATTACTTTTTTTAGCTTCTTCCCCACTTCAAGAAAATAGTTTTTAGTACTCCCAAGAATGACTTTTTTTTTTCAAAGGTGGCCAAACACTTCTCCTTAGAATTACTTTTTGCAACTTCTTTTTCACCGTAGAAAAATATTTTTTACTACTATTCAATAACATTTAAAGTGTTTTTTTTCTAGAAAAAGGGTCAAATTTGCTCTTTTACTATGCGAAAAGGATTAATTTTATCCTCCATTACACTATCGATTCAAAAATATCCTCATTGTTACATGAATATTCAAATATACTCCTCTTTCGTTAGGGCTATCCAGAGTGGACATCTAATCTCATGTGGCACTAACATTTTGATAAGGTGGATGGTACGTGGCATGCCACGTTAACGCCCAACCCATTTTGCTCGTCCCCTTCACTTATTTATCCACCATTAGCCTTAACTTTCTCTCCACCACCACTAAAATTTTATAACTGATGGAACTAGTTAGAACACACCAAATCACAAACTATTTAAGAAATAAATTATAATTATATTCATTAACAGAAAATAACCTGCTTATTTATCCAAGTTTTGGCCGGCAAATGGTTAGGAAGAGAAGAGAGGCAATGGACATAATGTATATATTTTTAAGGTTTAAGTCATTCGCGGTCATCTAAATTTATCCATAGATTTCTTATAGACACCTTAACCAAGCCGGGTACCTATTGGACTCTTTAATTATTCAAAAGTCGTTCATATTAGATACAAAATGATGACAAAGCAAAAAACGTGTTGTTCACAGCGCGTAAAACAGTCCCAAGTAATATTTTTAAATTTTTTTACCCAATTTATACACCTAAATAGCTAGTATAATTTAAATAATTAAAAAAAAGGAAAACACAATTAACTAAAAGAAAAAAAAGAGAAAGACAAGTTGTCTTCCTCATCAGTTCCGGGTACTATCCATCCCCTGCAACTAATCGTTCTCATCCCCGTCATCTATTTTCCCTCTCTATGGAATTCTTCTTCTTCTCTCTCTTTTTTTCTCTTTGTTGATTTCTTTGTATTTGTTCATCAGATATAGATCTCAAAAGAATTCCGGGGAAGCTCCATTTTTTCCGACAAGATTGATTCGAATTAATTATTTTTTGGGTGAAAGTCCGTTATTGCTCCTTTTAACTGTGGAAGATTGGATGGAGAAAATAGTTACTAGTTGGGAAGAAGGTGAAATCTGGTGGGAGTTGCGCCGGTGCCGGTGGAGAGAGGAGTGGCGTTCGACAGAGAAGAGAAAGAAAGAGGAAGGGGAGAGAGGGGGAGGGTGTTTTGGTTAATTAAAAAAAAGTAATTTTTTTCTTGAAACTTCTTTTTTAATTAGTTAAATAGGTTTTAAATGATTTTACTTTTTTTCTTCTTATAATTTATTTTTAAATAATTTTCTTGATCCAAATGATACACGTCATTATTTAATTCGTCATTTTGTCATGTCACCGACATGTACTATAGGCATTTTATATATTTTGTCATGTCAGCAATAAGTGTCTATGTGGTATAAATTCAGAGTGGTTTAGTTATTCAATAGATACAAGACGTGATTGAGGTGTCTATGCGAAATCAATGGACAAGTTTAAGTGACCGGGAGATGAGTAAGTCTATTTTTAATAATGGTAACTTATTATTTTTCATCAATCCAGTTACCTATTTATTCTCTACCAGCTACCAACAAAATTTATGACTTTTTGACATTTGGTTTCATTGGGCCTTTATGGTGAATTGAAGGGAAACTAGTCGATTTCTGAACGATACTCTGTTTAACTCAATTAGTCCCTACTTTGATATTAACATGTGTATTGGGAAAGAAAGGAAAAGAAATTGAAGATGGTAGAATTCTCCGTTTTCCTAATTGGTTTGACAAGAAGAAGAGGAAGGAATTGAAAGGAGAAACAATTTTATTTCAGACGCAGAATTGTCACTATTTATCTCGTCATCTAGAGGGGTTAATGGTGGTAATGGTGGTGGAGGGAAAGGAAATGCTAATGGTGGAAGAACAAGCGGAGGGGATGGGTAAAATGGGTTGGGGCATTGGTGTGGCATGTCATGTGGCGTCCATCTTATCAAATTATCAGTGTCACATGAGTTTAGACGTCCATCTTGAATAACCCTAACAGAAGAGGGATATATTTGAATCATTTAAGTAACGGCGAGAGTATTTTTGAACCGATAGTGTAATGGATGATAAAATTGACCCTTTTCCCTTTTTTCCCCAAAGTTTGACGAAACACCTCTCCATAATTTTCTAGAAATTTGGAAGGTTATTATAAGTCAACCTATATGTTTTTTCTAATTTTTCAACTTTACTCTGTTTAAGTCAACAAATTAAAATTCTTTAGGTATAGGCCCCAATTAAGGCATGCATGAACATACACTTGCGATATTTGAATTAGGAAACACACTAAACTTTTTCCAACCTGCTTATTTCTATGCAACCCTATCTTACTCTAAAAGTCAATATATTATTATTTAAGATCACAATAAATGTTGTTACTCGATATAGTTTGCTTTCAGCTTGGCTCTATAATAAGCAAAAATACATGCATTTTGCTACCAGGGATGTCCGGATTTCTTAACATGCAAAATCATATTTGCTCAAAGACGTAAACAGGCTGTCTTTCACTGTTTCTATAACTTCTGATTTCCTTTGTTAATATATATGACTAACAGACTGGTATTAATTAATAAACTTATTGCTAATTAATTATTTCTAGCAAAAACGTCTTGGACTTGTTGGAGAAAGAAGAATGTAAACCAATACCATCCAGGTCATTTGTTCCTGTGATTATGCTGGCAGTATATAGGTCTTGTTAAAATTTAAAGTTGTCAAACCATATTTTCCAACATTTATGTTATATACTTGGAAATTGAAATGGTTTGCTTCATGGTCATTAATGCACCAATTATACTACAAGGATTGTTATAAAGATATTTTTCTACTAAAGTCAAAGAATCAACTTTATCCTAGAATTGCTTATACAAATAATTTTATTCCTCATTTATCTCGTTTAAATTTTAAAATATACACATTTCCGCATAAGTACTGCAAAGTATTATATCAAAAATCAAATATTATAATAGTAATGCTAAGTTTTATATTGTGGGATTTCACGGGGTACGTTGTTGTTGTAAGTTTTATATGGGGAAACCGTTGTTATATTATATAGCAGTACTTATTAATAATGTGTGTTTGCTAGAATCTTTTTCTTATATAACCAAGCAAACGCCATGAATGTTTTTAAGAGACTAGTTTAAAACAGGTGAACAGTGAAGTACAAATTCGTAATAGTAATTCATTGAGGATGTGTCAAATTAGGCACTGAGCCTCACTCACACCTCAAAAGCTAGCTCAAAAAGAGGAGGATTGTCCAAGCCTTATAAGGAGTCCAGGGATCTCATCCCTCACCAATGTGGTATAATTCTCTTCAACATCCCCTCACACCCTAGATCCAAACATTTTTTTATGTGGGGTTCCGTTTCACTGTCCAGTCTGGAGCGTGCGCATTCATGGACCAGGGTATTTTCCACCCCTTTCAATTGGTCCGTGGGGCATTTCACCCCCCCTTATCCGGGGGCCCACGTCGGATGAGCCTGGCTTTGATACCATGTTGAAGTGTGTGACCATCTCATCTTAAAACTTAAGTTGTTAGAGAGACCACACTTTTAATATTTGATTATATTCTCAACAGGATGCTTTAAATAGTCGTGTCTACTTATGCAAGAAACGCATGTATTAATTAATTGTCTGCTAAAAATATTAAAGTTATAACTGCATCTTTAAGGCAGAGATGAGAGAAATAGTACCATGGTTCATCATGCTTTATTAAACTGTGTACTAATAAACTATTTCCAAATAATCTTTGTTTGGGCATTAACAATTCCCAATGGAGCTTTCCTCTGAGGTGCTCAAAACTTTTTCTTTTTCATTGAAAAGATGCTAAATGAGTGGAGCTTTGCATCATTATCCATGAAGTATGAAGAAACTCAACCTAATGAAGAATGATTCAAAACTAAGAGACCCCTTTAGTATACACTAGTAGATGACTTACATGCATTTTCTCAATTGATGAAATGAAACCATGAAAATTTGAAGTTTATTACTCTAGTTTATGTCTAAATTATTCAGAAAGAAGCTGGAATCCCAAAGCAGCAACAAACTTTGAATCAAACTTGACCGTCTATTGTTTGACTGCTTCGATTTTAGGGTATTATATTCCATTTCTTAGTATCGCATAAACTCTATATTCTACAACAACAACAACAACAAAATGCTTTGAGATACTCAAGGGAGTGTGTCACGTGAATTGCCAAAAGTAGATGGTGCTCACTTGGTTGAGTTGCCAGTTTGTGGGGTGGGAATGTCTTTGCGCAAAAGTTTGAATTACCATAGAAAACAATTTTGCATCTAATACAAGCTAGAGTATGAATGTCAAACTCTGAAGCTTAAATTCTACCACTGATCAAGATAGTGCAGACTTTAAAGATGTGGTGAAGACCTCTAATTCCTTCAAGCCTTCTACAGGCGATTTTGCGTCACCTAATATTCTTACCATTGCACTACCAACAATGACACCATCAGCTCCCCATCCTGCCACCTGCAATAAGTGCATCAAAGCAAATCAGTAAACTGTTATAACCCTTTCTCATGTCTCTGCCGCTCATCAAGGCATTAAGAAACTGACCTGCTTAACATGCTCAGGTTTTGAAATGCCAAATCCGACTGCCACTGGTTTAGGTGTTGCCTGTCAAAAGTTGGTTTAGCATAGTAGAATTTTCCTACAGGCTTAATAATTTAGTACTTGAAACTTAAGAGTACAAATAAGAGCAAGATACTCATGTGAGGCCAACGCACCATTTTATAGTTACACGCTTGCAAGTCATGTAAATGATAATCAAAACAACAATAGTGTTTATTTACTTGCTAAGTGGCCTCAACCAAATTATGGATTCTCATGATCGAGAATATGCCACTGTGTAAAACAACAGGCAAAAGAATAAAAAAGGGCAGCCCGGTGCACTAAGCTCCCGCTATGCGCGGGGTCCGGGGAAGGGCCGGACCACAAGGGTCTATTGTACGCAACCTTACCTCACATTTCTGCAAGAGGCTGTTTCCACGGCTTGAACCCATGACCTCTTGGTCACATGGCAGTAATTTTACTAGTCACTCCAAGGCTCCCCTTCTTTCTGCAATAGGCAAAAGAATGTATTTGTATAAATCCACTTTGTCTTGTGTCCTTAAATTTGTACTTAATCCTGAACATTTGGAGGGAAAATGAAAGAAATAAAAGAGAGGCAAACATCTGAAGTTTAGAAAAGCTAGTGAAGCACAATGGACGATGCAATTAAAAGTTCGGAACTTTCATCACTGCTCTTGGCATAACATGAGTACAGGTATCTTTGCTCGATATACCAAAAAACCATCATTGAAGGCCATCGCAGAGTATATTAGAGTTTAAGATATATCAGCTTAGGCATTATGAATATGAAGGACGTGGGACATATAAGAAGCATAAAACAAACCTCTTTAATGTCCTTCAGGAGAGACTGAACCTTAGAACTCACAGATTCACGAGCTCCAGTAACTCCGACTGTGCTCACCTACATGTTCAAAACTAAATAATCAACTTTTACTTGCAAGAAGTGAAAATAAGAAATTAGCATCTTCACTAGCGTATCGCAAGTGAACAAGGAAAAGATTTATTCAATAGATCCATAAATAGTGGTTCAATCCTTAACATTCTCATATGTTAGCACATGTGGATCTTAGCTCCCTGGTAAATCTCTGAAGCTGACACTATAAAGATCGGAAAATTTGATCTAAGCTCTGCAGATCCATTATTCTTCTGCTAAAAGTTCATTTATATGCTGTTCAATCCACTGTTTGTTAATTGACTAGCTAAATTCATGTGTGCCTTACGTTCTCTTACTAGAGATATGTTTTTCTTATAAAACTGAAGCAAAAATCATAATAATAGTCCATAACGGATAGAACTCGAGGAGGTCGATATGCAAACAGTTCATCAAGCGACCACAAACCAAGAAGAATCTGGACTACTGCTACCAATGTAAGAGAAATAAATTACACTTGAAACCGAGGAAACAAAAAGGGAGAGTAGGGCATACAACAAAATCTCAAAATGTTGCAACTCCTAGTAAACAAAAGTAGTAATAGGCAAAAGAGGCTTTTTTATTTTAAAGAGGAGGATATCTTACAAGATATACGAATCCTTCTGAAGCTTCAGTAATGGCTTTCATGCGAATTGTTGGAGTAGTTGGTGTTGTAAGCAATACCTAAACCAGAAGGCAAATTAAGCAAGTGAATGATCAAACTATACGGTCAAGTCAAACAGGAAAACAAGTCTAGCAATTTCACCAAGCATTCACACAGAGGTCACTACACAGAAGCACACAAAAAGACATGAAGATAAAAACAAGAGAAGAAAAAAAAAACAAAATTGAAACCTCTTGTAAGTATGGATGAACCCGTAGAAATGGGGATTATTCCATTTATGTATCATCAATATAGATATAAGAGTGCACTCTCTACAACAAAGAAATCACTAGTCCATAATCCCATGCACTCCATGATCATGCAACATAAAACATAGAAGAGCCACATAATTTGATTGAAAATGTCAATGCTTCTAAATTCCAAAGACATCTGATGCATTGATTCAGTTTGTAAAAGGTCCTTTCTAGTAAATCATCGCATCCTATTATCCTAAACACATGTAAGGATGTGCAAGGACAGATCACAGACAAGAATTGTGTCTCAGAGTAAGCAAATTGCTATCTTATCATGTATCAGATATAGCAGGATGAGACTAACTGCATATCTGAGGTAAATGACTTGCTTCTATACACAGATGAATGAAGAAAATGAGCCGAAACATTGGGGCATCTCAGAAGAATTGAAATTTAAGATAGATATTTGGCACAAAAACTAACCAATTCAATATTATGCCTAGCAGCTTCCTTTCTCAACATTTCAGTTTCCTCTAGAGGGACATCTGGAACAACAAGTCCTGAAAAAACACGGAGTTATCTACTACCATGAGATATGACAATTCAGAATGAAGTACAAATTAGGGTAGGTCAATGGCGTGAAGGAAGACAGCATTAACAGCACCATATTGGAACTGCAGCAACTAATATAAAGAAAGCTCAATCATCACAGATCTGCATTGTTTCCAGGTAATAATTAATAACATACATTGATGCACACCAATCAACGTTGATTCATGATTTGATCCCTCCGCACATACAAATGTTATAGGGAAGAAGGTTGCAAGTGCAGAACTAAAATGGGACAATTCATTTAACTAAAAGCATGAAGGTTATGGTATCTTCTAAGCGTTTATTCGTGATGCATCTATACTGCAGTAAGATAGGAGCACCACCAGATTGTTTTCAGATCTACCAAGTTGGATGCCGAAATACATTTTTCCTTGGGATCTCAAAAGAAGATTTTCAAACGAAGTAAACCATTTAAAGCATATATCTTTTACATAAATAATTTTTTTAATTTGTGAGGAAAACAAGTGGTATTTCAAAAGGAGAGAATCTACACCAAATATGATTCTCTACAAATCTCACCAAGTCACTACGCTAACTGGGACCTATGGTTGCCCAAAAATTCACTTGTTTAGTGGAGATATATAACAAAGAACAGAAAAGAAAGAAGAAAAGCCTGGGATAAGACATGTATCCCTGTGGTATTGAACCAATCACTATCTGGTGGGAAAGAAGTCAAAACTTAAAAGATTGGTTTTATATTGCAAAGATATCAGAATCACTCTAATCAATAGTGTGATAGATTCATTACCCACTTATGTTATGTCTCCATTTCCTCTACCTGTAAAGGTGGAAAAGAGACTGGATGCACTCAGAAGGAATTTTCTGTGGCAAGGGTACAAGAAAAACTTGATGTTATCACATGGTGAAGTGGAGTTTAGTTAGCACCACCAAGTCAGGGAGGTCCGGATATCAAAAATCTAAGAGTGCACAATAAGAGCTTACTAATGAAATGATTATGGAGGTATAGAAGTGAAGAACATGCCCTGTGGAGAAATGTGATCCTTCAGAAATATGTACAGTTTGGAAATTGGAGCACAAAACCTGTTAATCAGCTTATGGGGTGAGCAATTGGAGGGCAATCAGGAATCTATGGGAGGAGTTTGCAGCTAACACTTGGTACAGGATTGATGATGGTAGGAAGATAATCCTTTGGGATGAAAATTGGTTAGGTCATGGGCCACTTAGGTTAGCTTCCATGAACTGTATAGTCTGGCATCTGAACCGGACAAAAGAATAAAGGAAGCATGGAATCAACAAGTCTGGAACCTAAATTTCAGAGGATCTTTGAATGATTGGGAAATTGAAAAGGTTTCTGAGTTATTTAAGGCTTTGAAATCCTTCAAAGGCAATCTGAGGTGCAGATTCTCTCACTTGGATAGGGGACAGCAATTTGAGCTTCACAGTCAAAGAGGCAAACAAACTGTTAAGTAATCCGGAGAACCAAAAAGTCTATTGGCCTTAGAAACACATTTAAAGGTGAGAGTTCATTTCAAAGTATCTTTTTGCCTGGTTAGTAGCAAAGAAGGCCTGCCTTACCCATCAAAAGCTACAGTGAAGAGGTTGTAGCTTAGCTCGAGGTGCTTCCTATGTAAAACAGATCAAGAAGAAAACAACCATATGATTTTACATTGTGAAGTTACTGCACAATTGTGGGAGCTGTTTCTGACCCTGGTGAACATGAAATGGGTAGTGCCCAAGACTACTTCTGACCTTTTGAGAAGCTGAAAAATGTTGGTGGCTATGTAAGGAATAAGAGATGGTGGAGGGAAACACCAGCATGCATATGGTGATCTGTCTAGAGAGAAAGGAATGCTAAGTGCTTTGAGGACAAACACAACTCTTTTACAGAAGATTAAACTGGATTGCATTTTGTCTCTTCACTGTAAAGGATCTTTTTGTAGTTGAAACAGAACCAATACTACAGTTTTTAGAGTTTTTTTTTAGACAGGTAACATACAGTTTTTAGAGTCTTTGTAAGTAGAGAAAAGGACAGTCTCAACATATTCTTTTTTTTTATAAGAAAAAAAAAAAGAAAGGACCAATATGTTGAGACTGTGCTAATGACTTTGTGCTAAGGACCAAAAAAGAAAGGTCCTTTCTTTTGTAAATTTGGTTATAAGGGACGGCCTTTGTGCTAATGACTATTGCAAATATATAAAGTGTTAACCTAATATAAGGTTCTAAATGATTGGTAACCAGTGCATCCAAATGATCTCTCTTTTTAAACAACTGTCAGAGCTCTAGGATAACTCAATTCAGAAGCACAAAAGAGCTACTCCATTGCAGAAGAGAATTATAAAGTAATGGTCACTTGTCCACAGCTCCTTCATATGCTAGAAGATCTAGTGCCAGTGGGCCAGTCTATTTCCCTTTATGGTTAGGTATTCCCTGCTGAAACTAATCCAGGTTATGCTTTGTCACAGAAGATTAATCCAGCCTTCATGCGCTAAGTTGGAATATCAAACGTCAAAGAACCAACATAAAACTACATTATCCCAAGGCCAACTCCATAGCAGTAGAAGTTTAAATTTCACAACAGAAAGAACAATATACATCAAGAGTCATTGAGTGTTTCATGTTATTTGAGCAATGCATATCTTCTGGTAAGAAACATTCTTGCACTGATAATTTAACACTGCAAACTAAAGATTACCGTGTACACCAGTATCTCTTACAGTAGCCATGAACTTTTCAACACCGCGCTTAAGTATTGGATTATAATACGTGAACAAGGCAATAGGACAGGACAACTGAGGAATAACCTGTCAAATGTTGGAAAATAAGGTTACATATAGGACATTTGACGAAATGTGCCAGAATAAACAAAGAGACTGGAAGAAAAAAGATGCCATGCAAACCAAAAGCTTCATAATAGTTAGTTATGTGGGCTCACAAATAAAGTGAGTTCAACACAGCTTGTTAGACCCTACAACTGCACTAGAAAGTTAACAGGGGATTCCTTTGCTTGTCATTCTTTAATTAGAAAGCAGAATCTATGGGCTTACATCTTCTAACATTGATATAACTTTGGCGAAGTTGGTCCCTCTACTCAGTGATCGTGTAGCAGCAGCCTGAGAAGACAGATAAGTAAAGAAGAATGAGGATACAAGATGTAAAGGACAAAATTTAGGACTAAATGCAGTAATTCCTTTATTAAAACCTGGATGACTGGCCCATCAGCCAACGGATCAGAGTAAGGTACTCCTAGTTCAATGATATCTGAACCACATCTATCCAGCACTTTCAGTGCTTCTGCAGTTGTTGCCAGGTCAGGATCTCCAGCAGTGATGTATGGAATTAATGCCACCTTTGCAACAGAAATGTGAGTTTCAATTCAATAATCAGATAATAACTAGAAATACTGTTGAACGGTAAAGCAGCTGAACACCGAAGTTTTAAAAAACCATTTTGACTATCTCACACAAGATCAAACGTGAAAAAACATGAAAACTTTCCACGTGATTGTTTTCTTTCCATTCAATCAATGTTCAAAATAGAAACTCAATTGCACCCAAGGGTGTGGCCTAGTGGTCAATGAAGTGGATTGATCACTTTGAGGTCTCAGGTTCAAATCACAATGGAGACAAAAACACTAGGTAATTTCTGTTGGATATTGTAAAGCAGTACGAGAAGTAAGTAAATATTACAAGTGTTCGAAAGGATAAACAAATAGGCCAATGTTCAGAACTGCCGCAAGCTTATTGAGTCTTGAATCTTGATAACCTGAAATCAAGAAACACTAAATCTGGATTGTTACAACTGCGTGCTGAGTCGAGTGATGACACTCTGTCCTTAAGACAAGATTGCCCCATATATATTTTTTACGTTAAACGGGCAATAGTCTCCCAAGATAAAACAACACTTTAATCAACGCTACAAAGCAAATAGGTTAACCCTGACGAAGAAAACAAATACGAATCGACTTGCTGAAGAAATGGAAAAGGAAGAAAGAGTTTTATGTTTTCGTCCCAACGTTACTGCTCACGTTTTGGACTGTGTTTTACTCTTCTGTTTTATCTCTGTGTATATAGTGTGTCTCTGTTTCTGCTGTGTATATTTTGTGTTTTTTGTCTTTCACAATTGGGCCAAAAGGCATCAATATATAGCATGAGGGAGGGACTCCTCAACTGCCAAAACATGGTTGTTAATGGCCATTAGGGAGGGCTGTAATGGCAGGTTTATGGTCATTGAAGGAGGGCTGATTATGGAGGAGTTAATCAGCCAAGTAATGGTTGGTTAATGCACACTAACGTCCCCAAAAATCAACTCCAACGGTAGGCAGAAACTTTCTGCCTTCCGTCGTTCCCAAATTCAACTTTCCAGAAACTCTATGGACCAAACTGTAAATATTAAGCAATTTGAGGTCCAAATAGATAATATCAAAAAGTCCCACGACCCGAGCCCGGACGGGACGGGCGGCGCGCGTGTGGGCTTAGCCTTGAACCCAAGCACATCTAGGTCCTCCCTCCTTTAAACACATGGGATACCCCTTGGAGTCCCAAACCCTTAGCCAATTTAGAGACTTATAAAGAGAGTAATTCTTCCTTTTCCCACTGATGTGGTAGATTTGTCCCACACTATATTTTCATGCCTCAAACACCTTACTTCGTGGACCAATATCTCTTTTATTTCTCAACGAAATTTGACGATTCTTGGCCCTACGGTCATCTACTCACTTAGTAGATTATGCATGTGTGAAAAGACAGCCTCCAACATGCGGAACACTAGTGTTTAATTCATTAAATATGGGTGGACGCACCTCCCCATCAGAGACAAATTTCCAACAATTTCTTCTCATTTGTCCTAACCTTGATGGACGGAGTTACCAGACTGGTACCTGCTGCTAGTGAGAGGTGGCAGATAACCGAGTAATTAATTGCGCAAGCTGGCCCGGACACCAGGGTTATTAAAAAATATAGAAATACAACTAAAGCAGGTGAAAATTCTCTAAAACAAAAGTCAGAACAATCATTAAGAATCTATCTTTTTTTTGGAACACATGGGCGTGGCCTACTAGCCAATGAAGTGGATTATGAACTATGAGTTTCGGATACAAATTCCAACGCGGACAAAAACAGTAAGTAAGTTCTTCACATCTGTGCACACAGGCACCATGGTTATAAAAAAGAAAAGAATCTATCTTTCTGGGATAAAGATAAAATCTTTCCCACAAGAAACTACACCCCACGTACTGAAATATCAAAGACAACAAAAAATAGTACAAACTGAAGTTATACAAGAATAAGGAAACACAACCCACAAATAAAAAAGGAATCTTTTTTTGGGGGGGGGGGGGGGGGGGGGGAGAAGAAGAATGTCATACTTTGCCTTGTTGTTTCAATCGAATAAAAGTCTCAGAAAGTCCAACAGTTGCTGTAGTGCTGAGGGCAGCCATGAGAGGTTTGCGGGAAGTTGAAATCTTGATATTTTGGGTATATGACTGAGGAAAATGCTGATTTTGGAGCTTGTTATTGGATTGAATGAAGTGGGTTGCTTTCAGAAAAGCTGCCATACCATCAGGAATATGCTTTCTACTTAACAAATGGAGATTGATTTTGATGAGAAAATGCGGCGAAACACTTGCACGGCCTACTGTAAGAAGGAAAGTGGCAGATGGGGGTAAGGCAAAAATTGACAATTGAGTATTCACACTCAAGCCCCTTATTTTTGAGGTGTAATTGCATTGGGGTTGTAATTGTCCCCCACTATTGTGTCACTGTGGGATCTTTTTATTGTACATAAAAATGTGATATTGAAAGGAAAATACTAATATTTAAAGTTAAGTTGAAAAAGATATTTAAAAATTAAAATTGTGTTTAGATATTTATTTAACTTGAAAACAGCTAAGATTTTGTTAGTTGAGAAAAAATCACTTGATTGATTGATTGACTTTTCAAAACTGAAAAAATTTATTTAAGAATAAATGACTCACTATGATTCTTTTTTCATATCCCCTGTCCTCCACTCCTCCTAGATGAGATGTGAATATACCATTATTCAATCTATTGCTGATATCATACACATAAAAATGCTTTGATATTCTTCAAAAGAAAAAAAAACAATCTCATATATAACTAAAAAATATTTTGATCTTTTTTTTAAAAAAGAAAAAAGAATCTATGGACAGACTGCTCCTTAATTTGATTCAGCTAGAGAACCTACTAAAATTCTAGAATTTTGATAATATTGTGTGGAGTAAATTTATCATGATCATTGTAAAGTTAGGAAATTAGTGAATTAGCGTTTATATGCCGACCGGGAAAGTGATTTTTCAAAGTCAATACAGTGACTGTTTAGCGAATAATCTTATGAGTTATGAGTATTTGATGGAGAAGTTAATATAATGAGAATAATCGGGTCAATCAATTAATGTGTGTGAAACGTCTACTTCAAAGATTTTGTATCCTCCTCGTACAAAAGTAGGTCCGTAGCCTCGCCATCCACAGTCATTGCTTGGTTATAAAGTGATTAATGTGAACATGAAATAAGAGTAACTCTTACAAACACAGCAATCATACTACCATTAAAACACTCATTTGTTTTCTGAAAATGGGAAAGAAAGAAAGAATTCTCAGTTTGAAACGAAACTTCCCAATTAACTCACAGACTTCTCTAGTGTACTTTTAGTTTTTTAAACTGAACTTTTACCCAGCTTTGGTCCTTTGATTATTTACACCACCAAACCGTGAAGCTTAACATACCTGACACAGTGACACTAGTAGTAAGGGATAGGACTACTATACTAGTTCTAACAGTTTTCGGCCACTTATATTGCAAAGTTCATCCGGAACTGTACATATATGGCTTTGCTGGATTTTAATAAATAAAATTTAGAAATTATTACAAACATCCAGAACTCCAGAATCCAAGCCCGTGAAGATTTTTGATTCGTATGTGTTGCCCAGGTCGATTAGAAGGTTCAGAAATAGGTAGGACTGGTTGCAGAAAATACAGAAAACCATCTGTCAAACAATATGACTAGTTTGCCTTGGGGCAACACAGGTCTTATATTTTTAAGATGCCCATGATATCCGAACTTGAACTGGCTGTCTTTAGCAATCTTTCATCCACTGCTGACATGCTCCCTTGGCATGAAGCTGATCTCTGCTGCGCAAATCTTCTTTAAATATAACTGGAATAAGAGCCCCATAGCTGTAAGTTCATTTATCACATAACTGCAAAGAGATGACACACATACAATTAGATTAGTTACTATATGACGGCTTCCATGTTTAGCCAACAAATAAACTGAACTATATGCATGCCCACGTGAATAAAAGGCAATCAATATTAAGTGGGGAAATGGAATACATGTTACCTCTTCATTCACTTTTAATTGGTTTGGTGGCTGCGAGAAAAACTCTTTGGTTATTTGCCACTTCTGCCTCCAGTATCGCTTCTAACACAATGTCGGACCCCTTTGCTTCATCTTTTGAGAAAGAAGAAAACTATTAATCCAACAAAGGAAGATAAATCTCAAAAAACTATTAAACAAACTGCTGTATGCACAAAGGGCGTGGAAAGAAGATTGGATTTGATTCTCAAGAAAAATCCACTCTTTGTTTTGCAGCTATAAAGCATGTAAATATTTAAAAGCCTATTCTTTTATGGAGCCCATCCGGATCGATGGGCTTCTTGGTATAGTGGGTTTTGGGAGGGTAGTTGCAATTCTGATTCTTTTTCTTTCTAGGAAAACCAATATCTAGTTTTGCAGGATAAGATTGTCATAACCAGCATATGCGGCAAAATGCTAGGTGAGTTCTTATCTATGTCTAAGCCTTGATGGGTAGAGTTACCTGGTACCTATGCTGCTAGACTATAGCAGGTACCTGTTGGAATACTTGAGGTGCACGCAATAGACATCATAACTATCCAAACAAAAAAGGATCAGATTGACATACAAAAGGACAGCTGCCACCCTATCACCCATCACATATAAGATGACATGATTCTTGATGCAGAAATACCCATTAAAAAGAATTCTATGTGCTTTCAGCTAATTCTAATTCTAATCACAATAACTTCAACTTTTTGGAAATGAGCTAATTTAGTTCTCCTAATAATGGAGTCAGCCAATTAAAAAGACTTAATTTTCTAGCTTGAACGACACGTAATCTCCTCCTTTTGAGACCTCCTCACCTCAGCAACATCAAGTTCCATCCTACCCTTTATAATCTCACTTGAAGGCTGAAGGGTTCGAAGTAAGGTTACAAGATTTGACAAAAGACTTGTAGGAATAGTAGAGAACGGCAGTTCAAGGAAGCAAAGACCACTGATCTCATTCAATTTCACGTGTACCTTTGGAAGAACTAAGTTCAATTATTTCAAACAATTAAAGTTAAATTGTGTAATGTACAATAACTCAAAATATCAAGTAAATTAGAGCTATAAGTTGAGGGGCACAGGTAACTCATCCAACTCCAAAGAACCAATATTAAGAGATATTTGTGTAAGATTTAGTACCTATTTGGCAACTTCCCAAATATAAATTCATGTGAACAAACCTGATCCAGTTTTGTAGTCCTAAATTAGAGAAAGTTGAATCCATTTTTCTAGATCAGTTAGATCCAAAAAGAGCCTTCAACTAGACTGACTTAGCGAAAACTCAATTGAGATCTAGTTCTTCTAAAACATCTTTTTCTACACATACCAGATATTTTATTACAATTTTTATGCACATACCTATATTATATTAGGTTAATGGAAAAAAGGAAAAAAAATATCTCATCTATCAGTTTGCGTGTACCCATGCTCCCGTTTTTACTTTTTAGAACCTCAGAAACTATCTTCTGCGACTGTCATCCCCCTTTCCAATCTTTTATTTTCTACTTCAGAAACTATCCTTTGCAAGTGTCTCGCTGATTTTTTTAAAAAAAGAAACTATCCTTTGCACCAAAGTGCCTCAATGTGATATACAGTACAATTTTTTTTATTTTTTTTTAGAAACGTAACATCATTACAATATTTTATTATTATTTGCTATAAATTAAATATGGGCATGCCACAGAAGACGGGTAACTGATTAACACTGTACTTTACCAAACCAAAAGTAAAAACAGATTGGATTGAACTATATTTAGATAAATCTCAAACTAGACATACGAAAGAAAAATGGATCTAATGTGATCCCTGATCCTATAGTTCCAAATCTGAGCCATAGCTTCTGCAAGGAGGAGGGAATTCCTTGTTACTACCTCCATATCTAGCAAAGTTAGCAGCAACTTCCACTAGATTCAGATGATATTGAACCGTATATTGTACATTTGTCAACTTGTGCTGTAACTTTGCAGGTACACGACCAAATATCAGAATTCATATCTTATAGAATGTTTAATTTTATGAAAGAAATAATCCCCTTGATTATTTTCATTAATTGAAAGGCTATATATACAAGTTACATATTTCCATAATAGGAGAATCCTATTCCTATTCTATTTCTAAATCCTTATTCTACCATAATTCTAACTATACAATTATGGTAAGTGTATAACACTAATTAAGGTAACCTTTACACTACAATATACTACAAATATATATACCATATATACAATATTGTATTGTCAACAATTCTGTTGGAACTGGCCGAGAGGCCCACTGCCGAGAGGCCCAACAAGCCCACTGCTTTCCTTTGTTCTTGCTTCGGTCCACGATGTACACCGCTGTATATTCGGTGTATATCACATATATATTGCTCTGTTTAACACACACCCGCAGTCATAGCGGGCGGTTTTCGAACGCTGAGACTGTCCCTAAAATCTTCAAAGAGAACCGCTGGTAGACCCTTTGTAAAGATGTCTGCAATTTGATAACGAGACGGGACATGGCATATGCGAACGTGACCCTTTGCAACCTTTTCACGGACAAAGTGAATGTCCATTTCGATATGCTTGGTGCGTTGGTGTTGAACTGGGTTACCTGAAAGGTAGATGGCACTAATGTTATCGCAATATACCAAGGTTGCCTTACGAATGGGACAATGAAGCTCCAAAAGCAAATTACGTAGCCAACATGATTCGGAGACCACATTCGCTACCCTCGATATTCTCGTCTCCGCACTTGAGCGTGATAGAGTTGCCTACGTTTTTGACCAGAGACCAAGTTGTTGCCAAGGAACATACGAGCCAGAAGTCGACCGTCCGGTGTCGGGACAACCACCCCAATCAGCATCCGTGTAAGAGACAAGTGTGGATGTAGATGAAGGATACAAGTGCAACCCATAGTCTAGTGTCCCCTGAATATACCGAATGATGCGTTTGATTGCATTCATGTGCTCAACTCTGGGATCATGCATGAATAAACACACCTGCTGAACCGCATATGTAATATCCAGTGGTAAAGGTAAGATACTGTGGAGGGCCCCCGCCAGACCGCGATAGCGGGTCGGGTCCTCGTATGGTGCACCTGCCGCAACACTCAGCTTGGGGTTTGCATCAACGGCGTGGAAGTGAACTTACGGGATGACATCCCAGCCCTCTCTATGATCTCAGCAGCATACTTCCGTTGAGACAAAAACAAGCCACTTGAATGACGTTTGACGGCAATCCCCAAAAAATAACTCAAAGGCCCTAAGTCTTTCATAACAAACTCAGAACTGAGCATGGTCATGATAGACTGGCGCAAGGCATCGGAAGAGGCAGTCAAGATGATATCATCCACATACAACAGAATGTAGGCCAAGGACGAACCACGGCGGTAGATGAACAAGGAATTATCAGACCTCCTGTGAGTGAACCCAATAGTTGAGACAAAGTCAGCAAACCTCGTGTACCATGCCCTTGGAGACTGCTTAAGCCCATATAAGGACTTCTTCAACAAACATACATGATGAGGACGGTTTGGATCCCTGAAACCCAACGGCTGATGCATATAGATTGTTTCCTTGAGATCTTAACATCCAGCTGATGAATTGGCCAAGTCTTTGAAAGAGCCAAGCTAAGCACAATGCGAATGGTAGCCGGTTTGACCACCGGACTAAATGTCCCACCACAATCAATCCCAACCTGCTGAGTCTTACCATCACCCACAAGTCGCGCCTTATGTCGAGCAAATGACCCATCTGAATTCTCCTTATGAGCAAAAATCCACAAAGACCTGATAACATTAATACCTTATGGACGGGGCACCAACTCCCACGTCTTATTATCAATAAGAGCATTATATTCATCAGTCATAGCAATTTTCCAATTAGGGTCATTTAATGCGGACACAGGATTGCGGGGCAAGGGGGATTTAGAGACATCAGAATGTAAATTAAAATGTATTTTAGGTGTAAAAATACTCCGATGACTACGAGTGACCGGTCTATGACTCGAGGAAGAATTGAGTGAATTTTGGGAAATTTCCGGGCTCGGGACAGACGGGTCGAGGCGGTGGGCTCCGCCGGGCCCAAATCGGTAACCGGGGTGTCTTCCGGATCGGTTCCTGGAGGTGGGGCCGACAGCCCAATTGTTGGGACCGATCCGAACCCGGAACTCGCTTGTTCTTCGGGCGGAAGTGTGAGACCGGGGCGATGGGCCAAGTTTGGAGGATTTTGGGTGCGGGATGTCCGAAAAATTCCGAATAATATACGGGGATATTTGGTCATCCAAAAAATTATACGACCTAGGCTCGGGAGTATGAACTTTGGTAAAAGGAAATTGGGTTTCATCAAAAATGACATGGCGATTAATTATGATTTTCTTGGAGGATAAATCAAAACACTTATAACCACGATGATTCGACGGATAACCCAAAAATACACACGGGGTAGACCGAGCCTGAAGTTTGTTAATTGTGGTGGATGGGAATAACGGATAACACAAGCACCCAAAAATCCGAAGATGAGAATAAGAAGGGTTCTTATTATATAGGATTTTGAGGGGGGAAGAATATATCAGACCTTTAGAAGGAATTATGTTAAGAAGATATGTGGCCATTTGTAGAGCATGATGCCAAAAATATGAAGGTATGGAGGCATGAATTAAGAGAGTTCGGACAATGTTATTTATGGAACGAATTTTGCGTTCGGCCTTCCCATTTTGTGAAGATGTACGAGGACACGAAAACCGAAAATTGATCCCATTTTTAGCACAGAATTCCCGAAACTCCCTATTGTCATACTCTTTCCCATTATCACATTGAATATTTTTTATTTCTCTTTCGAATTGAGTACGAATGAACGCTCTAAATTTGATGAAGACGGAAAACACTTGTGATTTATTCGCAATTGGAAACGTCCACAAAAATCTAGAATAATCATCTAAAAAGATAACATAATATCGATGACCCACTGAACTAAGAACAGGAGACGTCCATAAGTCGCTATGAATAATATCAAATGGCATTGAAGTATGAGAATTGGAGTCTACAAATGGCAACTTAACAATTTTCCCTAATGAACAAGACTGACAAAGTGGAGTACGACTCGTACCCTTACAGGAAATAAAGCTATTTTTATCTAAAACTGATAAAATAGAAGATCCCGGATGACCCAGACGAGCATGCCACATGAAAGGAGAGATGGCTGCAAAAGCTAACGGCAAGGTTTGACTCGATGGACTGAAACCAGGCATGATAGGATACGATCCCCCTACTATCACACCTCGAGATGACTCCCCGTCTTGAAATCCTTCACGGAGAAACCAAAAGGATCAAATTCAACGGAAACGGAATTGTCGGTAGTGAACTTCCTGGACGGATACTAAATTTTTAATCAATTTAGAAGCATGTAAAGTATTTTTCAAGAGAAGGGGTGGATTGGGGGGAGACAACGTTTTCTGACCATAACTCTGAATTGGAATAGAGTTGCCATTACCAACAATTATACCCCGAAGGGTGCTTAAGTTGGAATAAGAGGAGAGAGTACCTGATTCGGAAGTCATGTGAGTAGTGGCCCCGGTGTCCATGTACCAATTTGGGTCCGGTTGAGTCAACCCCAACGTGTGCATCGCGGCCTCGATATCAGTCTGAGTGGGGCCTGCTGCATGATGGGCTTGCGGAGGTCGGGACCCAAGAACTCCTATCCGTGATAGAGTTGGGCCGTAGCCGCTGGAGTTGCTGTTGTTGGGCCACTGGCCAGTGGGCCGCCACTGCTGGGTGTTGGGCCTGGACTGTTGGCCAACCCACTGGCCGCTGGAACTCGCTGCTGGATGGTAAGGGTTGTTGGCCCACGGCCCACTGCCATGGGCCCCACTGCTGGGCCCGGGGGGTGGTGGGCCACTGTTCCCTGGATGGGACCCACCGCCTTCTTGTTGACCACCGAACCACCACCAGAACCGCCGCGTTTGCCCCCGCGGTTTTTGTTATCATTCTTGCGATTATTCTTACCGCCACCATTATTATGGTTTTGGCCCGAATTATTCACAAAACCCGAAGAACTAGGAGAGGACGCCACCATGACGACGGGGCTTGCTCCGGTAGCCGCCTTTTTAGCCAAACCCGCTTCTTCCAAAGTAAGCATGGAGCGGGCTTGATAGAAGTCCGGGAAGAGGGTTGCTTTGGCGAAGGAGAGTTCCAACCCCATTATAGGCCTCCGAAAGACCGGCAACCCAACGGTAGAACTAGACGATTATTCGTTATTGGTGCGCCAACATTACGGAGTTGATCCGCCAACTCCTTTAGTTTCTTGCAATATGCAGAAACGTTCGGAAATTCGTCCATTCGAACAAGAGAGAATTCCTGCTCGAGTGTGACGACACGTGAATTTGGTTGTCTTGGAATATGTCACGCAGTCTATTCCATGCAGCCATAGCCGTGGTATCCGGCTCAATAATCGTCTGTAGAAGGTCCACTGAAATAGTGGTGTAGATCCACTGGAGAACGGTAGCATCAAGTGTAATCCATAACTCAGGATCCTCCACAGGAAGGGGTCTAGCGGGAGGAATGATGTGATGAAGAACTTGATAAGAGATAGCGTGAATTTTAAACAACTCCGCCCACGTCGCATATTGGACGTTTTCCATCTCAAGGACAATAGGGATACAGCTCTTGATATTGAAAACTGTGAGGGCATGGTGATAATTGTTCCTAGACATATTGAAAGAACAAAGAAGGAGGGGAAATTTAAGAGAGGTTTTTGAGACGAAATATGGAAGAGAAACCCGAGGGGGGGGGGGGTTCTCGGCCGAGAAGGTCCAAAAAATTTAGGGAGAGAATTTTTTTTGTAAAACCTAGTCTCTTGATACCATGAAAGAAATAATCCCCTTGATTATTTTCATTAATTGAAAGGCTATATATACAAGTTACATATTTCCATAATAGGAGAATCCTATTCCTATTCTATTTCTAAATCCTTATTCTACCATAATTCTAACTATACAATTATGATAAGTGTATAACACTAATTAAGGTAACCTTTACACTACAATATACTACAAATATATATACCATATATACAATATTGTATTGTCAACAATTCTGTTGGAACTGGCCAAGAGGCCCAACAAGCCCACTGCTGCCTGTTGCTGTCACTGCTTCAGTCCACTGCCGAGAGGCCCAACAAGCCCACTGCTGCCTGTTGCTGCCACTGCTTCAGTCCACTGATATACATGTGATATACACTGCTGTATATTCAGTGTATATCACATGTATATTGCTCTGTTTAACATTTTACAACATCCTTAAACCTATATTTTCAGTCATGACAACAAATAGCAACAGTAGACAGGACCAGCAGTGAGAAGATAACTCACCCCAGTAGAATTTCTGCAAAAATCCTGTCCAGAACCTTTAGAAATGCACACAATTTCACAAGTCGAATGGAAGTACAATATTACCAAACAGCTAAAAGCTATTCTGTATGCAGGATAATAGGACCAATGGACATACTAGAAAAGAAGCATGAGGCAATCAGAATCTCGAAAATGGTTCCTTACCTTTACGTTTTGGCAACAACCCGGCACACTCTGCTGAGTGAGGGAGCACAATAATACTGCCAGATTCATCAGTCAGCTCGCTCAGACCTTCATTATCTACAGAAATGGATTTCAAAGATGTTAATTCCGCCAATCTAGCATAAGCAGCAGCTTGGCTGTGCATATTGGTTAAAGCTTTCCTTGAACTATAATTCTGGTAATTATTAATCATATAAATATCTCCATTTGAAAAGAAAGGACAAGATAATGAAAATAGTAGTCAGAGAAACCACAAAACCTCAGGTGTGACAGTTGCTACTGTACTCTCTTCCTCGGAAACTTGAGGTCCCTTTTCAACAATGATGCTCTCTTTATCAGATTTTTGAGGTCCATTTTCAACTGAGTTACAAGTCGCCGCAGGTCCCTTTTCTCGGGCGTAGACCTGTTTATGTTTACTAAAAAAAGTAAAAGAATAACATCTACATAGTTAACTAAAAGAGAGGCATCTTCCGTTCATACCGCTTCGGGCGGCTTAGTCGCCTCCCCTACAAGGGTCTTTTTCTTTATAGATGCCCCCCCCCTCCTGAATCCCTATTTTCACCCCTTTTATCCAGCTGTATTGGAAGCAGCAGATGAGAACCTCCTCTCAGCCCATTTCCGAGCCTGCTCAGTCCTTTTTCTAAATGGTAACTTTAGTCACAAAGAAGAAGAATAACGAGGAACTAATAAAAAAGCCTAATCAACTATGTAAAGTAAAAAACAAGGAAATACCAGCGCTATTTGCAGCTGTTGTGTTGATGTTGTCCACTAGCCTCGATGTCAATGGACCAGGATTCATAATAGAGATTGTCCGAATTTCATGACGTATGGCTTCCAGTTGAGCCATGGTATCTTGCACTTCCTTACGAACCTGATAAACAACTCGAGATGAAGGATAAAACAATAATAAGTGGTAAGATTTCATTTTACGCTATTATGCTATACAAAGCATAATTTAGCCAATAAGCTTAAGAGCAACAAGTCTATATCAGTCCTAGTTACGATGCAAAAACACAGCTTTAAAAGAGAAACGGAAAACTTCTACATAGACACAAAACACCTATTGTTATTGCAAATTGAAATTCATGAAGCAGCATAGAAGTTTGAGCTAGTCATACCAATGCATTTTAAGACTAGAAAAGCTTAAAAAACAAAAAAGAAAGTTGGGCAGATATAGGCAGTGAGAAAGAAACCTGGCGAGCTTGAGAGTGCTGCATGACACTTTCAAACTGACCACGGGCCAATTGAACATAACCAATTGCACGCCCCGCAAATCTACCTTCTGTTCTTGCTATAATTGGCAGATCTCTAGGTCCTAAAGACACAATTTTTTTCAAAAAAGGGGTCAAACCATAATGAACAAGATATTTCACATTAAAATACACAGAAACCAACAATCCCCGCTAGCAATTACAATGAACAAAGCAGCTATAACAAGCAATACTTCCGAAAATTGTCAATTCCCTACTATTGTTTTTTTTTTCAAAATTTAAAGAAATTACATTATATATCACCCCCTAAAGTCGATGAAACTGGATGCGCTATTGAACCCAAATGTTGGAGAGAAGAGAGAGTACCAATTAGAGCAGCAGTGGCGCCAAGCAAAAGAAAAACCTCTCCATGTGAAAATCCTAGCATCTCTTCTTTCAGTTTGTTGCAATAAAAGAATGACCAAACATTTTACTCATCAAAGAGCAATACATATTTTAGTATAAGATCCACGCTAACTTCTAGTATAACACTTAAATCAAGAATTATTTAGGGGTGTATTCAATTAGGATTTTAAAAGATTATTTAGGAATGTAATGACTTTAACAGATTTTAAAAGACAATCAAATTTTTATGTTTGGATTTTAAAAGATTTATCATAAAATTTATAAAGATTTGAAATCACATGAATTTTCCATGTCAATTTCTCGAAGAGGTATTTCAGCGAACAACTTGCGTGCATAGATTTTTTCCATCAGTGTTGGATCGTTTTACACCATCGGTGTACACCACCCCCCTCCATCTCTTCCCCTTCACCTTCATCGGAAATAACCATAGGATAGCCATTGCCTTTCTCAACCACCCATCTGACCACCGTTGCTCCGATGCAAAAAAAATCATTTCAAAGAATGCAGAGAAATTGAAGCATGCAATCGGAAGATTAACAACTTCTTTTAAGCCAGTTTCTTCTCAATTTTGCAGTGATAGTTCGACTATGGGTTAACATTTGAGAAATCCACTGATTAAAAAAAAAAGTGGGATGGGTTAGGGTCAGATTTTTTTTAAGGTTTTGGTACCTTCCACTAAAAATTTACACAAAATCTCGATTTTTAGCAAGTTTGAATAAAACTACATTTGGACACCCTCTTTAAAAAAATTTAATAGTATTGATTAAATAGCACAAGACTCGTTTAGATTATTTAAAAGTCTTAATTGAATATCACAAAACTTATTTATTCCAAAACACTCAACTACAGTCTTTTTTCAAAAAAATCCTAATTGTTTAGATTATTTAAAAGTCTTATACCTTCTAATGGTTGAGAACAAACCACGGACAATACGCAAAAGCTTTGAACTTGAGATCATACAAAAAATGTTGAATTAGCCTTCCCAACCGTTAAATTTTTGAGTCGAACTTTCATTTTGGTCCCCGAAATGTGAATGTTCGACCACGAAAACATTGACTCGAAGTTAGAATGCCATGTTCAATCGGAACAAATCATGATTCGAGCGTCTAAATAAAATTCAATGTATTGTACACACTACAACCGATAAATTTAAGACCGATGATTTCAATACATGATCAATAGAAAGGCGTTAAGTCGGATATGACGATATCTCGAATTGAATATCACAAAACTTATTTATTCCAAAACAGTCTTTTAAAATCCTAATTGAATACACCCTTTGGCTAATTAATAGTATATATTATGTCAGTTTATTTAATCACCTAACCGTAATAAATTAAAATATTTGGGGTAAACAGTAGTAAGTTTTTTGCAGAGTAAAAAATAAAGTTGGAATACATCCACAACTATTTAAATTTATACTAGTAAGTTTAGACACTCCAATTATGATATATTTAAATTGAGTACTTGAACAAATGGAAAGTGTTTTTGTTAGATATTTTAAGTGGTTGATTTATTTACGTAATGAACGCTTGAAAACTACGCAAAAGCTTTGCTTGAGATCATACAAAAAAAATTAAATTTTTGAGTCAGAAGTGAATGTTCGGCGGATGTTCAATCGGAACAAATCATGATTCGAGCGTCTAAATAAAATTCACTGATAAATTTAAGAAGCCATCAATGTATTCTGCCAAAAATAAATAATACACATTTGAATTCTCAAAAGTTTCACGATTATGATGTCAAATTTTTTTTTGTTGTTGACGAAGGAACCCGCAGCCGCTACTCTCTCGAGTGCGCACAGGGTAAACCCCGGACTAACGCAATAGCCTGCAAACCACGTCAGCCAATTAACCACATTTGACAAGCCATGTGTGACATGCTCAACCAAGAAGGTTTATGCAGGGGATCGAATTCGTGACCTTGCGGTCCCGCGCTCTACTGCTACACCAACTTGGCTACCTTGCGGGTTTTATGATGTCAAATTGTAATCCTTCTTTGGAGGGATTTTTTCTTTCTGCTTTTTGCACTAAAGCATAGAGGTAATACTATAGAGTGCTAAAATTAGAGATTCCTTTTTTAAAAAAAGGTTATATTTGAATTGGAATCACTTTTTTGTTGAGCTTCTTTGCCCCATTTCTTTTTATGAATCTCTTTCCAGGCGTTAGAATGTCAAACTTCGATTTCAAGTAATTAAAAAAGAGATGGAGATAGCACTTGTACCAATTTGTGGTTACAGTTTCCTAACTATTCAGCTTGACAGAATAACAGTTGCCTGCAACATCCAGCATTGAACTGTGATTCTACTTCCCATTCTTTTCTTCTTCTTTTTTCTACTTCCAAAATTCTCTTCTTTACTTTACTTAAACATAAGCACATTCATGTTTATGATATACTGGATAAGATTAACATATCATATCAACATAACAAACATCAATCTTGTAATTTTGAGACAATGTATGAAGAATAACTTGTATATTAGCAAGAGAATAAAGTGGTTTAAATATAAGTGAAGAAAAGACTAACTAAGGTAAGTAGATAATCTAAATCCCTATAAATCAGCTAGAATATTATATACAAGGAAACATATAATTATATGATTCTCTAATACTTCCACCTCAAGCCGGAGCATAGATATTGATCATGTCCAGCTTGTTATGAAGGTAATCAACTCGAGTTTCATTCAATACTTTCGTGAACAAACCAACTAGTTGCTCTTCTATTTTCACATATCCAATGAAAATTAGGGGTGACCAGTGGATCGGGTCGGGACGGGTTTAGAGGGGACGGAGTCGGGATCGGGACTTGGCGGGCCAGGCGGGCAGGGATAGGGGGGACGAAAAGAGGTTCCGTCCCACATCCTGTCTGAAGAGGGGACGGGACGAGTCGGGTAGGGGGATTTTAAAACATTTTAGACACTTAATTTAAAATATATATATATATATATATATATATATATATAAACACTTAAATAATTGAACAAGATAGTGAATAAAAATATTTCAATGCTGTTTTTGTGCCTCTTATATTATTTAATAGAAATGTAATTTTTTTGTAATACAATTTCAAAATTGCAACTTTGTTTCGTACTTCAAAAGTTACAAATCACATAGTAAAATTGACATTAAAAAATTACATATTCAACCATATTCTTTCTAATTTCTCACGATCTCTTGAGGATCTTCTATTGCAATTGAAAGTTGTTGGTCAAATTCTTCGACGTCGCTTCCTGCTCCCTCGGATAAGATTTCGTCGTAGTTGTAGTCGTCTTCTTCGCTGATCTCTGGTTGACCGCACCTTCTACGCTCCGCTCTAATCCAATCTCTGAATAAAACTGCAATCTCCAAGCTGTCTCCCACCAATGAGTGTATGTGTTCTCCTATTTGAAATCTTCCAACAGAAAAAACGCTTTCATAAGTCATAATTTTATCAGTAGTTCCATAATATTCACAAATTTCATGAATATTTCTTGAAATAAAAGCTTCAGTGTGCCTATCATCAATATATCTATATGCTAATATACGTTTTTGCATAGATCAATTGTCATCTATCCAATAACATGTAGCAGTTAAATAACGTCGACGTATAATCGAAGTTGAAAATTGAAACTTTGCTCGATGATCCTCAAGCTACTTGCCAACTTTACTTCCAATTTTTGAACTTTGATAGAAATTAGCAAATATAATATTTAGTGTGCGATGTAGACTTTTTGAGAGAGAAAGAGATTAGAGAAATGGTAGAGAGATTTGTGAGAAAAATGAAGAGAAAAAATGAGGTATTTATAGTTGAGAAATAGGGTTAAAGTGTAAATATATTAGCTTAAGGATTAAAACTAAATATTAAGTCCCAAAATGTTCGAACCTCGTTACTACTTTTTTTTTGCAAACGGGGGGGGGGGGGGGGGTTAGTCCCGTCCCAAGTTCGAGCCTCGTTACTACTTTTTTTTTTAAACGGGGTCGGGCCGGGGCGAGATCGGGCCGACCCGCCCCACTAGACAGCCTTAGTGAAAATCATGTTTTCCTGAATCTTCTCACGAATAAAATGACAGTCAAAGTCAATATGTTTAGTTCTTTCGTGATACACCGGATTTGAGGCAATATAAAGAGCAGCTTGATTATCACACCAAAGTTTTGCTGGTGTATGATGCTTCAACCAAATTTCAGTTAAAAGATGATGTATCAACATAATTTCATAAGTAGACTGTGACACAACTTTGTACTCAGATTTTGCACTAGATCGATATATAACACTTTACTTCTTACTCCTCCCTAGACCTGTCCAAAGGTCGGGTCGGGCCGGGTCGAGTGGCTTTTTTTTTCCTCCTTGCCCGACCCTGGCCCGACCCTGACCCTATATTTTTTTTAAAATTTCGACCCTGGCCCTGACCCTTCGGGGACCCTACGGGTCACGGGTCGGCCCTGACCCGACAATTTTTTTTGGCGGGCAGGGTCGGGTCGGGACGAGAATATTTTTTTTAAAAAAAAAAAATTGAAATTTCAAAACTGAAATTGGTATTCACCCCTACATTACCACGAAATTTCGACGTTGAAATGTATTGTATATCGTGAAATCTTGGCTAAAGAAAAAGAGAATTGGAAATCGATTTGGGGAAAAACACAAATTGATTGGAAAAACTGACGTCCCCGTCTCGAAAAACACAAGAGAATTGGCAGTTTGACCTTCCCCATCTCGAAAAAATATGCAAAATCAAAAAAAAAAAAATCGGATAAAACGGACATCCGAGCGCAGAGTTATGACCATTTAAAGTTTCACCAATTTACAACTACTTTATCTCCCTACATTATGCTTCCGTGATATTAACAAAATGACTAATAATATAAATATATAATTAATAATCAGCTACCGTTTTTATCTTATTTTATGTCGAGCTAAATGTAGATTAGAGCAATATATATATATATAAACATGCGGTATATCACTTATTAATGACAAAAATATATATAAGTACAAAATAAATATTAATGAAGGAAAAATAATATAAATTATATTAAAAAATATGCGGGTCGGGGTCGGGCCGAGGTCGGGTCGAGGTCGGGCCGGGTCAGACGGGTAATTTTTCCTGACCCGGCTCGACCCCGACCCCCGATCGGGTCGAGTGGCTCTCGGGTCGACCTTTAGCTGACCCTGGCCCTAGTTTTTTCGGGCCAGGTCGGGCCGGGCCGGGAGGGTCCCCGACCCTATGGACAGGTCTACAGTCCTCCCTGATACTAGGTTCCCTCCAATAAAGATACAATAGCATATAGTAGATCTTCTATCAATTTTGAATCCAGCATAATCAGCATCTGCAAAACATTCAATACGAGTATGATCATGATTGTTATACAATATGCCAAGCCCGGGAGCTCCCTATCTAGTAACATAGAATATGTTCCAAAGCTTCCCAATGTTTGACTGTAGGTGCGGACATGAACTGGCTAACAACACTTACCGCAAAAGCAATATCCGGACGAGTCACAGTAAGGTAGTTTAACTTCTCAACCAACCTTCGACATCTCTCTGGATCATCAAAAGGATCATCATCATCTTTCATAAGATGAACATTGGGAACCATTAGAGTACTGCAAGGTTTGGTTGCTAATTTTTCAGTATCTTCAAGTAGGTCAAGAATATACTTTCTCTGAGGAAAAAAAAATCTCTTCTTGCTTCTGTTTACTTCTACTCCCAAAAATTATTTAAACTGATCCAAGTTGTATGAAACCTGGTATGCAGGAAAAAATTGAGGGAAAATATCCCCGCATAATCATTTCTTGTGATAACAATGTCATCAACATATACAACAAGAAGGATAGTGCCAGCTGTTGATTGCCGATAGAAAAATGAGTGATCACATTTGCTCATTCTCACCCCAAAATTCTGAACTACTTCACTGAACTTGCCAAACCAAGCCCGTGGACTCTGTTTCAAGCCATACAAGGACTTCTTCAAATGACAACTTTTCCATACTCCCCTTGAGCAACAAAATCGGGTGGTTGCTCCATACATACTTCCTCTTGAAGATCACCATGAAGGAACGTATTTTTGATATCCAACTGATGTAAAGGTCAATTCTCAGAAGCAGCTAGAGAAATGAACAAGTGGACAAAAGTGAGTTTGGCAATCGGGGAGAATGTGTCTAAATAATCCACTCCATACGTTTGAACATACCCTTTAGCCACAAGTCCGGCCTTAAGTCTTGCTACAAACCCATCTGAATTAACTTTAACTGTGAAGACCCACTTACATCTCACTGATTTTTTTCCATTGGGTAAATCTACCAAATCACACGTGTGATTTTTCTCTAAGACATGTATTTCATCTAACATTGCATCAGACCATCCAGAATGATTGAAAGCCTCATTTACTATTTTGGGTATAGAGACGGAGTCTAGAAAAGCAATCAAAGATCTAGACATAGAGAATAAACGACCAAAAAAAATAAAATTAACAATGAAATATGTGGATTTGCAACTACGTGTACCTTTGCGAAGAGCAATATGGAGGTCAAGATCTTTCAGGAGGATTAGATGGATGAAGATCTGATGTCGAAGGAACTGGTGCAGAACATGTATCATTGTGCTCTTGCCTTCTCGAGTAAACTTGAGTAATTGAAGGTCTTGCCAATGCAGATGGAGCAGGTGTTGAAGTCACAATAGTCGATTGGTCCTTAATAGAATGACTAAAAGGTGGAGGAACAATATCATCTGATTGTTCTGTCAAAGCACGAGTGACCTGATAAACTAGCCACTCATCTTCCTCCCCCGACTTGTAGAAATGGGAGGTGCATAGTAAAATGGTGTAGTCTCTTAAAATACCACATCAGTCGACACCAAATATTTTCCAAATTCAATAGAATAACACGGATACCTCTTCTGGAGGAGAGAGTAGCCTAGAAAAATACATTTAAATGCCTTAGGATTAGAGATGGCAGTGAATCATGGACCTGGTCCGGATCCGATGGATCCAGATCCGTTTTATAGGATATGAATCTTCAAAATTTGGACCCGACGGATTCGGATCGGACCCGGATCCGTTTCTGACGGATCGGATATGGATATGGATCTTGTATTTGAGATCCGTATCCGGTCCAGATCCGACCCGTGGATTCGTTTTTTATTAAATATATTCATAACTTAGAATGTAATTTTATAAGTATTTTCTTAAAATTACTAAGCACAACCTTGCAAGTTTAATTCTCAAAATAAGTTTAATTTATCCTCGCGTTAACTCAAAAACCAAAAAATAAAGAGGTCACTTCGATAATAAAATCAATGTTATATTAGTGAATGACTAACATCTCCATAGACAAGTAGTTAAAATTATATTCACTTCATTTGTGAAGATTCCAAACACATGCAAGTTCTGTATTGTGAAAATACTAGTCAACATTTTCCACAACTATTGTCATTGTCTAACATTTCCAATTGTAACACAGTAAACTGTTAGCTAAGTAAAAATCGTTTGTCAGTTCAAAAAATATTCTTAGCAAGACAAAAATTTTTACATATGGATCCAGATCCGATCCGTGGACCCGGTGGATCTGGATTTGAATCTGATTTTTACGGACCCGACGGATCTGAATTCAGGTATGAAAAATGGATCTGGATCTGGATCTAGTAGGATCCAGTCCAGATCCGATCCGTTGCCATCCTTACTTAGGATTCAACTTGTTAACGAATGGACGACCATCTCGAACATAACACGTGCTTCCAAACACATTATGTTCACCTAAAATAGTGACTTGTTTGAAAAAAGAGCATAGTAAGGCACATTACCAATAAGCACAATATATGACATTCGATTAATCAAAAAACAAGTCGTAGAGACTGGATCTGCCCAAAACTGTTTAGGAACCTTCATTTGAAACAAAAGTGTCCAAGCTGTCTCAAGTAGATGTCTATTCTTCCTCTCTGCAACTCCATTCTGAGAGGGTGTATCAACACAAGAAGATTGATGGAGAATATCGTGTTATCTCGTGTACGACTGAAATAATTCTGACATGTATTATTTAGCTTATCACTCCTTATAATACATACCAAATCATTGAATTGAGTTTTGGCTTCAGCATGGAAGGAACGAAAGTGAGTAAACACTTCAGAGTAGCTCTTCATAAAATAAATCCAAGTCATCCGAGAGAAATTATCCACAAAGGTGACAAAATATTTATGCCCAGATTTAGAAACAACATGACATGATCCCCAAACATCAGAATGAACTAATTCAAATGTTGACTCAGCTCGCTTATTAACCCTTGGAGATAACGAGATGTGATGATGTTTTGCAAATCAACATGACTCACAATCCAATAAAAAAATATTATGAAACCGAGGACAAAGCTTCTTCAACAGAGGCAGAAAAAGGGTGTCCTAATCGACAATGCGCTTCAAATAGAGAAATGACAGTGGAGCATGCAACAAATCGAGGCTCCCATTCATCAAGGATGTAGAGATCATCAGATACATGTCCTCTACCAATAACCTGATTCGTCTTAAGATCCCGAAACAAATAATAATCAGAAAAGAATGAAATATAACAATTAAGGTCTTTGGTAAGTTTACTAACAGAAATCAAGTTAAATGCCAATTTTGGTAGACTTAATACAGATGACATGGTAATAGAGGAGGTTGGTTTAATGGTCCCAAATCCAACACTGTTACAAAGTTAATCAGTCAGCTACAGTAACTTGAGAGGGTGCTTTGTGTGATTGAAAGTTAGAGAAAATATTAGAATTATCTGTCATGTGATTTGTGGCACCTGAATCAATCACCCATTTATATGAAGAGGCGACAAGACATATTTTATCTGACTCATCAAAGGTATTAACTGAAGTGGATTCCTTTAGTAATTTCTGATATTGAGAAAATTTCGCGACAGAAATCAAAATAATTTTGTCAAATAACGGACTAGAACCAACAACTTTAGACATTTGACTTGTATGACCAGTTATTTCCCAAAATAGTAGATGTGAGTAAAGCTGACAATTTCACCCTAACCCGATGGATATCTGATCCACCCAACCCGATTATATGGACGAAAAATCGACAAAACACAAATTTTAATCGGGTGACGGATCGGGTCAGATTATGAAAGAGAAAAGGAAGCACGACCCAAATTAATAAAGCTTCACAACATTCAACTGACAGTTCAAGTAGACCACCGCAGCTGCCAAGTATTTATTTCAAGGTGAAACTAGATTCGAACCAGAACCCTCAAACTAGATGTGTCACTAATGAATTCTTATAGCTGCTCAAATAAAACAAACCACATTCCATTAGCAAAATTTCCAACTAGAAGACACAAAAGTAGATTGAGAAAGACAAAACCTGAAATAACACAACCGACAAGGATTTCTTCTGAACACAAATCTCCCCAAATGAGATCTTTCCAGCAAACTAACACCAAATCCTGTCCGGAGATGTCACGGCCACCTCTGATGCAGCACGCGCCGCTGGTGCAATCTCGCCGGAAAGGGCAGTACCGGAGCGTGAGCCTCACGCGAGTGACTTCCGCCGGAATCTAGGGTTTTGTAAATCGTGAGAGGTCGCTTCTTCCAAAGTGGGTGGTGACAGAATCTTTTTTTTTTTTTTTGGGTTAGAAATCTCAATCACTTCCGGTTAAGCCACAGTGGGTTCCGGCGAAGACAAAATACCAATGATACCATGTAATTGAGACAAGGTATGGAGAATAACTTGTATATTAGCAAGAGAATACAGTGGTTTATTTAAATATAAGTAAAGAAAAGGCTAACTAAGGTAAGTAGATAATCTAAATCCCTAGAAATCAGCTAGAGTATTATATACAAGGAAACATATAATTGTATGATTCTCTAACGAATCTCAATATACAGTTTTCAGTTCTGAATGATGAAGTAGTCTGAAGAAGTTCAAAATGCTCAGTCATTGGTGTAATGTTATCGATGCCTGTATTTCTTCAAGTGTCCGTCCCTTCGTCTCTGGTACTCTCTGGTACCAGCATTGCAACGAATATAACGACTGCTCCACAAAAGAATGCAAACAAGAAGAATATACCTGGAAGTTTTGACACATTAGTAAACCACTGAACCAGGAAAACAACCTTTAGGAAGAGATGGAGAATGGCATTACCTGCTGCATTCCATTGGAATAGGAAATTAAAAGTATAAGAAACTATCCAAGAAGTAAAGCAGTTGACCAATGTTGTAAGACTTCCAGCAGAACCCTTGATGTTTACAGGAAGTATCTGAAATGGAGATTGACTTTTGGTTTGTCTGAATCTGTATAACATATTATATTTGAATTTGACATCTTAAAATTCGTTATGCCAGTGAACACCATTGAAGATGTTAGCTCTGCTGATTGATGATAATCCTGTTCATGGTAAAGCAGAATCATCTATTACATGAGCATCACAATGACATTAAATGTGTGGCAAAAGTAGATGGGAAATTGAAGAAGTAATTCATATATATCACAAAGTTTAGCACCTCGAAAAGAAACCCCAATGCTACAAGAAAGCATCCTAAGCAAGCCCCAGCGGAAGTAACCTGCAAAAGAAGCGTTGAGGCCTATTCAAATTGTACTTTATTGGCAAAGCGACATAAACCAAGTGATTGAGCTAACCATCATAAGAAGTCGTCGCCCAGCTTTTTCGGTAAGGATAATACTCATGGCAGCAAATGGAACCTGAAATGAAGAATGATTGTTTTAGTGTCCTTACAGTCTTTTATTAAACTGGACTATCAAGAGTTGAGAACCTGGAGAATAGCCATGATTTTAGATGCGGAGTCTGCCGAACAACCTTGTAAAATGAAATTAACTTTTAGATGCATGCATATAAACACAAGGCTGAAATTTTCTAGTCCAAACAGACTTCATATCTGATTGTTCTTACCATCTGCTCTAAAAATTGAACTGGCAAAAGAAGTCATCCCACTGCTCCCTCCAAACTGTACGAGAGCCATTAACCCTGTTCCAACCTAATGATCACAGAAATATCAGACATATCATCTAAACTCTTATCAATGCAGGGTTATGCATAAAGCTTACAATCAGTGGACGAGCATATTTCCAACTGAACAAATCCATAAATTTGGATCCTGAGTGTTGCTGAACTGTTTCAGTATAGTCCTGTTAATTAGAGGTGAGATTTTAGTAATACCTGCTCTTCTAGAACTAGATTTCAATAGAAAAATATGAGATGGACAAACATGTAAATAACAGTGCTCGATTAGACATTTTAGAGCAACTTGTTTCTTTTATTTCAACCGCTTCAGTGGAAATATCTGCTTTCCCCCCTCAGACATTGCAGTGATGCTTCTATCTCCTTCTCCAAACCAATTTTCGACGGTCAATAGAACAACATCAGATATCATTTTCCAGAGGATCTAGATAGCTTAAATCAAAAAATAAAACAGCTCTACTGATAAAAATTTTAAAATAATAATAAGAATAAAGAGGAAACATATATGCTTGACTTTGCAGCAGTACATATCCAATGACATTAGTATTAATCCACTTGAGATAAAATGATTGTAGATTGTATTTCCCTTTATATTTCCTGTTGAAATAGTTGGAGCACAATGATCAGTTAATGCCACCTAATTATTGTTTGTAAGTAATTAACTCACCAACCACCGAGGAGACTCTGGTATGAAGAATACACCTAGCACCTGTATAAAGCAAGGGGTAGCACCTGAAAGTAAAACCAATTTCAAGAAGTTAAAATGGAAACCTCTATATAATCAGGTATCTTCTTTTTGAAATTCTCTTTTCTGTTGTATGTATTGTACCATTACCTACTAGAGCTAAAGTTCGCCAGCTCATGTTATTCCCAATGTAATACGCCAGTGAAAAGCCAATAACCAGCGTAAACTGAAAAACATCAATGCTTATACATAGGGAAAAAGGTCGTACCCACCAACCAAAATCAACAAAGTTTTTCATTTACTAAAGCAGCTGCTAGAAAGCACCCTCTGATATTCTTCGGTGTGACGTCTGAAATGTATATAGGTGCCTGTTTGCAAATTAATTCAGGTCGTATTATGCATCAGACCTTTTATGGTCTAAGGGACGGAAAAAGTTACCCGGAAATATTTAACAAGTTACCACATATAACTGATTCCCGCGCCAACTTCCATCAGCAACCTTCCAGCATCAAGCCACCAAGCTCTCTTTTGACAAGCACAAACATGTAAGTTGAACCACTATAAGGAAAAGGCTATTAGGGAGTCAGAAAGAAAGAGCTCATAAATGATGATGTATTCTATGTTAAAGATGAAGACAAGAGTGAATCCAACATATAAGCAGTGGGTGCGCATGCTTGGACTTATCCATGTATGTGAAAAATTTAAACCAAAGCTTTCTTATATTATATACTCCGTGTATACATTAAGAGCTAGCCAATGCCTTTAAATTCTGAATCTGTCAGCACTTTAATCAATGTCATGTAAACTCGGAATGAGTTCAGTGTCTTTTATATTTTCCAAATAGCTTCTGTTGCAATATGACTGATCTAATCAGATAATTGACATGCTACAGGCAGCACATGTTACAGGCAACATTGATTATATTTTCCCAATAGCTTCTGCTGCAGCTTGACTGAGTTAATAAGACAAGAAATATGCTCTGCGGCTGTTTGCTTAACACGTGTAACATGACCTGACTGGAAGCGATAGATAGAGGGAAGAGAGAGAGCGCAAACGGCACACACACAAACAGAGAGAGGGACAGCAGAAATGCTATTTCCATGTGTGTTTTGAGGTAAAAGATATTCTTCTGTACCTTGCCAAAGGTTATGGAACACCAGCCCAAGATAAACGATAAATCCAAAAGCCACATTGTCTGTATAAATTATAAACCAATTGGAAACTCAAAAAGTTGATAGGTGTTCAATGTTTTTTTTAATAAGTGAAAGTTCAATAAACTTAGTAAAGGAAAGAGACATACAACTCTCCTGCCAAAAAGATCAGCCACCTTTCCACTTATCAGAGCCCCAATCATTCCTCCAAATGTCATGATTGAAGAAAAAGCTGAGTACTACACAAAAGGAAAGAAAAAGAATAAAGCAGACTATGGAAAGAGATACACTAATTATTTTGTTCGATCTTATTTAGGAGGAAAAAGTTTATCCTGATGAAAAATGTATTTTTTTATACAAGGAAGATGAAAAATCCTTTCATTTGACTTGCATTACAGACATTGAATTTCCAAAGTCGTGGTGGAAGAGAACGTCTTCTGACAAAGGCTAGTAGCTAAATGAACCTCTTGGTTAAATTTGTGAGAATCATGAATTTACTTACAAAATGTACACATAAATGAAAAAGGAACACCTAGGCAAAGCAACCTGAGTAACTGAGAGAGATCATGTTAATATTGATGCTGACAAGTAGAGTCTAACATGGCATAGCTCCCAAAGATATGTAATTTTCCTCCAAGGGAGTTTTGTTCTTGCCCTTGCGTTCACTATTTCCCCATTTCAGATAGGGAGCTTATTAAGAACCTAATTGGTACGTTTTTGTGAAGAGCAAACATATCTTAACCTCTTCATTTAGGATAACGGAAGCTTTTGACAAACATTTAGATAGCTCTGCTCTATAGCCAGAGTAGAGTAAGAGGGAAAGACTCAAGTACAGTTTAGAAATCAAAAGAACATTGGAAGTTGGAACTAGGGAATCCAGTTGCCATTTCGCTAGATACCAGAAAGATGGGAGGAAAGTTCTATCCAGTTGTTGGGGCTCCTTTCTTCCGTTTCATAGATTTTGTCAGGATCCCACCCTTCTTCCGAAAAAAGGGAAGGAGAAGGATAAGGATCTTTTTCAGTGGATCCCTCTTAACACAACTCGGGCTAATCGACTCCCAGCCTAGCTAGACCTGGTGAAAGCAATCAAGCCAAAGCAATACTTATTCCTTCAACGGTAAGAGTTGCAGATGAAATAGCAGTGGTTATGCCGACATCTACTCAAAGAAGAATAGTATTAGAGTCAAGTAATTTGCTTCGGTTAGGATTCGCCTCTGGGAATAGAATGAATCGAATTGGCTGAAATCGTCAACATACACTTTTGGGAAGTTTAACCACGCGATATCTCAGTGAATGTATTGGAACCGAGTAGGAGAGCCAGGCAGATTTCGTTAAAGGAGAAGTCCAGCTCCGATTCCCATTAGAAATCTTCCAATATCAAGCCACCAGGCACTCTTGTAAGAAAAAGAGATAAACATCAGTGAGTTCAAAAGTTATACTTTGGTTTCCATATCTTGCTATAAGAAGAGTCGTACTGAAGAATTGAGAAAGTTGAAAAGGAATCAAAACACCCCATCTACTGAAAGTTATCGTAGATTCCATTGCCTATTATTGTAAAAGATACAATTAAGATGTTTAGGACCAATAGCAATTATTAACATTCAACAGATAATATCAACTTGACCATTGAATTACATACCATTGCAAAGATTATGGAAAGCCATCCCAGGATGAAACAGAGATCCATAATCCACATTGACTATATAATATCAACAATTAGACAGGAAGTTCTTTAGTTGATATAATTTTCAAAATTTAATGAGGCGAGCATTGAAAGAGAAACATACTACTCTCCGGCCAATCATATCTGCAATAGTGCCACTCACTAAGGCACCTATAGTTCCACCAAGTGTCAGAATAGCTCCAAATGTTGAATACTGTAGAACAAAAACAATATTGGCACGAAAGGATCCACGAAATTAACAGCTGCCACTGAATATTAGTTGCCTATTGCAAAGCTCCAAACATTCCAATTATATAGAAGGGAAATAAAGTTCTTTAAAAGTATACTTACATCTGCAATAGACAACCCCAGGTCAACCATGATACCTGACTGGGCAGGAGAAGAGTAGCCAACCTATAATGCAAGCATCACAGTAAGGATAAACTCATCAAACACCCTAATAAGTACTCAGCTTCAATTTAACATGGGGGCTCAAAGTCCTGGCTCCATGTGAAAATATTACCCTTAGGCCTAACTCAACCGAAAAGCTAACTCATGAGAGGAGTATTTCTCAAGTTCATGTAAGGAGCCCAATAGCCCATTCCCCAACCATTGTGAGACTCTAGCTCACTCTAACAAAACCATATAATCATAGACAGAGACAAAAACAAATAATATGAAGAGGAGCAAATCATATTTACTGCTTCAATTATATATTACTGTTACATTGGCAATGTTGTGCTTATATAATTGTTAACTGCAAATCCACAACTCTGCGGTTCTACGTCTCAGTCTAAAGAATATTTACAATTGCCTCTTAACTTCGTATTTTTGCTATTGCACCTATACAGGTGATCAACTAGGTTCTTTACACCTTGAAAGCCTATTATACTTACAGCAAATCCATAAGCCAAGGAACCACACATAACAACACAAATGCTTAGAATAACAGGCGTTGTTGTGCCAGCCGGGAATTTGTTTCTTTTAGGACGTAAAAGTTGTTCCTCCATGTTTTCTGTCTTGCTATGCTAGCTGCTTCTCTGATCACAGACAAACAAAAAAGAGTTAATTCAAACACAAGTACAGATTGACATTAATGAGGAAAAAGTGAAGAATGGAGATTGAAATGAATTATTGGATAGCTCATTTATGAAGATAATTTATGCAAAGACTGATATTTCTAAACAAATGAAACCTCTCTTTCACTATGTTGAGAGGTGGACTTGCCATAATTGGCACTAAAAATAATTGATGCTACCGTGTCTCAACATCAGCCAAAATAGAGGAAGATTTTATTTTTATTTTTTCAAGAAAAAAAAAAAAGAAGAACAAGGGAACCCTCAAATTTCAATTTATGAAGCAAAATAAAGAAAAACTCAAGCAAATATTCCACTCCATTTCATAATAAGTGCGATTTTACATTTTTTCATTTTGTTTCAAAATAAGTGGTGCTTTAAGATTTTAAGAAGAAATTGATCTTATTCTTTTAAAATTAATCTTATTTGCATAATTAAAAATCATTAAGTAATCTCTTTTTTTAGATATTAATTGAGGATAAATTAGTAAAAAAACTCATAATTTTCTAGAAGTGAATATTGTTTTAAAGAGTGTGAATAAGTTAAATTTTTTATTTATTATGAAATAGAAGGAGTATCTTTTATAAAATACAAAAAGGACGGGAATATGGACCAACTGCATTTATGGCGGTGCTACGGAATTTCAAAAGGTGGGGAGAATGTACCCCATATTAAATAGTAGAAGTTATTAGACAAAGAGAAGAAGAAATAAAGAGACAATTAAATAAGTAAGATTAAAAAAATAGGGAAAGCTCTGTTTGATTTTCTGTAAAATATCGATGACCTCATCGTCACTTACGGTTCAGTTGTGACAAACCTGGTTTTCACATAAAATAGTAATTCATCTAATTGGTCCCAGTTAACAAATTATAACCTTTCTATTTATTAATTCATCTCATTTTGATCCGTTTAATCTTAACCCGAGACGTAACCTAAATTGATTTATGAAAAAGTTTATTATGAATGGGGAAAATATGATCCTTACCCGTTATTGTCTCCTCAAGCGGAAATCTTGTTTCACTTTAGTAACAAAGGCCAACACTATATGTTGTGAAAAAGACCCAATTATCAATACGACCCTTCCCATTCTCAATTAGTGAGAAGCTACCCCCAAAAAGATAATCAGTAAGTTAAATAACAATAACCTTTTCCAGCAATATAAGTACACAATAATTTTGCTGCAAAAACACTTTTCTTGTTTCTTTTGTAATAGTAGTAAAATATCAAAAATATCAAAGCAAAAAACTGCAATACTGACCAGCTAACAACGTAAGACACAACTATACATCCATTTACAGTTGACGAATAAAACATAAGAAAAGGGAAAGTTGGTAAAAAAAAAAAATCCGTAATCAGACTTACAAATTACAACAACTGGTCACAAAAAATGGAATGATAATGAATAGCTTTCTCATAATAAAATAGACAAGAAAGATAGAGATTATTTCCTATTTTCCTACAAAGAAAAGCAAAATCGAAAGACAAGTGAATAACTTTCTCATAATAAAATGATGATGATAAAGCTCCCTCGTGGATTTGCCAAAAATAGAAGAATTCCTAATTATCTAACTCAGTTGGTGTGAGAACTCTACAAAGAAATGAACCAGTGATATTGGAATATGGAATACTTTGGTGTTGAAACACGGAGAATATACATACATATGTGGCAATTCCTCATAGTTATCCATATCTCTACGGGTAATTTATGCTCTGAAGCCTAAATTTTATCTACTTAAAATATCATTCATCCAATCCATTAAAATATGAATGACGAGCGAGCGAGTTGGATGAGTTAAAAATATAGATTTCTTTTGTCAGAACCATTATTTAGCTCATTTCAATCTAAGTAATATTCTTAGCTGATATAAACTCAGCTCATTTTGACTCATTCAAATTCAGCCCGACCATTTAACACCCCCTAGCTTCTACTAACAAGTAAAAAAATGCTACTCTTCACAACTCAAAACATTGAGAACTATAATAACCATACATCAAAATCCAGAAGTCATGCCTCTACATACCATTTTGAACAATCTTTACCTTTACAAGAACATCTAACATATATAATCATATAATCATGGGAAAAGTTGAATAAAGAGTGCTCTTTAAACTTGGAAAGTTTGAGGTTTTTAAGAAAAACAAGCATGAGCATTTGGGAATTGTAGTTTCCATTAAGTAAATGGAGAAAGAGATTAAAAACAGAGCTAAAAAGAAAAGATATTTCAGCAAAATGTGAGCTTAATGATAATATGAATCATAGGTACCTAATTCAACACTTTGAGAAGAAAGTCGTGATCACCAGAAAGAAAGGTTATGATAACCTGAGAAATGCTTTTTCAGTATATTTATGTTGGATTTGATGAAGTCATTGAAGATGATATATTAATAGTTTAATACGTAATATTTAAGCTTTAGATCACCATCACAATCTTTCTCGTACTCTCCAAACCCACCCACCTCTAGTTTTGACTTTTGGTTAGCTTGTTCTCCATTAGTTGATTGAATGTTATATTTTTAAGGATAGGACCACTAAGTATTTCTCCTAAGGAAGAAGCTTATAAATTCTTGTAAGCTGGTATATATTTTATACCGAAAAGGGTAAAAAATATCTCATATTGAGACTCGATTAATATGAATTTGCATGGAAAAAGTACAATTTTAGGGTAATCGTGTTAGGAATTGTCCTAAATTTTCCACCTTAATTGAATTCTATCATAATTGTGTTTTACTTCTAAAAATGATTTCTTGGTGAAAAATGTTTCTTTGTATAAAAAGACTCTACCATATTTATCTTTTTCTTGGAGGAGAAGTTTTCGACTTCTATTAATAAAATATATTTTTTTCATACACAACACAATATCATACACAATGTAGTCATTTAGAGAGTTTTGTTTATGTGAAATTATTCTCCCAATAATTTTAATGTTTTATATTAGTTTTGTTTCCATATGTAGATTAATTGATCAAATCATATTATAATATTATGTCTCTTTTAGAATAGTTTTTTGTATCGTCTGATTTATCGCTGTTAAGATTTGTAATTATTAATTTCTGCATGACACCCTGATTTATTTCGATCACAACAAGTGGTATCAGAGCCAATGATTCAGCTAATGGTTCAACGAAGTTGAAGACAGATTCAAGACAGATTTATGTCAAGTTGTAGTCTATTGACGATAATGAAGATTTTTTTTATCAAATAAGAGAGAAAAAAATCCGAGCTACTATATGTGGAGAAAAAAAAGTTTTAATGATATTTTTAACAATCCTGCTGCGATATCTTTAAAAAACCAAAATCATTTTTAACTATGCAAATGGCTCAGTTTTAACCCTGCAAATGACTTATTTTTAACCCTTCAAATGTCTCAGTTTTAACCCTGCAAAGGGCTCTTTTTTAACTCGGCTCACTTTTAATCCTGCAAATGACTCATTTTTAACTCGAAAGAGCTTCAATACTTCTAACCCGCAAGGGCTCCAATACTTTTTAATCCGAAAGAGCTCTAAAAACTTTTAACCCGAAAGGGCTTCAATACTTTTAACCCGCATGTGCTCTTTTTTTAAACATGTCAAGCAACAATGATGAAGATTATATAAATATTGAGAATCAAGATTATTTTGCCAGAAAATTTAGGTCAAGGGGAGATTTGTTAGAAATTTGCGAACCCTTGGTTTCAGTCTGAGGTTTAAGTCTGACGAGAATGTAGTAGGACCAGTTCCCCCCTCAACTACTTATTGATCTGTTGGTAAACCCCCTCCCTTTCGGTCTACTAGCTGGTTACCTCCTTTCCTTCGAAGTCTTTGTCGAGCTTATCCCCCTTTCCAGCTAGAGCTGTTTGTATATAGTTCAACTGCAACCCTTATGATTCTCTGGCATATGCATGTCTACTCCTGCCACTTGGGTTTTTTTTTAAAGCATATTTATACCCTGAATTTTCTACCTTATTTGGATTCTACCGTAATTGTGTTTTACTTCAAAAATGATTTCTTGATGGAAAAAAGTTTCTTTGTAGAAAAGAACTCTGCCATATTTATCATTTTTCTTGGAGGAGAAGTTTTGGACTTCTATAAATGAATATATTTTCTTCTCATACACAACACAATAAAACCCACAATGTAGTCGTTTAGAGAGTTTTGTTTAGGGAGAAATTGTTCTATAGATAGAATATATTTTCTTCTCATACACAACACAATGGCATCCACAATGTATTCGTTTAGAGAGTTTTATTTAGGGAGAAATTATTCTCCCAATAGTTTTAATGATTTATATTGGTTTTTTTTTCATATGTAAATCAATTGATTAAATCATATTATAATATTATATCTCTTTTAGAATAGTTTTTTGTGTCGTTTGATTTATCGCCGTTAAGATTTGCAATTATTAGCTTCTGTATGACGCCCTGATTTATTTCGATCCCAACAAACCCTTCTTAACAATACCACTTTATATCTGATTAAGGATAACGAGATATTTACCACCGCACCACAATTTTTTATGGTAAATGATCAATAACCTATCCTTATGGATGGTGATAGGAATATTAATAGTTTGATAAGTAATATACTCCTATGAGATTTACTAAAGTTTGAATTTTATTTTAGTTTTTGAAACCATGTTTTTCAAATCACTCAAAAAAATTCAAAAATTAAGTTTGCAGACTTGTAAAACTCAAAACAAACAACCCTTTCTCCTTTCAACATTGTTGGAATCAAAATCTTGGCGTCGAGAATTACTAATTGTTAGTAATTACACTTGATATCACGAGAACAAATGCCCATCGAATGCATAGATATCGCCAATGAAAAGTAGAATATGGATGAGGACTTTTCCTTCTAAGTTTTGTTTATGATATATGGAGCTTTCTTTTAGATCTTCCTTGACTACATTAAATCTCCTCATAGATTTATGATAATTGTAACTTTCTTTAAAATCTTGCTTAACTATTATAGTATCAATTATTTATTACATTGAAAATAGGACATAGGAGAATGGATGTTAATAAAAGGAGAAATATATATGAGAATCATTTTGGTTAATACATACATCATTCACGCAAATGATGTAATTGGAGAGCATTAGACAAATAACAGCTACTTGATTAATTAAAATTTGGCGAGGAATTGAAAGCAAGATGAGCTGAATTTTCAACCCAGCCTTTAAAAATTTCTTTTATAATGAAATAAATGTATATATACAAAGTGTTGGAAATTTGCCTTTGGCGGGAGTTGCGATCGACCAACTTTAACGGCTTAAACACTAGTGTTACGTATGTTGGAGAATTCGGTTCTTCACACATGCATGATCTACTAAGTACGTAGATAACCGTAGGGCCAAGAATCGTCAAATTTCATTGAGAAATGAAAGAGATATTGGTTCACGAAGTGAGGTGTTTGAAGCATGAAAAAGTGTGGTATTGTGTGTAATTCTCCCTCATCGGTAGAGGAAGAAAGAATTGTTGTGTATATAAGACTCGAAATTGGTTTGGGGTTTGGGACCCCAAGGGGTATCCCATGTGTTTAAAGGAGGGAGGACCTAGATGTGCTTCGGTTCGAGGAAAGACCACACGCGCGTCGTCGCCGCCCGCCCGTCCGGTCTGTGGGCTGTGGGTCTTCTGATATTATCTTTTTGGGCCAGAGAACTTTTCCAGAAGTACAGTTTGATCCCAGAAGTTTCCATATGTACAGTTCGGACCAGAATTCTTTCAAGATGTACAGTTCGGTCCCTGAAGTTTCAAGATGTACAGTTTGGTCCCTGAAGTTTCCAGAACGTCAGAATTTGGACAGTCAAAGCAGAAACACCAAGCACTCAATTCAGCCATTTATTTTGGCTGAATTACTCCTCCTATAATGGTCAAATCCGTTGGTCTTTCACCATTTATGTTGGTGGCTTTACTACCTCCATAATGGCCATTATTTGGCTGTTATGGAGGCAGTTTTCAGCCCCTCCCTCACATATATAAACACCCCCTTACACCATTGTTGAGCACTACGAATAACAGTTCATACAACACACGAAAATACACAACCAAAACAGTTTTCTTCCTACAACTTCCAAGCATCATTTCGTTACTCAATATTCTTCACGGTAGCATTTGAGTTTCCTTTGCTCAAGTATTCCATTGCTGTTTTATCTTGGGAGACAAATTGTCCAGGACGTATAAAGGATACATACGGGGCAATATTGTCTTAAGGACAGAGTGCCACACTCGACTCGGCAAAAAACAGTTTTCCATTTTTCACTTCTTCAACAAAATGAAGTTTCCGGATGTACGGTTTGGTCCCCGAAGTTTCCGAACTTCGAATTTCGACGGTCAAAAATGAGAATGCCCGACACTCAATTCAGCCATTTATTTTGGCTGAATTACTCCTCTATAATGGCCAAATCCGTTGGTCTTTCTCCCATTAATGGTGGTGGCTTTACTACCTCCATAATGGCCATTATTTAGGCATTTATGGAGGGCGAATCAGCCCCCTCCCTCACCTATTTAAACACCCCCTTACACCATTGTTGAGCACTAAGAATGACAAAAGAGATGCTGCAAAACAGTGCACGAAAATACACAACCAAAATAGATTTCTTCCTACAACTTCCAAGCATCATTTCGTTACTCAATATTCTTCACGGTAGCTCTTGAGTTTCCTTTGCTCAAGGGTTCCATTGCTGTTTTATCTTGGGAGACAAATTGTCCAGGACGTATAAAGGATACATACGGGGCAATATTGTCTTAAGGACAGAGTGCTACACTCGACTCAGCATAAACCAGTTTCCATTTTTTCAGTTCTTCAACAAAATCGTAATTTCAGTTTTGTTGTTATATTGTAATTTCAGATTCCATGTTGAATTATTGAAATCTTTGTTTATCCTTTCGAATACTTGTAATAGTTAAATACTTCCCGTACTGCTTTATAAAGTACCATAGAGCAAATCTCCCAACAACTTAAGACAATATTTGTATTGTACTACTATTAGTATTCGAAAGATGTCGGTCAAAAATTGTGTGACCAAATCTGGATATGGAAATGGTTTTCTGGTAGAAGAGAGTGATGATGATGGACGTGTTCATGGTGTCACCGTTACCAAGACTGGTGGAAACAAGCGCTCTCGAGAGCCTGAGGATGTCAACTGGGACAAGAGGAGAAGAGTGAAGATGTTATTCTATCTTGTAGCAAAAGGGCCTATATCTCATCCCGGACAAAGGATCCGAATAATGGTGAGAAGGAAATGGACACTCAGTCTGATGAAGTGACTGAAGTGAGCCAGAATCCGAAATTGGAATAAGTATTTTTCTTACTTGTCAAGAATAAAGATTAAATTATGTCTGATTAAAAATGGATTAAAGTAAGGAGGAATATGAAAATAATTTATATTCCTTACGCTTTAAAATCAGAAGTTTAATCTTATCTTCTTTCCCGTTTAAAGATTGGATTGTAAATGACTTAAAAAGATCCGTTCTTTTAAGTGTAATTGTTAAAGTGTGTAAAGTATGTTCGCACATACGATGGAGAAAGATCCACTAATCGTGCGAAAAGCTTTTACCACTCTTAAGTAAGCGCCAAGAATTATCTCGGGCACCAATCATAACGGAAGAAGTCTAAAAATTGATGACGTTGAGCCTGTCATATTATTTGGCGAAGATCCTTCATAGGATGATATTGGACACTCGGTCATACAAAGCCTCCGGCGCGGAAGTGGGCCAAAATTCCTTTGATATGATGATATTGGACACTCGGTCATATAAAGCCTCGGCGACGGGAGTGGTGCCGAATTCATTTCATAGGAAAAGTAATGGACACCTAGTAAGGTGGGCCGGAATTTCCAGTCTTAATGATCTGTAGGCCTAAAGAAAGGCGGTAAAGAAATTGGACACTCGGTCTGCAAAGCAAGCCGGGAGTGGGCGAATATCTGGATCACATATGATCCGGTTACGCCTAACCACGGGTAAGAGGTTGTTCATTCAACACCACCTGTAGAAGCCTCGATAGGACAATGAGATCACTCTCTAAAGTTTAGACGCCGTTGGTCAAGTTTGGTTTAAGACTAGTCCAACAGTGTCCGTAATAACTAAGAATGGTACATATGTCCTTGTAGCCAAATGAATGATATATTTGTAATCCGTGCATCTATGCCATCATAGATTAAGACACGTTAAATAGCAAGTCATTCAAAAGCTAACGATGTTGAGATTGTTGCCTACTCGTCGACATAAACCCTCAAAATGAATGTGAGGTAGACGAAGAGGCAAAATCACCTTTCCAAATTCCGTCAAGGAATAGCGAAAGAAGCACCGCTCCTCTAGAACTTAGTCACACCTACTTGGGTGATTTGAAGTTTATACAAAATAGAGGGGGAGACAAGTACGTTGTGATCTTCATTGATGATGGTACAACGTATGGAATCCTTTGTTTATTGAAAAGCAAAGATGAAGTTGTTGAAGCCTACAAAGCGAAGTTGAATATCAACTAAGCCTACGGATTGAGAAATTCGTAGTGATAGAGGGAGAATGTGAAGCATCGTTCATTAAACGAATGCTCATTACTCACCTCTCGCCTAACTATGGTGTTAGCCAAGCGCAAACCCGTACGCCTAAATTATGTAGGGCAAGGCGATCCTTACCGCTAATGCGATTCTCAACGAGAACTCCGCATAAGGATAAGGATAACTCTCCGTGTGAGACATGGAAATGATCTCACATACAAAAGTTGTGATGTGGGATGGCTTGGTAGAAGTTGGACTACGAGACAGGGTCAAGTTCGACCTAAGATCGTAGATTGCATATCCACCGGATGCGCAAATAACGATAGTGTTGATCGCCTCTTGGCATCAAAGAATGCTGAATTCATTGAAGATAACTTTCCTTGGAAAAGGAAAAGGAGCAATTGCTCAAGGTTAACAAGAACCCGCGAGGGTTCGATTTGTCCGAACTAGACGTTCCGTATCTTCATGACTCGAAAGTTCTTGTCTATCCGAACTTAATATTCCAGATCTGCAGAACTCGGGGATTCTAGATGTTGAACCAAGACGGAGCAAAGAGGGGACAAAGACTTGTTCCGGTCCTTCTAGCTTGTATGGTTGAGAACGAACCATGGACAATTAACAAATAATTGTTATCTCCAAAAGCGCTTGCTTTGGAAAGAAGCTAAAGAGAGAAATAGATTCCATTTATAGAACCATACTTGTGTAATGGTTGATCTTCCTCCAAAAGAACCTTTTTGTAAAAAGTGCTCTTCTTCACATCAATTGTAATTTACATGGCATGGGTGTTGAAACAACCTTTCAGCTTTATAAAGTACCATAGAGCAAAAATAACCAACACAAAGTAAATGTGGTATCTTAAAATAAAGTGTTAAGTTGTTCTTTAACAAGGTTGTAAGAAGTTAGAAAAAGAGATCGGACTTGCATTGTGCACATGAAAAATTCGTTGGAAGACAAAAATGGTGAATTTGTCTTCCCTCGCGAGATATATTGGTGATATTACTTAGTTGGGAATATATTTATTTAAGTCCAATGTTCTTTTAGAAGTAGTTTAGCCTAATCATAAATTATATGCAAATAAAAATATGGGGACCTTCTAATATTATTTGGTATGATTATGATGTGAGATGAACTTAATCGGAGAAACAATTATTGACGGTTCATATATATATATATATATATATAGCCAGAGTTGGATACATAATTTAAATTTGATGGTTCAATTTTACACAAAATTTATTATAATATTAAAATTATGGATTTATATCTATTATTAATTTATATTTTAATAGTTTTTTACACATTGATAAGTATACTTTGTGACCTAAGTTATGATTCAGATCAACCTGTAGTCAAGCGGCTTTATCCATCTTTGTCTATAGTTACTTGTTTAGGATTGAGGTGTGATAATAATTATTGTTGTAATGATTTGAAAACAAAATCTGATTGACAAAGCAAATAATATTAGACACATGATTTTCAACAATATTTCTGAATAATAATTTCACAATATTTTAACAAAACGGAAACAGCATTTTCTAGTTATACGGTTCTGAAAATTTGTAAATAACCCTTTCTAATTCTGCCTTGAGGAAAGAAATTGCAATATTAATTTTATTTGAATAGTGAAACGACTTATAGCCTGTTTGGCACAAAAAATTGAGGAGCTAAAAATGCTTATTTCTTAAAAATTATAAGATGTATGATGAATTTTTTGGAAGAAAATAAGTGCATTATTTTTCAGAAGTGAAAAGAAGTTTTTCCTCAAAAGTGTTTTTTTTTAGGAAAATACAATTAAAAGCATTTTTTAAAAGTTTTGTCTATTCAAAAATATTTTTAAAATTGATTAGTCAAACACAAACTTTTCTCACCAAAAATATTATTTTGAAAAGCACACTAAAAATATTTTTAAAAATAAATTAGATTTTAGAAGTTTAGCCAAATAGCCTAGGAAAATAATACCCTCTCTGTTTCATAATAAATAATTTTTAAAGCTTTTCATTTTGTTTTACAATATGGGGTACTCTAGAATTTTAAGAAAAAATTGATCTTATTCTCATAAAATTAGCTAAAAGCACTACTTATTATGAAAGTATATAGCTAATCACATTATGATCATGTTTTATGACATTTTGATCTAAAGAAATTTGTGCAAAATGAGCTTCATTCCCGACGGTCCGGTCCCACGGTTGTCCACCACATAACAATGCATCACAATCAACTGATTTCGCCGGAACTTCCATCTCCGCCGCCAACTTGAACTGCCAATTTCAAAGCAACTCCATTTTGTCATGTTTCCCTTCTGCAATGCCCCCTTTATCTTTACCTTCCAAAGCTCGCAATTTTCGTACGAACAAGAAGCTCAATAATTCATGCTTAATACAAAAAATTCTCAATCTCTCTTCACATGGCTATCTTAAACAAGCCTTCAATTACCTTAACATCCTAACCCGTAAAGGCATTCGCTTAGACAATAAAACTGTAGCTTTTCTCATTCAACAATGTGCCAATTCCGGGTCACGTGAAGATGGAAAATGGATCCATTTGCATCTCAAAACCACTGGGTGGAAACATCCCACTACTTTTCTAGCCAACCATTTGATTAATATGTATGGTAAATGTGGTGATCATATTGAAGCACGTAAGGTGTTCGATAAAATGACTAACAGAAATTTGTATTCCTGGAATAATATGCTTTCCGGGTATGCTAAATTAGGCATGATTAAGGCTGCTAAAAGGTTGTTTGATAAAATGCCTGAGAAAGACGTCGTTTCTTGGAATACTATGGTGATTGGTCATGCTCAAGTTGGCTACTTTAATGAGGCTCTCAAGTTTTATAGAGAGTTTAGGAGGTTAAGTATTGGGATTAATGAGTATAGTTTTGCAGGGGTTGTCACTGCTTGTGTTAAGTCCAGGGATTTTTCTCTCACAGGGCAGGTTCATTGCCAAGTATTCGTCGTTGGGTTTTTATCCAATATAGTTCTTTCTAGTTCAATTGTTGATGCTTATGCAAAATGTGGGAAGATGAGTGAAGCTAGGAGGTTGTTTGATGCAATGCGAGTAAGAGACGTTCTTACCTGGACCACCTTGGTTTCAGGCTATTCAAGGTGTGGTGATATGGTGTCGGCTAGGGAGCTGTTTGAAGCAATGCCTGAGAAGAATCCTGTTTCTTGGACAGCTTTGGTTGCTGGTTATTCCCACTGTGGCATGAGCATTCAGGCCCTTGAATTATTTGCAAAGATGATGAAGCTTCAGGTCCAACCTGATCAGTTTACGTTTAGTAGTTGCCTATCTGCTTGTGCTGGTATAGCATCACTTAAGCATGGTAAGCAAATACATGCATTTCTGGTGAATGCTGGTTTCAGACCTAATACAATTGTTCTGAGTTCTCTCATTGATATGTATTCGAAATGTGGAAGTTTGGAAGTTGCAAGGAGGGTATTTGATACGGCATATATCAAGCATGATGTAGTACTATGGAATACTATGTTGTCTGCATTAGCACAACATGGTATGGGTGATGAGGCAATTGAAATGTTTTTCGAGGTGGTGAAGTTTGGAGTGAAACCAAACCGTATCACTTTTGTGGGCCTTCTCAATGCTTGTAGTCATTCAGGGCTAGTGCAAGAAGGGCTTTCCTTTTTCGAGACAATGACCTCTAGTTATGATGTTCTTCCCGATCAAGAACATTATGCATGCATAATTGACCTCTTGGGTAGAGCAGGACGTTTTAGTGAAGTGCTAGTTCAGATAAAGAAGATGCCTTGTGAACCTGATGATCATATTTGGAATGCCTTACTTGGTGTTTGTAGAATTCATGGAAATGTGGAGTTGGGTAGAATGGCTGCAGAACTGCTAATAGAGCTGGACCCACAGTCTCCTGCCGCATATTTGCTGTTGTCAAGTATTTATGGTGTACTTGGGATGTGGGAAAATGTAGAGAAAGTGAGACAGCTTATGAATGAGAGACATGTTAGGAAAGAGCAGGCTGTTAGTTGGTTAGAGATTGAACATAAAATGCTTCCATATTTTGGGTGCAATAAGTTGAATACTTTAGAGAAAGATGGACACACTATTTTGCAACTGCTAGCTGATCAGACAAAGGATGATGATCTATTACATGATAATAAAAGGTAAATTCTATTCCATTTTTTTTCTCTCACTGAAATGTTTTGCAAAATAAATGCGTTTAAACGTTATAGTACCACTCATAATTTTTTCATCTCCTGTTTGGAAATACGTGAACAAGACCTAGCTGCACTAACAAAATTTTGTTGAATGTCCTCGTCTCTTTTGAATGTCTGCTTAGAATTAGATTAACAGTCTGTTTTGTATTTTCAATTTACCTGTTTGTTTTTTCTGGTTTCAAGATAATGCATGATTCAAGCTTTGGGCTACTGCTCGTCCTCCATGCTCAACCTTTGCAAGCAAATTCTCTTCCTTCCCTCCCCAGACCATCTACTGTACATCACAGACAACTTCTAAACTCAAAACCAGTCATCTTTATTTCATATGTCTCAGTTCTCATACTAGAGTACATGTTCTTAGACATCTTATGGTTGATTTTTGTTATAACAACCTGCAAACTTGAAAGAAAAAATAGTGCTTGCTAAACCATAAAATGTGAAACTCCAAATATGTTTGAATCAGTCCCAACTCCGGGTGCATTCAAGAATAATATAGTGAGGATCATTTGATTGCAAAGATGCCTTGATTGAAAGATTAAATTGAGGTTCGGAAATCCTAAGTTGGAAAAGAACTCCAAACTATTGTAGCTAATAGTACTTCTTGTTTGATTTCTTGTTTTTGTTTATCTCACAGCTCGTCCCCATCCTAATATTTTCTGGTCCTGCATCTTTCTCTTCCTCCTGCATGCATTGAGCCAGAATCCCATTTTCATCCAAATCTTGTCAATACATTCATACATGATGGGATTGATGCTACAGGTAGCAACTTCTGCTGTGAAATACATGGGCCGCCCTTTCAGTTGGTACCAGGAAATAAGCCACTCGTATATACCTTTTCGGCTGTCATGGGCTTCTTCAGAATTATCACCTCTGATTTGTTTGGGGACTTGAATGACTGGTTGAAGTTGGTTCCTATGCCAATGGCGTTAAGAGATAAGCTGCTGGTTTGGCCATCGGCTACATTTTTGGCCTGCTACGCCTGGGAAAGAGTGTTGAAGAGGGCTTTCCCTGCTAAGATGCCTGCCTGGAAGCCACAGCAACGTCAAGTCTAGAAAAAGAAGCGGAATTAGCTCTTAGTTATGATTGAGAACTTTTATCAGTTGTGAACGCCAGGGATTTAGAGTCGGCAGGAGCTCAGTAATAGCTATTCAGGACCTCCTGGATAGTATTTTGTTGTATTGAAAGATAATATCTAAAACTCTGCTGGAATCCTTTTTCTTTTTTTGGCCTCTCCATTCATAAATATTTTTTGCTGGACTTTTGTTATCTCATTCATAGACCAATGACCTAAATTATTTCCTTCGACGGAAAAGCTCTCTTTATCTTATTGAGGGTATGTTGTTTTTGTTGATCAAGCATTAACAAGCATTTTCCCCCTGCATTGCCTCCCCGAATGAGTAATGCAAAATACATGACACATATATTGATAGATAGGCTGTTGAAAGATGTCGTTCCACCAGGACGATGACGATGCTCAGTAGTGGGTAAAACATTAAGAACGGGCAATCATTGAGTATTTGGATAACATTCAAGATTAATTTTCACACTACTAATAGTATCAGTAATGTTGTTCTGAACCAAATCTAGAACAAGAAATTCTATCAAAAAACAGGAGCAAAGAAAGATTTACAATATTTCCTACACGACCTACCTAACAGTTTAACCTTACATATAATTCACTTTTTTAAAAAGGTAAAGGTTACACATAAGTCACACTTCTATCATCTCAATAGTAATTTTACAGATCATACGCAGGTTATCTTCTGCACCAAGAGAAGTAACCATCATCTGCTGCCTTTACTGAATTTGCTTTTCGGAATTTCCTGTAATTGCTGGAATATAGAAGAAAATACCCCTGCAAAAAAGAACGAAATATCAAGAATGGCTAAGAGAATATGTTGATGCGAGTATCCTAAAACCAGGTGGACTGATTGGACATAGAACCTACAAAGTAAACAGATAAGTACAAATAAGTTAAATGACTAGAGAGCGGGACAAATCTTGACAACTATTTTCCTTGAACAATCACCTGACAAACCAAGAATGTATTAAGAGAACTAAATGTTTGAGAGAAAGAGAGTAAAAAGTAGCTGTTTCAGAAGACTACAGTAAAATATTCTCTTCTAGAGAGCTGGAAAAGCAGAAAAAACTATTTTATGACATTGACTCACACACAGCGTCGGCAAAATAGAAGAAAGGGCAAGTTGGTTATATAACATGCAATATTCCAATTGCCAAGATAATCACATCTACAGAAGAATTAGTAGGGCCGAAAGGGACTAGAGTTCCACGTTAAAGCTAACACTAGGACACAAGTGAGTACCTCCTACTTGGGCTAGGTGGAAGATAAGAAAGTAGTAATTGAAGGCAGGTCTCATGAAGCTGTCTTTGAAATAAGCTTTCCTTTTATTGACTGGTGATATCAGTCAAAGGGGATCGAACTGGTCTGGAACGCAGCCAACGATGGTGAGTTTAGGGAACGATGCCCTACATAGCTGGGCCTTTTTGAAGAAGAGAGGACGTAGAGCATGGTTGTCCAGAGTTTTTAGGGGATAGATAATGACTATGTATATGCAAGGAATAACATGTTATTTTTAGTTAGCTTTTGGTGTATCCATGAGATTCCTGTTTGTATAGGAAATTGGTCGTCATTTAAAGACAATACATTTTCGTGGAGGCTCTCCTTTTTTATACACTGCTTCTATACAGGAGTTTTCTCAAATCAATTAAATTATTTACCTTTTTTTTTTATAAGTTAATTAAATTATTTACCTAATTACCTTATCAAAGAATCTGTCAAATGGGAATGAGACAGTACACTACCAGATCTGACCAAATAGTTTAGGAAGCAGGGAAAAGAGGAAAATGAAATATTACTGCACCGATTGGATCTGACCAAATGATTTTGGACAAACCTGATAGGGGGATCTCTTTCTGGAGCAATAATCCTTTCACCAGAAGTGTCCCCGGTATCTGCTGGAAGACCTATAGATACAACCAGGCATTGGTTAACAAACCACAATATGCTAAATAATAAGGAAACTAACAATGAATAACAAGGCATTAGTTTGAAAGACAAAACACTATAATAGGAGATTACGGAAACACGCAGACACATGTCATTCAGTTGGTCGGAGGGGTAATTTGCAGATATCAATATATCCTGTTCGTTCCCTTTCTGTGTTTGGCTCTTCAGGATAGAATTACATTGCTCACCTGACAAAGTTACCTATAAGAAAATATTTAGATTCAGGAAAAACATGTAATAGGTGCAGTAATAATCAGAGAGAAGAAAAAATGGAGCGTACATCAACATTAAACGAGGCAGAGTCTAATTTAGAGGATGCACCAATACTGCAGAAGTAGGATTTCACTGATTGCAATACATCGGAGGCACTCTGATGGCGTTGCAGACCCTAAATAAACATTGGAAATCAATAAGAAATCTTGGACCTACCGGCAATGGAGTAATTAACAGAACTAGTCCCACCACTTAGTGCCAAAACTAGTTGGTCCGCCAAAGAAACACATGACCTCGTATCTATGGTAGAAGTTCAAAACCCAGGTGAATGCTTAATGAGTCAACAATCAGTTCATGCGGAAGGATAACAATGCCAATGCAACTGCCAATTGACTTCTTTTCTGGGTTCAGGTGGGTTGGAGAGGGCAAGGGCAGAGCACAGAGCTTGTTTATGTCACCAAAAATTTTCTTGTGGTTAAGGTGATTTGAGGGAGGAAAGGACAAAATATTAGACAACTACTGTATACAAGATAATCATTAGACTAGAGAATAAAAAGATTTCAACTGATATAGTGATCAGATAAATTGTCTAAGTATCTCACAGTAAACGGCTATAACCATGATCTTATCTCTATCTCCACATTAAAGATCTATGTACGAAGCGAAGTTGATCTATAACAATAGCTGAATCTTTTATATGTGACTTATAAAGAACAGCCATGCCCGGAACGCTGAACTGATTGAGAATTCTGATGGGGTCAGAATGACTTTTGTTCTTTCTATAATGAAGGAACTACTTTAAATAGATTCTACTTCCATGTGAATTCTTCCCAGCCAGCAAAACGACCTGTTACGCATTCCTGCAGAAGAACCAGTTCCACATCTACCATAGTCAAGACCCTTAAAATACAAATTCAACCCCCATAACTTAGTATGCCTTGTGCACAAAATTTGAGTTGAAGTTGAAGAAAAAAGAAAGATCACTTGAAGTTGAAGTTGAAAGAAAAGTTTGTGGAAGTTGAATTGCGTTTGGACATGGAATTCACTTGCAAAAAGAGTTCATGAAAAAGTTGAAGATGAGTTGATGGAAGTAGTTGAAGATTTGAAAAACTTCACTTGAAATACACCTTAAACCACAATTTTACTTTGACAATATTTCAGTTTAAGAAACCCAAAATTCATTGGTCAAACTTCATTTTGCAAATAACTATACTTGCAAGTGAAGTCATGGGCCACTTGGCCAAATAGACCCTTAAAAGACCTCAACCAGGTTGCATCCTATCCAGCAACATCTCTAACAAAAGACATCAAACTTGCACAAGAAGAAAGAGACAGTATCAGGTGAAAAGGAATTTACTCGTCATGGAACATAAAGTCCACTTCTAATTTCACTGACAACCTTATGATATTTGAGCTCTGTTTTATCAGAATTATCAATTTCGCCTGATTGCCCAGATGAACAAATAAAAGGCTATTAATATCAGACCTCAAGCATGAATGACATGCTATTCTTCTCAGCCACATGGGTTGGTACAATCTTCTTGGAAGCAGGAAGAAATGATCAGGCAGGACCCCATCGGCATGTTTGGCCTTGCACAAATTCAGTTGTCTTGACTATTGTTGCTCCAACCGCCCAAAGCTTTGATATCAATACCTTTAGGTTAGTTTTTCTTCCAACCATTGAGGTGTACCACCTGCCAAACATGGGGTCAGGAAATATAAGGACTCTTCAAATGAGCTTTCATGATAAGGACTCTAAGAATGATGACATACAAATGCTTGCCTTAGTTGAACACTATCCTCAATAATGCGAGTGATAAAAGCACTCTGTCCACCAGGAAAAACCATCTCATGCATAGTCCCACCACAAGAAGTCTTTGGATTTAATCCAGCTTCCTCTATCGTCTCAAAAAATGGAGGGTTGCACATACAGAAATCGAATTTCTCCCCATCCTTGACTACACCAACAAGTATAGGTGGTCCACCATAACTTTTTCCTATACCTGAATGCATTAGCAGATGAGCAGGAGGTGAAGGCCCAATGACAACAGCCTTTCCATTGTCAAAGTCTACGTCTGTGCATTGGCCATATTTTCTTGGTTCATCATTCAACTCTTCACTGGAAGATGCTGGGTTTTCCATGTTAACTCTTCCGATCTCAATCAATTCAGAAATATGAGGATTACTTTTGACATTTTTGTCTGCCCACTCCAAAGCTACATCAGTAATATCTGTATCAAGCAACATCTGAAGGAATCAATGTTTTGCATATCTGTAGCACAGTTCTATTAGAGAAACACCAGCAATGATGCAAGTTAAGGGAGAAAATTACAAAATAAAGGGGGCTACCAGAGCCAACAAACTTCCAACCCAAAAGAGATGCACCAAGAAGAGGGTAAATGCAATTGGCCCCAGTTCCTATATCAAAACCTTTGCCAGTGTTTCTGTCACCTTGAACTTTAGGAATGATGTCTGATGACAAAAGATCTTCAATCCAATGAATATAGTTCGATCTGTTGGGGACTGTGGGGCAAAGCTGTCCATCGGGAATCCACCTACATAAAGAACATGTTCAGGCATACGTGGTTGAGAGAATAACATCATTAGTTAGCAAAGGGTCTATACAATCTCACATACACTTGCATCTAAGCTGCATTTATAGTCTGCTTGATGACAGAAAAGGATTTCTCCCTTTTTCTTTTTTTCCTTTTCTGGTTACATTATGTTAGCTGTTTATCCACCAAATTGTAAGTAGGTTCTATCCCGGCTAAGATTGTATCAGAGTTCCTATGCAACTTGGTGAGCACCGTGCCATTAGTAATTAAGTTACATATTCAGTTTCCTCTAGCTTAAAACAACAACAACATACCCAATGTAATCCTACAAGTGGGGTCTGGGGAGGTTAGTGTGTACGAAAACCTTACCCCTACCTTGGGAGGTAGAGAGGTAGAGAGGTTGTTTCTGATAGACCCTCGGCTCAAGGAAAAACACTTAATTTATATTTTTTATCACAACTTAACAAAACATCTGTTTTATATTTCATTTATAATTTTTAACATCTCCTATAGTAATCAAATTATTCAAAAATAAACCAAGGGTTTCTGGTTCCATCATTGACAGGTCGACAACAGTTGTTGTTTTTCTTTTCCTTTTTTGGGGGGTAGAGTAATTGAGAACCTGCTGTTTACAGCTTCGAAATCATAGATAATAGTTCCATTCTTTACCCCCTTCTCCATTTAACAATAAGGGACTTGGTTCACCGGCAGGATTCTAACTCTTAACGAACATATCCTGCATTTTGCACTACCTTACTATTGAACCAAAGCCTGGGGCCAACTAAAGAAAATAACATTGCTTCAATTTTCCCAGGCCACCATAGAATGAAAGTGACATGCAAGGTGAAGTTAAAGAAACAACTTAGAACTGTAAAGGAAAAAAACTACCTTAACTTAGAAATGCTCAGGTTGCTAATATTTTTAACAATAAACTAAGCAGCAAATACAGAGACCAAAATCTTAAAAATTATTATTCCTATATTCCTCATATATGACAGTACCAACCAGAAATATCTGATACTATACACTAGTAATACTATCTAATACCATTTTCACAAACTTGAAGAATATAAGTTTAACTTCACTATTCAAATTTCAATTTTGATATGATGTTTCATCTACTAAACCATTTTTCAAAATTTTTGATATTTTCTTTCACCAGTACAAATATAATAAAGAAGTCATAATAATATCCTCAAACTCCAAAACCAATCAAATTGTGAATATAAAATGCAACTTCTCATACAAGATGGAACTGACGGATACTATATACTATATAGTAAAGCACACACCTTTTTCCAGAAAGGAGGAAAGGGTATGTAACAAGAATAACAAAAGCAAGAAAAGAAAGCTAATTGATTGTTAATCAGCTAGCTAACCCATTGAATAGTAAACTTAGCAACAACACAGTTACTTGAGGATCAAAAATCTTGAAAAAGACATTATTTCCCCTTTTGGTCCATCCCAAAATAGCACAAAAAGAATTTCAATTTATGCAACACAAAAGTAGCGTAAGGTTTATATGCTCAGATACCCTTTTGCCTGAAATTAAAGAAAGATAAATGGGGTGTTACCAATTGAGGCCATAATCATGGTGGAGCAAAACTCTAGTGAGTTCACGTGTGGCATTGAAATCAGTCCAATCAATTCTTGGTCGAGCATCACCAGAATAGAAAACGTAAGGTGCAAAGGTAGAGTATTTAGAGGCCAATAAGGAGAAATCAGGTGGGTTGTTACGGGGGTGGGTAGTAGGTCTATCTCCATTGTTACGACCTTCCGTTCTTCTCTGCGAATATTGTTGGTGTTGTTATGCAGCCCACCCCATACAAGAGTTGGGCTTCTGACCTTTTAAATTGGGCCTAATGTTTTTAACACTTCCTCTGAGTTGATTTACTCAAAATTCGCACAAATGACCTTATTTGGGTCGTCTTTTCATTTTTTCTCCACATTTGTAATCTTTAATTTTTTCCCTACGATGTTTTTTGGGGCGGCATAATTTGGATTTCGTAAGGCATAATTTACGCTGAAATTCAACATATATATTATAATATCCGCACAAATTATGTCGGACAAGACAAAACTTTCAATACTCAAACGACATAATTTTAGATTTCGCAAGCATAGTTACGTTAAACTTCGGCATGTATATATCATAATATCCAAAAAAAATTATATCGGACAATGCAAACTTTTTAACACTAACATAATATGAAAAATACTTTAATATTTATGACGCATAATTTAATTCTTACAAAATTTATGCTGAGTGAGGCAAAATTTCAGTTTCTGAAGATAAAAATGTTACAAAAATTATGTCTTGTGAAGCAAATCTGAATATTTTCATAAAATAAGTAGCATGAATAAAAATTAAAGACCACAAATATGAGGCGCAAAAATTAAAAACCATTGTGTTTGAAGGAAATCCATGGGAATAAAAAAATAATCCCTTACGTGGCCATCATTTATATTTTGTCCATGTTTTTCAAAGTTTTGTAATTAACGCATGTACCGTACAATCGAAAGAATGAAATTTTAGGCTATAAATGTCTGTAAAAATTAATTTGAGTTCAGTAAATGAAAGGATCCAAATTTAAGTCATTTGTTATATGCTAGAGCCATTTTTTTAAAATCTTTTTCTGTTTTTTAAATCAAATAATGAGTTGGATAGATATAACTTTTTGTAACGAATGAGTCGCAAAGTAACTTGAAGTTCCTTGTTTAATGCAGATTTTGGCACAATACATCAAAGAAATTGTTCTAGAATTGAATTTAGGCATTAGTGTTACACTTTTTGAATTCGGGTAATTCTACCAAGCCAATCTTCAAATGATACAACAACAACATACCGAGTGAAGTCCACAACGTGGGTCTGGGGAGGGTAGAGTGTACGCAAACCTTAACTCTACATTGGTAAGTAGAGAGGTTTCCGAAAGACCCTCGGCTCAAGACAAAGCATAAGCACAAACAAAGCAATAGAAACGGTCAGACCCGGACAAGAAATTTAAAGCAGTATGAAAATGAGAGTAACAAAAGCGAATAAGTCATAATAAATCATTCAGAAAAAAGGAGCAGTAACTAACGTAGGTAAATAAAATAAACAAAGTACACGAAAGAACATACATTAGCAGAAATCATAAGACGGAGAACTATAAAACAATATTGCGCCTACTAGTATGATAGGATAAGCGGGGTTACAATAATAACACTACAATTACTAGTATATAAGCGTAAGTAGGACTACGCTCAACTACCTACTAACCTTCCACCCTAATCCGTGTCTTCTACGACCCCTTATCTAAGGTCATGTCCTCAGTAAGTCGCACTTGCGTCATATCACGTCTAATCAGCTCCCCTCAATACTTCTTCGGCCTACCTCTACCCCTCCTGAACCCATCCAAAGCCAACCTCTCACATTTCCGCACTGGGGCATTTGTATCTCTCCTCTGCACATTCCCGAACCATTCTTGCATCTTATCCTCCATCGAGGTCACTCCGTCCTGATCATTTCTAATGATGTTACCTAAAATTGAACCATCAACCCTAATAGATCAAAATAATCACTGATACCGACTATCTGTCCATGTCGACCCGTTGGGTCAAGTTACCTAACGAAAACATGACATCGTTATGATGGATTGATAACTGCGTAACCAAAGATTTTTTTCAAAAAGAAAATAAGAGAATGGAATGCAAACTGCATAAAACCAAATATTATTTCTTTAACAAGAAATCAGAAACTAGACAACAAATAAAGTTATAGCACAGAATTGGAATATTAAGTGTAGGGATTCTGTAAGGCGAGCAGTACTTACCTCTGACATGATAATCCATGACTATTACCACCAAGCAAGTTTTTCTTTGATAAAGTAAAGTGTTATTAATAGAAATGTACTAAGAAGGTATACAAAAAGTACAACAAAGAGCACCTACATGAATTTCACACCACTGCACCATAGAATAGGATTGTTGTTGAATTCTTCCCACCAACACACAACCAACAACCAACAACATTTCCATTTCCTCAAATCCACGAGAAGTATGTTTTAATCTGACTTTCCAAACACACTGAAAGTACAATCTTTGATAACTGTTGCTGATTCATTCCTCACAAACAAACACCCAACTCTTAATACCCTCAAGACCCACAAAAGTACTCTTTGAGCTGAATGAAAAATGAAAAATCAACTTCAAAATGCACCAAAGGTTAATATGTGATGACTGTTAAGTGAGTTCCTCCACACAAACAAAAAGGCAACTTCCAATTTCTTGAAAACCCACCAAAGATGACTTGATGGGTATATAGAACCAGTGGGATTTATGCAATTGTATAATTTTTATGACTCTTGAGTAATTGGGAGGTATTTAACACCTAGCCATGAAGAACAATGAGCATTTTTAGACCATGAAGTGAGAAAATTTGAAATGTCGTGTTCAGGATTTGAATGCTAAAAGGGCTGAGAAATCGTGGTATGAGATATGGCGAAGAAGACGGAGAGTAAGAGAGATAAAGAGAGGATTTTAGAGAGAGAAAGGGGTTTGGATACAGAGGCTACCATTCTTTTTTTTCTTCCGTGGAGTGCTCTGTTTTTCCCCCTTTTTCTCTGAGAAGTTTTGTAACAAAGAGAAGAGGATGAATAACCCAGTATGGGTCGTGGATGCGGGTTATAAAATATGGGTATTGAAATTGGGAATATGGGTATTAGAATTTAACTAAAAGAATAGAAGGTTGGGATGTTTAGGATGAGGCCACGTGTCTGTGAAAACGGGGCCATTAAACGTGGGGGTTAATATACAAAAAACACTAACGACAGGGGTAGATACCATCGAAAAGTGAAACGAAGGATGGGTTCAACTATTTTGGGATGGTACACTGGTATATATGATCCTTTTCCGTAATTTAAATGCACCATCTCTATTTTATCCTTATTGGATAATACCTAATTTCAAAGAGGTACTTATTGTGAAGAAAAATCAACAAAGAGACACTCAAGTAAAGACAATTTGGTAAACATAATAAAATATTTCCTTATTTCTTAAACTCATGTCAAGTCAAAGGTGCCACGTAAATTGGGACGGAGGGAGTATTTCCGATCAGATAAAAAAATTCAAGGTACTGATCCAAACTTTCTAATAAACACCTACTACACCAGAAAAACCTAAGAATGTGACCTTTTATTCTCAAACACTATTTCTTTCTCACCAAGTAATGCACAAAGGAATAGTCCTCCAAAGCTGTTTCTGGAACTTTGCTATCTTCTGTCCTTGCCAGCTATCCATTAGGCTCTTAATATCTGGAGGCATAGCCCAAGTGACACCACAAAGATTCAGGAAGAGTTCCCAACAGTATTTAGCAACTTTACAGTGAATAAAAGATAGTTTACTGACTCTAAACCTTCTTCACATAGATAACACTTGTTGCTTAAGACAAAACTTCTTCTCTGTAGATTATCTCGAGTTAAACAAGCTTCTCTGATAACAACCCATCCAAAACAAACCACTTTAATGGGTGCTTTGGTTCTCCATAGCATTTTCCATGGCCAATACAGTACATAATGATCAGATTGTTTCTGAAGAAAACAACAAGAAAGTTAGTGGACAATCACGCCTATTCTAATAGATCATAAACTAGATGGGAATGGCCCGTGCTTACACATGTTTAGAAGGGCGCTTCATACTTTTAAGCACTTTGAAGAAATAAATTTTATCACTCAATGGAGCATATAATCACACAGATGGATAGCCATTAGTCAAATACATACTCGTTACTTCCTAATACTATTATCTAACAAAAGAATTATAATACATCTCATCTCCTTGAACACTAATATATTTAACACTTAACACAAGGAGCACTATCAACATGAAGTACCAATAACAAGGCCAAGCAAGCTGAATGGTATATGATCAACACTGTGAATAAGAGCACACCTTAATACCCCTTCCACGACTTGTCCTACCACAGTCAGGATCATTGATATCTTCTTCTGCAAAATGTAAGAAAATAGTTAATATAAAGGTTACGGTGAAAGTCAACTGATCACAAATTATTCTAATAACAACCAGTGGCGGATCCTGCATCTTCCTTAGCAAAGCAGGTCTTTGGAGAGCTAGGCATCACTCGACTCGATGCAAATTTATCTGTTTTTACCTGAGTAGTGGATCAGTTTACACAACATTAGAAGGAGAAAGAATCAGTCTGATCACTCTTGAAGAATAAACTGACCCACTGAAACATTTCACAAAAGTGATTCACAGACATTCCCTTGACATGAACTGAATGTCATTTAACTCAAACCAATATACCCTTTAAACAGAGATGAATGGGCGTAAAGCATCTGTAGGTGGCTTTTTAAGTCCGCCGTCAAATCCCAAGGGCTCAACCCTGGACAGGTGGTGGAAACTACCAAGCTGGAGTACGGTAGGGGCTGAGGGAATTTCCAGTGGAGCAGTGATGACAGTGTGCAACATGGCAGATCTCTAAAAAAATGTGCAACACACTGAAGAAATAAAGATTTTATTAAAATTCTGAAAACTCGTAACCAGCAGGTACCATCCACTTCTTCTACTATATAACCCAATTAACAAACACCATGATACCAGTATATAAAATTAAACTACAAAAAGTTTGTTACTGATTCATACAGTGCAGGTGCTCGTCAATGGACAACTAATTCCAAGTTTTCATAATAATAGCCAGAAAATGGAGAATGATATTATGACAGTTGTACTGAAACAGAGAATAGCTAAAGATCTGACTACATTAGAGGTTATTACAGACATTCGGAAAAACTCACATGAAAATAGAACTTACCTTTTATATTCTTTAATGGTGTTGGTGATTCTAATTTCAGTATCTTGCCTGAAGTTTCAGGTTTTGTAATTGCTGCTTCAGTTTTTCTTGCTCAATTGTTCTTGAGGAGTTCATTTTCTTTTTGTTTCTTTCACCGGCACTTCTTGGAAATGAAACTGCTCTACTCGATCCACCAAAAGAACGTTTTCAAGAACTTTCTTCTCCTAATTCCATAAGACTTTTGTGAGTATTGGGTGTAAGGAAGAATGTTATCGGAAATCTCAATGCAATTGAACATTTGTAGGGCATCAGTGGTTGTGGCCCTCCCTGTGAAGTGAAGTTTCTAAAGAAGTAAAAGTACTTGTTGTGTTCGAGGGCACATCCTATTCCCAGCCTTTAACCATTTATAAATGAAAAGTGTATCATAAGTCTGCACAACCCCAACAATATATCAGCAATATGTCTCACGACTAACTCACAACCTACAAATCAACAAGCTCTTAGGGAAACTATCTAAAAGACGGAGACCAATAGGTGAATCTTGATTCTTGAAAATTACAAAAATGCTTAACACTCACCTCAGTGCAGCAGCAGAGTCCAGTAAAGTGAATTTGGTTCAAGTCCATTAAAATTGAGGCAATGATCAAATGGATGAAATGAGATAACATAATTGGATTTACATGTGCTTACATGAAAACTCAATTCTAATGACTCCGAATTAAGTAAACAACAACAACAATATACTAAGTGTAATCCCACAGGTGGTATCTAGGGAGGGTAGAGTGTACGCAGGTCTTACGCTTACCTTGTGGAGGTAGACCGAATTAAATAAACGTTTTAAAAATAAAACAGAAAGAAACAAAACCAGGGAAGAAAAAATACATGTTGTTGTACCTTATAATCAACATTTACAAGCACTATTTAATCAGATACCATATAATTAACTTTAAATTCTAAGATCGTTGCTATAGCTTCAAAAGAAATCTTAAATATATTTTGTTTATAATATTTTGCTGATTGGGGAAGCTGGACCACAGTAAGAAATAACCAAACTTGTATGAAGCAGAAAATTCCCAGCAGAACTCACAACACATAATGAAGTACAGGTAATTCTCTTATTGCCCTTATGCAACCATATGTTTTTTTGAGTTATGACCGTAGTGGCTTCCGTTATGGTATGAAACATCCAAAAAACAAAAAATGAGGTTTTAGATGTTGTATTTATGATATGTCCTAGTCCACCATATCTGAAGCCTTCAAGTTGAATTTAACATAAAATGCTTTGTTCAGCACACCACATTTTGATAACTTGAAACTGCATTACCCTATATTCTCAAAGCTTACAATTGGCTACCCATTTCAGGAAAGGGAATGTAGAGTTACCATTGAACCTGATGAGGATATTGACACAGGCTTTTCCTGCTTGCTTGAAGAAAACGGAACAGGTATTTGAACTTCTTGTCTGCATCATTTTTCTGAGGATTTCACCATAATGCAATTTGATAAGCAGAATAATTCCACATTCTGTAATTGATCAATGACCATTTAAATAGACATAAGATTAACTTGAAAAAGTACGAACACATAAATGTATCCAAATTGATATAGGCTTCTCACATTTTCAGCATTATAAGGATCACCATAAAGAAAAACAGGAACCACTACATTGTATCCCTCAACTGCAACTTTATCAGGAAGTTAAATACATAACAGGTTAAATATTGGAGAGCTCACAATAAAAATAGAACTGCTAGCACCTTAAATGCTCGACAAACAAAAGAACGACTACCCTGAGTTCTTCCCTAGAAATACCAAAGTGTATGTATTAGTAAATCATGTGAAGCCTGCAATTAGATCTTTTTTTTTTAATCTGATTAAGAAAATGATCTAATTAGATCATTTTTGAAAGAGTTCTGGTTATACAAAATGCTGCTATGTCTAGTAAGTAAGGGAAAAAACATTTTAAAAGCCTACATATGGTGCAATGATACACCTCCGTGCGCGTGTGGAGAAATTTATAACAAAGAGACAATCATGGAGAGGAAAGAGCAAGTAATTTAGAATGTACTTGACAATTCCAAGATAAACTTGAGAAGCAGTGAGTACCTCTGATTTGGTCCTTCACAACCTGCATAGAATTAAGATCATAAGAGATTGTCTTCCAAAAAGGAAGAAGTTAATTGTTGCACATTAATACGCTAAACAAGGAAATCGGAAGGTAAAAAAATATTAAAAGAATATTCATCAACAATTTTTTTAATTTAGAGTCGTGTATTGAGCCGAAGGTCTCTCGGAAACAGCCGCTCTAACTACCAAGGTAGAGATAAGGTCTGCGTACACTCTACCCTCCCCAGACCCCACGCTGTGGGATTTCACTAGATATGTTGTTGTAGAGTTCTCTTTTTCTCTATTGAATAATTGTTTGACACTATTACAATTGATGGAGATGCAAAGTAGTAGCAGCTTCCTTTCGGATAATCAAGATAATAAAATAAGACACTTTAAGCTCACCTCTTATCTGAGTAAAATTTTAATACTTGAGAAAAAGATAAGCATAACATAATGTATGATGCATCCGACACTATGTAATTTCAGAATCCATAAAAAAAAGGAAAATCAAAGGCACCAAAAAGTTAGAACAAGGTTCTCACAGGCCCTAATGACTATAGATCGAACCTATCCAATTTTTACAGTACGATGGTTGGTTGTTCACAGCCTAGTTGTACGTACAGTCTTTTTTTGGGATCAATATCAGCAATGCAGTTCATCCAACGATAAACTTAATCCGAATTATAGAGCTACGACACAATCAAACCCGAAGGAACATTAAGTTGTATTTCATAGTCCTTACATGTATAAAAAAAAATGGTAAACATTAAGAATGGAAAAAGTTACAGGTCATAACATTAAGTTGGATTTCATAGTCCTTACATGTATTAAAAAAAAAGGTAAACATTGAAAAACTTTGTCAAGCAAAGAACATAGAAGAAGACACACGACTCTCTGAACCATTAAATATGACCCGTTCTTCAGTCCATTTATATACTTCATTGTCCGTTTTAGTTGTGATGGTTGGAACCCATTGCTTGCGTGCCCTGTAATTAACCTTATTAGGTTCTTCAGACATTGCATTGTTCGTGAAAATATATTGTTACTTGTAAGAAATCTAACAATGCAGCATACAGATTTGGTTCTCATTTCTGTGGATTTAGCATAAATATTTCACATCTAAATCTATTGTTTAAAAAAAAAAAAAAAATAGGAATCAACTGGACAGAGAATCTGTGGAAGTAGTACGCATATCCTAATACTGATACAGAACGGCCCAAGAGATGAAATTCTGTTTTTCGACATGCAATCATAAATTAATATAAAAAACTTTAGCCAAACAAATTGAGAGACGCAACAATTTTGAAAGACAAAAGCATAGAAAACCCAAATAGATAACTACTTTGTACATTCATACCAATGCAACCCTTCAGATTTTCTTCTTCTTTGATAATAATAATCAGGCTAAAGAAAAAGGCCTTCATTTGATGGATCCATAATCCTTCCCTGCCCTTCTTTTTCAAGAAATAAACGGCAACTCATTTCCTTACCCTAATCGGAATCTTCAATTTCTTCAGCAAACTTTTTCATGTCAACCAAGAAGAGAAAATAGAAGTGGGAACAAGTTGTGCCACACAAATAAAACTCATAAGCACGTGTCAACCAAGAAGTACATTTGTCCGACTAATAAAAAAGGGAGTACAACACTTCGAGAAAGAGAACTTTTATTTCCAATATTGCCCCTGTTCGTCCCATTCATTAGGCACAACTACCACGGCTTTTTGTACAATTACCTATAGCAGTGTTCGTATCCAGTCTTGTTCACTTCTAATATATAGTAACTAGAAATGCTTCTTTTTCAAGTAAGAATCAAATGTCTGCTTATGGTTTTAGAGTTCTGTCCTCATGTGTTTTACAACATTCTCTTGACTCTATATATCTGGTAGGGACACCATTGTCACATCCGCAACTTTTACAGTTAAATTGATACAGATTTATATAATCTTCATTGACCAAGAAGTATCAGCAACAACAACAACATACCCCGTGAAATCCCACAACGTGGGGTCTGGGGAGGCTAGAGTGTACGCAGACCTTACCTTTACCTTGGTAGGTACAGCGGTTGTTTCCGAAAGACCCTCGGCTCAAGACAAAGCATAAGCACAAGCAATTGACCAAGAAGTACCCTACAGCAGAAATGCTACGAGCAATGTGAAACAGGCAAAATTTCTTTTTTCGGTGCTTGTTTGCTTTTGATGCATACTGGTACATTCTCCTTTTGTCTTCTTTAACTGGGAGACTTAGCTGGTTTGGTAAATTAGTTTCTTTTGATTATGTCAGGAGAATTGGAACTAAAAGGGATATACTTTGATGATTTCAAGCCGTGCAGTAGGTTATTGTTCAGTTGGGTAGTGACAGACAAAGAGTGAGGCTGCAATAGATTACGTGGACACCGTTATCATTTCTGTTACTAATATTTATCAGTCCTTAAGCCATAACCATAACAGGTAACCGGATTTGAAAATTGTATAAACCATGAGTATGAGCATATTTTGATACTAATATCAGTTAACTAGCATGTTTCTGATGCCGCAAAGATATAAACATTAAATTTAAAACGATAGAAAGAAGTTGTGGGAAGGGGGAGGATAGGCCCACACACCAGAATGCAAAGTAGCTCCAGATATGGGTGAACTTGTTTAGTTGATGATAATTTGTCTTGCTATTGATTTGGTCTTCCCATCAAAATCCCCCTAGAGTTCCATTATCTCTGCAAAAATATAAACGAAAAAACAGAAAATGCAAAATTTTGGATTTTCGTTTGCTAAATTGTCTCCATACAATCTAATTCAAGGCAGCAAAACCATTAAAGATTTAACAAAATGTTTACTTGCAATGACCCATTGTGACTTGAATTCTATAGTATGTCAACTCAGCTGCTGCCATCTCGATCTCTTATACACATGGTTCCCTTCTTGAAAGAAGTCATTTCTTGGAGAACACAGGATACACCTAACTGTTTGGAAAATTAGGGAACTCGTCTCCACATATGACATCCACTTAAATACTCTTGATACAGCTGAAAATTTTTCTGAAAACCTAAGTCCTTTTGTTTCAACAATTTAAAAGTTTCCAGCTCCTTTGCCCCTAGAATGGTGAGACTATCATTGAATTTGAGCTGTACTGGACACCCCTCATCGAACAACTCCACACCTGTCATCTCTTTGCTGGCATTTGAGATAGGTTCTTCATGTTTTTTATAGATGAAGGTTGTAAATCTTTTATCAGGTTCTACTCTGACTGAATCCATTTTAGAATTATAACAGTCAGAGAACGATACAGGTTCATGTAAACAGAGAGGCTGGCATTCAGTATCTGCATCAAGGGAAACTGAATAGCCATCACCAGGCTCAGTACCAGAGTGTGACAGACCAATTTCACGGACAGCCTTCATAACTTTGTCACGCTGAAGCCTCATTTCAGCATCAAGTGGCAATATATCTCTTTCTGCAATTTGAAGGTTACTAAGAGCTACCAGAAAAGGAGGAGGAAGAATGGGAGCAGAAGAACTACAAGATTGAACTTTTTCCAGTGTCTCATCAATACAACATTTATGCAAGGGAAAAGGCAGTGGGTATAGTTTTTCCAAAATGTCAGAAAATTCTAGAGAACCTTTCTTCGGTTTCAGGGGAAGTTCAGGGAATCTCGAGAAGGCAGAGAAAGCGAACCCCAGAAGATTATTAGGCAAACTGGAGCTAATGCTCTCTAGCGCAATCTCATAAATGCTTGCTGGCAAGCTGATACCTTTGACAACATCAGAAACGGTTAGAGATGATCTCAGTCTTGTGACACCACATTCTTTAAGCTTCTGACATATTTGCTGGTGGAACTCTGACCGCTTTTCATCAGAATCCTTTTGATTCTCTATGTATTTCCTACTGAGGATTTTAGTTAGTTCTCCATTCAGATACTCTTTAAGAAAGTCAAGGCCCAGGTAGTAGTGTTTTTTCTTCAATTCCAATTCTCCAACATCCATATCATATAAAAGGTTATTTTCAGAACATAGAGAATTTCCTCCATAAGGTGCTTCTGACTTTTCCTCAGAGTCCAATTCTGCAGTGTATTTCTGAGCTTCTAAACTGCCACAGGACATTATTCTTACAAGAAAAAACCCAACAGAACTATCAGTATCATCTGATTCAATAGAAAGGCCATTGTTGAGAATGCCAAACCCTAAAACAATGACTTTCTTTTGCCTCCAATCAATCCAATCAGGAAGAATGTCTTCAGAGAAATCTGCTCTCATAAGACAACTTTCACAATAGCAATCACGACCAGACAGTGAGAGGCCTGAAGGTTGTCCCCAGGCATATACTGATTTACTGAGCCTAGAAATATCTGGAAATTTACGGCTGTGACTGTTACCTGGCCCATAGCAGAATAGAGCAAACTCACAGCCCCAAAATGATCCTACCAAAATGCAACGCCCTGATTCAGTAGCCCATCCCCATTTATCATCTCTAGTACGTCGCCTCAGGTCCGACAATCTTAAAACAGTCACATAACTTGGATTATTCAGACCATGTACCCACCGCAACAATGGCATCAATGGCTTCCGCACATCACAAAGCAGAAGGAAGCGCCCAGAAACAACAGTAAAACAAAAGGGGTCGGACTCCACTCTAGAGAGTGCAAGAAATCTATCAGTTCTACCCAACGACACATCCTCAATCTTTAGCAAGGTACACACTTTGCACTTGTCTGATCTCAAATCCACCAAAAACACAGCCCTTGAATTCGCAACAATCAAAATCCTCGGATGCCAGCTAAATTCACAGCTTAACCACTTTTCATCTCTATCCAACTTATCCCACAAAACCCGCAATTTCTTCCCTTGCAATACATCAGAAGCAAACAAACCCCCGCTCTTTCCGTAAGAACCCATATCAAACAAAAACAAATCCCCATTTTCCAACAACACAACACACTCTTCTCTCAAATGTGGACTCCAACAACAACAACAAACAGTACAACCCTTAAACAAGTTTCTATCAGCACTACCCACATAATCTAACATAACACTTTCAACTCCTTTAGCACCCATCTTCACACTATACCAATGAACACAATACAAACTACAAACCAACAAATACCCAAAAGTAACATAACCAGATAAACAAGTATAATCAATTTCACTAACTGGGTTCACTAATAACCTCAAAATCTTAAAATTCAACTTGTGATTTTTCACGATAAAGGATTCCCCATTCTTGAATTTCTTAACCACAAATTTAGTACCTTCAAAACATAGTATAAAAAACCCAACTTGGTCATAATTATCCCCAGTTGGAGAAACTCCAAGAATTGAATTGGGTTTGCTATTTTCACCAAAATTAGGGCAAGGAAGCAATTGGATTGCATTAAAGTTGTGAATTGAGTCAGATACCTGTGGAGTTAACTGTGTAGCAATTGAAGAAGATGTAGAAGGAAGTGTTACAGTTGAAGTTTGAAGAAATCTTGGTAGAGAAAGGTCAGGTACAGGTGGAGGAAGCCGATGCGATAATAATGGCGAACGAAGGAGTAGTGTTATGGTTTGTTTACATGGTTTGAAAATCAAAGGTCCAATTGGGGTATCAATACGGCGTCGTTTTGAAGAGGGTGATTGTTCGTGTGTATTTGAGAGGAGAAGTGGTGGGGAATAGGATGAAGATATTGGCCATAGTGACTTCCACTCGTCGGAAAAATCCATCGTTTTCTTCTTGCCGGTATGTGATCGGCGACGAGAAGCTTGTGGCGCGTTAGGGCGGAAGAATGAAAGTAGGGAGTATTTGAAAAATTAAAAGTTCATATTTGCTCCCAAAACTTCTCCTATTACAAGTTTGAGTCCAAATAGGAAAAAAGAAAAGAAAGAAGAAAAAAAGAGGGAAAAGTACGGAATTTTATTGAGGAAAACTGTTTGGCATATTGTTACAATTTCTCCAAACTTCGACAAACTATTTACACAATTTTTACTTCAAATTACGTATAAAATTCAAAAAAAACTTTAATTTCTATTCATGTCCAAACACTTATTTCTGTCCAAACTCCAAAATAATGATATTATTATTATTAATCCTAGTCCTAGTCCTAGTAACAGTAACTAAAGGGTTATGTGAACACTTAATAATAATCATAGTCCTAGACGTAATAACTAAAAGATTATGTGAACACTGTGTGATACTCCTATTTCTGTCTCATTTAGGAATGGTAGTTGCTTAGCCCTCTAACTACTGAATTCATCAACATCATCTTTGCTCTCTAAAGATAGTATAATTAGTTCCTTTTTTCTTGGGGTGATTGCTTTTGTTCTTTTTGCAAAACCCCAACATCGATCAAGAAGTACAAAATGTGTTCCTCTGTTTAGTGGTATCATGAGTGCAAATTCACAAAGTAATCACTTTTGGGAACTAGCCGAGAATGATCTTGGCTATTATCAAGCTCTGGCAAATTACTATGTTTCAAGAAACAATGGTGATCACTATGCTCCACATCACGCCTCTGCTTTTACTGGTCCAACTTCGTTTGATTACATTCCGGATCCATACTTGTGGGATGTCTATGCTGCAGTGACGAATTATAACACATGATATTATAATTATAACTATCACCCAACAAGTGAATATGTTGATGATCATGTCTATGTTGCAATTGATAATCAATTTCCTTTTATCATGAGTACATATTCGCAAAGTCGCCATCTTTCGCAACTAGCCCAACACCATCTTGGTTACTATCAAGCTCCAACGTATTATCACTACGTTTCAAGAAACATTGGTGATCACTATCTTGCTGAACAGTACTTTCATGATAACTACTCTGCTTTTATTGCTCCTCGTCATACATATAATGAACAAAGTTCGTTCAAATATGTTGAGGATCCATACTTATGGGATGATGGCTATAATCAGCTAACATGTGAATTCATTGATAATGTCTACGACACAAATGAAAATAAAGTTATCGATTATCATCAAGCTCCAACAGATTCTCACTATGTTTTGAGAAACATCGATGATCACTATTTTGCTCCACATAACTTGGATCACAGTTCTGCTTTTACTGGTCATGGACATACATATAATGGACAAAGTTTATTTGATCACACCGAGGATCCATCCTTGTAGGATGATGGCTATAATCGGGGTGAATTCATCCTGTCACAAATGAAAGTGAATCTACTAATAATGTCCATGTTGGAAATTTGCCTTTGGCGGGGAGATGCGTCCACCCATCTTTGATGAATTAAACACTAGTATTCCGCATGTTGGAGACTTTGTCTCTTCGCGCATGCATGATCTACGAAGTGAGTAGATGACCGTAGGGCCAAGAATCGTCAAATTTCGTTGAGAAATGAAAGAGATATTGGTCCACGAAGTAAGTTGTTTGAGGCATGGAAATGTGGTGTGTGACAAATCTACCACATCGGTGGGAATAAGAAGAATTGCTCTCTATATAAGTCTCTAATGTGGTAAATGGTTTGGGACCCCAAGGGGTATCCCATGTGTTTAAAGGAGGGAGGCCCTAGATGTGCTTTGGTTCAAGGCTAAGCCCACACGCGCGCCGCCGCCACCCGCCCGTCTCGGGTCATGGGCTGTGGGGACTTTCTGATATTATCTTTTTGGACCCCAAATTGCTTAATATTTACAGTTTGTCCACAAAGTTTCTGGAAAGTTGATTTTGGGGTGACGGACCGTTGGACTGTGTTTTGGAGCATTAACCATCCATTACTTGGCTGATTAACTCCTCCATTAACAGCCAATTACTTGGGCAGTTGAGCAACCTCCTTCAATGGCCATAAACAGCCATTACTTGGCTGTTTAATGCCCTCCTAATGGCGATTAATATCCATGTTTTGGGCAGTTGTACAGCCCTCCTCCTTGCTATATATTGAGTCTCATTTGGCTCAATTCGTGACTGGAAAAATAGTACATACATGACTGAAATTCAATACAAATTAGTGAGCAAAACAGCCATAAAATAGCACAAAACACAGCTCAAAACAGTGAGCAAAACTGTGACGAAAAACATTGAGTTAAGACTTTCATATACACAAGATATACACAACAGAGACACACTATATACACAGAGACAAAAGAGAAGAGTAAACAGAAAATCTTCCTTCCTTTTTCATATCTTCAGCAAGTCGATTCATATTTGTTTTCTTCGTCATGCTCAACCTATTGGCTTTGTAGCGTTGAGATTAAAATGTTGTTTTATCTTGGGAGACTATTGCCCGTTAACGTAAAAGCATATATACGGGGCAATCTTGTCTTAAGGACAGAGGGCAATCACTCGACTCAACACACAACGTTGTAACCATCCAGATTTAGTTGTTTCTTAATTTCAGGTTATCAAGATTCAAGACACAACAAGCTTGCGGCAGTTTTGAAGATTGGCCTATTTCTTCAACAAGATTCAATTTCTGAATATTGAATATTTGTTTATCCTTTCGAATACTTGTAATAGTTATTTACTTCCCGTACTGCTTTATAAAGTACAATAGAGTACCAACAGTCCATAACACTACAAAATGTGAATTCACTACTGATGTCTCTAATACAATTGAAATTGAATCCACTAAGGATGTCCATAACACAACAGAAAGTGAATTTATTGTCGATGTCTCTGACATAACTGAAAGTGAATTCACTAATGATGGAAGGAGACGAGGACGAGATCACAGAGCGGTCATAGCAAATTTGATGAAAATAAGAATTCATTGTGGTACTGACGATAGAGGAGAAATGTGTTTTATTTGCCAATGCGAATATGAGAAAATTGGAACTCTTGGATGCAAACATGAGTTTCATGCATGTTGCATTAAATAATGGTTGTTGAGGAGGAAGAAAACTTGTCCAATTTGTAGATCTTCAGCTTTGCCATCACATGAACATAACTTATAGAGAATTTAGTCCTTTAGTTCCTAGAGATTATTTTTGTTCAAGAATAAATAGCATAATTACAGGGATTGTATAATAAATAGCATAATTACAAGGATTTTATCAGATCTTTATGATTTCCTATTTTGATTCTTTCCATAGTTAGAGTTCTTTGTACATGTATACATTATTACTACTTCATGAAATATATTATCAATTCACTCTCATTTACCTCTATTACAGTTAGGTCAGCAAACTAATCGAAGCTCGCCGGAGTTACTTCACAATGCTTAGTAGAGATTTGAAAATTGGTGTTTTGTTCGTCACCACCAACCTATGGAGGATTATATCCTTTTGATATGTAGAATTATGTGACCAGAAGAGTGGCATGTGAGTCTCACGCCGGTGCACCTTTCCGGCAAATCTACAAAAAGGGCGTCTGAAGGCCCGTGTGAGATCAAAATCTGGCCAGAATCCAGTGGTTGTTTGTTCAACAAACCTCGATTTCATAGAGTTACCTCTTTCCCACTAATAATCTGGTGGTCTCTCTATTTCGGGCAACATCTGGTGGTTATCTCGACCATTTTTTCTAGCGGTTGTTGCTAGTATTTGGAGTTCCATTTCATTCTTGTGCCTTTCAATTCTCACCAAATTGGGGATTTGCTATTTCATCATCAGGTTGTGCTCTTCGGTCAAAACTTTTATTTGGCCTTTATTTGATTATTTTTTATTTATCGGGAGGTTTTCTTTTTTGGGTCTCTATCTGGATGAATAACTTTATTTGTGTGGAATTAGTGTTGCGAGGAATTACTATTTTGTTACTGAGCAATAGTCTGTTTGCTTGTTTGTTTCTCCATCAATTTATTTTGATATATTGGGTATTTAGTTGGGAAAATGACTGACTGTAATTCGAGACCTCAATGGTCTAAAGTTCTCGCTATTTCTGGTCCATTATCTGACAAAATGATTTTGATTTCGGCAGAGGAATTTGCTAAATTCTCTCAATATCATAAATCTAAAAGAATCCACTTCAATTAATGCCTTTGTTAAGTAAGATAAAACATGTCTTATCACCTCTTCAAATAAATGGGTGATTGATTTAGGTGCCACAAATCACATGACATGTAATCATAATATTCTTACTAGCTTCCGCTCACACAAAACACCATCTCCAGTTATTGTAGCTAATGGATCAACTTGTAACATTATTTGATCCAGGACTGTTAAATCAACCTCCTTTATTACCCTATCATCTGTATTAAGTCTACCAAAGTTAGTATTTAATTTGATTTTTGTTAGTGAAGTTACCAAGGACCTTAATTGTTATATTTTGTTCTTCCCCGATCATCGTTTGTTTCGTGATCTTAAGATGAATCAGGTTATTGCTAAAGGTCATGTATCTGACGATCTCTACATCCTTGATGAATAAGAGTCTCGATTTGTTGTATGTTACAATATCATGTCTCTATTTGAAGCACATTGTCTATTGGAACATCCTTCTCTACCTCTGTTAAAAAGGTTATGTCCTCAATTTCAAAATATTTTCTCATTAGATTGTGAGTCATGTCAATTTGTAAAACACCATCGCAGCTCGTTGGGTCCAAGGGTTAATATTCGAGCTGAGTCAGCTTTTGAATTAGTTCATTTAGATGTTTGGGGGCCATGTCCTGTTGTTTCCAAAATTGGATACAATTATTTTGTCACTTTTGTGGATGATTTCTCTCAGATGACTTGAATTTATTTTATGAAAAGTTGCTCTGACGTATTCACTCACTTTTGTGCCTTTTGTGTTGAAGTCAAAACTCAATTCAATGCTTCGGTGCATATTCTAAGGAGTGACAACTCTAAAGAATACATGTTAGAATTATTTCGGTCCTACATGAGACAACATTGTATTCTCCATCAGTCTTCATGTGTTGATACACCCTCTCAAAATGGAATTGCTAAGAGGAAGAACAAGTATCTCCTTGAGACAGCTCGGACACTTTTGTTCCAAATGAAGGTACCTAAACAATTTTGGGCTGATGCAGTTTCTACAGCTTATTTTCTATTTAATCGCATACCATCGTCTGTGTTTGCTGGTAATATGCCTTACAATGTTCTTTTTCCAAACAAGTCACTATTTCTGGTGTAGCTGAAGGTGTTTGGAAGTACATGTTATGTTCGAGATGTGGGACCATCTGCTATCAAGTTGGACCCTAAGACATTAAAGTAGGGGTGGCCAGTGGGCCGGGCTCGGGTCTGGCGGGCCGGGTCCGGCGGGGTCGGGGTCGGGCGGGACGAGCGGGGGTCGGGATCGGGACTAGCGGGCCTAGCGGGGGTCGGGTCCGGGCGCTCCGGTCCGTCCCCGATCCCGATCCGTCGGTATCGGGCGGGCGGGCTCGGGTCGGGTCGGGGCGGGGTCGGGTTTTCCTTTTCTTTTTTTTTAAATAACATATGTATAAAAAAAAAAACTCAATAAACAAAACAAGATAGTATAATAAAAACATCCCAAGGTCATTTTTGTGCCTCTTATATTATTTAATAGACATATGATTTTTTTGTAATACAAATACAATTGTCTAAAATCTAAATTGCAACTTTATGGTGTTGTCCAAAAGTTGCAAATTACATAATAAAATTGCAATTAAAAAAATTACATTTTCAAAAAAATCTGTTCTAATTGCTTGATGATTTCATGTGGTTCTTCGGTTGGAATAGGTATTTGTTGGTCAAATTGATCCACGTCGCTTCCACTACCTTCGGTTAAGATTTCGTTGTAGTTTTCATCATCTTCTTCGTTGATCTCCGTTGACCGCACCTTCTCCGCTCCGCTCGTATCCAATCTCTCCGAATAATCCGCAATTTCCAAGTCGTCTCCGCCAATGAGTGTCGTGGTCTCCTATTTGATATCTGCTCAGAAAAAGCGCTTTCCGACGCGAGCTTGATGACGCTTGAATGTTCAAAACATCTCGAGCCATCAATGAAAGTGTCGGAAAGGTCTTCTCATTCCCCCTCCGGTATTTCAAAAGTCTTCTTGTCCATCTTCATTGATAACTTCTTGATACGGTACAGAACCCCGCAAAACAAAAATATCCAACTCGCTAATTTGGTTAGTAGAGGTACGGCCGCACATTCTATTTACGAGGCTTTCAATACTAGCCGCAGAAACAAGATGTCTTTTGTGAGGTTGTGTTGAAGATGAAGAAGATGGTATGGTAGCCGTACGTTACTAGCATTTTCTTGTTGATAAAATCTATATATATTTTTGCATTGGTGTTCTACGCTATTCAACACTTCTTTTTTAGTTTGTTCAATAGGTGGTGGGTGATTTAGATTTTTGGGACTTGGAGGTGGTAGTACTTCTATACAATCGTAAATAGTTTCAATTAGTGATTTAGTACCGTCTATTTTAATAGTAGGATTTAATACGAACCAATAATATAAATAGAAGGAATAGGAATAAAATATTTTTTTATTTTGACAAACATTTTTTTAATAGCCGCCTTATAAGTTTGGTTTTTCCATATATTCACTAAGTAATAAAAATATTAGAGTTATATAAAATAACATAGTTGAAATAGTAGGATAATATATACCGGAAAATTCTTTTGTTGCTTGAAAAAATTTCTCTAAAAATACAATAAGTTCGGAAATTTTTACCCAATCACTATCTAAAATCATATCAAATTGGGTTTTTATTATGAGAGTTAAAAAATAAAGTTATAGGTAATTTATAGTCATAAGCAACAAGTAGTTGCTCGTATAAAGAATTCCACCTAGTCGATACTTCTTGTGGAATTCTTCTATAAGGTAGTCCACAATCGTGACAAGTTTTTTTATATTCTTTTCTACGTTGTACTTTATTACTTTTAAAAATAAAGTTTATAGCAAATTGTATTTTACTAAGAATGTCTTCAAAAAGTGATAGACCATCCTTTACAATTAAGTTATATATATGGCACGCGCATTTTATATGAAAATGGTCCGGAAAAGATGGAGCTAAACTATTTTTTAACATTGTAATTGCGTAATTGTTATTAGAAGCGTTATCTAATGTAATAGTCATAATTTTATCGGTAATTCCGTAATAATCGCACACTTGATAAATATTTTCTGCAATAAAAGTACCAAGTGTGCCTATCATCTATATATCTATACGCTAAAATACGTTTTTGCATAGACCATTTATAATCTATCCAATGACAAGTTACGAGTTAAATAATCATGGCCGTTAGTACTACGACCTATATCGACGTGATAGATACTTTGCCATTAAAATGATATAATGAAAAACGTAAATATTGTTGATATTCATGCGCAAATTTAAATACATCTCTCTTCACAATTGACCTAGGAAAACCGTTAAAAGCGAAATTATATATATCTCTAATGTAATGAATAAAACCGGGAGATGAAGGAAATGAAAAAGGCAAACCCTCCACAAAGAACTAATTTTGATATTGCTTCCCTATCTCTATGTTTGTTGTATTTAGAGACTACAATTCCCCCCGTCATAGGGTTAATTTGACCAGTACTTGATCCGGGACAAGATGTCGTATGTGAACCTTGTCCCGATGGAGCGGCGTTTGCGCACCCGGTTTTGAAGCCCGATATTGGGCATACCTAGCCGGATGAGCACTTACTACGTGTCTAATTAAACCCCCGTCCCACCGTGACCTTTTCCGGTTTTAAATTTTAAAACATTTTTACAAATTTTACATATGGCTACTTGATTCTCTACGTCCCTATCAAAAAATGTCCATGCATCGATTTTAATGGTCGTTTTGCCGGACCTCGTCTCATACTAGGGGGAATAGGAGGTATTTCGGTTGAAGGTGCACTAGTGGGCGTGTTGTCATCAATATTAGTGGGTGTATCGTCTAGATCATCGTCTAAATTAAAGTATTCTTGAGTTCCGAAAATAACTCCTCGTCTAAATCTAATGGTATTGTAGGAAAATGTTGAGTATCAACAAAATCATCCCGTGTAGGAATAAGATGACTAGAAGAAGTACCCTTGCCCTGGTTGCCTCTACTAGAAGAAGCACCCTTACCCTTACCCTTAAACATACCTTTTAATCCTTCCATTTTAATTATGATAATAAATAATTAAAGACAATAAAATTAAGTGCGCTAAATAAAATAAACGAGACAATAATAATTTAATGAAGGAACGAATGTACCAAACGCCGACGTAACGTCGACGTGTAATCGAGAGGTTGAAAATTGAAACTTTGCTCGATGGAAGATCCTCAAGCTAGTTGCCAACTTCACTCCCAATTCCCAAATGAATTAATAAAATTGAATATTTAGCAAACAATGTAGAGAGATATATTGAGAAATTAGAGAGATTGTAGGAAGATTTGTGAGAAAGATGAAGAGAAAATGAGTTATTTATAGTTGAAAAATTGGGTTAAAGTGTAAATATAATAACTTATGGGTTAAAAATAAATATTAAGGGGTAGGGGGGGGCCTAAAATGGTCGTTGGCCAACGGCCATAATCTAAAATGGTCGTTGGTGCAACGGCCATTTTTGCAAAGGGGTTTAAGGGTCGGGGTCGGGGTCGGGACGGGCTCGGGGCGGGCTCGGGTCCGCGGCGGGCCTGGGGCGGGCTCGGGTCTGGCGGGACGGGACGACCCGAGTTCGAGTCCCGCCCCCGTTAAATTTTTTTTTTTTTTAGAGCGGGGTCGGGGCGGGACCGGGGCGGGGTCGGGCCGGGGTCGGGTCGTCCCGGCCCACTGGCCAGCCTTACATTAAAGTGTATTTTCTTAGGTTATTCTCGTATATCGGTTCGGTTTTGTATCCGAAAAATATGAACCGAATAAAAATCATTTTTCTTTTTTAAAAAAACCGAATAAAACTTTTTTTAAAAAAACCCTATATGTTCGGTTTATATCGCCGAACGTATCAGATTATATCAATTTTTTCTAGTGGGCCGGGTCGAGTCGGGTCGATGAAATTTTTAATTTTTTTAAAAAAATTGAATTTTCAAAACTGAAATTGACATTCACACCTACACTACCATGAAATTTCGACGTTGAAATCTATTGTGTATCGTGAAATGTTTACTAAAGAAAAATTAGAAATCGATTTGGGGGGAAACACAAATTGATTGGGAAAACGGACGTTTTCGTAAAAATTCGAATAAAACTTTTTTTTTAAAAGCCCGATATGTTCGGTTTATATCGCCGAACGTATCGGATTATATCAATTTTTTCTAGTGAGCCGGGTCGAGTCGAGTCGATGAAATTTTTAATTTTTTTTAAAAAATTGAATTTTCAAAACTGAAATTGACATTCACACCTACACTACCATGAAATTTCGACGTGAAATCTATTGTGTATCGTGAAATGTTTACTAAAGAAAAAGGAAAATTAGAAATCGATTTGGGGGGACAAATTGATTGGGAAAATGATCGTTTTCGTAAAAATTGACTGCGCCAAACTGCCGCCGGCCCCGTCTCAAAAAATACCCAAAAATCAAAAAAAAAAATCGGGTAAAACGGACATCCGAGCGCAGAGTTATGACCATTTAAAGTTTCACCAATTTACAACTACTTTCTCTCCCTACATTTTATGTCAATGCTTCCGTGATATGTTAATCAAGTTCATGCCAATTCGACTTCCATAAAAGCTTCATAGATTGACTTCAATGGCTATGATTCAATAGATAGTAGTAGCCTAAAATAAAAAATAAGAATAATTATATATTTAATTCGGTTTTTTCGGTTCGGTTCGTAACCAAAATTTAAAAACCGAACCGAATCACTAAATCCTTATTCGGTTCGGTTTTTCAAAAAAATGTTTTTTTTTAAAAGAAATGAGAAAAAACCGAACCGAAGATTCTCTGGGTTTTTTGCCCACCCCTAATTATGGTAAGTGTACAATACTAATTAATGTAATATTTACCCTAAAATATTACCTAAAAGCTCACGGATTGGACTATACAAAATATGTACAAAATCGTGATATACATTACGTGTATATCTTCTATATTTATCGTACGCTGAGAATGTCCCTAAAATCTTCAAAGAGTACTGACGGAAGACCTTTGGTAAAGATGTCTGCAATTTGATACCTGGAAGGGATATGACAGACGCGTACTTGTCCACGAGCTACCTTTTCGCGAACAAAGTGAATGTCCATATCGATGTGTTTAGTGTGCTTATGCTGAACCGGATTACCAAAAAGGTAGATGGCAACTAACATTATCACAATAAACCAAGGTAGCTTTCTGAATAGGACAATGAAGATCCAAAAGAAGATTATGTAACCAACAGGATTTAGATACCACATTGGCTACCCCTCGATACTCGACCTCTACACTAGAGCGTGATAAAGTCGACTGACGCTTTGCAGACCATGAGACCAAGTTATTACCAAGAAAATTGCAATAGCCAGACGTGGAACGTCTGGTATCCGGACAACCACCCCAATCAACATCTATATACGAGACAAGTGTAGATGTCGAAGACAGATATAGATGTAGGCCATAATCAAGTGTCCCCTAGATGTATCGAATAATGCGTTTGAGCGCATTCATGTGTTCAACCCGAGATCATGCATAATCAAGCATACATGTTGTACGACATATGTAATATATGATCTCGTGAAAGGAAAATACTGAAGAGCCCTTGCAAGACTGCGATAGCGGGTCGGATCCTCGTAAGGGGAGCCAATCGCAGCACCTAGCTTGGGTTTAGTATCAACTGGAGTGGAAGTGGACTTGCATGAGGACATACCATCTCTCTGTCAAAAGTTATTGTTTAATGTTCTTAAAAAAAAAAAGGAGGTATTTATGTTTCAATGATTGCGTAGAAAACTTTGAGTTCTCACATATATAAACATAGAAAGATGAAAAAAATCGCAAATCTAAACATAAATCTAAACTCTAGAATATTAAAAAAAAAAACGAGAGTTTTACTATGCGACACCCATCAAAATAATAGCCAACAAATGTAATTTTTTTTTATATATTTGTGATAATGTACATATGTACTTAGTAATAATATACATAGTACTGTATATTTTTCATATATTAGTACTAGCTAGCAGGTGCAATTATTTATTGACCGAGCGGCCAAATATGGTAGAAGCCCATGAAAGTTCAGGAACTATAACACGTAATGCAGGGTACTCTATTTTTACATAATTAAGGATAAGAAAAGTTTTCTCAGTTAATTTTTACTAAAACTGGAAAGCACTTTTGGAGTAAATTTTGAGGATTTGCAAGAATTGAAAAGATTTCTCTAATAGTGCTAAAAAAAATTCACGTAATTTGGAAACAAAGGCCAGAGAAATCCGAATGTACGTTAGACATATTTCTTTTAAACAAAATACTACTTTAAGGCTCTTTTTTAAAGAAGAAGAAAAACTATTGAATTCTACTCTCGGAACATGATGCATGGAATAGTTAACTATTAACCCAACAAAGTAAAACACGTGGATTATGTTATTCATTAATAAATAACACTAAAGTAATACGTACGTTGTATAAAATCAGAATCTTCCGTAGAGGAGACCAAACATCCAGCTATTCATTGCTTCCATCTCTTTTCCCTTCTTATACTTATCATATACTTTAGGGAAAATACATAGATTGATTATTAAAGTATATCTTAAATTTTGATATTATACTTAAATTATTAAAGTGATCTATTATGCCGATTTTAAAAGTGAATTTGATCTCACCCTATCATACGTATAATCAGTCCAGAAGTGTTTTACGCTGGCGCCACACTGTCAAATCATATATGAAAGAAATAATCCCCTTGATTATTTTCATTAATTGAAAGGCTATAAATACAAGTTACATATTCCCATAATAGGAAAATCCTATTCCTATTCTACTTCTAAATCCTTATTCTACCATAATTCTAACTATACAATTATGGTAAGTGTATAACACTAATTTAGGTAATCTTTACATTACAATATACTACAAATATATATACCATATATACAATATCCTATTGTCACCAAATCTGCAGCATTGGCCGAGAGGCCCACTGCCTAGGAGCCCAATTATGCTGGAACAAATTTGCTGGACTAGCCGAGAGCCCACTGCCTCCCACTGTTGTCCAATCCACTGCTTTGTATACATGTGATATACTGATGTATATTCAGTGTATATCACAGGTATATGACCTCTGTTTAACACACCCCTGCAGTCATAGCGGGCGGTCTTCGAACGCTGAGACTGTCCCTAAAATCTTCAAAGAGAACCGCTGGTAGACCCTTTGTAAAGATGTCTGCAATTTGATAACGAGACGGGACATGGCATACGCGAATGTTGCAACCTTCTCACGGACAAAGTGAATGTCCATTTCGATATGCTTGGTGCGTTGGTGTTGAACTGGGTTACCTGAAAGGTAGATGGCACTAATGTTATCACAATATACCAATGTTGCCTTTTGAATGGGACAATGAAGCTCCAAAAGCAAATTACGTAGCCAACATGATTCGGAGACCACATTCGCTACCCCTCGATATTCTATCTCTGCACTTGAGCGTGATAGCGTTGCCTGACGCTTTGCCGACCAGGAAACCAAGTTGTTGCCAAGGAACATACAGTAGCCAGAAGTCGACCGTATGGTATCGGGACAACCACCCCAATCAGCATCCGTGTAAGAGACAAGTGTGGATGTAGATGAAGGATACAAGTGCAACTCATAGTCTAGTGTCCCCTGAATATACCGAATGATGCGTTTGATTGCATTCATGTGCTCAACCCTGGGATCATGTATAAATAAACACACATGCTGAACTGCATACGTAATATCCGGTCTAGTAAAGGTAAGATATTTGGAGGGCCCCCGCGCATCGCGATAGCGGGTCGGGTCCTCGTATGGTGCACCTGCTGCGGCACTTAGCTTTGGGTTTGTATCAACTGGCGTGGAAGTGGACTTACATGATGACATCCCAGCCCTCTCTATGATCTCAGCAGCATACTTTCGTTGAGACAAAAACAAGCCACCTGAATTACGCTTGACGGCAATCCTAAAAAATAACTCAAAGGCCCTAAGTCTTTCATAGCAAACTCAGAACTGAGCATGGTCATTGTTGACACCCAATTTTGTTCCATCTTTTATGATTTTTATTCGTAATTTTTAATATTTTGACGCTTTTAAAATAATTTAAAATATAGGCATATATGTGTATATCCTCGTATTATTATTATTATTCGCATATTTTATATCATTTGCATTTTTATAATAATCATAAGTTTTATCCGAAATTCTATGTTATTTTATTCTCGCAAAATTGCATCGCATTTTTTATTAAGCATTAAACATTTCGCAAATATTATATTTTATTATTATCACGTCGTTATGTTATTTTAAATAATTCACATCTTTTACAAAAAATATATTTTAATGTTAAACTCCTTTTATTTTAACCAACTCCCCATTTTTCATTTTTTCAACCCAATACAATTTCTACCCAACCTAAATTAAAACCCATTTTTTTCGTCCAAGCCCAATCCCCAAATTAAATTCCCACAAGCCCAATCCCAAAATAAACTCCCAAGCCCATTCCCTTATTTCACCAAGCCCAACCGGCCAACCCATCACCCTTCCAACCCAACCCGAATCGGCCCACACCAGTAACCCACAGCCCCGAACCGGCCAGCCCAAACCCGCAAGCCCATTTCCCCTTACCCCTTTTAATTCCCCCCAAAAAACAAAAATCCCAAAAATCAGAAAACCTAAACCCTACCCCCCCACCAATCGCCGCACCCCTAACCCCTGCGTCGCCGCACCCTACACCCCTACCCCCGACGTCGCCGCACCCTACGCCTGACACCACCAATCGCCACACCGCCGCCTGACACCACCAACCCATACCTCCTAAAAACCCGTTCCAAAATCATTATTTTTGGGCCCTTCATTTCAAATTTGAGCTCGGTTTTTGGGAGAAATGGGGCTATAAAAACCCCTTGTGTTCTTCGAAAATGGGGAAGAAAGGGAGAAAAAGAAAGAAAAAACGGAGGGATTTTCGGAGACGATTCCATATGTAAAATATTTTTGGTTGTGTTCTTGATTTCAAATATTTTTTCCTCCCTTGTTGTTCAAGAATTGAGTCCGAAAAGGTTTGTTCTCCATTTTTGATTCTCTGATTTTGCATCACTGACCCGGGTCGGGTCGGGTCGACCCGGGTCGGATATTGTTTTCAGAATTCTTGCATTTCATATTTCTATATGTTGGTTATCTGAAATTGGTTAAATTATTCGATTTCGGGTTGCATACCTGATTCAGGTCGGGTCGACCCGGTTCGGGTATTATTTCCAGAATTCTTGCGTTTCATATTTCTATATGTTGGTTATCTGAAATTGGTGAAATTATTCGATTTCGGGTTGAATCTCCAATTCGGGTCGGGTCACTGACCCGGGTCGGGTCGACCCGGTTCGGGCAATATTTTCAGAATTCTTGCATTTTGTATTTTGTGTGTTGGTTATCTGAATTTGGTGTTAAAATCTGATTTGGGTTTGGATCATTTGATTTCGGATTCGGGTCACTGATTCGGGTCGGGTCACTGACCCGGATCAGGTCGACCCGATTTGAATATTTTCCGGAATTCTTGCATTCATATCCGTGTTATTGGTTATCTGAATTTGGTGTTAAAATCTGATTCGGGTTTGGACCACTGATTCGGGTCGGGTCGACCCGATTTGGATATTTCCAGAATTCTTGCATTTCATATCTTGTATATTGGTTATATGAAAAAATGAGAAAATTCTGATGCGGGTTGGCCTCTGATTCGGGTCGGGTCACTGATCCGGGTCGGGTCGACCCGGTTTTGGCGTATTTCCAGATTATGGCATTTTTTTCATATGTGTTGCTGGTTATCTAAAAAATCTGAATTTCTGATTTCATCCCGGGTCTGTTTTTTTGCTTTTCCGGGTCTGTTTTTTTCAGAATTAACTCATTATTTCATCTGCCTTTATTTATTTCTTTCGTTTCTCTGTTTTCTGTTCGCTGGGTTAAACATCCGGGTAACGGATATCTTACTATTCTTAATGCTTTACTGTTTTATTAATACCGCATTTAGGCCGACGAAATTGAATTCGAGGCCGCGCTTTTCTTTCGTTTCAATTCTCTGTTTTTCAGCACTGTTTTAAGTATCCGTGCAACGGATATTTTACTGTTTTTTTTCACTGTTTTAAACTAAACACCGCGTCTTTTTCGGAAATTATTTTCTGCTTACTGTTTTACCTTCTGCTGCTGCTGTTTACTGTTTCATTTTAATTTTACTGATTTGAACACGATACTGCACTGGCCGATGAAAAATATCCGTCGATTTTGAGGCCTCCACAGTTGCAAAGACGGAAATATAACTTCTGGGCAATGATGAAGACTTAAACCTTTTTATCCGAGATCAACATGTTTAGTAGGCGAGGTGACTAAAATAACCAACAAGTTATATATTCGCAGCCACGACATGATTATAGTGATCCTTTCTATTTCACCCGAGAGACCAACACGTTTAGTAGGCGAGGCAATCAAAATAAACTACATTAGTCATATGTTTGCAGCCACGACGTGATTGGAATGTTCTTTTCAAAATTTAAGTCTGAGCCCTCCGTGATCAAAACATTCACTGTTTTGAATACGGATATGGAGTTATTTGTATTTAACTGTTTCTAACCGTTTGTTCGTGACAGCTTGCAGGGATTAAAGCAAATAAAGACAAATATTCCTCGGAGTTTATTTATTTTTATTTCTTTCTTTAATTCAGCTTTTATTCCGCTTTGTATTGTAATATTATTTATCGCACTTATGTAATTATTGAAATGCTTAGAATAGGCAAACTTAGGATTAATTCATAGGTTAGTTTAAGATTTGAAACCCGTCGCTAGCTTATTTATTTGTAGGCTCGGTTGAATTCAAACTTAGAAATCCTTCGTTAGTTTATTTATTTTAGGCTCGTCACGCGTATTCAAGATTTTCAAAACAACTTTTGTCATCTTTTATTCGCTTTATTAATCATACCGAATAAGCTTATCTTTTTGTCAATTTACAATTCATTGATTCTCAAAATCTTACTTCTTTTGCATTATAAATAATTTGTTTTACTATCAATTGTCAAATACATATTTTTCAACTCTACATGTATTTTCTTTAAATACCATACAAACACATATTTTTCTCTACATGTATCTTTCTTTTAAAATGCTTCATTTACTAATTATTTGCAAACATCTTTAAATCTATTATACTTGTAAAAACATATATATTTTTTAGCAATAATTAACCTGAGTTTGACCGGATAACCGCAAGTTAGCGGATCTTAAAGGATGCCTAACCCCTTCCCTTTAGGATAATAAAGAACCCTTACCTAGAATCTCAAATAGTTTTGCAGACCTTAAAATTGGAGTTACATTGCAGCATTTAGTTTAAATATCTAGGTGTCCTAATTCACCGTAAAAAATAATTAGGTGGCGACTCCTCAATTCTTTACCCAGGAATCACCCGAATGCGTCTGTGGTCCGCTTTGACCTCGGAGCGGTCGAAAATGGGGCGCGACAGTCATGATAGACTGGCGCAAGGCATCGGAAGAGGCAGTCAAGAGGATATTATTCACATACAACAGAATATAGGCCAATGACGAACCACGGCGGTAGATGAACAAAGAATTATTTGACCTGCTGTGAGTGAACCCAATAGTCGAAACAAAGTCAGCAAATCGGGTATACCAGGCCCGTGGAGAAATGATTTCTTCAACAAACAGACATGATGAGGGCAGTTGGGATCCCTGAAACCCAACGGCTGATGCATATAGACTGTTTCCTTGAGATCATCATGTAGAAAAGCATTCTTGACATCCAACTGATGAATTGGCCAAGTCTTTGAAAGAGCCAAGCTAAGAACAGTGCGAATGGTAGCCGGTTTGACCACCGGACTAAACGTCTCACCACAATCAATTCCAACCTGCTGAGTCTTACCATCACCAACAAGTCGCGCCTTATGTCGAGCAAAGGACCCATCTGAATTCTCCTTATGAGCAAAAATCCACATAGACCTGATAACATTAATACCATATGGACGGGGCACCAACTCCCACGTCTTATTATAAATAAGAGCATTATATTCATCAGTCATAACAATTTTTCAATTAGGGTCATTTAATCCGGACACAAGATTGCGGGGCAAGGGGGATTTAGAGACATCAGAATGTAAATTAAAATGTCTTTTAGGTGTAAATATGCCCCGCTGACTACGAGTGACCGGTCTATGACTCGAGGAGGAAGTGAGGGAACTTTGAGAATTTTCTGGGGTCGGGACAGACGGGCCAGCAGGCAGTGGGCCTGCTGGCCCAAATCGGTAAACTGTGGTGCCGTCTGGATCAATTCCTGAATTTGGCTGGACATGCCCAATTGCAGGGACTGTTCCAAAAACTGGAACTGCTGCAGCTGGCGGAACTATGGGACCAGCGGGCAGTGGGCCCGCTGGAGGATTTTGGGTGCGGGATATGTCCGAAAAATTCCGAATAATATACGGGGATATTTGGTCATCCAAAAAATTATATGACCGAGTATGAACTTTGGCAAAAGGAAATTGGGTTTCATCAAAAATGACATGGCGATTAATTATGATTTTCTTGGATGATAAATCAAAACACTTATAACCACGATGATTCGACGGATAACCCAAAAATACACATGGGGTAGACCGGCCTTGAAGTTTGTTAATTGTGGTGGATGGGAATAACGGATAACACAAACACCCAAAAATCCGAAGATGAGAATAAGAATGGTTCTTATTAAATAGGATTTTGAGGGGGGGAGAATATGTCAGACCTTTAGAAGGAATTATGTTAAGAAGATATGTGGCCATTTGTAGAGCATGATGCCAAAAATATGGAGGTATGGAGGCATGAATTAAGAGAGTTCGGACAATGTTATTTATGGAACAAATTTTGCGTTCGGCTTTTCCATTTTGTGAAGATGTATGAGGACACGAAAAATGAAAATTTATCCCATTATTAGCACAAAATTCCCGAAACTCCCTATTTTCATACTCTTTCCCATTATCACATTGAATATTTTTTATTTCTCTTTCGAATTGAGTACGAATGAACGCTCTAAATTGGATGAAGACGGAAAATAATTGTGATTTATTCGCAATTGGAAACGTCCACAAAAATCTAGAATAATCATCTAAAAAGAGAACATAATATCGATGACCCAATGAACTAAGAACAGGAGACGTCCATAAGTCGCTATGAATAATATCAAATGGCATTGAAGTATGAGAATTGGAGTCTACAAATGGCAACTTAACAATTTTCCCTAATGAACAAGACTGACAAAGTGGAGTACGACTCGTACCCTTACATGAAATAAAGTTATTTTTATCTAAAACTGATAAAATAGAAGATCCCGGATGACCCAGACGAGCATGCCACATGGAAGGAGAAATGGCTGCAAAGGCTGATGGCAAGGCTTGACTCGATGGACTGAAACCAGGCATGATAGGATACAGATCCCCCCTACTATCACACCTCATGAGATGGCTCCCCGTCTTGAAATCCTTCACAGAGAAACCAAAAGGATCAAATTCAACTGAAATCGAATTGTCAAATGTGAACTTTCGGACCGACACTAAAATTTTAATCAATTTAGGAGCATGTAAAGTATTTTTCAAGAGAAGGGGTGGATTGGGGGGAGACAACGTTTTCTGACCATACCCTAGAATTGGAATAAAGTTGCCATTACCAACAATTATACCCCGAGGGGTGCTCAAATTGGAATAAGAGGAGAGAGTGCCTGATTCGGAAGTCATGTGAGTAGTGGCCCCGGTGTCCATATACCAATTTGGGTCCGGTTGAGTCAATCCCAACGTGTGCATCGCGGCCTCGATATCGGTTTGAGTGGGACCTGATGCATGATGGGCTTGCGGAGGTCGGGGCCCAAGAACTCCTGCCCGTGACGGAGCTGGGCCGTAGGCTGTTGCTGCCGCTGCTGGGTGTTGGGCCTGGACTGTTGGCCGCTGGAATGCACTGCATGATTGGAAGGGCTGCTGGCCCACGACCCACTGCCCCACTGCCCCACTGCCCCACTGCTGGGCCCAGGGTGGTGGTGGGCCACTGTACCCTCGATGGGACCCACCACCTACTTGTTGACCACCGAAACCGCCACCAGAACCGCCGCGTTTGCCCCCGCGGTTTTTATTATTCTTGCCGCCACCATTATTATGGTTTTGGCCCGAATTATTCACAAAACCCGAAGAACTAGGAGAGGACGCCACCATGACGACTGGGCTTGCTCCGGTAGCCACCTTTTTAGCCAAATCGGTTTCTTCCAACGTAAGCATGAGCGGGCTTGATAGAAGTCGGGAAGAGGGTTGCTTTGGCGAAGGAGAGTTCCAACACCATTATAGGCCTCCGAAAGACCGGCAACTAACTGTAGAACGAGACGATTATTTGTTATTGGTGCGCCAACATTACGGAGTTGATCCGCTAACTCCTTTAGTTTCTTGCAATATGCAGAAACGTTCGGAAATTCGTCCATTCGAACGAGAGAGAATTCCTGCTCGCGCGTAACGACACGTGAATGTTGGTTGTCTTGGAATATGTCACGCAATCTATTCCATGCAGCCATATCCGTGGTATCCGGATCAATAATCGTCTGTAGAAGGTCCACCGAAATAGTGACGTAGATCCACCGGAGAACGGTAGCATCAAGTGTAATCCATAACTCAGGATCCTCCGCATGAAGGGGTCTAGCGGGAGGAATGATGTGATGAAGAACTTGATAAGAGATAGCGTGAATTTTAAACAACTCCGCCCACGTTGCATATTTGACGTTTTCCATCTCAAGGACAATAGGGATACTGCTCTTGATATTGGAAACCGTGAGGGCAGGGTGATAATTGTTCTTAGGAAATTTAAGAGAGGTGTTTTTGAGAGCGGAAGACGAATTTTGGAAGAGAAACCGATGGGGGGGTGTCTCGGCCAAAGGGAGGACAAAAGTTGAGAGAAAAACTTTTGTTTAGACCTAGTCTCTTGATACCATGAAAGAAATAATCCCGTTGATTATTTTCATTAATTGAAAGGCTATATATACAAGTTACATATTCCCATAATAGGAAAATCCTATTCTTATTCTACTTCTAAATCCTTATTCTACCATAATTCTAAATATACAATTATGTTAATTGTATAACACTAATTTATGTAACCTTTACATTACAATATACTACAAATATATATACCATATATACAATACCCTATTGTCACCAAATCTGCAGCATTGGCCGAGAGGCCCACTGCCTAGGAGCCCAATTCTGCTGGAACAAATCAGCTGGACTGGCCGAGAGCCCACTGCCGAGGCCCACTGCTGCCCAGTCCACTGTTTTGTATACCTGTGATATACTGTTGTATATTCAGTATATATCACAGGTATATGGCCTCTGTTTAACAATATATTATGTCAGATTTTATTTAAAAAAATTCATGTCAGCCAAATACTTCTTCTTCATCTCTTTCACCGATTTTCTACTCAAAAATTGCCCAAAATCATCTCAAATCTTCACCAATCAGTCCCAAAATTAATATACAAACTCCACGTAATGTAGCCAATTTATTGCAACAATTCTGCTCGAAAATAAATCTCATTTGCGAAAATCCATTTTTTTGGGACCAAGCTTTGAAGCTTCTTTTAGTGGCTTCCAATGGAAATTAATTCAAGCTTTCAAACCTCAATCATGAAAACAATGCTTCCTACGTGAAATGGATTCCCAAACAACGGCAACTCGAATAAGATTTCATCCCTGAATCAGCACTTCGAATTTCATTTTTTTCAATTTCATTCAAATTCTTGTTGATCTTAGTGTTGAAAAGGGTCTTCATTTTATCAAAATCAGTAGTGTAAAATCTTGGTGTCAAAAGGGAATCAGACTTTGATTCTTTGTTTTTAAGCTTTCTTGATGGATTTTGAAGTTGGTGGGATAGTGATGGCTGACATTCTAAGTGGTAGTGGTGTTAAATTTGGGCCTTTGGCTATGGATTTTACTAAAGCCACTGCTGCTACCATTTTTTTCAAAAAGTTTGATTCTTCAAAATTTGGTTCCTTGTTAAATAGGAGATGGGAGACTTTGCGATGAAGAACAAAGGGAAAGGAGGGAAGATATATATTTTGCTAAATTATCAAAATGCGCCTTTTTTTAATTAATTCTATATTTTGTATCACATCAGCTTCCAGTAGTTGATGAAAATAAATTCACTTTTAAAATTCTTCATGATTTATCAGGTAGTCTTAATAATTTGAGTATCTAAATTTCAGATATACTTTAGAAGTTAATGTATGTCTTTTGACTATACTTTAATTAGAACATATTTGAAAGAGTATGTGGCAAATAAAGAAAGCTATAATGTCTGGTTTGGAGTTTGGATTATATGGGCCAAATATATATAAGTCATGCATATATAGGCCACAAGCTGTCACTGTTTGTGGATTTCATTACTTATAAGCTTGTCCACAAAACTGAAAATGTTTTCTACACGTCAGATGTAATTGTGCCCATACATATACGTGGTTTATTTTCTTTCTTATTGTTGTTCTATTTTCATATTTATTCAGAGTAGTCTAGTAGAGATTATAAATATTAATTCTATTAAGATATTAAAACGATTCATTTTTCTACGGTTGGACGCAACATATTGCTATTGCTCGAAATTGAACGAGTTTTTCAAAGCAAGCAAGTACCATTTGATATGTACCTCTTCCGTTCACTTTTTACTTATCCACTTATAACTTTGCTTTTTACTTAAAAAATAATAAATGAAGTACATATTTTATCGTGATATCAATATTAATTAATGTATAATCTTAACGGACTTGAAAAATAATTTGGAATGAGTAATTAATGCTAAGAGTAAAAATTATTTTTCTCTTGATATGTTAAATTTGATAAATGAAAGTAAAAATTAATTTTAATAGACTGGATAAGTTTTTTTATTATTATTACATTGAGGGCGGGAAAGGGAAAATAAAAAATGGGATTACAATATAAAGATTTGAATTCTCACTAACAAAGTAAAATTTAGATAATCAATTAATTGAGCTACTAAATCACTACCGTTAAAGTGAACCGTGGAAATAATTTTAATCAATACTAAAAGCTTTGTCCATTGCGAAATTAATGGTAGTCAAATTTGTGAGTGGCATTTATCGGTGATATGACCTCGTGGAAAGACGAAAGACGAGGCAATAAAAAAGATGACGAGGCAATTAGGGCCTGTCCTTGCTTCTCTTCAACAGCCACCCACGTCCTTCAATATCAATATTTATAAAAGGTTATTTTTATAGGCTTTCTATCTAAGACATGAGAATTCATTTTTTACTTACAAAAATGTTTGTAGCTAATTTCTCTGTCTCAAAATATTTATCATTTTTATTAAAAATAATAATCTCAAAATATTTGTCAAACTAAAATAAAATTAAGTAATTTTACTCTCGATATTAATTATAGCATTTAAGGAATACATCATTGATGGAGTTAACATAGTCATATAATAAATATTTATTAAGAAGAGGTAACATGGTGAAATATTTTAAAAGGATAAAATAGTCAAAATACTATCCTTATTAATGCTTTATTAATGAGTATGTAAATGAAATATACGATAACTATTTTAAGACGTAGGGAGTAATTAAGAATTTCACCATTTTTCTTAAATTTCAAGTGTGGAGAAAACGAAAAATTATAATTTTTCAATTAGTAGATCTAGAGATAATATCTTAATAATTTCGTTAAAGATAGTGGAATTAAAAGAATGAAAAAAGAATGAGCTGATACGTTCTTCAGATTGAATCTGTTGTTTCAAAACCTGTATTAGATTCCTATTTGATGTATATTAAGTCATAATTTAGATTACTTGAAAGAAAATCTCATAATTTGTGTTTAATTTACTTAGTTTAAGTTTTTAATTAGAAAAAAGCTTAAGAACATGGAGAGACGTTGGTTGGTTGATTAATTAGTATCTTCAGAAAGTGGGGAAATGGACTCGTTGAGTTGGCATTTACTACGTATTAATATTTCTAATTGAATTCTAAACGATTGTGTTTGGCAAATTGGAGACGACTTAAAAGTTAAACATACTTTGATTTTTTGTTTAATTTGTTCTTATTTCCCTTTCCTTTTATTTTAGCACTTCATATCTGATACATATTGATTTGTATATTCACACTGATATGATCAATCAAGTTTCTTATAATAAAAAAAGTAGTAATTTTAAAAGTAAACACATGTTTTGAAGAAAAAGATTTAACACACTGACAACTTCTTAAACTTAACACTAAATTCTATTTAGACATTTGCACTGAGATTTGTTTCAATCGAGCACATAAACACATAATAAAGTATTCATATTAGACATTTTCAGTTTAAATTTTGAAAAAAAAATTATCCGTATTCTCAAACGGTCATTACGTAAATAAGTTAAACACTTAAAATATATCACTTGCTTGAATAATATGCATTTGATTCAATAAGTCATAAAATTACAGGTCTATTCAAATTGAGGTTGATGTGTATGCTTAAAAGAGATGACATATTTTATGTAGTTAATTTAATTACCTAATATACGCTTGCAAACATGCATGCTTTTTTAAAAAAAAAATTAAACTGAAAGTGTCGAATATGAACACTTTGTTATATGTTCAGGTATTCAATTGGAACAAGTCTTAGTTCGAGTGTTTAGATAGAATGCACGAGCAAATTTAAGGAACTGCCTATGTATTAAGTCAAAGAAAAAACGTATCCACTTGTTCACCAAATCACATTAGTTTACTGTAATTAATTTAAAATTGAGGTGTGAGAAATACATATTAGTTAACAAATAGTTAAATAAAATACTCCGTCCGTCTCAAAATACTTGTCATATTTTAAAAAAAAAGTCAATTTGATTAAATTTTAAAGTTAAATAAGATTATATTAATTTAATATTTTAAAATTGAAATTTAGATATTCAAAAACTATACGAAACATACTATAAGTTACAATTCTTCTCATATCAATATGATAAAAAAAATATAACTCAAAATATTAATCAAAATTAATATAATTTAACTCTTAAAAGACGTAATATAACAAATATTTTGGAACAAGTATATATTAGTTTAGATATGAGTGGACAAGTTAAAATTTAAATCGTATAATTAATTCTGAAGAAATGATCATTATTCATTTATTTATTCCCAATCCCTAGGGGTACCTCATTTAGTGGGTAGGGGGTTGACGATAGAGGAGCATCATAAACTAAAAACTCGCCGTAAATCCCATGTTTGCTTCGGCATCTCATTTAAGATATTCTCGTCCGGGTGTCGTGACGTAAATTCATTTTGTCGGCTACATACTTTTGGTCAATTCTCTTTACCTCCCCAACTCTTCTTATTACTGCTACATCTGGCCACACCAACTTCTGGGGGATTTGTACGTCTCCAAAAGCAGAGAGTAAGCGTTGCTAATGAGTCTATTTAATGAAAACATATTTTTGAGCTAATTAGAAATTAGAAAATGCTCCAACTATGAGTTACATTTCTTATATAGTATAGTTATCAAAATATTTTTCCAGAGAAACAAATATTAAATATGTATTAATAAATATTTTCTGTATATTGGTGCAACAATCGCAAAGCAATAAATATTAATAAGACTAGGCTTATTCTCTTCCACCACTAGATGTGCTGACAATTTAGAATTGATATTTTTTAAGTGAAGAATCGTTATTTATTCTCTTTCCCCTTTTCTTTTGTGTAAATATAGATTCAATGTATACAAATACTTTGCTATATACATGAAAAACTTTATTAGCATTTTCTCAAGACCGGTTGATTCCTTGAGCATATTTAATTTGTGTAATGTCAAGTTTTATAACCTATCAAATGTTACTTTTGTACATTTGATACTTTAGCTTAAATGAAAATTGTAGCCGTAATTTTATTAGATACTTACATGATATACAATTAAAATTAAAATTTTATTTAATCAAATCGCTCCAAGATTTATGTTAGGCAAAATAAGCTACTCAATTATCCTTACATGTATACATGTAGTCGAAATGAGTCAACTAAAATAAAATACGTATTATATATTCTAAAATAAGTATATAAATATCTTTGTTATTTGTTTTTCCAATAATACGCGGAACATTGTGTGCATAGAATACCTTTTAATATACATTTTACTCCAAATCATAAGCTTGCTTTTCACATTATTTTTATATGTCTATCTAATTATTGAAATTCTACTATAATTGAGATTGACACAAGGTAGGATCTTTCAGACTTACTAAGAGTATGTATTTTTTTTTTTTGTCATTCTAACTTGCACAAATAGCATTTCTAAGTATTTTTTTTAATTATTGTTAAAAGACATTGCTATTTATTAAAATTTTCCTAATATCTCATATTTATGGGAAAAAAATGAAAGCATTTCGACCGAACAAATTAAGTAGTAAACCAATACAAATATAGATCGTTACTCTTTCCCTTTTTAATTTGAATAGCTCTCTCCGTTTCAACTTATATGAGAGTGTTTGGCTGAGCATATAGTTTAAGAAATAAATGATGATTTTTTAATTTTGTGATCTAAAATAAACCAAAGAATTTTTTGTCGCTAGAAATTATTTTATTAAGGGTAATGAGAATTTTAGAATTAAATTATTGATAAATATAAAAACATGTCTTTCTTTTTAGGATTATTAAAAATGAAAGAGTGTCAAATTGTTACTGAAGAAGTATATAGAGATTTGTTATAGCATATTTATTCTTTTTCAATTGGAGCTCTTTTTCTACCAAAAGTTAGTGGGAACAATCTTCAAAAGTCGAAATAGAGAAAATACAAAGAAAAAAGAAAAGGAAAGAAAGGAAAGGGAACCGTCTGAGAGTCAAACATCAATACCGAAAAGTTATTGCCGGTGTTATCTCCTCCGGTTTTCCGGTGAAGTGTTTCCGATATTCATGCTTCATCGGCGGAGGTGGAGGCTAGTGGCGGCGGAGTAAGCGTTGGAGGACTGAAAGAAGTTGTTGAAGTGCTTGTTGATCCTTTTTCCCGGTGTTTACTTGCTGGTTACCGGTGAGATTCCAGAAACTTCGTATATTTGATTATATTATGAAGAAAAGCCAAAACAGCAGCAGCAGCAGCAATAGCAACAGTAATAATAACAAAAATAAGGTGAAGAATGGGACCAATACCAATGGATTTCTCCCCAATTCTCTCAAGTTCATATCGTCTTGCATCAAAACGGTGTCGTCCAATGTCCGCTCCGCTGGTGCCTCTGTCGCCGGTTCCTCCTCTGACGATCACCGCAAAGACCAGGTCTGGTTCGGGTTTTTGCTCCATTTTATGCTTTTGAGTGTTGATAATCTCATTTTTATAGATGATAGTTGTTAGCTAGTTGATATTTCGCATGGTGCAAATTGGATTTGTTAGGATTTGCTTGGTGTATTGAGTACAATGGTGTGATTCGCCAGGTGGTTGAACTCATTCTTTTTATAGAATGCGTTAGGATGATGATTCAAGTAGGAGTAATAGATTTGTTAAAAGGTAGAAAAGACCTGTTCTAAATTATTATTCTCACTCTGTACTGTGTGTTATATATCTACTGTAAAGGGAGCTGACTTGGGAACTACATTTGGCATTTACGATTGAGATCACTTCTGAAAGCTCAACTGAACATCTTGGACAATGTTATGTAGTGACCAGGAGGTCACGAGTTCAAGCCGTTTAAACAACCTCTTGCAAAAATGCAAGGTAAGCCTGCGTACAATAAACCCTTGTGATCCGGCCCTTCCCCGGACCACAGCGCATAGCGCGAGCTTAGTGCACCTGGCTGCCCTTTTTTAAGAAGAAAGATGGATGTTTCACTCGAACTCTACCACCAAGGTTATGTAGCATCACGGTCGAAGGACAGGAGCTTGAATCGGCTGTGGTACTGCATATTTGATGTTCTACTCTTCTAATTTTGTTTGCTCAGAGAGGGTGTTACATTACTAGGGGAAGCGAGATTGAATGATTGTGACTTGTGAGTGCATTTTAAATGTACAATATCATTAGATGTTTAGTTTTCTACTTCTTATTCTTCATTTGGACTTGATTTATGCTATGCAAAGCTGGCACGGAGATAATTCAACCCGAAGTGTTTATACATTTTAGTTGTTCCTAGAGTCAAATAATTTGGTTAGACAGGACAGTGCCCTATTCTTTTGCTTATGTAGAAGATCTAGTAGGCACCTTGTATTTCAATTTAAGCTTCTTCTTTGCACCCTCCATATGTTCAATGTTATGGGGCATGCAAATTCTGTTTATTTTATTACATATTCTGGTGTGCTTTGTGAACCATCCTCACATTTTTCTAGACCCGTCTATAACTAAATCCCTTCTAGCAATAACATTTCATTTATGGTAGATCCAGTACTTTCCTTGTCCTGCTCCATCCTTGGAAAGGAAAATGCTAAGAATATAGGCATGATTCTGAGTTATAAACTTATAATCTGTTACCTGAAATTGTAATCGCCATCTAATAAAATGTTATTCAAATTCTTGATGTAATGGAGGCCAATGTGATTACAAATTTCTCATTAGGGTAAATGATATGTAACTATCACAAATATGCGAATGAGATTTCCTAGGGACCATGTGCGGTTAAGCTATTGCAGTCTGGAAATGTGGAATGCAATTACAATTTTGGGCTCAAATTTCAAACAACTAATGGTATATAATTGATTTTCCATTATTTCAATAGAAAACCTTTGCATCTTTATTGAGTGCCATCTTCTTACTCAATTTGGTTTTAGAATAAAAAGGTGGCAAATGGCAGTTCACTTCTTTTAAAAAAGAAAGATAGAAAGGTAACACATTTTGTGAGGTTAGGACATGTTTTCACCATAGAAGGCCTATGCTTCTTTTTAGTTGGTTTTTTGTAGGAGGTAGTGTGGTGGAGTTTGACAGGATGAACAGTGGAATTTTAGTCCTCCCGTAATTACTTTTTGTGTAAATGTCCAAGTAATCAGTGATAGAGATGTTCTAATTTTGTAGATTATACAACTATGTAGCAGATGGTAAATTAATCTATATATATTTAGGTACTATATGAACAGTTGTGTCTTACTTTGGGCTTTGTAAGTTGAAGCACGGCATATTCTTTTTCTTCTGGATAGTTAAATCTGGACAACTGGCTATGGGATCAAACAGGATCTCCTTATATGAAGCTCCTCGTCTCAGCTTCCATCTCTTCTTTGTAAGGAAGATCACTGCAGGAATCCCACATATAGGAGAGATAATGGTCCCCTAAGTGGGAAAATGTTACCATTGCTATTTATCTTCAGTTCTCAGCAGCCAAGGAATTTAGCGATGGGTATGATAGCTTGATAGGTATCAGTATTAACCATTTCTCTTCGCTTATTTACTTGCTTGAGAAACTTCCATCTAATTAATTTGGTCCTGCTCGCTCCTGTGGGTGACCTTGCCCTCACCCTCTTGAATATCTGCCTAACAGAAAAGAAAAGCGTAAAAAAATAGATGAAGGGTACGCAGCAGGAATTTGGAAAAGGTTTGTTGTTAACTATTATGTTTGTTGGCAAAGTTCACTGGTTCAGGATTAGATACCCAAGTGAAGTAAGATATTCCAACAGTGTTCTGATATGGAATATTTCACGTCTTTTCTGCTTCACAGCATCGCAATTGTTCTAGTTTGTCGATAAAAGCTGTACATGATCTGACTAGATGTAATTGGCTCGTTTTTTTTTGCCAAACAGGTTTTATGGGCTTGCTTTGACAGACTAGAGCTTGGTTTGTCTTCATTCAAACGAGTGCTCCTTATTGGTTACTCAGATGGATTTCAAGTCCTTGATGTTGAAGATGCTTCAAATGTTTGTGAACTAGTTTCGAGGCGTGATGATCCAGTAACTTTTCTACAGATGCAGCCCATCCCTGCAAAATCTGATGGTCGTGAAGGATATAAAAAATCACATCCGCTGCTCTTGGTTGTGGCATGTGATGACACCGCAGATTCTGCTCCAGCTCAAACTGGGAGGGATGGCTTTGTTGAGCCTCAGGGAGGAAGCATTATACACTCACCTACAGCTGTGCGTTTTTACTCGTTAAGGTCTCACAACTATGTGCATGTTTTGCGATTCCGCTCTACTGTGTATATGGTTAGATGCAGTCCAAAGGTAGTGGCTGTTGGTCTTGCAGCACAGGTAAACATCTTGTAATTTTTTTAGTGCATCTTGTAATTTTTTTAGTGATGTATTATGCCTGTCCATAAATATGAGAATTACGCTGAAAATTTTATGTTCCCATGTATGTTTGATGTGTTGGCAGATCTACTGTTTTGATGCTCTTACCTTAGAGAACAAGTTTAGCGTGCTCACATACCCCGTGCCTCAGTTGGGTGGCCAAGGTGTGACTGGGGTCAACATTGGCTACGGTCCCATGGCTGTAGGACCGAGATGGTTAGCATATGCTTCAAATAATCCGCTGTTGTCAAACACCGGGCGCTTGAGTCCCCAAAGTCTTAGTCCTTCTCCAGGTGTCAGCCCTTCTACATCACCTGGCAATGGAAATCTGGTAGCTAGATATGCCATGGAATCAAGCAAACATTTAGCTACTGGGTTGATCAATCTTGGAGACATGGGCTACAGAACTTTGTCAAAATACTGTCATGAACTTCTTCCTGATGGGAGTAATTCGCCAGTGTCAACGAGTGCTAGCTGGAAAGTTGGGAGAAGTCCAGCACACTCAACTGAAACAGATGCCATGGGCATGGTATATTCTATTTAAATCTTGTTTGTATTGTCAAGATGCTAATGGAACTTAACTTAATTGAGGAATTCTGTTGATAATGTAACCAAGCTTCATAAGGAAAGGAAGGAAAGGCTTGTGGTTTGAGTGTTTGCTAATTTTGACATTCCATATCTCAGAAAAGATTAAATTGTGGTATATTTGAGGACAAAGATATCTGCAATTCTTGATTTACATTTTTACTCAGCTCATCAGAACTTTTTATTTGTTGCTTCTGTTTCACACTGTGATTTCATTTTTTCCTGGGGTGTCAGATGTTCCAAGTTCAGCATGGTGCCAGAGACATAAATATTCAGTGGATAATTCCTTAATTTGGCGCTGTAGTTGAAATCTTGAACTTGATGGATCCTCTGTAAACTAAATAAATCGAAAGAAGCATAATAAGTGCACACTTATTTGTTCTTTGTCCTCTGCTAACCCCAGGGCTTTGGTACAATGGTAAAAGTTGTACAAGAGAAATGTGGTTAGTACACAACGGATTTCTCGTTTATAAAAAAATATTATTTGTTCGTTATCCTTCCCAAGTTGAACGGTAAAATTTACCTTTTTGACTATTCAAAATTAAGCTTGATTATCCTAAGAAGCATATACAACCTGATATCAGATGACAACCAGAGCAGAGCAAGACATTTCTCTCTCTCTCTCTCTCTCTCTAAGAAGTATATATATATATATATATATATATATATATATATATCTGTCCCTAAATGAGAGTATTTTGTTCTCCAGATGTTCCCCTACTAAGCACTAAACCACTGTTTTTAGCTCCTAAATTGATTTTTTCATAAGGTGAATAAAATTATTGACAGTTGGGGAAAACTCTGTATAGAAGCCGTATACGAAAAAGAAGAGAACCTACAACAAAATGTGGTTCTCAACAAAAGAAACCCAATATTCTATATATTTGGGGACCTCATAGGCGCTTTAAAGGAAACTAGAATCAAAAGACTACTTTGTAATTTTACTAAATCTTGTTCAACCCCATCAAATGCTCTCCTATTTCTCTCTCTACTTTAGCCCCTAAATTGATGATTGTGCTATGTTCAGTTTTGACGACAAGAGTAACTTCATCAGCTTTACAGTATGGTGGTGATGAGAGCTGAATTTTCCTGCCGACTTTTCTGCTGCAGGTTGTTATTAAAGATTTCGTTTCTCGAGCAGTTACATCACAATTCAGGGCGCATACCAGTCCAATATCTGCTCTGTGTTTTGACCCTAGTGGCACTCTTCTTGTTACTGCCTCTACTCGTGGGAATAATATAAACATATTTCGTATTGTACCTTCTTGCTCAAATGGAGCAGGCAACCAAAGCAGCGATTGGAAAAATTCACATGTCCACCTCTACAAGCTTCATCGGGGTGTGACTCCAGCGGTGGGTATCTGTTTGCTGTATTTTCTTTTCATGTTCAACATTGAGGTTACAGTTATTATAATGATACTGATTAAACTTTTTCTCGAAATCTTGAATTTAATAGGTGATACAAGACATTTGTTTTAGTCACTACAGTCAGTGGGTAGCTATTATGTCATCCAGGGGAACTTGCCACCTTTTTGTCCTGTCCCCTTTTGGTGGTGAGACTGGTCTTCGACTACAAAATTCTCATGTTGATGGACCCATCCTTCTACCTATTCTTTCAGGACCATGGTGGTCTACATCATCTTTCATGGTCAATCAGCAGTCTTATGTGACAGCACCAGCGCCAGCACCTATCACGCTCTCTGTGGTCAACAGGATAAAGAATTCAGGTTGGCTAAATACAGTGAGCAATGCCGCATCTTCTGCAGCAGGAAAGGTTTCTGTACCTCCTGGTGTTCTTACTGCTGTTTTTCACAGTTCCGTACGCCGGGAACAACCTGCTCGGCAAAACCTCTGTGCTTTGGAGCATCTTTTGGCTTATACTCCATCTGGTCACTTAATTCAATATGAGTTGATGCCCTCATTTGGTGGAGAACAGGGTGACTCTTATCTTAGAACTGGGACTGCTTCAGTAGTTCAAATGCAAGAGGATGACGCTGGGGTGAAAGTTGACCCCATTCAATGGTGGGATGTTTGTCGAAGAGCTGATTGGCCTGAAAAAGAGGAATGTGTTCATGGCATTACTCTAGGTGGCCGTGAAGCTACAGACATAGTCATGGGAGATTCTCTTTCTGAAGATGATGATACAGGAGAAAGGGATTCTTCTAAACTATGTGACCGTTCCAATTGGTACCTTTCGAATGCTGAGGTGCAGTTGAAGTCTGGGAGGATACCTATTTGGCAAAAGTCCAAGGTTGTTATCATCTCTTGCGGACATTGTGTCTGGTTCCTCTATGGTCTATACTTATGAATATGTACTGATGTCATTTGTATCTGTTCTAGATATACTTCTGTACCATGAGTCTTTCTGGATATGAAGAGCAGGATCTCTCTATGAGTTTTGCTGCTGGGGAGATTGAGATTGAGAATATTACTGTGAATGAGGTCGAAATAAGGCGTAAAGATCTGTTGCCGGTGTTTGACCATTTCCACAGGATTCCATCAAAATGGTCAGATGATAGGTAATGCAATAGCTATTCTGGGTTCTTCGTTCATTTTGTAGCACTTGCACTTTTATATTAGTCAAGGTTCTTTCTGATCCTTGACCAAATGAGATTGGTGTCAGAAAATTGGGTTTTACGTCGCATTATCTGCTTGATCCAGAGTTTGGCCTACTGTTTTAGGATTGAGTAACTACCGTTTTCAGTTTTCTATGGCATTGTTTGAGTTTTTTGCAACTGTAATTTTTCCTCTTTGAGAAAGTTTTTAACTTTGATAAATCAGGTCTTGAAACTAGTTTTTTTTGTGTCACGATGGTGTTTGGGTCAGCTTGTGTGCACCTCGACTGGTCCATTGGTTACCTGTTACATCCAACCAGCATGGGTAACGGGTTACTCTTCCCACCAAAGCTTAGACATATCGGAAGAAATTATCTAGTGCTCTTTGTCGTTGCTGGATTTGAAGCTGACCTCCAAGGTTTGGCTCCACTAAGCCACACCCTTGGTTATTTTTGAGAATGGTAACGGTATATTCATCAGCATCTCCTTAAATAGTACAGAAAATGGAAAAAAGGAAAACCTTGTTCATCTTACAAAATTACTAATAAGGCGTCTAGAAAGTCTAGTAAAGATTCAGTATCCTCTTATGTATTTTCCTCTACAACAAAAATATGAAGACTGTATACAATTCATCTTAATTTTCTGTATGGAGTTACTATTATCTTCAAAACACCTTGCATTTCTCTATTTCCATACAATCCACCATATACATGCTGTAATAGATTTCCAACATCTTTAACTAGTTTTAATGTTGATCGTCTGGGTTTCCTAGCTATTTTTCAGTCTTTCTAGCTTGGTTCTTTGGCAAGAGAACTATCATAGTATGGCAACATTGCAGTTATATTTTAGTATCTGATGAAATAAGTCCCAACAAAACCTGAGCAAAAAAAAGTGATTTACTGGATCACTAGTTCAACAATAAGGTGGCATTCTACCTTATCATAGGAGAATGATTATGATGAATTACGCCTCGGCTGAAGAGTTCTGTCTAGAAATGTGTATGAGATCAATCTTCTCTTTATCCTTTCAGGTTCAGCCTTAATGGTGGTATTTGGTCATTGTACTTGACTGTCGTTGTGAATGTGTCCCTGTCATAACTAGTTCTGATTGGGTTTATTTAAAACTTGATTGTTGGCTGATCCATAAAACAAATTTAGTGTGACCCTGAATTGTTGGAAGCAAGAAATTAGAATAGGGGGAATAAACGGATGACTTTCGTGAAGCATATGTGCTTTTGAAGTATTTTAGTGTCTCTCTCCAGGCATGTAGTGAAGTGGGTTTAAATTCTGTTCATCGTCTGATTTGTAACTGAGAATAGTGATTTAAGTGAATCTACAGAAGTTGATGATTGTGTGGAGATTCGCCATGTCTCTCGCATTATACAGCTTTCTTTTGTTTTTAGTCACTTTGGTTTGGATAATTTCTATTTCGCACAATATTTAGGGCTTCTGGTTGCCCTTGGTTTCTTTTTTGTTTAGTTAAATTATGGAAGCTTTATGGGGCAGTTTAATACTTCTCACGCTTGCAATATTGCTCCGTATTTTCTGAAAATGGAAGTTACAACCACTCTGTGTGTTCTGGAAAAAAATGTAAACCCCTTTTTTCAACTCTCATCTCAAAAATTGTGTCTAGACATTAAAAAAATTGAAGTTAAAAAGACTCTAGGTAGATTTTTGAGAAACTTCTGAATGGCTGTTGATGTCCACAAAATGCTCCTGTATCATTGCTCATAGGGGTCAACTGGTTCATATTGATAGAGCAAGATCCGCATTCTGCATTTTCTCTGCTGATTCTCAATTTATTGTTTTGCATGCAATTGCAGTATGCTGAATATTTATTCTGAAAGATGGAAGAGAAGAACTTTAGGTTATTGTATTGATAGTTTTACATAGATCGGTAATATGGGTCTCTAGTCTCTACTTCAGTGTTGCCAAACAATAAATTTGCCGCTTGTGTAAACCCTAAAGCTAGATGCAATGATAGGTTTACCACTTTGCCTTAAACAATATGTTAGTGCAGGGACAAATGTACTAAGGCATGCGACTAAGCATCCATGGACTCTATTTCGAAGAGACGTCACTAAACGATAAATATAGTAGTAGATAAATTAATAAAAAGTTAGAGATACAGTATATTATAATTTGTCACTGAATTTGAGTTACACTTTAAAAATTGCATCTTTTGTATATGAATCAGAAATTATGATTTAGGAACATGATTGACATGGTTTTACTTCATGTATTTCGTATCTTCAGGTTTCATTCATTTGTTCATATAATTGTGATGTTTTTATAGTTATGTTCTTGTAGCTCTCCCTTGGTCACAATTTTTTTAATCTGCTCTTTCTTGGTGCCTTTTACGCTTTCCAGCATTTGACAACTCTGTTTCACTAGTTTGTCTTGGTTGTAGGAATCTGCACGTTTTGTGCAATTTGATCATCACATATTTTATTGATGTTAATTAACGTTTGGAACGATACTCAATACAGGGTTTGCTTAGGGATCTCTTGACTTATAGATCATTATTGTTACTTATATTTTTTGATAAAGGACCTAAAGATCATTGTTCTATCAAGTATTGCTCTTAATAGTTGGTACGTCTTAATACGGCTGCTAATACTGTTGTGCAATCAAAATAATGTTGATTTTGTTCTTCCATTCTTCAGCTCTGTCATAGGTAAAGAGAAGTCAGGAGACACTACAACGGGTATTTCCAGGGCAGATCCTCTCTCTGAGAAAAGCTTTCCTTCTGGTTAGACTGTTCGCCTTTTCTTTTAAGCATTAATAGTTGTTTTATGGTTGAATCTTTCTCTGCTTTGTCTGACATATATGCTTTTCAGGGTCTTCACAAGTTCCTGGTTTACATGAAGTGGGCATGGGGCCAATGTCGTATCCATGTATTGAACGATCTATGGAAGAAAGTGATGGGTTGAGAAGCTCTAGTTATACTGTAGCCCCACAAGTTAGTAACAAAGCGCAGGCTGCTCTAGAATCATCCCCAAATATCTTGTGCTCCGTTGAGGAAAGTTATGTTGTAAATAGTCCTTCTCCTCCCAAAAGTGAATCCCTCTCCACCGGAGGAACAGGTGCAAGAGATGTTCAGTCCTCGAACAGTGCCGTTACCAGTGAAGCTTCAAACTCAAGTTCCAATCGTTCCGACATGAGTATGCACATTATTGACGAACAAATCGTTCATGAAGATATATGCGTCCCTGTAGATTTTGGGCAATTTTTTCAAGAAGGCTATTGTAAGGCTTCAACTAACAATGAATTAAATGAGGTAACTGAGCTGGTCGCTGATATGGATAGCAGTAGTAGTCCTTGCAACAAAGAGAAACCTGATGATGATGGGGATAGTGATGATATGCTGGGAGGTGTGTTTGACTTCTCCGAAGAAGGTGAGTGATTAAGTGGGTTTTGTCTTGTAGAATTGCTTCTTTCTTTGTCCTTCCATCCTTTTCCTTTGTTACTCAATATAGCCTTTCATGAACCTGTGGATTTGTTTCATGCAGTGCCCTTTAGCATTTAGGCCAAAAAGTTGTATGATAAATTTAATCTAATTGCAAAAGGGTACTTGCAAAAAAAAGTCTACTGCTGTAGAACAGATTGACCTTAGGTCGTCCCGTACCAGGGCCTTCTCTATTTCTTTGACAGTATTGCACATCGTCTGAACTTTTAGTTGCCAGGGTCATTATTACTTCTGTATGTAATGCAGTTATCTTTGGTTGTTGCAGGTTGATGCCAGACTCCGATCCCCGTGTCGTGCCAGCCTAATCTTTTTTCAATAACATTTAGCAATGCTGGTAGTAGGAATTGGTCAAATCAATGGAACATATCGTATATGCCATTGAAACAGAGCTGAACATTTCAGAAGAAATCTACTGACAGATATGTGAAATATGACTTAGTTCTTTCCTTTTGCCGGAGTGAAGATACCTGGTTTCTTCTGTCCGATTCTCCTGTATATGTTGTATAGTAAAATTCATGATGGAAATGATTGGTGTGGACATGTCTTTGTCTATGCTGTGTAAAACTATGTTCTTTTTTTTTTTTTCAAAAAAAGAAAAGAAAATAAAAAATCAAAAAGAAAAGAAAATCACCATTTATTGTACAGTTGTTTTTCTGTTTCATTGATCTGGTTTGATTGGAACGCTAGACTTTGTCGTTTGATCTTTATTTGTATCAGGGTTATTTTGGCAAAGTTGACGTATGTATAAACATGATGCTGAATGATAGGGAATCAGTTGCTTGATGTCGAATGGGTTGTGAAGTTGCTTATTATTAACAAAAAAAGTTATGTTTAGACAATTCTCCTTTTTCAATCTATAATGTGTACAGGTATTGTAGCATTTATTAGTTAGGCATTGCTGCTGGGTTATTGTATGATAAAGTATACTGCTACTCCCTTTTAGTTAATGCCGTCGCATTACCTGAATATTGCATCCCACTTCTAAATTGTTCATGTATTGTATGATATTTTTAGCTGTTGTCCGGCTAAATTGCTAAGGAGGAATGAAGTATAAGTTATAACTGTACAACAACAACAACCCGGTGAAATTTCACAATGTGGGGTCTGGGGAGAGTAGAGTGTACACAGACTTTACCTCTACCTTGATAGGTAGAGCGACTATTTTCGAAAGACCCTCGGCTTAATACAAAGCATAAGCACAAGCAAAGAAAGAGAAACGGTTAGACCCGGACAAGAGATTTAAGTGATAACAGTCCATTTCTATTTTAAAAAATACTACTTGGATATCTTCTTTCCTTTTCCTTCTACTCCCACCAATCGTCCCTACTTTCGCTGGGCCATAATGTGTTGCTTTCATTTTCTAGTATGGGTGCGTTCTGAGTTTCAAAGTTGCAAAATCTTAGCAAATAGATTCTTAGCGAATTGAATTGCAAGTTGGGGCCTTTGGTACGATGATACAAGGTTGTATGCTGCTGACTTCTGCAAAATCAGATTCACACCTTGGTAACTTACTGTAAAATGATCCAGTATTTCTTTTTCTTTTTAAACCACAAAGAGGTGAGTTTTAATGATAATGGAGAAAAGATGCAAATTGCAGAAGGGGGAATGATCAAAGGTCTCGGCAGAAACTATCATTCGATAGAATAATGGCATATGCTCAAATATCTGTACTATAAAATGAATGCAATAATTAAACTTGGAAGACGGGTCTCCTGGCGCTCTCCTCCTTCAAAAGTATTTAGAAAGGCCTACATTATTTACTTTTGTATTTACCCCTCTTAGGTTGTGGCAACGTTTACTCCTCTTGAGCTGTCTTGGAGTCTCTTTCTTCTTTTTGCCTGACTACAAGCGAGGACATTAATGAAAATGTTCAAGTGAAACGAAATTCAAATGCGAATTGATGTTGAGATGGAGCCCTTACCGATTGAAAGATGTCTGCCAATATTTGGTTACCTTGAAATGTGGAATTCTTTTTACCAAAATGGCGATAAGGCCTTCTGTCACTTATGAGCGGAGTTGTTCAATCCCACTTGTTTTAATCACCACTAAGACATCGTTTTTAAGTATCTTCAGTACTCAAAAGTATCATAAAAACATTATCCTCACATAATACCCTAACTCCTACCGTACTTTGAATCGCAAGTCAAGAATACTTGTTCCTTCAACAAACAAAAACATTACATGGAAAAAAAATTCAATAGAGTTGCACACATTTATCTTGAAGATCTTTGTCTTCATGTTATCGCGATGCAAGGAGTAGTCAAAACTCAAAAATGCTGTAGTTTTAACGACTTTCTGAAAGTAGTAGATGAAAATTTTGTACATACTCTGGAAAGTGATCTTTATAAAGAAATATAATTTTACAAATGTTTGAAAGAATATGTTTGTCCAAAAAACAAAGTTTAGGGACCTCAATAAGACCTTTGCATGGAAGTTTTTGTGATACGATACGGAATGGCGCGAGGGTGGTTATGAGAGCTAGGATTTGTGGTGGAGCTCGGCTTCAAGCCAATGATGATCCATGGAGCACATTCACCACATTTGAGGAGCTTCAAGATGCCTCAAACGGGTATCTTCACACCTCACACCCCTTGATGATGAAGGATGAGCCTTTGAAGGCCATTGAAGACCTATGTGTGAAGATGATCAAGCTATGAAAAATAGCATGGAAGGAACAAGACACAACTCACTCAAGTTCCTTCACCGGAGTCTATGCCGAGGAGCTCCAAGCCATATAAGTCGTGTTCATGCCAGGAGAGGCCTTAGAGATCCTTGAGGAACTCAACTTAGTTGAAGAAGAAAAGCATGAGATTGGATGAAAATGTCAAGATCGGAAGGTGGTTATTTATGCAAAGAGGTCATTCCTTAAAGACAAAGTCAGCATTCCTTGAGAAGACCACCAAACAAAGCCATTACTTCATTAAGAATATTTTTTATAATAGCTAGCTAGTCTTCTTAGCCTAAGTAGTATAAATACTACACTTGTTATTTCATTAGTTAGTTTTTAATGATATTGAGATGAATACTCTTTTAGAGTGATAGTTTGTTAGGTAGTTTAGTGTAGTGTTAATTTAGTGATTAGTGTTAGTAATAGTTAATTATGGTGGTCATTGAAATCCTTTTTCATTGATTTTCATATAGAGTTGTTCAGTTGATTCAATTGATTAACTCTTGTTGAACTTAGTATAGGTTCTCTTAGGTTGATTCAATTGGGAGGATTTAGATTTCATATATCCAAGTTTGCTAATAAATTCAATCATAATTGGGTCTTGCTTCTTCAATTTTCCATCTCCAGTTTCTCACTATTTTAGTTTCCACATTTTTTATTGTTCGAATCCGTGTCTTGCATTTTGGATGCTGCTAGTGAAATAGCCCTTCTGGCTATATTTTCTGTTACTCCACCCACAAGCCAGTTAGTTATCATTTTGTCTATCAGGATATTTGTTGATTTAATATCACGATGGGTGCAAACGGGGACGGTGTGCTCATGTATATAATCAAGACCCAGGCAGAATCTAGTGCAATTTGCACCCTCGTTGACCATGGCAGTGTGTCCCTCCCTGGAAATAGATTTATCAAGTAACTACCAAATGCTTAAGCATATAAACATCTCCAATGCAAATAAGAAGTTTTTTTTTCTATCCGGTGTTCGGTATCCGTATTGGGCCTAACTAAATACGGATTCGTGCCGAGGAGTCCCACATTGGGAGTCAAGATACTCCGTACCCAAGGGAACTCGAATCCAAGACCTCTTGGTCAAGGATTAAATAGTATAAACCACTACACCACAACCTTTATTAGTGGAAGGAAAACATATCACTATTCCATCACATCACTATAGCTCATAAAGTTCTCATGCCACGTAGATGTTGGCTTGGATTACCATTGTCCATGTACTCATTTACAAGGAAGAGATACCTGTCAACACAATATCCCATAAAGCACACCTGCATGCATTCAGTGATACAGCAAAAAAATCAAACAAGGAAACTAATAAAGCATCGTAAAACATTAAACTTCCCTTCCAGATCAGTATATGCTATACATACAAACTCCAGACTTCAAACTCCAAGTACAAATGTAGACAATCCCTCAATATTTCTTAGGTCTGCAGACTATTTACAGGAACACATTGCCAAAATTGGTTCCAGTAGTAAATCATGAATCATCTCTTACCAGGTTCTACTTTTTAATGGTCATATGACACACTAGCAGTTTCAACGCTTAGTTTATACTAAGGGCTACATTGGTTAAAATTGAAAGGAATGGAAAGAGGAGGGGAAAATAGGTACTACAGCATTTTAAGTGCCATCTTTCTTTTCTTTCTTTTGCATTTCTCTCTAGTAAAGCCTTTGCTTTAGGCCCATCAAGTTTATGATTTTATTTCTCAAGTTTTTAACAGTAATATTTTAGATTTTGAACTAAACTAATCAAATATTCATATTATTAAATAAAGCTTTTACAAAAACATCTAAGATAATGTATTTAAAACACATGACTAACATCTTATTAACTTAAATTAATCTTCACTTGAAAGAAATAATCCCTTGATTATTTTCACTAATGAATGGGGTATATATACAAGTTACAATCTCCAAATATGAAACAATCTGATTCATACTATACTTCTAAATCCTAATTATACTTGTACAAGAATTCTACAATTATGGTAAGTTTGTCCACTAGTTTAATAATCATCTCCAAGAGGTCTGTAGATATTGTGGAATAAATCCACTAGAGAACGATAACATCAAGGGTTGTCCATGACGTAGGATCATCCTCGGGGGTAGGCACATTCTCCTCTCTAGTTACCGAGGGGATTATGTGATGGAGGACTTGATACGAGCGTGCGTGAACTTTGAATAATTCCTCCCACGTCGCATATTGGACGTTTTCCATCTCAAGAACAATAGGGATGTGGTTCTTGATGTTGGAAACTGTACGGGCAGGATGAAATATGTTCTTTGACGTAGACATAAAGAAAGAAAAATAGGTGAATTAGGGACTAGGAAGAAAATTTGGGAATAGAGGAGGAAAAGTGCACGGAAACCGAGAAGAGCGGAAGTGTTTTTGGGAGAAGGTATTTCAGACCTAGACTTCTGATACCATGAAAGAAATAATTTCTTAATTATTTTCTTTAATGAATAGGGTATATATACAAGTTACAATCTCCAAATATGGAAAATCCTATTCATACTATACTTCTAAATCCTAATCATACTTGTACAAGAATTCTACAACTATGATAAGTTTGTACACTAGTTTAATTAATCCTATTTGAGCACGGTACCGTGCTATATTCTATCATGAGTATTATAAATATTAATGTTACTATGTCAAGTAAAAGGCAAAAGTATGAAAAAAGGCAACACTAATCTTTTTTATGTATGTGTATATATTAAGGCTTGGGATTAAAATTTGGCTACAAAACCAAATTATGTTGAAATATTTTTCTTGAAGAAGTTTGAATGTAAACATGTGAAATCTGAAAAGGTTTTCCAAATGCTGGACGAAAATGAAGGTTGTGATGATCTGATAAATGGTAAACCATATTGTTAGTCCGTGTGATAATAAAACATGGAAATCGTTAGTGTGAGCAATAATACTGTTTTGACACGGTTACTTTGAGTAATTGTCAATACCAAAGTTCATTCTAGATTTAGGAGAAAAAAAGGATTAAGGATTAATACAATTGGACTATTAGAATGTGTGAGTGGTGTATGAGGACAAGTTTGGATGATAGAAGTAAAATTGATATCCTAGCAATATAATTGATAATAGTTATCTATACTGCCTCAGAATCTTGTTTATGAAGCAAGAAATTAGAATAAAGTACTGATAGTGTCTATCTGCAAACATGCAGTGAAGTGTGTGGGTTTAAATTCTGTTCATCAACTGAATTGTATAGACATTGAGGTGATTTAAGTGAATCTGCAGAAGTTGATGATTGTGTAGAGATAAAAAGTTTATTTTTAGTCCTCACTTTTGGCTTCGCACTCCTTTAGTTAAATTAGGAAAGCTTTATGGGGCACGTCACTCTTTCTGTGAAATTGTGTGTAGACATTAAAAAAAGTTTGATGAGAAACTTCAAACTTCTGAATAGCTGTTCATGGTTTTCGTCCGGTGCACAATTAGATTCTTTACACTTAAAAAGCAATGGTCAAGATTTGTCTGACGGTTTTATCTTCTCTGTCGTCTATCCCCACGATTCATTACATATTTTAAGGAGACGAAATTGCAAGATCAAATTAACTGAAGTAATTTTAGAGCATCAAAATCTATAGCATTAGTGTTTTGAATCGAAATTTAGAGTGTTGGACTTTTTGTACAATGTGAAGTCAAATAGTTCTTAATTACTCAATCGATGAATAGAATTTCTAAAACTTAATTACTACCTAAACTAATTCATCGTAGAAATGTGGAAAAATGTAATAGAATATTTCTCAATATTTTTTTTCACTAATTGTATTAATTGTATATCTTCTATTTTAGGTAGAATTATAATCCATTTGTAATTAGGATAATTAGTTACCTAGATTGTATCAAAATAAATATTTTTGTAACCTTATATATATTGTAAATCATTTATCAATAAAATCAAGGAACATATTCTTTTATTGTATCAATAGCCTAAAACTACAAACTCTACCCTAGCCGTTGATACACCTTCTCGGTCGATACCTTTTTTCCACGTCGGCACATAGCCCACGTCGGATCCCTAGCCGCCGACCTCTCTTGCCCCCCCCCCCCCAATCTTTTCCTCACGGGCCATTCTCCCTCCATATTCCTCATAAATTCCCTCTTTCATGACTGACAAAACCAAATTTCATCTGGCACTTGCCGTAAACAACATTAAAAACTTCATCCGTGTGACTCTTGAGATGAAAATGGTCAATACTCCTCGTGTGTGGAGCTTTTTTAGATCCATTGTCGTGTTTACGAAGTTATCGGCCACATCATCCCTCCTACTTCGAAGTCTACAGACGTACCATCAGCTTCGACTTCTGATGATGCACTCTGGTCTCGTTTGAACGCAGTCGTCCTCCGATGGATATACGACACGATATCTAATGATCTGTTGCACACCATCATTGAGACTGATGCTGCTGCCGGCCAAACGTGGGAACGTTTGGACGGTATTTTTCACGACAACAAATACTCCAGACGAAAATTGATATATGGACACAAGCGCCACAAATACTCCAGCACAATGTCACTCAACACTCCAGACGAAAATTGATATATGGACACAAGCGCCACATCTCACATGACGGTATCACAAGGTACTCTCTCATCTTATTCCAATTTGAGTAATTTAAATCAAAATATTATTGTTGGTAGTGGACAAGGCATTCCCATCCGTGGTTATGGTCATTCCTCCCTATCCCACCACACCCACTAATCTTAAAAAATATCCTACATGCCCCTAAACTCATTAAGAATCTAATCTCCATGCGACGTTTCACAACTGACAATTGAGTTTCCCTTCACTTTGATCCTTTTGGTTTTACTGTAACGAATTTTACGACAGGGAGACGAATAATGAGATGTGACAGTATCAGAGATCTCTACCCTATTTCAAACGTCGTCAACAATCCAGCATCAGTTCCTTCAACCTTTGTAGAGTATCAAAAGATTGGCCTTTCTACCTAGAATTAAATAAGTAACGATAAGAGTTTCACATCTTTTTTTTAATTTTCTAAAAAAACAGCCTAGTGTACATAAAATCTTGTGTTAGTAGGGTTCAAGGAAGGGTCGCATTCAAGGGAGGTGAGCTTACCTAAAAGAATGGTTCTCTTATACATAATGGGTCCAAATAAGTCATGTCACTAAAGGTAAATATGAGATGTTAATTTTAAATAGTTTACAAATATGCATAAATGTTATATTTTGGAACAGATTAAAACAAAAAGGGTATTATATCACATTAAATGGAACATACATTATAATTCTTAAACAATGTCACATCCTTGTTGGCTCAAAAATACACACCTCACTCCCCAACCTCTCTGAAGAAAAGAAAACCCAAATTTGAGTCACCATGATTTACCTCCTTCACAGACCTGTCGGACCGGGGTGTGAGGGCTCTGGGGATGGGAGATTCCACCTTTTGGAGCAAAGAAAACCCAAATTTCACCTGACTCTCTTGGATTTCATAATTGGTCCCCCCCTTTAATACATCCAAATAGCAATCACCGCAAGTCCACTTTTTCCCGAACAAGTCGGCATCTATATTTGCAATTGCAATTTGCAAGCATCACTATTTCCAAAATCTGTGTCTATGACCAGTCAATTCGTTTTGTATCTCATTACAAACTTTAAAAATTTTGTGTTAAAGTTCTCTAAATATTTTTACAAGAAATATTTAATAAAATAAATTCTTCTACTCAAATTGTAAATGACTAATGTTGAACCATTTCCTCTTTTATAACACGACCAGCAAAAGTGCCAGATCTTGAGCCATATTAAACAATTCTTTCTTATAAAAATGAAGAAAGAATTGGCCTAGAGTGGAAAGGGCGCAAAGAAGCAGTTTTGCCAGTGAGTTTTTCACCAGTTTGACACTATAGGACTAGATTCATAAGGTCACCAAAGACAATTGAACTTGGCAAAGACAAGACTGGTTCGTTTGTCCGTATTCCGAAATGGGCCATTCGCACAAGTGTCTCTATCTTGGACGTCTTTAATTTTTGTCCTTTAAATTTGGGTCTTTAATTTTTTTCTCTTCGACACTTTTTTCCGGTAAAGTTTACATTTCGCTTGACTTGTAAATTTGCAACATGAATTGTAGTGTAACTGCTCTTTAATATAATCATCACACATGATTGGCAAGAGTAAAATTATTATAAGTATACTACCAACTTATAGATCTTTTAATATTTGATATAAATGGTTGGTAAACATGATTAGTAAATATATCGACCACCTTATGATTTATGTTTACAAAACATAAACTTGTGGATCAACTTTTTTACATTTAAAAAATTTGAAATCATGATTGGAATCACAAATCATGCTTTTTTGAATGATTTGGAATTTTATATCATGAAATAAAATCGCATATCCAAATATTAATTTTATCTCATAAGATGAAATTATGAGATAAAATCGCATGTCCAAACACCTACTAAAAATAGGCACCTAAAAAGTTTAAAATTGTGTTTGAAGTTTTGAACATGACAACACAATTGAAATTTTAAGTGAAAATTTGAAGCAAAACACTAGAAGCTCCCAATACCTATTTTTCAAACTTCAAATTTAAAATTGAAATAATCGGCCAAATTTGACAAACAAGCACTTATTTAAAATAATATCCATTGAGCCAAAATCTATGGCCAAACAGGTAATTACTAGTACTACTATGATTTTCACTCACTTATTGGCCGATATGTCACATCTTGGCACAACTTACATTAAAATACTATAGCAAATACTCCCTTTGTCCCAAATTGTTTTAAACTTTTCTATTTTCAATAGTCAAACTTATTAATTTTGACCGTGTTTAGACGTAGAATCGTTAAATTTTTTGAAATAAAATTTACATATTCAAAAAAATTAATTAAAAAATACTATAAATTACCATAATTAATACTTTAAAATATTTAAAAGACGTGAAAAATTTATGATAAAAAAACAACTCATTTGACTTTCAAAAAGTGAAAAGTGTCAACAAATTGGGACTAAGGGAGTAACACTTTCCAGCTGGCTACAGCCAGTTAACCAACAAAAAAACACATCATGTATAGACTGTTATCTTTAACACCTTCAAACAGTGCCAAAATTTCATTATTGCAAAGTGCAAAATATAGAAAGACCACATTGGACATATCAGTTCATGTGCAAGAGAACTACAAACACTTACAAAAACCTCAGCTTATAACAATGAGATAAGTTGAATTACATTGCTCAATATGTTCATATTGTGCACCTGAAGAAAAGAAACAGTACTTGCAAACATATCTTCTAAAGGTAGATGTACATATTCAAGGTCAAGGAAGTGACAAAGAACTTAGAAAAGAAAATAAACCAAGGGGTAATACGAACAAAGACCATAATAACGCGTGGAAGCAAACATAGTTCTATATAATTCTAGATATATTATACAACTCAACAATTTAGGATGTTCATCCGTGAAGCATAATAGTATGATCAGCTATATAACATTAGCAAGGCACCGGTCCCTGATGGATCAGCGCCCGGACTTACCCTCTACTACGGAGGCTAACTTGGGAAATGTTAAACTGTAAATCAGCATATCTGCTAGCAGAAGACAAGATGACTATAACCATTGGCGCAGCTATCAAAAAATACAACCAATATCCAGATACTTTTTGTACCTGGAATAAAATATAGAACAGATCCAGCTACATGATTGAGGCTTTCCTCTTCCAACAACCAACCCAGCCACTGGAGCAGAATCCAAGTAATAGCATGACCACTAAGGCAGTAATTGGCAATGCTATACAATCTTTCATAACGGTTGATAGGCTAGAAACTAACTTCAACAAAACTTCAAGAGTCTTCAAGCATCCTACTTTTGACAAGGTTAATATTACTAAGAGTCAGAGTTCACGAAGTTACTTATCTCATTCATGACAGTATAGAAGTGTTCATTATTTGGCAACAAGTAGAACCCTATTGTTGCCTTCTCCAAATATATCAGTTTAACCTCTTGTCCAGCCTTCTTAAGCCCATCAGCGTAGGCCAACTGCCAATCCTGAACAAGGTCCAACCCTGCTACAACAACAAGATTTTTTGGGAACTTAACTCCATTGAGGTCTATACCATTTGGACCAAACGGGTTGCATGCAGGATGGTCCCTGTCTGAACCTTCAGGAAGATAAGCTCTCCAATACCAGTCTCGGTCTTGAACTGTGACGAAATATTTGCCATCCAATCGCTTCTCCGATTCAGTTCTCTCTAGTCCACCAAACATAGGATTCAGCAGTATATTTCCCAACACTTCTACATCGGACTCTACTGCCCTGAAAGCCACATTATGAACAATATTACCACCTGAGCTATCTCCAGCTAAGTATATGTGAACCTTCGAGTCTATTTTGCTCTGCAACCATTGCCTTGAATTAACCCACTCAAGAGCAGTCCATCCATCATCATAAGCACAAGGATAACGATTTTCGGGTGCTCGCCTGTAATTAACTGACACAACAACTCCCTTGCAAATGCCAACAAGGCGGCGACAAAGTGTGTCATAGATAGCACTATTGGAGGAAGAGTGTGCAAAACTTCCACCATGGAAGAAAATTATGACAGGTACAACATCACCAAACACGGGCTTTTCAAGTTCAATTATGCTCGGCGAAGCTTCATCTTCAAAAGACGGGCGATAGACACGGCTGAGTAGGCCTGTTTCACGATCAATGACAACATCAAAAGAGAAAACCCCATCAACTGGATTTGCATTGGCTGGAACCTTACGTTCAAGGAACTCTGCCAAGTGACGGTTGAAAGTCCCATCAGGGCGACGGAGAAGATTGTAAGCCAACTTGAAGTTGGAAATTAGGATCCATGTATTGAGTGGAACCACTCTCTATAAGAAAACAGAGGTGAAATTGAGAAATTGTACTATTTTGAAGTGTTATAAGCCATGATAACCTGCACTTATGCATAACAATATTCTTAATTTACATCTAACACATACAACAGCAGAACTGTAAATAACACTAGAATGTTCCAAAGAAGCTGTTTCCAAATCTCAACTACAGCTATCCATTTATTATGCATATGATACATAAGTATCCTGAGCGAAGGGTCTATCAGAAACAACCTATCTACCTCTCTCAAAGTAGGGGTAAGGTTTGTGAACACTCTACATTCCCCAGACTCCACTTGTGTGATTTATACTGGATATGTTGTTGTTGTATATACCATGATACATAAGACAAGTGCAGCATACTAAAAGAGGAATAGCTAAAATGATTCAGACCCATCATACAAAATGGACAACTTTTAATTTTAGGGGAACAATTAGAGCAACTCCAGACCCACACTACCTATGTATACAGATTAAAAATCTACACAAATGGACACTCATTTTTCCTGTAAAAAAAGCAAATTTGTGGGGGACAGGGCACTAATACATCAAACATAACAACAAAGAAGCAATATTTTAGCAAGTACACAACGTAGACAAGATCACTCCAAACTTTAATTAAAACCATAGTCACACAATATAAACCAAAATCTTGAAGCCAACCCATGAATCTACAGAATTAATTTGATCATCAAAGAAAGAATATATATATATATATATATATATAAAGATTACCTTAGATTCATTCTTGGACTCGTTGACAGTAGCTTCATTATTTCTTGCCATAGAGAGGGCTTCACCTTTTTTATTTTGTGGAAAGGAAAAAAAGTGATTAAATAAAACCAAGAAAAATAAAAACCAAATTTTGAAAGAAACAAACAAAATTACATTTCCATGAAAAAACTCAACAACAATAAAGCTTCCTTTTTTGATAGTAGTACTTTCATCTCCCTCTCCACAAACTCTTCCCTCAACTCATTAATGCACCCCAAACAACAACAATAGAAATGGGTAGCTTAGCTTACTATCATCAAGAATTGGGTGTGAAGCCGGCGCAAAATAGCACAGAGTAGCACGTATACGCTAACGTGCGCGGGGTGGTAGAGGACTCCAAATAGATAGGCGGCAAATTGAGGGGCTAAAGGAGTAATAAACTTTTGGCTCAGCAGTGGGACCCGCGTACTAATTTAGCATTGCTAGGTTTCGGGTAAGGACTTAAGGTATCGTGTATTTATGAGTTGGCCCTGAAAGTGTTGGTTTATTACCAAATTTGTTTGGAAAAAGACAAAAAGGAGTGAAACAGCGTAATTAGGGGACAAAAGCTAACGAGCGTGGGGGGAACGACAAACGGAGGCCGTCAGTGATGTGGACACTACTAGTGAAAATATATTTGTGTTTGTATTCTCCTTTTTTTCCCTTTCATTCAAGTACACGTACCCCCTCAAAGAAATAAAGTACAGATGCCATATACGGTTATGAAATGTTGTGGGTGTGGTCTCTAAAATTGGAAAAAGAAAGGGAAGGTTTATGGAGAAATTTGGTTATTTCTTTTTGTTTTAGCAAAAATAGTTGCTAATTTATGGGTGAAGTGCCAATGCACTAATGATTGCTTGGTAATACTTTGATAAGTTGTTTGCTGGGATGCACTAGATAAAATAATAAATGTATTAATTTTGTCTATTATTAATATCTTGTTTGATATTATTTTATGTATAATTAGTACATAAAAAATTATGATATTAGCAATACGGGTTTTTAATATATGTATAAACATAGTTAAAAACACAATTGTCTTTGAAGTCCCTCACATAGTATAGTATTGACGATTTTTTTGTAAATAATCAATTATTTTTAGATATTATGCAATTCATGTTATTTCTAATACACCAAATCAAACACTGAATAAAAAATATTTCCTACATAACTAATGTCAACATTACTAATACACTATATTCATCATTATTCTTATACACTCTATTACTCCTTTTATTTACAAGGATACTTTTACATTTATATGTAATTTTTTGCAAAAAAATTTAAGAATATTTTAATCATTCTAAGTTTCTAACGAAAGAACTTATTAGCACTTTTAACCAAACACATCAACTGCTTATTAGCAGTTTCAAATCTTCTACCAAACATATAACTACTTACTTAAAATATAGATTTCATCACTTAAAAATCCTTCTCACTTATTTACGACCAACTAATCTAAACGAACTCTTATTCATGCTAAGTGTTTAAACTTGATGAAGAAATCAATCTTAAGAATCAATAAATTTAAATGAAAATATTTATCTACTTAGTTATGGTTAATAATTAAATATTTAGTTGTATAGCTGTTTCAAAAAATAATAACTTTTTAGAAAAAATATTTAAGTAGTATAAATATGAAATATGAAATACAGATAAAATGAATCGACTTACTTTAACTTTTTAATATTTTTCTCATTTAATTATTTTATGGTTATGTTGATCACTTTCACATTATTCGTGTCCATCTCATGATTGTAGAATTTTTCGTTCTACAATTATGAAAATAATATTCTCATTTTACAAAAAAGGTAGGAGAATATGAATAAAGTAGAAGGAATACCTCTTTTTGACATAGAAGTGAATATGACATTAACAAAGAAATGGAAGAGAACGTGCAAATACTAGAGGATGTTTCTCCTCTTTTGATATGTGTATATACTTTTAGGAGTTCCTTTCTAGTTTTGTTTCTGTTTCTCTTTTTTTTTTTTCTTCCCCATTTTCCCTATTTAAGAACATGAAAAGTGTGGAAGTACATGGATATTACTAAACTGGCTAAAACAAATGAGAATATATATATGTATATGTTGGTAATTAATTGCACCAAAAAAAATTGCCAATTGCTTTTCAGCTGGAGGGGGGAAAAGGCATATAGATATTAAGAAAAAATAAATGAGAATTTGCAAATGCTAAAGGAACAGACGTTTAACATATGGGTCCAAATGTTTTCTATGCTAGTAGTTTCACTTCATGTAATTCACAGAAATTAATACCAATCGATTTTCTTTTTTCACCATTATGTAGGTAATTGATGGAAGCAGCGGAACATATTCGAGGGTATCCTTTTCAAAGAAAATAAAATACAAATTTCAAAATAATTACTATTTGATTATGCCTTTCGGATTTTTCCTATAACAAAAAGTAATCGCTCCGATTGACTGATTTCTCTGTTGTTTTTTTTTGTGTGCGGCTCTTATCGGGAAAAAATCTACAAAAAAATTATTCTGAAAATTGTCTAAAATTTTATGTGTCGTTTAGTTATTTATGTACTATTAGTTATTCTATCTTCTATCATACATAAAATAATATATAGATTTCTTCATAATTTATATATGTATTAATTATGCGAATTTTTAAATTGCAAACTAAACACTGGATTAAGTTTATATATGAATAACTTACCTCCTAACCAGCTACCAAATATGGTACCCCCTCCGTTCCAATTTAAGTGTTTTAGTTTGACTAGACACAGAGTTTAAGAAATAAAGAATGACTTTTGATTCTTGAGATGTTAAATTAAAGATATGTATAATTTACTAAAATATCTTTTAATCTTGTGATTATAAATTTGTGGTTATCAACTTACCATGTGGGACATACCAAAAAAAATAAGATAAGAAGAAATATTAATTATATAAAATTTAATACATGAATAACTTATCTTTTAACGGGCTATCGAACAACCCCCCAAAGTGTTTGAAGTAGGTAGAAATGATTGATGGAATATAAGTACAATTGATATTTAAAGCTCCCAGCTGGAATTTTGAGATATTTGAAAGGTCAAATCGTCAAAATAAGTGAGTAAATGTTTGTGGCATGCACCTCTCTATACTTCATATTGGTCTTTCAGGTTGTGGACGAAAAATAAACACCTAATTGTTTTTACTTCATTTATTCTAACACTATATCTTGGCTTCTTCTGAATCATTAGTCGCGGAAAGAGTATAATTATTTGTTGATTTCATTAATATAAATGATTTATATACATGATATACAATAGTTATTCTATATTATAATTACGAAAATCAAATATACATTTATCTAATACATAATATTACTATCATAATTACAGATGTACAAGATCACTAATGATATCATAAGAATATAATGTGTATATTCTATCACACCCCCGAAGTCATAGTGGACGGTTGTCGTACGCTGAGATTGTCCCTAAAATCTTCAAAAAAAACTAAGGGAAGACCCTTAATAAAGATGTCAGCTATTTGATAACGTGAATGGACATGCAAGACAGGGAACTTGTCCACGAGCTATTTAGTGCGCTGATGTTGTACATGATTCCCCGAGAGGTATATCACACTAATATTATCACAAAGGACCAAAGTAGCTTTCCGAATAGAAAATGAAGCTCTAAGAGGAGGTTACACAACCAACAGGACTCATACACCACATTGGTGACCCCTCGATATTCGGCTTCTGCGCTAGAGCGCGATAGTGTAGCCTAGCGTTTAGCCGACCAAGACATCAAGTTATCACTAAGAAACATACAATAACCAGATATCGAACGCCTGATGTCTGGACATCCACCCCAATCAACATCTGTATACGACATGAGAGTAGATACTGATGGTGGATATGCGTGTAAACTATAATCAAGAGTGCCCTGAATGTGGCACATAATGCATTTAAGAGCGTGCATGTGTTCTTCCCTCGGATCATGCATGAATAAACACAGATGTTGGACTGCATAAGTAATATCAAGCCTCGTAAATGTGAGATATTGAAAAGTCCCGCAAGACTACGATAGTAGGAGGGATCTCTGTATGGTGTGCTAGAAGTAACACTCAGCTTCAGTTTAGTGTCAACCGGAGTAGGAGATGAATTACAGGCTGACATGTTAGCCCGTTCAATAATCTCTGCTTGCATACTTTCTCTGAGATAGAAATAGACCACCTGCATGACGAGTGATAGATATACCCAAAAAATAGCTCAATGGCCCCAAGTCTTTCATAGCAAATTCTGAGATGAGATGAGATGATAGACTTGCACAGTTTGTCAGATGAAGCAGTCAATTTAATATCATCCACATATAACAGAATGTATGCCATAGAAGTACAGTGACGATAGATTAACAGAGAATGATCAGACCTGCTGCGAGAAAACCCAAGAGTAGACACATAATCTGCAAATCTTTTGTACCAAGCACGAGGAGCATGTTTTAGCCCATACAAAGACTTCTTCAGCAATCACACATGATTAGGATGAGTGGGTTCCCTGAAACCCAAGGGTTGATGCATGTATACAATTTCCTTGAGTTCGCCATGTAAGAACGCATTTTTCACGTCCAGATGATGAATGAGCCATGATTTTGAAAGAGTTAGACTGAGAATAGTGTGAATAGTTGCCGATTTGACCACCGGACTAAATGTCTCTCCACAATACACATCAACTTGTTGAGTTTTGCCATCACCTACAGATGGGTTTTATGCCTCTCAAAACAACAATTAGATTTTTCCTTATGAGCAAAAATTCACATAGAACGAATCACATTAACACAGGGTGGACGGGGCACCAACTCCATGTTTTATTTTCAATAAGAGCATTATATTCATCATCCATGGTTATTTTCCAATTCGGGTCACGATGGGGTTACATGGTAGGGGGATTTAGTGACATTAGAATTGAGATTAAATTGTCGCTTTGGTTTAAATATTCCCCGTTGACTACAAGTAACGGGCCCTTGCCTCGGAATAAAAGTGGGCTGGATATGAGTGGAAGTCGTGGGCTGGCCCACTGTAGAAGGTGCGGTGTTGTGGATTCGGGTTGGGAGAACAATGGTTGGGTGATGGCTGGACTGGATTGGGCTAACAGACAGTGGGCCTGCTAGCAGAAGCTGCGAACCGGAGGTAATTGGGCTAGCAAGCAGTGGGCCTGCTAGCAGGAGCTCAGGGACGGATGAATTTAGACCAGCAAACAGTGGGCCTGCTGGCAGATTTTGTAGACGAGTAACTGTTGGGCCAGCAAGTAGTGGGTCTGCTGGCAGATTTTGAGAACGGGGATGTTTGGGCCATCATGTACTAGGCCTATCAGTGTCTGCTGGTCCAGATGTCGATGTATGGGCTGGACCAAATGGTGGACCACATACGGTGAGAGCATATCATCCAAAAAATTATAGGTATTGGACACAGATTTATGCAACTTAGCAAACGTAAATTGGGTTTCATAAAAAATGACATGACGACTAATTATAATTTTATTAGAGGATAAATCATAATATTTGTAACCACGATGATTAGACGAGTATTTCAAGAACACACAATCGGTAAAACGGGCTTAAAGTTTATTTATTGTAGTGTAAGGGAAGAGAGGATATCATAAACACCCAAACACCTGAAGATAAGAATACAAAGGGTCTTTGTGATAAAGTATTTTGAGTGGAGATTGGTATACTAATCCTTTGCTAGGGAGTATGTTAAGAAGGTAAGTTGTCATTTGTAATGCATGATGCCAAAATGAAGGTGGTAATGAAGCATGAACTAGTAATGTACGAACAACATTATTAATTGTGCGGATTTTTCTCTCAGCTTTTCCATTTTGTGATGACTTATGTGGACATGAAAACCGAAAAGATATACCATTAACCTTATAAACTTCTCTAAATGATCCATTATCAAATTCTTTCTCATTATCACATTGAATGTTCTTAATTTCCCGTTCAAACTGAGTACATATGAATGCTCTAAATGATAGGAATGTGGAATACACTTGAGACTTTTTAGATAACGGAAATATCCACAAAAAATTAGAATAATCATCCAAAAATAACACATAATAACGGTGGCCTAAAGAGCTAAAGATGGGAGATGTCCAAAGATCACTACGAATAATATCAAATGACAACAAAGTATAAGAATTTGAGGCAACAAATGACAATTTAACATGTTTTCCAAGCGGACAAGAAGGAAAAACATTAGTACTACGAGCACTATTACACTCAATAAATTTATTAGTTTTAAGAGAGGAAAAAACAGACGCTCCCAGATGACAAAAACGCTCATGTCATAAGGAAGGTGCTAAAGCAGCAAGCGTTGATGGTGTGGCTTGTTTTATGGTGATAGTGGTGGTGATGAGATAGAGCTCTCCCCGACTATCAGATCTCATTAGATGTATCTCCCTCCAAAAATCATTTACAGAAAATCCATAAGGATCAAATTCAACAGAAATCGAGTTATCAGTTGTAAATTTCCAAACAGACGCCAAAATTTTAATTAATTGAGGAGCATGAAGGACATTGTTCAAGGCTAAAGGTGGGTTCGGTGGAGACAAATTTGTGTGACCATAACCAAGAATTGGAATTGAATTACCATTATCAACAATTATGCCATGATTTTTGCTCAAATTGAAATAAGACGAGAGATTACCTTGTGCAGATGTCATGTGAGAAGTAGCACCGGTGTTCATGTACCAATTTTTATTCGAAGGATTTAGCCAAGTGTATGCATCACGACCTTGATATCCTTGTGGGTCGGGGAGACTACTGGTCCCGCAGCAACGAAGGCCTGATGCCAGGCTTGGTTCTGTTGAGCCTGCTGATGTTGTTTACCATTAGTCATGTCCCAATATTTAGTGGGAAATGGGAAAGGTGAAATGGGCCACTGTCCACTAGCCTAGTCCCACAGCCACTGCCCACTGGCCCAGCCCCACGGTCACTGCCCAGTGCCCACTGGCCCAAGGCTGCTGCCAGTGTTTTTGTGGCCGAGGCCCCTGCTGGTCGCCACCACGTTGGCCACTATCTCCACCGCTACTACCGCGGCTGCTACCATTGCCACCGCCGCGATGGCTTTTGCCAATATTTTTTAGATTTTAACCATTTTTGCCACCACCGTTATTATAATTTTGGCTATAATTTTCAGAGAATGATTAAGGGTCATCGATGTCGCGTGATGTGGCCACCATCAAGGCAGAATGTATTTCAGTTGCGACCTTTTTAGCCAACCATGTTTTTTCTAGGGTGAGCATGAAACGTGCTTGATAAAACGGCGGGAGAGGGTTGCTTTGGCGAAAGAGAGTGTCAACCCCATTATACGCCTCAGAGAGCCTCACAACCATATGAAGAACGAGATGATCATTTGTGACCGGCGCACCAACGTTCTTGAGTTGATCCGACAACTCCTTGAGCTTTTGACAATAGGCAAAGACATTCAGAAAATCCTCCATAGTTGTGTGAGAGAATTCTTGCTCAAGGGTTACGATACGAGAGTTTTGGTTATCTCGGAATATATCACGCAACCTATTCCAAGCTTCTATTATCGTGGCGTCGGGTTTGATAATTATCTGTAAGAGGTCCGTAGAGATGGTGGAATAAATCCATTGGAGGACCGTAGCATCAAGAGTTGCCCACAACTCTATGTCATCATCGGTGGACGACACATTCTCCTTGCCTTTTCCCGGTTTGACAATGTGATGGAGGACTCTATGAGACCTTGCGTGAATTTTAAAAAGTTCCGCCCACATCGCGTATTGGACGTTCTCTATTTCAATGACGATAGGTATGTTGTTCCTGATGTTGGAGACAGCAAGGGCAGGATGAAAGGTATTCTTTGTGTTAGACATGATTGAGGAACAAAAGGGGAATTAGGGTTTAAAAAAAATGAAGGGACGACCGAGATCGGGGGGGGGGGGTTTGTGGAGAAGGAAAAAAATTGCCCTAGACTGCTGATACCATGAAAGAGTACAATCTCTTGCTAATTTCATTAATGTAAATAGTTTATATACATGATATACAATAGTCATCCTAGACTATAATTACGGAAATCAAATATACACTTACTTAATACAAAATATTACTACCATAATTACAGATGTACAAGAACACTAATGATATCACAAGAATATACTGTGTATATTCTATCAGTCTCCCTGCCAAGTTTCCTCCTTAATAACCTCCGACCTAACATATGGTCGGAACGTACTCAGAATTTGATATTTATAGATTTTCGTATTGATCTTACATTTATATTATAACAATAATTGAGTTTATAATTATTTTTTTATAAATATTTAGTGAATTTCTTAATATATGATATGAGCAAAAGCTATGAGATTCATGCAAATAGAGGCAAAGATAAAATAAGGGTTACGATTTTAACCGAACCTAGTAGCTTTACTTCAAAAAAACATGTATTTGTTCTTAAAAAATATATTGAATGTGTATAAATTAATAATAGAATTTAGTAACTTGACTAAAATTTCGAACCCATATAATTTAAATCCTGGCTCATGTAACCAATCCTTTCTATTCACATAGGGTTGTGATTCATTCTACAGATAGATCATGGGCTTTGCTTCAAGCGATATGGGCATGCTCGTTTTGTTCTACTTAAAATGGGAAAAGCCCCTTAAATTAAATGACTTAACTTTGGACCCATAAAGTCCATTCTGTATGTTTCATGCTACAACTTTTCGCCTCGCAAGTTTCATAAAGCAAGATAAAGAGAAGTTTTATATAAAAGGAAAAGGACACGGTGTAGAAAATTATACGTTGGCATCTTCGTCTCTTTCTTTCGTTCCTTCAAAAATACGCTGGCAAAAAAAAACTTGATGTTTCGTTGATCTAAACGCTAGTCACTGAAATCCTCCACTATTTGAAACTGGAAACACAATATTCTCCATAGATAAGATTGGATTAGCTCCAATAAAATGCACCGCAACTGGAGAAAAATTAGTGCATTGCAAATTTTTGTACCAGAGTCTCATCCTAGTTGAGTTGTCAACTCACTATTCCATATCTATCTCTTATTTCACCATTTTTTCAAGCTGTTTGTACCCCCAAGTCCATTTTTGAAGTGGCCAAAGGTGTCGGGTTTTGTGATGGAGTCGGGCTCCGATGGAGCAGCAAGCAAGTGGACCATGTTCCTTTAAAAAAAAAATCTCCCAGAACACGTATAATATGTGTAGAATATTTATATAATATGAGGATACGTTGATTATATATTTATATATAAATTATGTGACAATGATACATTTTCTATACATATATTAAGAGAATACATATTTTATACAATAATGATGCAATTTCTATATGTATGATATAATTTCTATACATATATAGTATTGATACATATTCTATACAACATTGATATAATTTTTATACATATACCGTAGGTACGGTTTCTATATGTATGATACAGTTTCTATACATATACAATATTGATACATATTCTAGACAACAATGATACAATTTCTATATACGTAATGTAGAGATACATATTATATACAATAATATCACAGTTTATATACGTATGATATATTTTCTATACATATACAATAGTGATACATATTCTACATTACAACGATACAATTTCTATGCATATGCTGAAAAAAATCTAAAAATTATCATTGACAAAAAAAGAAAAAAATATTACAAAAGGAAAAACCTGTGAAAGTTAATTAAACGCCATACAAAATGGGACGAAGATATTATTGTAAATTATAATTTAACCCTTATTTAAAAGTAAAGAAAGGTGAAACAAAAATAATACATTAATATTTTAATAGGTTCAACGATTTTTTTCAGTTAAACAAAATAATATTATATATAATTATGCATGAATACAAAGTTAGAAGAACTAGCTAAAATATATTTTTCAGAAGTAATTCCTAGCGTGAAATAAATATACTCATGATTTTTGGAGTAGTACTATAAAGAGAATTGAGTTACAAAATGATTGTTATTGTTTCATTTTCTTCCATATAAAAATTGACAATGAAGCTCTAACTTAATGTTCTAACACACACACAAAAAAATATTTCTCTATTAAATAATTGTGTCAAATCAATATCCAATATTTTAGGTTGATAGGTTGATATGTTGGGTTTATATTTTGGAAATGGTCACAAATGAAAACCTGTTGGATTTAGTTTGGGGCTAACAAATGGGTTTACAATATTATTGGGCCATTCGACTGTCATTAGTTTAGGTCGGATGACCAATTATGTTCTTTTCTCTTTTACAAATAGCACTGCTTATGCCTACAACAAACAAACAACATATAAGTCCTAATCCCACCGTGAAATCTGTACACAAATCTTATCTTTATCTTTATTAGATGGATATACTGTTTTCGCTAGATCATTGACTCTAATAGTAATAAATTATGAGATACTATTGAATTTTCAAAAAAAAAAAAAAACTTTTTCTCAATTTCTCATTTTTAATCATCTATACTATGTGATTGGTATTTAAAGCAATTTTTCTTACTTACAAAGACTTGGGAGTAATACGTTTTTTTCCATGTAAATATGTTAATTTTTATCTCAACAAGATTAAAGAATTGATATCTGAATTGAAATCAAAAGTTCGATAATTTGATTTCCAGCCCTGAATCACTTCTTTCTCTCTTAAGAAAATACAAAATCGCTACTATTAGAGTCGATCATTTCTTTCTAACTCTATATCCTGTGCAAAACGATAATTTAGTGAAGTAGTAGGTTTTTTTTTTTAATAAAAAAACTACCCAAACATCGATAAATTAAGAAGAAAATAAAATATTAAAAAATACTTTCTCAAAAAAGATTAAAAAATAGTAACTCCTCCATAACCTAAATTGGTCAAAACAAAACCCAAAACCTCAACTAAAGTTGGCGGCACACGTTCCAGGTGTCATTCATCCTCTTTGCGTTCTCAGGTATTATCCCTCCATTGTCTGAATTCTGAAATGAAACCAAAATCTTTATTTTTTCTGATTTTTTTTTGTATTACAGTGAAATTCATCGGCAAACAATGTGGGCTGTCATTAAAGTTCGATTGAACATCCATGGAGGAGCAATTCGTTACAGTTCCACCAGCAAAAATGGTTGTAATAGTTTTGTCAGATGTCGAAAATCGTTGGTGAAAATGTGTTCTACTCCTGGACAAAATATCCAGCTCACCGAATCAGTTAAATCACAAATCGATGCACTTCCTATAATGGTACCTTCCCTTGAAAATTACTTGTTTTTGTTAGTAATATTTTACTGTAGTAGTAACGATGTTATAGCTTTTAATTATACCGGCTAAACTGTTGTAAATGTTTTTAGGGAAAATTAGTTCCTCTATGTCTACTGGGAGAAAAAATTTACGCCATGTAGCCCATATTTTGAGTTTGTTACTCGGTTTAGCCCATATAAACACCTTCTATACACTATTATACGCGTATATACAAGGTTGATACATTATGTATAATGCTTTCCGCCCATGTATAATGTTGTATTAATATTGTATATTGGGTTACGTGGCGTAATATTTTATGTTGGGCTGTATATTTTTGAAAATTTCCCATGTTTCTATACCAATTGCAATTGGTGGTCTCAAATGTGGTAGTCTCTTCTAAAGTTAAGTTGTAGCCTGCGCAGGACTTTGTATTTTGAGCAATGTTACATGTGATTACTGTGTAATTCATAATGTTTTATTTGATGATATATAAAAGGTGAATGGTTGTACTGGTAAAATGGGGAGGGCAGTTCTTGAAGCATCAATCTCTGCGGGACTTCAACCCGTGTCTATATGTTTAGGTGGTCCAGAAGATGCAGGAAAAATTGTGGAGGCGGGTGGAAAAGAGATAACAGTGCACGGTCCTTCAGATAGAGAAAACATCCTGTCCTCTGTCTTTGAGGAACACCCCAATCTAATTATAGTGGACTACACAGTGCCTGCTGCAGTGAATGGTAAGACAAAGATTCCAAAGTTTACATTGATATGCCAATGACATACATGATTTGAATCTGCTGACTTCTGTCAATTCCAATATCTTTTGGCTGTTCTGATACGCGGGCCAAGTATTAATCTTATTGTATTGATATATTGTGTTTGATATCTTCATCTGTAAATAATATCAAGCATTCTATATGAACTACTTTAGACCTTCTGAATCACTGATAATGAAAATAAAAGAAAAATAAGGATTAAACAATTCTGCTGTCCTATTGAAGAAAGATGAACATATCCTACTGCTGCAATAAGTCTTATCTGAAATTTTAGAGGCTTTATTATTTATAAATGTTGTTTCGTTATTAGTGGTGTGGAATCACAATCTTGAAGGAAGCATGTCCATGTATTATCATAAACAATGGGTTAGCAACATTGCCCCCCGGGCTTTGGTCTAGTGGCAAGAGTTCATCACATGAGTGTTGGTTAGGCACACCTCACAGCTTTGAACCCTGCTGCAGTCAAAAACATGGTATTTAAGTGGAGAAAGGTAGAGGGGTGGGCCCACTATCACTGAGTTTTGAGCCGTGCACTACTAGCCTCTCAGTTATTCAAAAAGAAAAAAAAGGCTAACAACATTGGTTGACCTAATCACAAAAAGCAAGTGCAGTCTATCCTTGGAAGGGTGCTTTTGAAGAGATATTCAGTTTTGGGAATGGAAGAAGTAGACAAATTCATATACAAGCACAAGAATAGGTGAAGGGGAGGGCAGACTGATGTTGACAAGAGCGGAAACAAGAAATTAGTGTATCTACTCAATGGCTACCGAGAATGCTTTGGAGAGCCCAAGATGATGTTTTTAGTGGCTAGCTTTTGCATGAGGCATGGCTAATAAATATAACATCCACAGGATACTATAATATTTCTCTAGTAAAGTGTAGATTTCCTTATAACTAAAACTTTTGGTGTACGAGGAAGTTTTCTAATGATTTTTGATAAAATGCTGAACTTTAAAGATTGTCTACATACTCAGAGGGACGAGCCCAGCTCTTTTCTTTAGATACAATCATCTTGATGCTGACAACAACAACAACAACATACCCAGTGAAATCCACAACGTGGGGTCTGGGGAGGGTAGAGTGTACAATCATCTTGATGTTGAGGTTCTTATAAATAAAATTTACCAGCATTGTTAGGTTCCTGTGATATCTATTACACGTCTTTAGTGGAGGGCAGAAGAGGGTGTGGAATAAGGTATAAAATTCAAAAGTATCAAAATGATATCTATTGCATTCTTTGCTGGAGATTACATTGACGTAGCCAATATAATGTTCTTGTTGCCACTATGACCCGGCAGATAATGCTGAATTATACAGCAAAGTCGGAGTGCCTTTTGTGATGGGAACAACTGGTGGAGATAGGGAGAAGCTGTACAAAACAGCGGTGGACTCAAAAGTGTATGCTGTGATCTCCCCACAAATGGGAAAGCAGGTTTAGACATTTTTCTCTTCTATTTATTTTAATAGTATGCTAGACTGTAGTTTAACAGGAGGTATACCTGTATGTTTGCCTCTGTTTTAGGTGGTGGCTTTTCTCGCAGCCATGGAAATTATGGCAGAACAATTCCCTGGAGCTTTCTCTGGGTACGGTTTACAGGTTTGTCTCCTTCGCCATGCCAGCTGACCATTGGTTTCCAAGCTCTTGCATATTCAGCCAATGTTTCTTGTCGAGACCATGATAACTGAAACAATTTCATAATGATTTGAAATGCTGACTATATTTTGTCCATGCTTTCATTCCTTTACCATAAAAGGTGCTTAGTTGCATTACTTGCACTGGTATGTCGGTTTCTATTTTCCTTGACATGTATATATATTGAGAACATCGTGCCTGTGGTTACTATTTGCATGCTCCTGGATGCAGAGCAATTTAAAGACCGTCTTTCTTGGGATTTGTTCTTTTATTATTTTCTGCTCCTTATTTGACATACAGTGGACAGACTATATTACTGAAATATGAAGGAACTGGTCCACAAAGAATTGGAGTTCTGACTTCTGATTGTGCTGTTTAACAATAAGATATTATACTAGTTAGGCAAATCTGAGTATCCAACTAGGCAACCACAAATGTGAAGTACATACTTATTTCCATGTCTATTTATCTGTGCATTCATAGTGCATCTTGTTTTCTTGTTCGCTTACCCTTTATTATTTCCTTATTTACTGATCCTCTTGCAGTCTTATTTATCTCAACGTGTTAATGGAACATTCAGTTTGATTTATAATATCCTGTGATCGAAGTCTGAATTTTGACCCTCTTTATCAAATTATAAGGTGATGGAGTCTCATCAAGCAAGTAAATTGGACACCTCTGGAACTGCGAAGGCTGTTATCTCTTGCTTTCAGAAACTAGGCGTTTCTTTTGATTTGGATGAGGTGCGTCTACTGCTTTGTTTATTCAATAACGACAAAACATTGTCCTATCATGGTTCTTCCATATCCTCCTGTCCCAAATTTTCATTCCTTCCAGTTTACTATTTTAATTCGTCGTGACTTCATCCTTTTCACTAAATGATGAACTCTCTTATGAAATAATGCTACTCTATGCTACATATTTGATCGTGGTCTTCCATGCGTTTATGAACTCAATTCATCTTTGCAAAATTTGACTATTTTCTAATGCCCCTAATTTCAGTGTCCTGCGTAAATACGTTGAATGGGAAAGAATCTGATAGCTTAGAGGAAAAGCTTGACTTTATTTCTCCGTAGAAGTTTTTATGCCTCAGCTCTAAACTGAAGCATTTGAATTCATGGTCATTGATGGGGAGTATCAGGTCTAGGTTGGAGCCAAGTTGAGTGGAAATAACTGCCACAAACAAATCACTGTAATTGTGTTTTAACTTTAACAAATTTTTAGATAGCTGCAATGGGCTTCATGAAAGGATTTGATGATAAAGTCATCAGATCAGTACAATGTGAATGTATACCTCCCTCCACTCCTGTGTATTGCTTCAAAATGGCACTTTTCGCTTTAAAACTTTTCTGTATACTGAATCAAATTTCTGAAATGGTGATGAGATCTGTCAGATATAGAGTACAGAGTACATCCACTAATTTTTCTTCTGAAGCTATCATCAGCCCTGGCACTTTATTGTGATGCTGCTTGCTCCTATTTCATGTCTTCTTCCATCTGGTTCCTTTTTCTTCCCATAGTGCCATTTTTCTTTGGGGTTTTCTCTCCCTGCTGCAACCCGTTTCTTGGGACACACATTCCTCTTAGGTAACTTGCAGATTTATGTTTCTCTTTCTTTCTTATACATTCATCTAGCAGAACACCACATTCTCTTAAATCCATTGCGCTATTTCTATACCAGCGAGAAGTCTAGAGTAAATTATTTTTTCCTGTACGGCGTAGATGTTCTATTAGCCTTGTCTGAGATGGTTTTTCAAGCTTTAATTGGTGGTGCTCACTGCCAAGTAATTGAATATATTCAAACTATGTTTTAAGTTTGGAAGGGAAACCGAATGAAACGGAAGATAAAAGGTCTTAACATATTTTCAGCCGTCTTCGAGTTTTTGGGAGGAAAAGAGAATAAAATGAATGATATAAAGATTAAAATTAAACGGGAGTTGGAGCATATAGAGAAATTCAATTTGCTCTGAAGCGTTGAAATTGATTTCTTCTGTATAACTAGCATTTTACAAGGCAGAATATATATTCTCAGATCTCTAACAGAATATTCTAGTTATCCTCATGATTTTTCTTTCAGGTACAACTAATACGAGATCCTGTGCAACAAGTTGAGATGGTTGGTGTCCCCGAAGAACACTTGTTAGGCCATGCTTTCCACATGTACCATCTGACCTCATCAGACGGAACGTAGTACTCTCTATCCTTTGCTTTTTCTTATTTTTGTTGCTAATGTCTATAAATTGAACAAACATTAACTTGGTTTCTCTTTTTCAGGGTTTCTTTTGAATTTCAACACAATGTTTGTGGTAGATCAATCTATGCAGAGGGCACAGTTGATGCTATACTTTTCCTTGCTAAGAAGGTAATCTGAACTTAAAATGTCTAAATTTGTTAGCAGAGCTTCTCTTTCCTGCGCTTTCAACATGCATCTCAAGGAACAAATTCAGTTAGAAATAAAAGCTTCATATATAATTGAAGTCTCTTCAATTATTCCAATGCTTTCTAGCATTTTATTTTGCATTCACCAAAGAATAACAATGGGTGTTTCTGGGTATAGGTGAAGTTGAAAGAAGAGAAGCGGATATACGACATGATTGATGTGCTGCGGGAGGGGAACATGCGATAACAGCTGAGTTACATATGCTGGAGTAGGATGTATTGCATTTAGACCTCGGAATGGAGAGAGACAAATGGCGGGTTCAATTTTCTTGGTTTTTGTCCTTCCAGTGGTTCGTGATGCTTCGGATCTGTAGTTGAATGATTCTTAAGATGCAGCAATCAAAATAATATAAAAGATCTATTATGACTAGTAGGTTTAGCTCCAGCCTCCATGCAAGCATTATGTGTGCTTCTCTTGAAGAGCTTGTTGTATGCTTTTTCTTCCTTTTTCATTTATACTACCAGAAGAGAAAGGATGTTATAGGTAGTTCCCAATGTTTTTGACAAGTACTATATTCACTACGTATTGAGTTTCGGCTATTTTTCTGTTGAGATTATTACATAATCATTTACGTTCAACAGGCTTGATTTGATTTGATCTGGTTCAATTCTTGTAATTAAGCCTGGATTAGATCTAATCTTGCGTATAATCATTAGTATAACAAAGTTACATATGGTTGTAGTATTACAAATTCCCAACTAATCTCAAATATTTAATAATGAAGTTTTCCTTTATTTCTCACTCTATCTATACTAATTGTTTTTTCTGAACTAGGCCTGGTTAGGGGCCGATAAGTTTGGCCAATACCATAGGATATCACAAACATGAGTCAACTATTTGAGAATTATGGAAATAAAATGTTGGGGTTATGGATATGAAGCGTTGTGGACGTAACAAATTAATATATTTCTAACATACACAGTCTATTTTCTTTTAATCAAGTGTCAAACATTAAAAAAAAAAAAGCAGTTTGGTGCACTAAGCTCCCGCTATGCGTGGGGTCCGGGTAAGGGCCGAACCACAAGGGTCTACTTGCATTTCTGCAAGAGGCTGTTTCCACGACTTAAACACGTGATCTCCAAGTCACATGACAATAATTTTATCAGTTACTTCAAGACTCTCATTCAAGTCTCAAACATATACCTGGAATTAAATCCCATTCATCCATGTTCGTGTATTGGCATGATACTCCTACCACTAGTTCATAATGCTCAGACTTCAAATGTTTGAAACATTGTGGTTTAGCATACTTGCTGATGCACGTTTGAAATGTCCTAATTACAATAAATAAGGCTGTAATAAAACTGTCTTAGTTACTAATAAGTTTCAAATTTATGTGATTAAATGTATTTAGTGGTTAATCTAAGATTTGAAAAAATATAAAATAATCGGTACAAATATTTTAATTTGTTAAAATAAGTATTTTAAACACTTACGTCTGGGCTTTGAAAAATCTCGAAATCCATGAATGAGTCGTCGTACTCCAGCTCCCACCCTGTAGATCACGAACTGGCCGCTCACTCAGTGGATCATGAATTGGCGGCTGTGCAGACACTGATGCCTCATATGAAACCCAGTTTATGTGATCTGAAAATAGTTGCGTCGGCGTATATAGTGGTGTCGACGGTCGGTGAGAAATCGACGGGCGGTCTGAAGTCGACGAATGTTGTTGGGATGGAGCGGAAATGGTAGCATGCTCGTCAGGCTCATCTACTATACGGAGGCCTTCATCGCCACCACCTCAGTCACGATCCCCTCGGCCGCGATCCTCTCCGCCATTAACCCCTCGGCCACGATCCTCTCCGCCATTAACCCCTCGGCCACGATCCTCTCCGCCATTAACCCCTCGGCCACCAGCCCATTTGGCCCCACCTCCTCTGCCACCCCTCTTCTGCTACCACTACCTCTATCACCACCACCTCCACGAGCACGACCACGACCACTTGTTGTCTGATACGGGACCTATGAAACACGCTCATGCATACGTCCAACCTCTTGTGATTGTTGGATAACCGACTCGGCTAGCTGAATGATTCGGGCAGCAAATCACGTTGTCTAGGGGATAGTGATATGCTTCATGACTACACGACACATCGTTTGTACGGTTCGTAGCTGCATTTGTTTGCAAATATTAATAATTGAATAAACTTGTAACATAATAATTAAAATGATTAATTAAGTTTAAATGCGGTAAACTTACCAACACCTCATACTGTCCCACGAGTGCTGCATATCCTCGGCCATCTGGATCACGTCTCTCGGGGTTGCTAATCAAGCTGCGTATGATCTCTCTATACCACTCCATGTAAACATGGGTCGAAGTCGTATGTACGACCACAACTCTCGTCTCCAGCCTCTGAGCTCAACGAGCGATCTCGGTCTGTATAAAGGCCCGATATGCAGGAGTGACGGTCGAACGCTCATCGCACGTATAGTGATTGTGCTCTCAAACAACCTGCTCATGTATATTCTATACATGCCCAAACTGTCGTAAGACGTGGTAGGATGCGTGATCCTCAATGATATTCATGTGTATCAACGGACACCGCGACATTCATTCGGGCTCACCAACCCTGCGAAACGCCAACAACTGATCCAAAAACTGAACATACGGCCTCCATATAAAAAGATGTAAAAAATGACCCCAAATTAATAAACAATAAAGACAAAAATAGTTTTAAAATACGATAATAATGTAAAATCAAACAAACTTACCATCTCCTCCGTCACATGATCTAGCTGATCCCTGAATGGAAGAATACTGTGATGCGTATCCATATATCGGGATATGCCTCTCGTCCATCTCCACGTGTAAGGCATGCCATCAGCAATGAAGTCAGGTTGAGGGTGCGCATCTACGGGCTGAAAAGACATCATTATATCCCACACCCATAACTGAAAGGGTCATTAAAAATGTTTTATTAGTCGTCGTTTCAAAAAGTTATATTTAGAATAAAATTATACACTTAAATATATTACCTGGAGGAGCGTGTGAAATCCATCGACATCACTCTTATCACCCATAGACACTCGACATAATGATCGATACAGGTAAGCCAGAACATCACTGCCCCAGCTGTAACATCCTAACTGGTCTAGATCGTCCAGAAATGGCAAATACTTTAAGCTCACATGAACCGATGTGTTCGGAAACATAATTCCCCCGAATATGATGAGTAAATACAGATGGGCACGACGATCGACATCCACCTGAGGTGTGTCGTCTGCAATAGGTTGTTGCATGTCCACGAGGCGCAAGTGAGCACAGAGGGAAGACATCAACATTCGACTGTCTATGGATATCACTATGCTAAGGCACGTACCCAGTGAGCCTAGTAAACTCCTGCTCAAATGACGGCCACTGATGAGGATCCTCTAAGTATAATGGGAGTCCATCTATTCGTAGTCCATCCATGACCTTCATATCATGAAGTGTGATAGTGGCCTTACCGGTGTGGAGATAAAAGGTGTGGATCTCCGACCGCCATCGCTCAACCATGGCTGTCACAAGAGCCCTATCATGTTGTACTCGACCAGCAGCGATGCAACGGTAAATACTGCCCCGTTACATTATCTCTAAGACGCGGGGATGTGGGGGCCGAGCCGCTAAAAGATCCCAAGCATATTCGACCCTACGGGGATGGAAAAACATACTCATACCTACCCCGCCAGCCCATAATAGCTGGAAGATATGTTTATCATGTAGATGAAGTACTGATGTATCGAAGGCCCCGAGATCAACTCTTTTATATTTGAAAGAAGTAAATAGAGTCGATCGTGTACTTGAATTGATTTCTATAATCTATTTATTCGAAAGAAGAATTTAATATAAGAGCAATCCTCTATGACCCATTTATTCGAGAGAAGAGTTGGTTGTATAAGTATCACTAAAAATTGGAATATTCGAGAAAGGTTCTGATATCGTTGAATCTGTCATCCTATAAACCTGCACTTCAAATTGAATTCTTAATGCGTTTCTAAAATTGTTAGACTATAGTTATTTGAGAGGACTTAGTTTAACTGAGTCTTACGACAGACGATTATTTTTGCGAGAAATAATCAACAGTTATGTTCAATAATATGTCTTAATCAAGGAGCAAGTTTTTTATTGATCATCTCAAATCAAGTTCCTATCTTTTGTCCTTTTTTAACTCTACGAATATTAGTTTTAACTCTAAGATCACTTCTTTTTCTTGTTTTTAGGTCTTTAGAATCATATCAAATCTTTATACTTCACTTAAGACGAGAAGAAATTTATTGATAACTATTTCAGTCCTGATGATATTTTTCTATACTATCTTTGATACAACTCGAGCTTTATTTTATTATAGGCTCACGTTCGAACTTTTAGCTCTATACATATTCTTCTTTTAATATAGCTTAAATTTAATGATAATACTAGTTTCTAGCTCACCCAAGTCACTAAAGTCTTCCAATTCAAGTAAAGTTAAATGACCACAGGAAGTATCAAGAATAGCTTATTGAAAACAAGAAAGGCCGGAAACTTGAAACTTTTTCCACTTCCCAGAGCAAAAGGCAATAGATTACAAAAACCAAGAAGCCTTTTAAATAACAAGAATGTTGTCTAATATCCTCCTTACATGTTTCAGCAACCATCTGGCGATACAATTTCATTCACCAGACTGCAAGCAAAGGGCTAATTTATATTTAGCTGCTGTTGCAAACATACAGCATTTAAAAGTGTTCATGTCAAATGCCAATGATACACTTATGTAGTGCCTCCTTTAATATTATACTAATGACATCATATGTGAATTTTAGTGAAACAAACCCTTGACTGAAGTAAAGCAGAAGACTGAAGAATCTGTCATATCTACAGGTCATCTAAACATCGAGCAAGAAACTGATGAGAACAATACGCCATCAGTGTGTTAATGGAGCAACTGAGAGAGGAAGATTTCACTTCCAAGATTCTCCAAATCCAGCAGAACATATCACATTTGAGTCCCATCACACTATAACTTGGTGGATCACTTTACTGAGAACACGGTACTGAAGCAGGATCGAGCTCCCAGCAGCCTCTCAAAACTCCTCCTTTTTCCCCAGTAAGCTGAAATGCAGGGATCTGATGAGAAAATCTCCCAAACTCATCTTTATGTATTTCTAGAATAGCAGGATTCGATCTTTGTATTCTTGGAGACCTAAAGACTGACTTGAAACCATTCACACGCACCATGCATGAAACTTTTATCCAGTCTCTTGAATTCTCAATGACCTCCACTATCTCATACTCAGACGTGTCTGGATGCAAACTTAATTTTTTCCAGTTCTTGTACAGTGCCCAAATATCTCCTTCTCTTGGATAGATCTCAAATCTGTTCCTATTAATAGATACTGCTTTCACCACATGGGAGAATGAACTAGGAGCATAGACTTGACGTTTTTCATTCTGGATTTTGAACGCTCCACAACCAGACTGAGCATTTTTAGGCCCTGCACACGCCTCAAGAAGGACTACATGCAATTTGAATGGGGCAGGAACAATCCTCTTAATCTGAGCATAAGTCCTTGACATACTATTTTGACCATAAAGAGCCCATACCTGATCTACTTGAAACTTCCCCACGGATATATCCATCCTAAAATCACAAAAAACTTCTTCAAAACCTTTATCATCTGACAAAGTTATTGGATTCTTGGAGCTTCCAGAGAAGTTGCTGATATTGAAGCTCTTTGTGCATGAATGCAACTCTTCATCAGCTTGACATGACAAACGACTTGGTACGCTGGGACTTGACTGACGGTCACTTCTGACACAATTATCATCAAAATCAGTGGAAGGACTGTCATTGGCAGAACGAGAGCTCATCTTACTTTGCTTTTCCTCGGATAGGTTCACTCCTCTAGGAGATCTTCGAACCTTAGCAGACACTCCATTAGCAGCACGGATGCCTTTCACCTCCCCCGACTTCAGAGATATCGTCGCATCCTCAGACATCCTGGACTTATCTGTAGTTCCAGGGGGAATTGCAGGTGAAATATTTTCTACAGGTTCAGAATTTGCAGCTCTGCTGTCTTCCATAACCTTTTCAGGGTACCAAATATCATCTGGATTGAGGGGTAAAGAAGCAGGATCAAGTTCAAAGGATCCTGCAGGTACACCCTTTCCTTCAGTTCCAGTCATTTTGAAAGAAGGAATTCGATGAGAGAACTTGTAAAGTTCATTTGGCTTTACAAAGAATGTACCAACTCCAGTCAGCCTTGTTCTCTGGAAAAGGCTCACAAATCTGATCACTTTATCCAAGTAACCAACTTGGACACCAACATCCACTACATAATCAGAAAGAATCTCCACAACTTCATACTTGTACTTCCTATGATTATCTGGATCAGAGCCCCAATGAATATCCCAATCTTTGAAAAGGGCCCACGTTTCTCCTTTCCTAGGATATACAATGTACAGACCTCTCTTGCCCATTTCGCACTGCACTTGATGAGAAAATGTAAGTCGATCAGAAGTGAATTCAGTACTCCCACATCTAAATTTCCCACAGCCAACAGGCAACTCTGCTGTGACCCAAGCTCTGCCCCTTTGATCTTCCGGATGAGCCTCAAGCCAACTGAACATCACCTTAAATTCAGGACTGTATACCTTCCTAATGTGGGCATAGAATCTTGGCATGCCATCAGCTGTATCATAGCAAGCCCAAATCTGATCAATTGCAAAGCAATTTTGTGCTTTAAGCTTGTCAAAATCACTAAATTCGGGATCAGGATAATCATACACCTCCGGAAGATTACTATCAGGAACTGTATCTGGTTCTGAATCAGAATCAACATTAAGTTCAACTTTTTTTGCGCCATCTGAGGGCGGTCTTGAAGCCTGCTCCTCAACTGTCCCAATCTTGGAATTGTTGTTTTGCGCATCTCCCTCAGGAAGGCCCACTCCATTTTGATTTAATCCTTCCACAATATTGCTGCACGGCCTAGTTCCATCGGCTCGATGTTGATCATTACCACCAACAGCCTCTTTCTGCTGAGGTTTGCTGTCTCCAGCTGACTGGTTAGACCGTACCTTCTTCAGAGGGCTTGCCAAATCTTTCTCATCATCACTTACACCTTCACTGTATGAAATATTCTGCCTACGCCGAGATGATCTCCTAGCGCCATAGCTATCAACTCCATTTCCTTGTCCAGCAGGTGGATCGTTTCCATTCTCAATGTCCACATCTTCTGTCGCGACACTGGTTGAAGTATCATCGCTCTCACTCGATTCAACTGTCTGTTTCCGACTCCTTTTCCTGCTTCTGCGATCCACCTTTGGTCTTACAGGTCCTTCTCTCATACCTCTCTTTAGCTTTTCATCTTTTTGTTTGGTCCTTATATTCTCAAACACTGGAGCAGTCTTTCCTCTGCATTTCTCTGGTTCAGACCCTGCTGTTCTGCTGCAAAAACCTGGTCGGTATCCCGTTTGGGTGGGTGGAAACCCAGCACTGCCTGCAGTCATCTTCGAGGTTCCTTGATTAGGAAGCTCTTTCTGCTCAGCAGGCTGGTTAAGATTAGATTTAAGGGGCACATCTTGACCTCCAGGCTGACTCCATTTGGGTACACAAGGGGCACCTTGATAACCTAAATCATATGCAATGAAAGTCTTCGAGCATTTCTGGCAGCGTAGAGCATTGTTCACATAATTACTGTAATACTGATACCTAATTTTGCAAGTGGGACATTGTGTCCAGAACGTTTCCTGCACTGCAGATGAAGTTGGTTGTGTATATTTATGGTGATTTAGATTACTGAACTGAGCATTGAAACCATTTGGATTGTTGTTTTGCCTGACAAATGAATTTCGATTAACCAGATGAGGCGGTTGCTTTGCTACTCCAGCTCCGGATATAACTCTGTACTTATTATCGTATAAAGACCTTTTGACTTGGTCTGAGAGAACCATATTTGCTTCCACAATTAGCTTGAAAGCTGCCTCTGCTCCAGGCAACTTATTCTTGTCAGGATGAAGCATGAGTGCAAGTCTCCGATATTGTTTCTTGATGGTTGCTTCACCAGACAACCTATCAATTTGAAGAATCCCGTACCAGTCCCTTTCTGATCCTACTCTGTTGTTTTGAGCTGAACAGTGAACATTACATACGGCAAGTAACTGGGATATGTTCTCTAGTTGAGGGTAAAGTCGTTCTGCTTTCTCTGCAACCTTTTTAGCCCCTTCAAAGTCATTATTCAACATTTTCTTCTCTGCAACCTCTTTGGCCCTTAGGGCCTCATCCTTGTTGCAGTCCATCGCACACTAAATAAATCAACCAGCCAAGTTAAGCATACGTTTCTAGCTTGTTTTATTCCTCCCAACTCTATAACCATACAAGAGAAAAGGCAAATTATATCAATGTCGCAAAAAGTGTGCATATAAACAGAAATCAAAACAATGTATTAACACAATGACATACATTCACAAAGCAGAGCAAGAGTACTAAAAGGTAGTAAGAAGGAAATGATGCAAATTCTCAGGACAGACATAGAAAAATGCATTTTTAACGATAGGCTGGAAGTTTGGAGACGACCCTAGAGTCCAAAGGTTTCAGGTTAAGCAGGACCAAGGCAGAGTACCTGCAGTGCAAGTTCATTGACGTAACGTATGTGGCCGAGATAGAGTGAAGATCGATGCACAAGTCATACCCAACAAAGGAAGCTTTAAGTATCTTAGCTTCATAATCCAAGGAGACAGGGAGATTGATGATGATGTCGCATATTGTATTGGAGCGGGTGGGTGAAATGGAGGCTCGCACCCGGGGTCAAGAGTGAGGAGAGGTAGAGGTAGAGGTAGAGGTAGACCGAAGAAGAATTAGGGAAGGTGATTAGATAGGACATGACACAACTTCAGCTTACCGAGGACATGACCATAAATAAGAGGGTACGGAGATCAAGGATTAGGGTAGAAGATAGTAAGTAGCCGAGTGTTGTCGCACTTTACGTGGAAGAGGCAGGGTGCTAGCCTCATCTCCTCTCCTCTTTACTAGTAGTAGTATTTAGTAATCGTGTAGTTTCTAAATCCTCAAGTGTATTACTATCTATTGCTTCATTTGCTTTATATCTTAATATTTTGCTGTCAATTTTTTCTTGCAACCCTACTTCAAAAACTTCTCTTTTGAGTCGAGGGTCTATCAGAAACAACCTCTCTACCTACAAATATAGGGTAAGGTCTGCGTACATCCTACCCTCCCTAGACTCCACTTGTGAGATTACACTGTGTATATTGTTGTTTTTGCATAGCAACAGCTACGGAGAAGGAACTTTACCTTCAGTTATTACGTATGTGCTTTTGGAGCAGCTATGTTTTGATGAACTGCCAGATCAAAACCACATAAAGACAAGAAGCTAATATATGAATTGTCATATTATTTCACTTTAGGTGTAACAAGGTAGATGTAAACGAGGCAGAAACTATACTAGAACTCACAGAGTCCCTCTAAAATTAGAAAAGGGCTATATTGTGGCTTTTTTGCTCTCTTGAACAGAATCCCAGCACTACCTTTGTGCTTTCTGTGAATACAATAATTACCATAACATAAAGGGAAGCTTACATCAATAAATCTGCACCAAAGAATAACTCATTTCAACTAATCTACCAAAGGATAAGTAAAATAATATATACAACAAAACAAGAAATGTTGTATTTTTAAGGGGTTTTATTAACTCACAAGTGGTCCCTTAAGTTTGGAGGTAGGTGTATTTCTATCCTTGTAATGTAATCCTAACTACTGAACATATCCGGTGCTATAATTCTGAACATTATTAGTCTCAGTCAAGTAAACTCTGTTAAAGCTAGTTAATGAATAAAACTAGCCAAGTTGGTGTGAATGAGAAATGGAAGGCAACCTTTCCGAACAGTCACCAACCTATTCCGAAGAGGCACCTTCAAGGCTATATAAACTAAGGCAATGCCTCATTTTAAAGATACCAAAACCAAAAATTTCTGCATCTGAAATTCTGCATTCTTTTTTCACAAATAAAACTATCGAGTCTTACTGTGTTTCGTTGCCAACTTTGAGTTCGTCGAAGTCGAAGGCGTTTGACGTACCGCTACTCTGCGACGGTATATCCGTTTTATCACGGGAGGAAGTAATCCATAACCTCGGGTACGGTGAGGGGATTAAATTCCTTAAGGACACACGATGAATTCGTGGTCTCGGATATTTTCTTACTTACGTATTATTTTTCCGGTTTCTGTTTTTTTCGGTTTTTGTCTTTCCGTTTGGTTTCTGTTTTTCTGATTTTTTGAACACGGGCACAACAACAAGCTTAAGGAATTTAATCATTATTTACGTGTTCATTTGTTCTTGTTTAACAATTACGAACGTTGTCGGAAAAAAAAAAAGTGTATGTTGTTTGGAGACTAAAATCTTCGGATTTTCTACTCGGTTGAGATTAAAGTTTTCATAACTTTCTACTCCTTTGGGTACTTGATTTGAAGATATAAAAACTTCATCAAGTATACAACATACAATTCTTGGGGAAAAAAAAAAGTGTATGTTTGTTGTTTCGATGTAACGAACTTGTATGTTGTTTGGAGACTAAAATCTTCGGATTTTCTACTCCGGTTGAGATTAAAGTTTCCATAACTTTCTACTCCGTTGAGTACTTGATTTGAAGATATAAAAACTTCATCAAGTATACAACATACAATTCTTGGGAAAAAAAAAGAAAAAAAAAGGTGTTTGTTGTTTCGGTGTAACGAACTAATATGTTGTTTGGAGACTAAAATCTTCGAATTTTTTACTCCGGTTGAGATTAAAGTTTTCATAATTTTCTACTCATTTGGGTACTTGATTTGAAGATATAAAAACTTCATCAAGTATACAACATACAATTTACTGCATTTCGTTTCAAGGATTTTAAATCTGTTTGTGTAACCTTGATTCGGTTTGAAGAAATAAAATCTTCACCATTGTGTATTACATCTGCTTTCTTTGTCAAAAGCGATTCGGTTTGAAGTCTTCACCGTTTATTAAACTTTTTCTTTGCTTCGTTTGCGACGAAATGGGAGACATGACTCCAAATTTGAATGCTACGCTCTTTGCCACACTAGCCCCCATGGTTGGTTCTACGAGCAATCTTTGCGTCCTCCGGTCGTCTTTTTTGCACCGGCCCGACTCCGGCGAGAAGCTTTGGAAAATTCACGGAATTGATTTCAAACGATGGCAACAAAAGATGTTCTTCTATTTAACTACTTTAAACCTCCAAAAGTTTATTAAGGAGGTCGTTCCGATTTTGCTTGGAATCAACACACGAGAATGAACGTTTTGTTGTAAGCGAGGCATGGAAGCACTCGGATTTTTTGTGCAAGAATTATATTCTTAGCGGACTGAGGATGATCTTTACAACGTCTATAGTAATGTGGAAACATCAAAAGATCTATGGGATGCGTTGGAAAAGAAATATAAAACGAGAAGATCTTTGGATTAAAGAAATTTATCGGCCCAAGTTTACGGACTACAAAATGGTAGATGGCAAGTCTTGTTGTTACTCAAGTTCAAGAGTTGCGGGTTATCATCCACGATCTACTCGGCGAAGGTTTGGTGATTAGTGGGGCGTTTCAAGTTGCGGCGGTAATAGAGAAGCCTCCTCCTTCATGGAAGGACTTCAAAAATTACTTGAAACACAAGCGAAAGGAGATGACAACTTTGGAGGATCTCATCGTCCGTTTGAGAATCGAGGAAGATAACAAGGCGGCGGAGAAGAAGGCAAATGTGAGATCAACCATAGGGGAGCACATATTGTTGAAACGCCCCAACTAATGCGAAAAAGAGGAAAAATGCATCGGGACCAATGAGCTATCCCAACAAGAAGAAATTCAAGGGAAAGCGCCACAATTGTGGAAAAATCGGACACAAAGTTGCGGTAGCATCGTGCTCGAAAAAGGTAAAGAAGAAGGGTCGGGCTAATATGGTTGAAACAAACGAGGAAGTTGATGACTTGTGCGCTATGTTGTACGAGTGCAACTTAGTGGGAAATCCGAAAGAGTGGTGGATTGACTGCGGCGCCACTCGCCACATTTGTCTTTGTTAGAGAAGCCTTTGCTTCATATGCTCCCGCCGGCCCGACGATACCATATATATGGGAAATTACGCAACGGCCAAAATTGAAGGTTATGGAAAGATCTGCTTGAAGATGACATCGGCAAGGTGGTGACTCTTAACAACGTCTATCATGTTCTGAAATTAGGAAAAATCTAGTATCTACTGGACTTCTAGTAAAGAACGGTTTTAAGTGTGTTTTTGTTTCGACAAGGTTGTAATAAGTAAGAACGAGATGTACATAGGAAAAGGTTACCTCACGAGAGGGCCTTTTCAAAGGCGAATGTAATGGTCGTTGCCAATAATAATAAAGTTTACGCTTCGTCTTACTTACTTGAGTCAAATAATTTATGGCATTCACGTTTAGGACATGTCAATTACGAACCTTGCGAAAAATGATTAGTTTGGAAGTATTGCCTAAGTTTGAATGCAATCAATCAAAATGTCAAATCTGTGTTGAGTCTAAGTATGTTAAACATCCTTATAAGTCGGTTGAAAGGAATTCAAGTCCTTTAGACTTAATCCATACGAGATATTTGTGACATGAAGTCAATCCCATCTCGCGGTGGAAAGAAGTATTTCATAACTTTTACGACGATAGTACGCGGTATTGCTACGTTTATTTACTTAATAGTAAAGATGAAGCAATTGAAGCATTCGAGCAATACAAAGCTGAAGTTGAGACTCAACTTAACAAAAAGATTAAAATGATAAGGAGTGATAGGGGCGGTGAATATGAATCTCCTTTTGAACAAATATGTTTGGAATATGGCATTATTCATCAAACAAGCGCCCTTACTCGCCACAATCAAACGGAATTGCGGAAAGGAAAAATAGAACCACGAAAGAAATGATGAATGCCACTGTTAATAAGTTACGGTTTACCCCGAAACTTGTGGGGGAAGCCATTCTAACGACTAGCCGAATACTCGATCGAGTGCCCCATAGCAAAACAAAATCTATTCCATACGAAAAGTGGAAAGGAAGGAAGCCCAATTTGGGATACTTCAAAGTGTGGGGGTGTTTGGCCAAGGTGCAAATTCCTAAACCCAAAAGGGTAAAAATAGGACCTAAAACCATTGATTGTGTTTTCATAGGATATGCCACAAATAGTAAGGCATATCGATTTACGGTTCACAAATCGAGAAAATCCCGACATTCGAGTAAATACGGTAATTGAATCGGATAATGCGACTTCTTTGAAACCATATATCCGTATAAAAAGGAATGTGAGTCGTCTAGCAAAGAATCTAAACGACCTCGGGAAGAAACAAAGGAAAATATTCACGATGAGGAAAAAACCGAGACGCGACAAACGTCAAAGGACGTCTACTTCATTTGGACCGAATTTCTAACATTTTTGTTGGAGAATGAGCCTCGAACCTTCAACGAAGCTATGTCTTCATCGGAAGCTCAATTTTGGAAAGAGGCAATCAATAGTGAGATAGAATCCATCTTAAACAACCATACTTGGGGATTGGTTGACCTTATCGGGGAATAAACCTTTAGGTTCCAAATGGATTTTCAAGCGAGAAAATGAAAGTGATGGTACTATTGATAAATATAAGGCAAGACTAGTTGTTAAAGGGTTTAGACAACGAGAAGGTCTTGATTACTTTGATACATACTCGCCGGTAACGAGGATTACATCTATTCGGGTGTTAGTAGCGTTAGCCGCCGTGTACGGTCTTGAAATCCATCAAATGGATGTGAAAACACCTTCTTAAATGGAGAGTTAGAGGAAGAAATTTACATGGAACAACTTTGAGGGTTTGTAGTTCCGGGGAAAGAGAAGAAGGTGTGTCGACTTGTTAAGTCTCTTTACGGACTAAAACAAGCACCCAAACGGTGGCATGCAAAATTTGACCATACAATGCTTTGTCAAATGGATTCAAGACAAATGAGTGTGATAAATGTGTCTACATTAAGAACACTCCAAACCACGTAGTCATTGTTTGTTTGTACGTGGATGATATGTTGATAATGAGTAACGACATTGCTAACATAAATGCTACTAAGCGCATGCTTGCTAGTAAGTTTGATATGAAAGACTTAGGAGTTGCCGATTTAATTACAGGGAATTAAAATCCATAAGACTCCTCAAGGTCTAGCATTGTCTCAATCTCATTATATTGAAACGGTACTTGAAAAGTTCAAGTATTTGGACTTTAAAGTTGCAAAGACGCCAATTGATATGAACCTTGCTCTTGCAAAGAATAAAGGTGAAAGTCATTCTCAATTGGATTATGCCGAGTGTTGGGAAGTTTGATGTATATCATGAAGTATGTACGCGACACGATATTGCATGTGCTATAAGTAAACTAAGTCGCTACACTAGTAATCCCGACCAAAAACATTGGTGGCGATGAAACGAGTTTTGGGGTATTTAAAACATACTCAAAACTTTGCTTTGCATTATAACGGGTATCCTGCGATTATTGAAGGATACGGTGATGCAAATTGGATCACCGGTTCAAGCGAAACTAAATCCACAAGTGGATATGTTTTTACCATAGGTGGAGGAGCGAGTGTCTTGGAAGTCATCCAAACGGACATGTATCGCCCGCTCTACAATGGAATACGAGTTCATAGCTTTAGACAAAGCGGTGAAGAAGGTGAATGGCTCAGGAATTTCTTAGAAGATATTCCATTTTGGCCCAAACCGTTGGCTCCTATATGCATACATTGCGATAGCCAAGCGGCAATAGGAAGAGCGGGAGCCTTATGTACAACGGAAAGTCTCGTCACATACGACGAAGACATAATACCGTTAGACAACTACTCTCTAGTGGAATTATCACAATTGACTATGTTAAGTCAAGAGATAATGTGTCGGATCCACTAACTAAAGGCCTAACTAGAGAGGTAGTTGAAAGATCATCAAGGGGAATGGGACTATGGCGAGGACAAGTCATCGTGACGGTAACTCTACCTAGAAGGCCGGAGATCCCAAGATCTAGGTTCAAAGAGATCAAACAAAGTCATTAATGACGGTTCAACATTGTCACAATAACTCTTTGGTCCATTCTCGTGATGAGACAATGTTCGGTACCGGGATAAAGCATTGCGGCTTTTTAATGGTTCCTAAGTTTGGTACGGGGTATATCAAATAGTGTATCTACGGGATGACACATTTAGGAATCACCTATGTAAGTGTGAAGTGTAAGCCGCTTCAAGGAGAATTATGTAAGGCCAATTCTCTACGCACTTATGAACCGGGCGGTGTTCATGGGGTGAAACGAACAAAACAATGAGAACCAAAGACGGTTAAAGGGTTAATTGTGTGACATGTGGTTGTCTAGGTATACACCAAAGCTCGACGGTTCAAGGATATCACATCTACCGATTGACCAGAGTATATCAGACATATGTTCACTACGGAAAGTTCAAAGAGAAATCTACTTATCCATATGCGATTAATCCTTGCTTACGAATCACACGAGTTTTTTGTCATGCATGTTTTTCATCATATAGCCATTCCCCATTCATGTGGGGGATTGTTAAAGCTAGTTAATGAATAAAACTAGCCAAGTTGGTGTGAATGAGAAATGGAAGGCAACCTTTCCGAACGAACCCTATTCGAAGAGGCACCTTCAAGGCTATATAAACTAAGGCAATGCCTCATTTTAAAGATACCAAAACCAAAAATTTCTGCATCCGAAATTCTGCATTCTTTTTTCACAAATAAAACTATCGAGTCTTCTTGTGTTTCGTTGCCAACTTTGAGTTCGTCGAAGTCGAAGGCGTTTGACGTACCGCTACTCTGCGACGAGTATATCCGTTTTATCCTAGGAGGAAGTAATCCATAACCTCGGGTACAGTGAGGGGATTAAATTCCTTAAGGACACACAGTGAATTCTGTGGTCTCGGATATTTTCTTACTTCTGTATTATTTTTCCAGTTTCTGTTTTTTTCTGGTTTTTTGTCTTTCCGTTTGGTTTCTGTTTTTCCTGATTTTTTGAACACAGGCACAACAACAAACTCCACTATAATTTTGTTAGAGTGAGGTTATCACACAGTTTGAGAAACCCATGCAGCTCAAATTTTACCAAAATAAACAAAGGGAAGCAATTATTAATACCAAATTCGTCAAAGTATCGAGACTGAGAGAAACCCAGAATTCAAACACCAAAACAAAAACAGATCACCAAACATTATAAAAACCTAAAAATTCAATATGAGAATTGCAATTCGTAAAACCCAAAATTGAGAAAAGAAAGTCAACACTGACAGTCCAAACACTTCAAACTACTAACACTGATGTGATCCAAAACCCCAAATCACAAAACAAGAAAAAAAAAAGAAAAGGAAACAACACACACACACACACACACACACACAACACACAAGTATATCTAAAAGAATACATGAAAAATATACTTACCACTTTGAGTCACGCGCCTTGGATGAAGTAAGACCTGAGTTGAGAATAATTTGACGGAAGTCGGGGGGAAAGAGAGTGAAAATTTCAGGATTTCTTCTGCAATTCCAATTCCCCCAAAGGATTACAAGTTTTTTTTTTCTTATTTCCATACAAGATCAACATGGAAGCAATAGGGGAGGGTGTATTGAATTGAAGTTAGTTGGGCTGGGCCCGTGAGTTTTTGGGTTTTCAATTTGGCCCATTAAGAAATCTTGGGCTTTACAAAGGGCAAGTTGAACCCGAGAACTTTACAGCAACATATTCAGTGTAATACCATAAGTGGGGTGTGGGGAGGTGGTGCATACCTAGTCTTACTCCTACCTTATGAAGGTAAAGAGGCAGTTTCCGATAGAATTCTTAATTTTTTTTAGCTTTTTTTATTATGTTGTGGGGTCAGGATTTGGAAAGATGAAAGAAGGACAATGAGAATTGAATTCATTCATGTTGGATGTGCGAATAAAGTGTCATATCGAAAGTGGAAAGGAAAAAGAACTTATATATAAGGTGTAGGATTCTCTTAGTGGTGTGAGGTCTTTTGGAAAAACTGTGCGGGCTTCGCCCAAAGCGGACAATATCACACAATGTAAGAGTGTTTTGGGGTTATCTTAGCCCAACAACTGGTATCAGAGCCAATGATTTGACAGAACGAGTATGAAGATGGCGTAGTGTGGTGTGGGGCTCGGCTTAGTGCGTTTGCCCGTCTATTGGGTCGATGCAATACCTTTACTCGTAGATTGAAGACGCTTACACAACAAAATAGCAGCGGACTTTGGTGGCCATAAATACTCGGAGAATGATGTGAGTGGCACACAATAAATCTCTAAATTAGCCCATAATTGGTGATGGATTGTTGAACTTAGTTCGAGGGGAAGATTGTTGGGTGTGCGAACAAAATTCCACATCGAAAGTGAAAAGGAAAAAGAACCTACATATAAGGTGTATGATTCTCTTAATGATATGAGGTCTTTTGAGAAAAATGTACGGACTTGGCCCAAAACCGACAATATCACAAAATTCTTAGCCCAACAATACCTATTGTGGGGGAGATTCCTATCAGTGCCACTTACCGTAAGATCGAGATCTTTTGATTTACTTTTTTGCCACAATGACAACGACACCATTTATACTATCAACCGAACAGACAAAAACTTCTTCGATACATAATCCTATTTCTTACATGCTAATGGAGATTATCCATTGTTCGATCTTATCATATTGCATCTTCGAAGTTTCCTAACAATCAGTGTGCGTCTAATATTTTTGTGCATGTCACATACACAAAATTGTTAGATGCTAACATGTACTAACAAATATGATTTTTCATTGTTAATCAGGATATTACTTATTCTATCAGTTGATTGGACAAACTGATGAATTATTTACTAGTGAAAGAGCACCTAAATATTGTTTGATACTTAAATTTTAAATGAATTGGGACCAATTAGTCTTATTAAATGTGATATCAATCAAAGATCATAACTGTGGAAAGATAATTTCTTGATAAATGTTATTCCAAAGATACAATATATATACATATATCCCAGGCTTGAATAATCAACCTTACCTAAAATATAAGATCCTAATTACAATCATAATAATTATAATATATTACAATATCAATTATAATAAATGAGAAGTAATTATGGGATATCCTCATAATTACTATAACATTCCTCGCAATCTTAGCTGGAGGTTTTCGAATGCTGAGACTGTCCATGAAATCATCAAAAAGTACGCGTGGAAGACCTTTAGTGAAGATGTCAGCTATCTAATAACGGGACGGTACATGGAGAACACGAACTTGACCATGGGTAACTTTTTTGCGGACAAATAAAATATCCATCTCAATGTGTTTCGTGCGTTGATGCTGAACTGGATTGCCAGATAAGTAGATCGCACTCACATTGTCACAATAAACCATTATTTCCCTTTCAATCGGACAATGGAGCTCCAGTAGGAGATTACGGAGCCAACATGATTCAACAACAACATTGGCCACCCTTCGGTGATCCGTCTCTGCACTTGAACGAGACATTATGGACTGACGTTTGGATGACCATGAAATGAGATTGTCACCCAAGAACACACAATAGCCGGAAGTGGAACGACGTGTGTCTGGGTAACCACCCTTATCCGCATCAGTGTAGGCAGAGAGACTCGAGATGGAAGACCTATACAGATGAAGTCTGAAATGAAGAATACCCTTAACATACCACAAAATCCTCTTGAGAGCCCCCAGATGTTCTTCCTTCAAATCATGCATGTGTAAACAAACTTGCTCGATCGCATAGGAAATGTCAGGCATCGTAAAAGTCAGATCCTGCAATGCACCTGCAAGACTGCGGTAGTGTGTAGGGTCGATGTATGGAGTACATGCAGCGTTACTCAATTTCTCCTTAGTGTCAACTGGAGTCTGTGATGGTTTGCAGGAAGACATCCCTGCTTTGTCAATTATCTCCCCGGCATATTTCTTTTGACTGAGAAATAGACCACCTGCATAGTGAGTGACAGCAATGCCAAGAAAATAATTCAACGGACCTAAGTCTTTCATCGCAAACTCAGTCGCAAGAAGGGACATAATAGACAGCCGAAGTGAAGTTGAGGATGCTATGAGAATAATGTCATCAACATACATAAGTATATATATGCCATGTCAGTGCCCTTCCTATAAATAAATAGTGACTGATCGGACTTGCTGTGAGAGAATCCCAATTTAAAAATAAATTCTGCAAACCTGTTATACCATGCCCTAGGAGCTTGTTTCAGACCATATAATGATTTCCTCAATAGACACACATGATCTGGACGGGTAGGATCACGGAATCCCAACGACTGATGCATGTATATCGTTTCCTGCAAGTGGTCATGTCAAAATGCATTCTCGACATCCAGTTGATGAATGGACCAAGATTTGGAAAGTGTCAAGCTAAGAACAATCCTGATAATTGTTGACTTGACTACCGGACTGAATGTTTCACCACAATCGACTCCAACATGCTGAGACCTGCCATCACCAACAAGATGAGCTTTCTATCTCGCAAAAGAACCATCAGAATTCTTTTTATGGCATAAAACCCACATAGACCGAATTATGTTCACATTAGATGGACGTGGTACCAAATTCCACGTCTTATTTTGAATAAGAGTTGTAAATTCATCTAACATGGCAGATTTTCAATTCGGGTCGGATAAGGCAACTTTGGGATTTTTTGGTATTGGTGATGGTTGGACGGAGGTAGTTAGGTTAAAATGGTGTATAGGTCGAAAAATTATGTGCATTGAACGGGTTTTCATGGTCCGTGTAGAAATAATTGGGTTGTTGTTTGAGGGATTGTGGGCCGGGGCAGTGGGCTCGTTCCTGTCACTGGATTGGGCTAGTGTGTCATGGGTAGGGGTTGGATAACAGGTGTAGGGGCTTCTCCTTGGTGGGTCGGCCTACCACCAAATGTGGATTGGGCCGTGATCGGGGGAAGATAGATAATGGCCTCGGTTCCTAGGTTCAACCCATTAACATTTTATGGTTGGGTCATGTTTTGAGGCCGCGGATTTAGGGATGGCCATACACTATTATTTTGAGAGTTTAGATGATACTTCAAAATTGGATGAATTCCGTCGTCCAGAAAATCATATGAAGGTAAGGATGTCGCTCGAGATGTTGCAAACAGGAAGGTAGATTCATCAAAGATGGCATGATGAGAAATAATGACTTTCCCACTTGATATATCAAAACACTTATATCCCCTATGATTTTGTGGGTATCCCAAAAACATGCAAGGAGTAGAACGGGCCTGAAGTTTGTGAATGGTGGTAGAAGGAAACAAGGGATAACACAAACACCCAAAACCCCGTAAATGTGTAGCTGATGGGAAACGGTGGTATAATACCTGAGTGGGTGACACATTGGAGATTAGTTTACTATGAAGAATATTTAGAAGATATGTAGCCATTTGAAAGGGCATGGTGCCAAAAATTTGGTGGTGTGGATTAATGCACAAGGATAGAGCGAGTCATATTGTTGATTGTTCGAATTTTTCTTTCGACTTTCCCATTTTGAGAAGAGGTATGTGGACATGAAAGACGTACAAACATCCCATTTTGGTGACAAAAATTTGTAAATTGGGCATGTAGAAATTCCCCCCCCCCCATTGTCACATTGAAAACTTTTAATGGTTTTGCCAAACTGAGTTTTGATAAACACACTAAATTATTTCAAAATGTTATAGGTTTGTGATTTTTGTCCTAAATGATATGTCCACAAAAAAATCGAATAATCATCAAGAATTAGCAAATAGTATTTTTGACCTGCAACGCTCAAAACGGGTGATGTCCACAAATCACAATGCAAAATATCAAATGACATAAAAGTATGAGTAGTAGACGGAGAAAATGGAAGTTTAACATGTTTACCAAACACACAGGTTTGGCAAACAGAAGATTCCAAACGTCTATTACAAGAAAATAAATTATTCTTCCTAAATTGATTAAAAATCGATGCTCATGGGTGTCCCAACCTATTGTGTCATATACTATAAGAGATGGCCACAAAGGTGGAAGGTTTGACCATGTGATTGTTGGAAACGGAGGTGATGGGATATAAGTCCCCCGTGCTATTACATCTCATGAGCGGCATCCCCGTATGAAAATCCTTCACAGAAAAACCAAACGGATCAAAATCCACAGAAACATTGTTGTCAATTGTAAAACGTCGAACATAGATCAAGTTTTTAATCAATTTTGGTGCATGTAAGACATTTTTCAAGTATAAAGGTGGGTGTGGAAATGGTAGTGTTACCTGACCAATACCATGAATTGGAATTTCATGCCCACTGTCGACAATAATGTTTTTATTATTGCTCGTATTAAAATAAGATGAAATATTACCTTGAGATGCCATCATATGTGACATATCCCCTGTATCCATGTACCACGACTCATCTGAAATATTTAGATTCATGTGGCTCATGACTTGTTCATGTCCGTGGGTGCATATCCGACAGAAGATGGTGTTTGTGCCGCAAATGCATGTTGTGGACGAGATCCTAGAAGACGGGGTTGTCGATTTGAAGAAGGAGGAGGCCTAGCCCATGAAGAAGTCGGATGTGGACATGGCAGGGCAGCTCACTGTGGGGCCCAGGCCCACGGTCAGTACTGCCCCCACTGACTTCCGCCACTGCCCGGGTTGGCCACCGCCGCCGGTATTTTGTCCACCTCCCCGGCCTCGTCCCTTTCCACCATTATTTTTTCCTTTATTGTTACGGTTTGAACCCCATTTTGCCATTATTTTGACGAGTATTATGGCCCCTTGAACCAGAATTTTGGGGCTCCAAATTAGTGGAAAATGAGTTGGTGGAGACGAGAGTCGTTCCGCCGGTGGTTGTGCTCGATGATGTATGCTTCACCTTCCTTGTTTCCTCGAGAATTAACCTCGAACGGGCCTCATAGAAAGGAGGCAATAGATTACTTTGTTGAATGAATGTAGCAACCCTATCATAATATTCATTCAATCCGGCAATCAACTGAAGTACCAACCTTTGATTCGTCATGAGCGAACCAACTTTGGACAGTTGGTCCACAAGTACTTTTAATTTTTGACAATAGGCTGAGATGTTGGAAAAATCATCCAACTTAATACTTGTAAATTGGTGTTCAGGATAAACGGCCCTAGACATTTTGTTATCTTGAAAAATATTTTCTAATCTTTCTCACGCCTGTTTAGCCGTAGAATTTGGTTTTAAGATGGTATGAAGAAGATCATTCGAAATTGTGTCATAAATCCATTGAAGGACTATAGCATCTAAGCGAGACCATAATTTCTTGTCCACCGTAGTGGTATCCGACGGTGACTCGAAACGGGATGATATGGTCAATCACCTAATAGGCGCGACAATGAATTTTGAATAGTTCTGCCCATGAGGTATACTGTCCTTTCTCCATTTCAAGAGTTATGCAGATAAAGTTCTTGACGTTATTAACGGCAAGAGCAGGATGAAATGTTTGTTTTTTCGGCCATAGATTCGACTTAGAAACAAAAGAAGAAGAGAGGTTGGTGGTGTTTTGATAGAATAGAATGGAAGAACCCTAAAGTTTGGAACAAAATATGGTCTTAGCCGGGGGGGGGGGGGGGCTAGAGAGTATTTTAGGTTTAGGGTTTTGGAATTGGTTAGGTTTAGTAAACCTAATTAGTGTTGGCAAAAAATAATAGGGAGATTTCGGTTTAGAGGAGAAAGGAATGAGAAAGAATTAGGGCAAATGATCTTTAGACTCTTGATACCATGTAGGAAGATAATTTCTTGATCAATGTTATTCCAAAGATACATATATATATATATATATACATATATCCTAGGCTTGAATAATGGAAGACTAATCTACATTACCTAAAATATAAGATCTTAATTACAATCATAATAATTACAATATATTACAATATTAATTATAATAAATGAGAAGTAATTATGGGATATCCTCATAATTACAGAAAAGTCTTCCGAAGAAGCAAGCTTCAACGCTCCCCAAGACAACAGAGCCATCATTGTGGGGAGGAATACCCGGTAGCTGTAGCAAAGGAAGAAGGCGTATAGGATCTGCTTGACCTCTCTGAGGGTAAATATAAGACATTTTTCTAGTCTTTTTTTTTAGCCAAAGTTATCCCAACTAGCTCCCTCTCTCGAGATTGCAATCCCTATCGAGTCGGGAAGGAATGAGACCCAAAGGGGAATTGGGCATCGGCCCTTTGTTGTAAACAATAAAGTTCGAGATTTATAAATCCTTACAAAGAATTGGGTAACATTAGGAGATCAAGTTGGAGATTCTTGCATACTTAAAATGTTTTATGGGTATTCCCTCAAGAGGAGGAGCTGAAAGAAGACCAATTAGAGTTTCAAATAAATCAAAATCTGATTTGGTAAAGTGCAGATGCAGGCACCAACAGACCTTCGTGATCGTGAAGAATGAGCGGTTGGCAGACCTTTGCAATTGCGAGGAGATATGGTGCGTTTGTGAAGCACCCTAAAGGCAAAGCTACTCTATCGCGATACCTAGATCACAATCGCACGAGACGAGTTTTTTTTTTTTTTGCAAATTTATTTCCCTTGTAGTGTAGTAGTTTAGGCCATTTTCAAGGATACTAATGTTTTTCAATTACCCTATTTAGACCTGGTACAAAAGATTAAGGATGATGGTTTTTTAGTTTAGCTTATTTTGGATATTGAAGATGATGTTTATGAAGCAACGGCGTCCAACTTGTTGATCAAAACTTTTTAAGATGTAATCACAAGATTAAAAAAAAATCTCTTGAGGGTAGTGTTAGGTTCACTTTGTCTTGTTAATTATTGGGTGATTGATTTTGTCAATTGTTTTTCAATTTCTACTTTGTTGGGTCTAACCTTAATCTTTTATTGCACTTCCTTCATTTCTTTGTTTTCCGCGTCTAAGATTTGTATCTATGTGACACTTTCAAAGTTGCCCAAACATGCATCTAGTTACCTTGTCATCAAATTTTGCATCTTGAGGTTGAAACTTATAGAGATGACAATATGAGATTGACAGTACTCATTATCCTGACTTTTTTGGAACGTTGATATGAGGATTCAAATCTTCTATCACAGAAATAGTTAAATCAGAAGTTAGCCTTAAAGCTAAAAAGAACAACAAAAGCAATACCTCATAGGCTTTAACAAGGGAAGCAAGCAGTTTTACTTTTTTTTAATTTTTTTTTTTTTTTTCGTTATGGTAATGCAATGCAAGAGGTCGGAAATCAGGTTGTTTTTTATGATCAAAAGAGCTTTTTTCTTATGTGAAATTTATGGACATCCGAAATGTCGGTAATGTTAGAAGACGACCTACGGAGGATAGAAGGTGAACCAGCTTCCTTTGGTCGCCTCTCCCATCTGGTCGAGTAGCTTTCGCTCCTTCCTACTTATTTTATTATAATATAAGCTTAAGCTGCTACGTGGCCTATTGGGAGCTTTTGAAAAAAAGAGTCTCTTACTTAACATAACTTCAAAATGAAAATCGAAAATGAATTCATTATAAAATCTAATTATCCTTTTCGAAGATTGTATGCCGGCATTGCGCAGTAACATACTATATAATGAATTTTGATAGCTATACCATGTCTATCAAGGTCATCATGGGTGTTCACTTGTTGGTAAACCATTGATTATGTTGATAATTAACTAATTAATTCAAGAGGTTGTCCACTAATGAGTTGATCAAATAGTAGACCATGGGTAAATACTTACTCATATCGGGTGTTAATACCAAACTAGTGTAATTTATTATGGTTAAGTGATTTAATGAAGTGAGTATATACATTAATTAATCATGATTAAGTGATAGTTATGTATATTCAAACACATATCATACATTCATGACCAACTTTGATGAGGAACCCAAAGTGTCACACTTTAACATAACTCGTTACATACTTGATTTCAAACATTTGGAAATCTTGAAGAATATTTTTGAAGGTTAGCATTTCAATAATATTCCTTTGGAAGTCACGCAAGATAAACTTTTGAAACATTTCATGTGTTATTATCTGTGATTCATAAGAAGATTGTGAACCCCTTCGGAAAATACTACAAGGAATATTTTGGAAATTCTTAACATAAGACAATAACAAAAGAAAGAACATACAAGCATATAACCTGCTTGTATTTGCACTTTAACCCCTCTTTGTGAGTTGGTATTTTGTGTGAGTTTAACATATTATATTTTTGAAGGCTTAGATGTTTGTTTGAGGTGGTAATACGATTGTCCTTAGAGGCACCACTCGTTGTCTTAAGCAAAAGACTTGTCTCTACACTATATATTGAAATGAGAATTTAGGATGAACGAATTATTAGAGACTTTTCAGTCTTTTAAGATTTTCCTAGTGCAAAAATTTCCTTCTCCACATAAATTTCACAAATGATCAAAAATAACTATAGATAATCTCAATTTGTGGAAAGCCTTCGATGGCCGTCAGCGAGTTATGTTAGGTCAGCTTTTTAAGTAAGCTCTGTACGCTAGAAGAGTCACTCGAGTTTTTGCCTGCACCAAAATCGCACAATCTTATTTTGTCACTTAAAAGTCACGACAATACCTGAGTAACATATGGTCATAATTCAAAAAATATAACTTTTGATGGATCTTTTTCAACTTTTTGAAACAACCATTGTAAAAATAAAAATAAACAAATAAAAACTCATCAATAAGATCTTCGCCGGATTATCTTTTAATTTGTCACTTCTTTTCTATGTTTTATCAGCATACATTGTAGAATCAAGAAAATAATTTATTTTCATAATTGTTAGTTTATATAAGTTAAATACAATGCAAAATAATGACAATATCCTCTTGATTTTTCTTTTTCCAATAGAAGAGGCAACTCTAAGTCTTAAATTAACCAAACCAAAAGTTATCGTATTATATTTTTCATTCAGTTTGATACTTTAAGGTTTGAAATTATTTACTGTTGATTTTCTCAAGTATGTATGTATATATATAGAGAGAGAGAGAGCGAAACACACGCACACACACTCATGGCTCTCCTGTTCAAAAAAGAAAATGCATTTTTAGTTTGGAAGCACACTCTTGGAAGAGTTAATTGTTCCAGTACAAAAAATATTGATGTAGAATTAAGTATTATTGATATACCAAGAAAATGACCAGCACACCTCATAATTGAGTTCTTGACACCTCGTATCAGATAACAATTATAATTGAGTTCCTACATTTGAAAAATCTATGCCAACAAATAGTCGTTTTTTTTAGTCCACTCTTTGACACGTCCATTAGAAAAGAACACTCTTAGCCCCCAGGGGCACAGGCGACTTGGTAAGTGTCAAGGTGATTGGGGTACAACCACTTCGACATCGCGGGTTCGAATCCGTTTGGTGATAGTCTTTGCTGAAATATTACAAGGGCTGTTGTTGGGTTCGTGTCCCGTTGGTCCTCTCCCTTGTAGGGCTGCCACTCGCGCATATCCCTCGATTTACATCCCACTTGGCCAAGGGGCCTCTGGTACAGGGGGGGTTTCGCCTTCGGGACTTTCCCCTTCACAAAGAAAAAAACATTCTTACAACTCATGCTTTACTTCTTCGATTAAATTCTTGTAATCTTCTCCCGGTATGGGACACATGGATTCCAATTCCCATCCTTCAAAAATTGGAATCTGTGGTGTCTGACATTTGATGTAACATTGCATCCATCATTCCAATTTCGAGATCAATCCGACAATGAATCTGATCTTATCTGTCATTTCCCTTGACACGACACAAAAGACGACTGTTGCTACGAGACAGTGTATAACTGGACAAAGCATTTATCCACATCATGATAACATCTGGAAAATTAGTAGCAAAAACGAAGAACATATTGATTTGTTAGGACTATAGGACTGATGCTTATTGGGTGGACTGATGCAGTGCAAAATCTGAGCATCTAAAGATGTGAGCTCATGAAATGCTTCTACAGCATTTTTTTTTAGAAGGTAAATAATTTTATCAAAAGTCCAAGTAAAACACCCGTATACAAGATGTATACGGAAACGTGGAAAACCTACAAAAATATATGAATTTATACAAGTCACACCCAATCGTCTATACAAACAAGAACCTCATGGGTGCACCAACAAGAAATAAGGGATAAGAGACTATCAACGGTGCAGAATCAATCTCTACCCTTCAAAAACTTTCATGTTTCTCCCTCCAAACATGAATGCTAGTGGAGCACCTCTCCACCACGCCTTGCGTCTTCACCTCCATCCTCCATAGTTCCAATTGAACAATAATTCTTTCATAATACCTGCCATCACCCGAGATACAACAAACCATCACAGAATTTTCCACCATAAGCAAGAGACTACCCTACTACAATGCAGAAGAACATGTACCCGTGACCTTACACACATAGCACCAACCAACGTAAGTAATCTCCCTCAAATTACCAGCCACCAAAATCACCCATCATGCTGCTAACCAGGTTAAAAAAGCACATCTTTCTCGGTATCTTAGGGATCCAAGCTGAGATGTAAATAGAAGCTATACCTCCTCCCTAGTCAAAAGCTTCTCATAACATGAGTTAACAGAAAATACACCATGTTTCCCCACCCCCACCTTCAATATCATGATAGTCCTCTTATGTACTTTGTTTGTAAAGCAATTCATCAGGCATTGATATTCCGACACCTTCCAATCTTGCACGTCCCTCCTAAAACTCAAGTCCATCCAGTAGCCTCCGGATTCGTTGAACTGTTTACCTCCTCTGCTGGCACCAAATTATATGTAAGTTTGGAAAAGTAAGCCACGAAATATCTATTGGGTTTAAATTATAGATTGAATGGAAAATGGAGCATTTGTCCCACATCGGTAGTGGAAAGAAAAGTGGGAGTTCCCTCTTGCTTTATAAAATAAGCATTTGTCCCACATCGGAAAAAGAAAGGAAAAGAGAGGTGTATATGTTACATTACACATTCTCCAGTCACTAAAAGGGTTGAGGGGGCAAGGACCCCTCGCGCCGTCGTCGTCGCTCGCTTCGGCTTCGGCTTCGGCTTCGGCTTCGGCCTCGGCTTCGGCTTTGGTCAAATGATGGCACTATTGACAAATATAAGGCAAGACTTGTGGTCAAAGGTTATAGACAAAAAGAAGGCATTGATTACTTTGACACATACTCGCCGGTAACAAGAATAACATCTATTCGGGTGTTAGTGGCAACGCGTCCGTATATGGTCTTGAAATCCATCAAATGGATGTCAAGACAGCTTTCTTAAATGGAGAATTGGAGGAAGAAATTTACATGGAACAACTTTGGGTTTTGTGGTTCCTGGTAAAGAAAGGAAAGTGTGCAAACTTGTTAAGTCACTTTATGGACTTAAACAAGCACTCAAACAATGGCATGCGAAATTTGACCAAACAATGTTGGCAAATGAATTTAAGATTAATGAGTGTGACAAATGTGTTTACATTAAAAAAATACTCCAAATCATGAAGTCATTGTTTGTTTATATGTTGATGACATGTTGATAATGAGTAGAGATATTACCGATGTAAATGCTACGAAGCGTATGTTGGCTAGCAAATTTGATATGAAGGACTTAGGAGTTGCTGATTTGATCTTAGGCATCAGAATTCATAAAACTCCACAAGGTCTAGCATTATCGCAGTCTCATTATATTGAAAGAGTACTTGACAAGTTTAAGTATTTAAATTTCAATGTTGCAAAGACTCCAATTGATATAAGTTTTGCACTTCAAAAGAATGAAGGTGAAAGTGACTCACAATTGGACTATGCACGAGTTTTGAGAAGTTTGATGTATATTATGAATTGTACACGACCAGATATAGCATGTGCTATAAGCAAACTGAGTCGATTCACGAGTAATCCCAATCAAACTCATTGGAAGGCAATGAAACGAGTCTTGGAGTATTTAAAACACACCCAAACCTATGCTTTGCATTATAATAAATATCCCGCAGTAATTGAGGGATATAGTGATGCAAATTGGATCACCGGATCATCGAAGTTAAATCCACGAGTGGATATATTTTCACCGTTGGTGGAGGAGCCAGTGTCTTGGAAATCATCAAAACAGACATGCATCGCCCGCTCTACAATGGAATCTGAATTTATAGCTTTAGACAAGGCCGGTGAAGAAGCTGAATGGCTCCGGAATTTCTTAGAAGATATTCCATTCTGACCCAAACCTTTGGCTCCTATATGTATACATTGTGACAGTCAAGCAGCAATAGGTAGGGCAGGGAGCGTAATGTACAACGGAAAATCTCGTCACATACGACGAAGACACTATACCGTTAGACAACTCATCTCTAGTGGTGTTATCACGATTGACTATGTAAAGTCAAGAGATAACGTGGCGGATCCGCTTACAAAAGGCTTATCTAGAGAGGGAGTTAGTAGATCATCAATGGGAATGGGGTTAAGGCCGAGGACAAGTCATCATGGCGGTAACTCTACCTAGCAGACTGGAGATCCCAAGAGCTAGGTTCAAGGAGATCAAACAAAGTTGTGACTGACGGTTCAACATTGTCAAATAACCCAACCCATTGTCGGATGAAGACAATGTTCAGAAATAAGGATAAAACTTTATGGCTTGTTAATGAGTTAATAAAGCATTAAGGTTCTTTAATGATTATCTAAATCTGGCAGTGTATGACCAGATAATGTGGCTATAGGACCACATGTTTAGAAATCACCTATGTGAGTGTTAAGTGTAAGCCGCTTTAAAGGGGAATGACAGGTGAAGGCCCATTCTCTATGCACTCATGAAACCAGGAGGTGTTCATGGCTGAAACGAACACAACCGTGAGAACCATAAACGGTTGAGAGTTGATTGTGTGACTTATGTTGTCTAGGTATACAACAAAGTTCGACGGTTCAAATATATCAAATCTACCGATTGATCGAATATATCCGATATAAGTTCACTACGGAAAGTTCAAAGGGAAACCTACTTATCCAGACACAGTCAATCCTCGCTTGTATATCACACTTGTCTGCGCATTCTTTTATATTATAGACATTCCCCATTCATGTGGGGGATTGTTGGGTTTAAATGATAGATTGAATGGGAAATGGAGCATTTGTCCCACATCGGTAGTGGAAAGAAAAGTGGGAGTTCCCTCTTGCTTTATAAAATAAGCATTTGTCCCACATCGGAAAAAGAAAGAAAAGAGAGGTGTATATATTACATTACACCTTCTCCGGTCACTAAAAGGGTTGAGAGGGCAAGGACCCCTCGCGCCGTCGTCGTCACTCGCTCGGCTCGGCTTCGGTCAAATGATTTGATTGATAATCTTTTTGGACCAAATTTTCTTTAATTTTAATTATTTAATTAAATTAATTGACTTATCCAATCGTACCCGTTAGTGACCCGAATCCGCGTGTCTGAACCGCGACCCGATTTCTTTCCCATATTTAAATTTCCCACCAGTTTTTAATAGTTGTTCAGAAGGGTTGCAAACCTTCAGAAACAGTACTTCCATGGCTATAAATTCGTTTGATTCCTCAAAATTTTACTTACGAATTTTCTGAACAACACACACTTCTTCTTCTTCTGCACAAATAAATTATGTGTGATATACTGTCGTTGAGTGGTTCGCCGCTACCTGAATTTGGAGTACTACTATTCTGGTAAGATAATCGTTCTATCCTGGGAGGGGATATTCCATCAACCTCGAGTACTGTGAGGGGAATAATTTCCTTAAGGACACACTTTGAACTAAGTGGGCTCGATTATATTCTGAAAAATTATTCTTATTTTTTCAACACTGATTCTGTTTATTTTCAGTTATTATTATTTTGGAATACATATTAATAACAATATCATCCTCACACCACCTGTGCCCCCCAAAACTTAACCTCCTCTCTATCTTCCTTGAAGACATTACCACTAAACTCTTCTTACCCCTTCAAAATATTCTTCCACAGAGCACACCCACAATGCTTGTACAACATAACTGTGAAGGATGGTCAATATAACACTTGATACAACTCATCTCCTCATACAACATAACTGTGAAGGATGGTCAATATAACACTTGATACAACTCATCTCCTCATGGGACAATGGCGCTTAAAATTCTGTTTTTGTTGGGCCCTGTAGATAACATCAGTGTCGCCAGCGGGGCATTTGAGCAATTGGAGCAAATTCGCAAATTCCTGTATTTGGTTTAACTTGTTGGAACTTAGCGATAAAGTCCCTGTTTGAGTTTGATTCCCTCAAGTTTGACATCTGATATTTAAGTCTTTTGATCTGTCGTTGAAGATAGGAAGGTGAATATTCCGATTGAAGACCACGATCCACAATAAGTGTAACTGTATCTCTTAGTGCACATATTTCATAGTTTATAGTGTTCCTCTGCGAAAAAGATTAGATTAAACTTGATTTTGGACTTCAGAAGAAATAATCATGACGCTATTGGCTAACAGGCAGGAGAACATTCATACCTGGGCTCGATAAGAACTATTTCCAGCATGAAGTATTTGCTTGGCAATCTGTTCTGAGTGCCATACATAATCCTTCAAGAGCGACACTGACGAAACCAAGTCAACAAGCCCAAACTCATAGACATAATTAAATGCCAACAACCATTGCTTGTTATTTCTAAGATTTTCAACGAAACCTGCAACTCAAAAAAGACAGAAAAAACAGGGAGAAAAGATCATTCAGATAAATCAAAGGTGGTTCAGTCTTTGGCTATTTGCAGCGAAAACAAAGGGAGAGTAGTGTAAAAAATGGTCCCCGTCAGCTAAAGTACCCAATAAAATGGCCAAATGCAAATATCAGCTACAGTAAACAACTAAAAATTTTGTTCCAATAGAGAGTGGATGATATGGAAATTGTACGTTAGAAGGAACAAGAATTTTAGCCAATGCTGATGTTGTCAAACATCAAACCACACCATCAAATTAACTAAAAAGAATGCATTTTCTAGTTATATTGGCATCAAAATATTTGGAAAAAGGGATCAAACAATAAAAGAAATGTAAACAAAGGTTTATCAGCTCCAAAATTATCACCAACTTAATTCTGAGCAATGAGATAAGAACTCCTCACCATCCACGTCACTCCATTTAAGCTCGTCTTGAACTAATATTTAACAATTGAAGTTCTTTGACACTAGAATTTCTCTATCTTTTCAACTGGCATACAAATCCTAGCGAGATAAACCCCTAATATTGGACCTAAAGTAAGCGTAATAATAAAACTAAGCCTTAATTCCGACTAAGGGGTTATCAAAAAAAATCCCAACCTAATTCATACTTGCTCAAATGGATCTTTTTCTTTCATTATACTCTATTTTCCGCCAAGTCTAGATGGATCCGAAGAGATTATACGCCTTTTGAGGTAACTTCTCCTTTCATGCACACCTGCACTGGTACATCTAAAGGTCTACATAAAGACAAGACTAAATCATTGCAAACAAGCTTCTCCTATTTTATCCACAGTATACTACTTTCACTTTTTGTCAAATGTGATCATTTCTAGTGTTGTTTGACCTTTTATGACTGCTGATTCATCATAAATCAGATTCATTTTACAATAAAAGTCAACCTACCGCAATTCTCCTCCTTTATAAACTGACAATGTGAGAAAGCCTACATAGATGAGGTTATTTCGGCAAATAGCTTAGACCTGTATATTGCCAAGACTACGGCCGCCCAGGAGAAATTCCATGTTCCTTGGATAAAGTTAAACCAACTTCAACAACAGGAAAAAATCATCGTACAAAACGAATGATGCTGGTCCTAGCATGTCTGATCAAATTATCCTCTTTTGTAGTATGCATAATATTAAACAACAAGATGTATCCTACAATTTCTGATTCTACGAAGGATATTAACAGGATCTAACCAATTAAAAGGCAACTACAACCAAAATTTCATAATCAAATGAGAAATGAACACTGGTAGAGATTTGTGACCCTGCATATGACCAGCGGCAGTGCAGCACCTAATTCATATTGGGAGGTGATTGTGTGTGTACATGGGCGAGCACATTTCAAAGTGAAACAAACAACAGAAAGAGAGAGGAAACATACATTGGATCTTATCTGTCAACCCAAGGATTTTGACCAAAGTAACAACCCTTTCAGTTGGTTGAACTTTCTCCAGGAGACCTAAAAGTCTATCTGAATGGAAAGAGTCTGTTATATTATAAATAGCTAAAAGCTGAAAAAATGCCACCACCTCGGTAGAATTTAGTTGGGAGCCGATCAACGTAGAATACCAGTCAAATGCAAACACAACAGCCTCCTTTTTAACATGAAGTTCAATTTCTGGAGAAACTTCTCAGCTGGTCCAACAAATCAGAGAAACTCCTCATAACTGATGGGAAGTTTTCACACCTCACTAATTGTGTGGGATGACAGCTCCGGAAAGCATCCAATACAAGCAAAGCAGGATCAGATGTACGATGTAAACTTGAAGCACAATTGCAGATTACATCGTGTCCTTCACCTTTCATATCCATGTTGCAAATAGATTCATATGTACAGCCTTGAGCCTGATTTCTCTTGGATCTTTCTACGGAAGAAAAATCATCACTTCCTGAAAAAGGCAACATTAACACAAAGTCTAGGAGAAAACTTGACAATACCATATAATTTTTTTTAGATCTGACTACATACTTGAAGTATTATTTGAAATACCAAGGACGTGACAGATTTCAGATGTATTCACATGCCGTGCTACCTTGTCATACAAACTCTCAAGTTCGTCTTTATCGAAGGCAGATGCCAATCTATAGCAACCTAGAAGAAGCAGAAAACCCAAGATTGCCAAATGGTTTTCCATTTCAGCCATCATCTTTACTTTCCAGGCAAATGCAAGCTTGCTTGCTTCTAATTTAGCCTCTGGTTTAATCCCCGGTGAAAGTTCCATCAATTGTTCTAATAAAAGGATGCAACTCTGCCTGATAATATTACGATGAAATCCAATCTCTTCTTTCTGATGGTCGGGAGGATAAAACCCATCCAGTGCTTCCAACACAAGCATACCGAGTCCAGCGACATTAGAAGAGCACTAAAGACTTCACTGCACAACAACTTGTGCTCCATCAAATGCTTGTTTAAGAAATTTTGCAAATTCTTTCCACTCATGTTCATAAGGATAATGGACATAGCATTGGAATGGCCTAAAGTGCAAGCTCCCTCGCGAGCCGGGCTTTTAGAGATGAGGCCTTTTGGCGAAGCCAAGTCAATTTCGGGCCACCAAACCCTGCAACTGATGAGAAGGCCCTATGGAGTAAAGGGGGCTGTAGCAGAAAATGATGCAGAACTGAGGGTGCCTGTGGGAATAGATGGATTAGTAGATCCCATCTGATTCACATTAGCTTGCTCTGGCTTTTTAGCCACACAAATGACAGATAATGCAGCTTGATCTTCCTTCTGCCTTGTAAGCAATTCTATCTGCTCTTCAAGTTGTTCTACCGGATATTGAGACTGAAGTTTGTAATCCAGAATACATCTGATAACAGCTCTAACAGAAGCAACACTTCGTTCAATGGCTTCAATCTATTGGCAACATTTTAAATAGAAAATTCTAAAACATGAGTCTTTGATCTAAAAGGAGGTTAAGATATTGGCAACAGTAGTGACATAGTACCTTTTCTTGGACTGAGCAGGTCTCTTTCTCATAGACATCCACATAATTACAGTCAACACATTCCAAGTAATCTTTCAGAATGGCTGAGGGTGGGAAATGTTCCACAAGTCCAAAAGCATAAGCATATCTAATAGCTTCAAGATGTTGCTGCTTGGTCAGAAGATTCTGGACAAACCCTGATATCAGAAGAGAATTTTTACGGAAGGGAATAGGGGAAGGGTGAAATGGGAAAGGGCTAAGCTATCAAAGGAGCAGGGAGGGATATTGTCAGATTTTAGCAATAAATAATAAGTCTCCTTATGCAAAAACGAAAAAAGTAATTAGCCTCTACGAATCAATCTTTTTGTTCCTGAATTTTTGGTGTAATCAGGACCTTGTACAAGATGCAGATGACATTATCAACCTGATCAGCATCAACGCACAAATTGTATAGCGTTCATCAGCACAATCTTTGTGCTGTTTTGGTTCCAATAAAATTCTTACCCTTATCAAAGAAAACCAAAAGTCTCCTAATGAAATGGCTATGGAGATATGGCAATGAACAAGGAAGGAAATTATCAAAGCACGCTAAGCAATGTCACTGGAGCACTAAAGTGAATACGGCATAGTATTGTGTTGGAGCCTGGAAGTATATTAGCAAACTACCGCAGGAATCATTTCTATGTGTCTTTTGCAGTGGGGGATGGATGCTTGTTAATAGTATCTCTCACCTTAGTTTATTAACAAACAAACAAAAAAATACCAATATACTTACAAGGTAAATTCTGTTCCATACCAAGAGAACGACAGTCTGCAAATTTGTCATGCTTAGCAACAATCTCCAGCAGAATAATAAGCTCATCAGCATCAAAGGAAGAAACCAAATTGTACGCAGCCAAAAGATACAAGAAACACAAGATCTTGTCTTGGTTCCCTTCTGTAGCCTTCATTTTAACCTTCCAATCCCTTGCAATGTATCTTGCTACTCCCCTCACAGAACCTCGAATCTCTGGTGAAACCCTAATTAACTGCTCAAGCAGAAGAATGCAGCTCCGTCAGGCAACACTACCTTCAAACTCTGTTTCCCTCTTTCTGAAATGGGGAGGATAGAACCCTTCCATTGCATCAAGCACCAATTTTGCAGGGTTAGGAGACATCTGAAGAGCCTCAAAAACGTCATCAGACATAAAATCCAGCTCTTTCTGATGCTCATTTAAGAATGTCTGTAAACTCTTCCCATCCATTATCACAACAGATGTTGTAACAGCAGAATTTCCTACAATAGTATTGATCCTGTCCACTGCTACATCTTTAGTAGGTTCTGTCTTTATGAACGCAACAGTAATAGCAGTCAACTGCTTCTCTTTCTCTCCGAGCTCTTTAGAACGATCCTCACAATGTTTCTCTCTTGATTCAAGCTCTTCTAATCTATCCTTAATCTTCTCCTCTCTAAGCATAATATCTTTCATGCGTTGCTCAAAATGTCCTTGCTCTACCAGGAATTGTCTTTTCTGATTGAAAGCCCTCATAGCTTTTTTTTTGCAGATTCCTCTGCTGAATCCAGCTTCTTCTCCTTTGAATTAAGTTCTTCAAAACGCTTGCCCCTTGAGTAGAATCAAGCTCTCTCTCCCTTAAAAGGAGATTCGCACTGAATGACTTCAAGTGTTCCTCCTGGAGCTCAAGTTTCTTCTTCATTGCACCAAGGAATTTCTCCTTGTGCTCAAGTTCCTTCTTCACTAAGGACAAGATGTCCTTAGATTCAACTTGCTTTCTAAGAGCATCAAGTTATCTGCTTTAGCTTTGAATTCCTTTTTTACCGACTCCAATTCATTCTCCTTCTCCCTCAGCTCCATTTTGACAAAATCCAAGCTTTTTTCCTTTTCTTTAAGTTCCTTTCAAAACATCCAAGTTACTTTCCTTCAGTGTCAGTTTTCTGTTCATACTATCCAACATGTTTTCCTTAACAACAACTTCCTCCTTCATAGAATCCAAGTTAGTTTCCTTCTCCCTTTAGTTCCTTTTTCACGTAGTCCAATTTTTTTTCCTCTTCTTTAAGTTCCTTCACCACAACATCTAAGCTACTTTCCTTCAATGTCAGTTCTTTCGTCATACTATCCAACCTGTTTTCCTTAACAGCAAGTTCCTTCTTCATAGAATCCAAGTTAGTTTCCTTCTCCCTTAGTTCCCTTTTCACATAATCCCTTGTTTTTTCCTTTTCTCTAAGTTCCTCCTCCAGATAATCTAACTTACCTTCCTTCACTGTTATTTCTTTCTTCACACCATCCAGCCGGTTTTCAATAACAGTAAGTGCCTTCTTCACAGCTTCCAAGTTATTTTCCTTTTCTATAATTTCTTTCTTCAAAGTCTCCAATTTACTTTCCTTTACTCCAACTTCTTTCTTCACACTATCCAAATTAGTTTCCAGAACAGTGAGATCCTTCTTCACAGACTCCAAGTTATTTTCATTCTCGTTTAAATCCTTTTTCGCATAATCCAATTTTATTTCCAAATTATCTATGATACTTTCCTTCACTCTTAGCACTTTCTTCACACCATCCAACCTATTTTTCTTAAGAGCAAGTGCCTTGTTCACAGAATCCAAGCTATTTTCCTTTTCTCTATGTTCTCTCTTCATAATCCCCAGTTTACTTCCCTTTGCTCTTAATTCTTTCTTCATACTATCCAACTTACTTTCCTGGACAGTAACATCCTTCTTCACAGATTCCAAGTTATTTTCATTCTCCTTTAGTTCTTTTCTCACACAATCCAAGTTATTCTCATTCACCCCTAATTCTTTCTTCACATTATCCAACTTACTTTCCTGGACAGTGACATCCTTCTTCACAGACACCAAGTTATTTTCATTCTCCTTTAGTTCTTTTTTCACATGATCCAACTTATTCTCATTCACCCTTGATTCTTTCTTCCCACTATCCAACTTACTTTCCTGCACAATGAAATCCTTCTTCACAGAGACCAAGTTGTTTTCATTCTCCTTTAGTTCTTTTTTCACATGATCCAACTTAGTCTCATTCACCCTTAATTCCTTCTTCACGCTATCCAACCTACTCTCCTTTACAACAATCTCTTTCTTAACAGATTCCAACCCCGTTACCTTACCTTCAAATTCTTTCTTCATACTCTGAAAAGTATGTTCCTTGACTTGAAATTCTTCCATCTTTTCAACCAAATCTTGATATTTCAACTCAAGGGCATCTGTTTCTTGGTGAATCCATGACTGAATCTTTTTCAACTCAAGGGCATGTGTTTCTTGGTTAATCCAACTCTTAACCTTGTTCAACTCCTTCTCTTTCACATTAATCCCCATTAACTTCTCCTCCACATCCCTATTTGTTTCCTCTCAAATTCAACATCCTCCCATAGTCTTTCCACCATCTTTTCTTGATCATTTAACTTCTCCTCCCTTAACTTAACAGTCTCAGCAAACCCTTTTCTTGCCAAAATCAACTTCTTCCACTTTGATTCCAACTCCTCTTTCCTCTACAACCTAAATGCATCTCCTTGGACTCTATCTCAATCAAGCATTCTTTCAAACAGTTGTTGGACAATTTTAAGTCTTTCTCATAACTTCCCCATTCTAATATTAACTTGAGTATTTTTCGCCTTAACAACTGTTTTCTCCTCGTTGTTATGCAATGCTTCTGATATCTTTTCCAGTACGCCCATATTTCTTCACCAAACATACATGCAAACAACAACAACATTTAAAATATCATTTTTACTAACGGTTATTCTAAAAATAAAAAAGGGAGATCAATTTTACCTTGAACTATTTGAAATAGGGTGGTTTTGCTCTTGTTCTTTTAATTTTTTTTGGTGGGAGATCAATTCGAGATTTTGTTCTTTTAAATTTTTTATTTTAAATCACAATATTTTTTTAAAAAAATTATATATTAAATGAAAATTAGACAAATAAAATAGAGAAAGTAATAAATTTGTGTTCTAGCTAACGACTTAATTTTTTTTTTATGGTATCAAAGTTGACATAAGTCCCTCATTCGAATCTCATGTTACTTTTTGACAAAATTAAAATCACCCATATTTGACTCCGGCAACAAAATCTTATGCGCATATATAAAGTGTAATGAAGTAGTTACGAACTTCAACGCGATCAATATATATTTATTTATTTGCTCTATTATTATACAATAATAAAAAATACTTTTAACAAATATAAATGACTCATTTGGTTTGGTCATTACACTATGAAATTTAATGTTATCTTATTCAATATTTGGTTTATATTTAAAATTATATATAGATAATGTTAGTGTATTTTAATACGCCAACAAAGGTAGTATGTTGTACTTAATATAACATTAACTAACAATATTTTTTGTTAAAATCATGACTCAAAATTCAAAAAGCACTAGATAATTTACTTCGCACGGTAATAAGAAATTCATAAATTTATTAAACTAACTTTCTAATGTTTCTTAAGAAAACATGTAAAGAACAAAAGGATTCAAGAAATTTTGATATCATGTATAATTAAAAAATAAAGATGGTTAGCTTTCATAATTTTTTCTTTATTAAATTCTAAATAAAACTATAAAATAAAGACGAACCAAAATAAAGAAGCCATAATCAAATTACACCAAATACAAAAAATCTAATTGTACGAATCTTTTCTTTATAATTGTTATCTTTATTTTTTCATACCTTTTCCCTTTGTTTACCCATTAACTCCTTTTTTTCTTCTTTCTTCCGTGCTTATTTCCTTTCTGTTCAATTTTTAAAGAAATAGAAATGTCTTATCTTCCCTTTCTTTCATCCTTCTCTATCTTCTTATCACCTTCCATAATACTTATCCTTCCACTCTAAAATAATTTCTCTTAGTCCTTAAAATTGTTTTAGTACACTCAAATTGCTCAAAGCCTCAAAATATATTAATTTATTTGGAAGCTTATCCTATTAATTTAACGGACAAAAAAATTACGAAGAGAATCCGCAAGAGTATGAAAAATATTTCAAACTTCAGTATCTTTAAAAAATATCTCAGTTGATTCGCCTGAATATATTATTAAATTAGAATCATTGAGAAGTAAAAATAACAAAATCAAGAAAAAGAGCGCAATAAAAAAATTTGAAAGAAAATATAATGAAATGAAAAGAAGCTATATATACTGTACCTAGCTTTCGTCACACTAAATCAAATTTATTCAAGAGATTGAAAATTTTACACGTCACCTCTAATCCTTTTACATTTAAAATAAAGCTATAATTAAGAAGTAACTAAGAATTAGAGTTTAAATCAATAAAATAAAAACAAAAGTTGAGTGAAATATATTTTATTGTCTTCACGTTGTCAACGTTTGCTCAAATTAATCACTTGTATTGAACGACCTAACTTCTTTTCTCTGTACTATTAATCGTTACCGAAGGACTTGAATTATGACATTAGAAAAAGTAACATATGAATAAAGTTTATATACAACCGATATTGTCTCTCCTATGAGACCAAGGGAAATCACATTCCTCTACCCTAAGTGTGGGCCGTGACTACACTTATATTCGCTTACAAGTTTATAAAGTTAATATTGATCTCCCTTTTTATTGGATATGCTCACCCAAGAACAATACTTCAAAATGCACAATTATCATCATAAGATAGATCTTTATGAATAACAACAATACAAGAGTATAGTAAATTTCTAATGACATTTTGGTGATGACCAACCGGTGAACCGGAGCAGTCACCACCTAGACCACCACCGCAGTTACCACCGCCGTCTCCGACGAAGTTGGTGACGAAACACAACCACTGGTGATGACCAATCGGTGAACCGGAGCAGTCACCACCTAGACCGTTGCCGCCGTCTCCGGCGAAATCAGTGAGGAAACACAACCACTGGTGATGACCAAACACAACCACCGGTGAGCCCCCAAATACCGAGATCCGAACACCGCCGGTGACCACACCACCAAGAACATCAACCCCTCATTGCCTCACCACTAGATCCGTCGACCACCACCGACGATCTCGCCAGACCACTAGCCACCCAACGCCTTCCATTGCTCCCTCTCTCGCTCCCTTCTTCTCTATCGTCACCACTGTCCCGTCAACAACTTAAACCTCCGCAAACCACCCAACTCAGTCAACAACCACAAACTGCCTTAACACCACTGCCAAACGATACCATCACGCCCATTATTTCGGTGAAACGCCAGCGATAAATTGACCTACCTTATGTTATTTTTTGATCGGTCGGAACCACTGCGTTGATGAAACCACTACCTCTTCTTCTAAAATGGACCGGGTTGAAACAATTTAAATGATGTGATAACGGGTTATGGGTTAAAAGAATTAAGTGGGAGCCTATGTGGCTTCTACGTGGATTCGATGTGGAGTCCAAGTTAGAAATCCGTCTAACTGAGGGCAAATCTAATAAGTTTGCTAACGAGAATGGTAAATTTGATTCCAAAGTTTGACGGAGGGCAATTTTAAACTATAAAACATAGTTGGAGGGCAAATTTGACCCTTTTCCCTTCTAAAAAATGTCTTTTAGTAATGTATTAATTTTGTTATGAATTATGACTTGCTCATTTGGTAAGATTATATAAGAATTGAGAAAATTTTAATAGTTTTTACAACTTGTGCGTTTTTTATGTCTATAAGAAAAAATACAACTTAAAAAAGCATGTCCAAATAAAATTTCAACTTCAAATTATCATAATTTCATTTTATGATTTCATCTCATAATTTCAAATTATGTCCAAACGAATCCTTAGAGTTCGTCTAACCATCATTCTATCTTATCTATCCCTTTTTCTATTTGTTAGTTTTGTTAGTATTTAATTTATCGTGTCTTTATTCTTTCTCATGCAATTAAACTTGTTTACTCCGGAGAATATATTTCTGTAAAATAATTTGTTAAAACAGTGTTTGGCAAGACTCAAGTTCAATTATCTTTTGTAATAAATGAATATTTTGTTATTGCATTTCCCAACAATCTAAGCTTCACGTGGTCTTCTCATTTGGTTCTCCTCTAACTCCAACGTGTTAATGTTTAAGATTTTATTTTGAAATTGTTTTTGCTAAAAGTCTCTTTTAAAAAATAATAATTTGCGTTTGATTGTTCTGAAAAACCTTCGTGCTAATATTAGAGCAATATTTTGTGCTTGACTTATATTTCAAAGTGCTTTCTAGAAAAAGCTACACTACTTTTTAATTCTTTGAAAAAAAATTCTGCTATTACTAAAAATTATTCTCTGTTTCAATTTATGTGCATTATTTGACTTGAAATAAAATTTAAAAAAGAAGGATTGACTTCTAAAATATGTGGTCTAAATAAAACTTGGAAAATTGTGTGGTATAAATCATTTCATTAAAGATAAAAAAGAATTTTAAAGTTAAATTATTTTTAATTATATAAAAATGACATTTTTTTAGACAGATTAAAAAGAAAATAGTGCTACATAAATTGTACAAATGGAGTACATTATTTTTCTCTATCTTAATATAATACCTTAACTTTCATAATAAACACTTTAAATATCGCAAAGCTTAATGAAATAGGCTATCAATCTGTCATGTTTGTCTGAGTTGTTACGCAACCTTAACGTCACTGATATGGGAATAATTATATTCCTCTGGTTCATTCTCTTGTGTAGCAGAAATGACGATTCTTTTAGAAAAAATACTACCCAAACTGTATTCATATTAACTTAACAAAACAATATTCATACTTCACATATCCTTTTTAATTAATTACAATATATATTTTTACTTTATCACGATATACATGAATTTGATTAACCCCCACCCCCCAAAAAAATGGTCATATTTTTCTTTTTAAAAATAAAATATTAGAATTTAAATATTTAAAAATTATACAAAAATTATTATAAATTGCAATTCTTTTTATATTAATATGATAAAAAAATATAGCTCAAAATATTTATTAATATTCATATAATTTAACTCTTGAAAAATATAATTTAACTACGTAATATTAGGACGGAGGGAGTACATAAGATTGCCGGTGACGTTGCTAGATTTCCATTACAGTACCACATGTAGAAGCAAACTGCCAGAGCTATGCAGAGAAGCTATGAAGGCAACAGTATACCTGAAACTGACAACAGTTCACCTTTTGAGGCAAAGGTCATTTACCAAAAGGGGCTCTAAAGTAGTTTAATTTGCGGAAAGCACAGGAAAAACTAAGGATCCTTTTAATATACTTTCTAAAGGAAATTTTAGTGTATTTTGCCCTGTTAGCACTAATCTCAACTTCCTGGATATTGCATTGCCCATTAAAACATAATCAAAGCACTTACGAGGTAATTACTGGTAAAACTCTATTTTACCTATTAATTATAACCTCATATGAATGATAACTAACTCGCTACACCAGATTAAACTACACATTGATAGTGTAATAAACCTTTATACAGACTGTCCATATAACTGAAATCGTAACAAATATAGTTCTTCTGCATAACTAAAATGAATTTTCTAATTGTGCAGTGTTCAAGGTTGGAACTTCGTGTCATGTGCAGGTGTTGCTCAAGTACATTCACAAGAATGGTGAAAAAACTCCTAACTACTGAAATCATGCCTCTGGTACAACAGAGGAATAGGCAAATTATTGCAAAATTTTCAGCACAAATGAGTGCCAGAACATGAACAAGGTGCGGGCAGCAACATTATCCCCCACAGTGATGAAGCGAAGAATTGATTAGATAAGGGCTGCAACACCAAGTTGCTGCATCTCTCTAAGCCTCCATATAGGGTAGATCGCTCCTTCTCCGAGTTCTTCTGCTTCTACTAATTGCATAGCCCAAGCATAGTATACAGTGTGTATTGTATCCTAAGTACCGCAACAAAATTAGCCATATCAGGGTTAAAATTCAAACTCAGAAGTCTTGTGAGCTACTGCAGATTGGGATTCCAGGGTATTTTAAAAGGGCAAAGGTGCAAATATACTCAACTTTGCAATTTAGAGCATTATAACCCGTCATAAAAGTGGTGTATATATACCACTACCATTATAAAAGTGGTGGATATATATCTCTGTCGTTACAAAATGGTGCAAATATACCCTTTTCGCTGACAGAAATTTTCTAAAAAAACCGTTTAGCTTATTTTTTAATTAAAAAAGTGTCTCGGCGCTTTAAAAAAAGTCTACCCATTTGTTTTTAGACATTTTTTAAAATCCAGATAGTAATTTTTTTCTGGTGGATTGAGTCTGATTTATTTAAAAAAAATATGTGGCTTTAGAAAAAATAAGTCCACCCATTTTTTAAAACAAACCCAACCCACTAGAAAAAGAAATTACCATGTGCCTTTAGAGAAATATGACTAGTCAAAAAAATGGGTAGACCTTTTTTTTAAAAGCCTCGTTGCATTTTTTTAATTCAAAAATAAGATAAATGATTTTAAATTAAAAAAAAACGTGACAGCAAAAATAGTACATATGCACCATTTTGTAACGGCAGGGGTGTCAGTTTGATTTCTGATGCTGTGTTAGTTAATGCTTCTTTCTTTCAGAATGAAGTTATCATGGCATCTTCGCTTTTGATACCATCATTTCCATAATGCTTTAAATTTCTTGATCGGATAGCTACTCGATGGAAGCCAAATGCACCTTCAACATCTACTGGATCTCAAAAGTAAGAAATTACGCATATTTTGACCAATTCAAGGTCAAAAATGGGGAGATCTGACTGTTTTTTCTTGTTTTTGCTTATGCATATGCCTGTCTTGAGCCGAGGGTACCAAAGTAGAGGTAAGGTCTGCGTACACTCTACCCTCTCCAGACCCCACGATGTGGGATTTCACTAGGCATGATGTTGTTGTAACGACAGAGGTATATATCCACCACTTCTATAACGGGGGATATATCTACTCTAAATCGCAAAGTTGAGGGATATATTTGCACCTTTTCCCTAGAAAAAATAAAGAGCTTACAATAAATTGCTATATTTCCATGGGTGGACTAGTACTGCTATAATTTGTGCCATTGAAAAGCAAAGATGTCTCAACAAAGAAGTTTTTCTAAGAAAGGAGCTTTAAAAGTCATTGAATTCAGAAATCTGACTGCTGCTTGTTAACATCCTTAGTTTAAGTGGTGTAACTCGCTTTTATGTACGAAGATCACACTAGGAACATAGAAAAATGACAGTTCGACAATTTGATATGATGAAGTTGTTGCATGATGCAATTCGAATATAAAATGCTCCTTTTGTTCCACTTTATGTGGCATTGTTACTATTTGGAGAGGCAGAGTTTTTCTTTGACCGTATTTTTTCAAATACTTTTTTATTATTTAGAATTGTGAACTTATGTGACTTGTAGTACTTATCATGTAGTTTCTAAATATGTAAATTTTATTTTTAAGAAAACTTAAATATTCTACGTTCAAATTCACATCGAAATTAGACAGTTTGGCCCCTGTACTCCAAACTGTCACATAAAGTGGAAGGGAGAAAGTACCAAATTGTCCAGCAGGGTCAACCAATTGAATAGCCAATGCAGGACATTAAATAGCATCAACCTAAAACAGGGTATGAAACTTACCTTTCCCCCTTCTTTAATTGAACCAAGTTTATCACGTATGCAGTAGACCTGTTGCGTCTGGAACTGTGAAAATTACCCAAGACAGACTACTATCAGGGTTTCTCCATCATTTATATACAATATGTTTTAAGTCTTTGTTAGGCAGAGAGCCCTTTCAAGAGGTGCATTGGTCCAGCCATCAAAAATGAGGAAAGGTGCTTACCGCCAAAATGATTATGGGACTGTCTCCCATCATTTTTGTCTCCCGTACTTCAACTTCCGAAATATGTAAAATCTGCAGAACGAGAGAGAGAGGGGGTAGTTAACCATATAGATTGTTTAGACATTTATTCGTGCATATAGAAGCGCACAGAAATAAAAGAAGTTGGATCTGCCCACCACCACTCTTTTTCTTTAGGGGGTGGGGGAAACTCATTTTCAGTAAGCAGACACGAAGCATCCAATACTTAAATCAAGGCCAATGAGAAACAGTAAACAGCAGATGCAGCGTGAACTAAAACTATAACTAATGACACCCTACAACCCTCAAAGAAACAAAAACAGAGCATTTAAAAGAACAAAAACGATACCTCTACAAGGTTTTAGATTTGTTGAAGAGGTTTCATGACGGAAGTCAGATAGTTCTGGTCAGGGACAACAGCTCTAAATCTATATCACCACAACAATATCTAAGCATAAAGTTTCAAGGATTAATGACCTTGAATTGACAAGCACAGAACTCACAAATTGTATCTTCACATTAACAGTATAAGTCCATGGATCAGCATAAAAATGTAATCATCTACATCAGTAAGAAAAGTGTCTTGGCTATTTCAAAATTATGAAACAATTTTAGTTCTATTAACTTTTTACTAACTTTTGACCTTGTCTGGCATGCTAATAGAAATCATTGAGAGTAGATTGTAACACTGAGAGTTTGAGCAGAGCAGCACTCTTCATTTATTGTTATTTCCCTTCAGTGTAAATAAGTATTCAAAATGGAAGCCAATACCATAACTTGCATTTTTCTTACCTTGTTATCAAAAATGATACCCTGGCTATCAAAAGCTTGATGCTCTGCTTTACACCGCTCAACTACCTCTTTGCTGCAATATTTCTTCAACACCTCCATATCTCCCTAACGACCCAAAAAGCAAGATATAATTGGAAGAAGATCAAAAAATAACATATTTAAGTATATCAACATGAGAAGATTCAATAAGCAGTGAAAGACAAACTTAAGCTCGGTTCAAGGCAGGAAAGGGGAGGGTAAGGTAAAGGTGGACCTACTGATGTACTTCTGAAGAAATTATCCATCCCTTCAGGTTATATGGTAAGGACACATACATCTCCTCTCTGTCCAACTTTGATGGGGTTGAAAACTAGAGATGGAGAGGTTGTACCACCCACTCCTAATTGTGAACCAAACAAATGACTAACCCATAACCTTCCTTCTGCCTCTCCCATTTCCACCCCACACGAGAAAGAGTATTAATTATGTCAATAAGCTTTAGTGAACTTGTGCATACTTACTTTGAAGAAAGCATTAAGAACTGGTCGAATCACTTCTTGAACCTCAGAAACAAATTCAGGTAACGAGAATGACCTTCACAAAACATACTTCAAATTTCTTAAACAAGCCAAAAATGATAATGAAAAATCAAGAAAAGGAAGGCTGTAATCATACGGATCTCTGAGGCGAATCTCTTTAAATGACAATGCAGCTGTTGATTCTCCAAACACGGTTTCATTTATACTGTAACATTAAGATGGAAATTATAAGTTGATCTTAAATTGAACTCTATCCAGGAGACAGCATTAAAATTGGAATGTATAGCCATACTCTTGGATTTTATGAACAACGGGATGATCACTCGTTTCCCATCGCTCACGAATATCTTCTGCAATCTGTCATGCCACATAAATATTTAAGGTAACTTCATATTAAATTAAATCCAAATTCATTGCTGCTGGTATCAGCTAAAAGATTTGTGCTAAAAATCCTCACCTATAAATGCTTTCTGGATCAATCCATGTATATCCTTATTGGGTTAAATATAGCGGACGACAAAGTTTGAAAATGAAAATTTATTACCAGTACAAAAGATAAAATTCTACTAAGAATCAGAAGTACCTCCTGGCTTTTTGTTACAACAGGTTCACTCATGCCAGTGAAGCGCTTAAAAACAGGGTGACCTTGCATCTGGAAATAAAAACTCAGGGTAAATTAGGATTATGAGAGTAGGAAGACAAGTTCAATTGCAGCTCAACAGGGACTATTATGAAAGAAAATTACTTTTTCCTTGAATGCCTCCCATTTCTTATTCCATTTCGATTGCTTTGACGGTAAGACAGCAACATCAGTCCGTGTGCTCCTCCCAAAGTTTGATGAAGTTTTTTGTGTGGGAGCAGAATGTTCGAGGCGCTTTCTCTTACCTGGAGTACCTTTCAATTCATCCAATATGATGCCATATCCCTTCTTGGCTAAGTCAACAGGCTTTGCTTCTTTTATTTTCTGGAAGGCTGGTGAGACTTTCGATGATAAAGATGAAGCAGCAGACTTAACCTTGCTAAAAACTGTTTCTGCATTATCACTGGAAGAAGATTGCTGCTGCTGCTCCTGTTGAGTTTTTGCTGATGCAGACTCACTACTCTCATTGGTATTTGAACCAGAAGTATCTGAATGACCACTTGATCCTGGAGCTTCTTCCTTCCCCATCCGGAAACTTCCTGTGACCTAAATACGAATCAGGGTTAGATGTCACCTCGTTAAAGAATTCACCATAATCGGACATGTGCTAAAAAGTGCTCGGTCAAATAATACCAACCTCCTCTTTAGTCGCAGATATTTTTTCCTCCACATTGGCATAAACCTACAAGACAAATTATATGAACTCAAAAGGCAGTGACTAAATATTTGTATAGGAACTTTCCGGATTCGGAGATTGAAAGATCAATATCTTTTTTTATGAAGGTGCTTATTACTGGCTTCAAGGAAAAGCATTCAGTACAAGAGTAAAAATGTTAGCTCCATTACATAATGTTATGATAGAACCAGGAAACTAGCCAAAAAACCCAAAATATGTGGGGGGAACACACAAACATGTCACTAAGTCAAGGTTAGGAAACTAACAAAATCTAGAAATGCATCAACATTATATACATAGGACAGTGTGTTCCAATCAAAGAATTTCCACGTGCTTAGCCCATGAAAAAGAATCAGATTCACACGAGAGGGACATGTTAAAGACATTATTAATTCAATAAAAGTATGCTATCTCTAACGGTTTAAGCTTTTTACATGAGATGGTTACACACTTCAACAACAGGACAGAACTTCACTGCAAAGCAGTGTTATCAGATGCTGGTGCATCAGACAAAAAGAGGTCCGGAGAACTAAAGCACCAAGAGAAGTCTCATGTTTTGCTGGACAGCAGTGCATGGTGCTTGCACAGGATAAACTATGTAGAAGACTTTGTTGCAAATATTACCCATAAAAAGACTTCATTGCAAATATTTGTAAACTAAAGCACCAAGAGAAGTCTCATGTTTTGCTGGACAGCAGTGCATGGTGCTTGCACAGGATAAACTACGTAGAAGACTTTGTTGCAAATATTACCCATAAAAAGACTTTGTTGCAAATATTACCCATAAAAAGACTTTGTTGCAAATATTTTCCATAAAAAGACTTCATTGCAAATATTTGTATTACTAAATAAAGGGGGGGGGGGGGGGGGGGGGGGACCGTGTACAAGAGGATCCAGCATCTGTAAGAGATGTTACATGTGTAAAACAGAAGTGGAAATCGTGAATCATCTATTTATTCACTAGAAGGCTGCAAAAGAGTTGTGGGACAGGTTTTCGACTTATTCTAGTATCAGAGAGGCATATTCGAATCCCCGAAAGCTGTCCATAGCTGCTGACAGGGAAAAAAAAGAAGAGGAAGCTCAGTTGCAAGCTATAGGAACTGTATCAGCATGTATTATATGAACAAAAACATAATGGAGGAGAACAAAATCAAGGATGTTTAGAAAGTGTTTACACTCCATAGATAGATTGAAAGCTAGATGTCTAGTTGATCTAACTTGTTGCTGTAATTCAAAGTTTGTAAATGATGTAATGCCTGGGCTTTATCTCCCTTCATTTTTGAGGGGGAGGTGACGGAGGGTGCCTTTATACTCATTGCATCCTCTGGATCCCCCATAACAGATTTTTTATTATTTTATAACAAAAAAAAGCAACAGATTAATATGAATAAACGTGGCATGCCATCTACATACCTAGAAGCAGGCAGCTTTGCACAGCCATAAACAGCTGCTAAAACAGACATGAGGAAAAATACATGCTTGGCAGCATTCATTTTGGATAATCTCATTCAACAATGAAATATTAGACACCTAAGAGACTGATGAAGGGTGCACTATTACCTTTTTTGCCGTAGCTTCAGCTTCTGTCCAAACACCATCGACATGCTTGTAAAGCTTCTCAGTTGTCTGCTTCGTTCTGCATTTGCCAGTTCACCATTTCAGGGTCCCCATTGGTAGTTCTGCCAGCCTTGACATACAACAGTATGTCTCAGCCCCTTAAAGAAAAGGCTAAAACCACTTTAACATTACATTTAAAGGAAATCTAAAAGGCACCTTGTTTTAAGATCTTCTTTCACCCCTTTCAACTCCTCTGCTTTCTCCTTCAGCACCTTGACTGACTGTTGGAATTCTTGATTACTGCAGCCATAAGCATTGAGGAATAAACGCAATGACACAAACAGACGGGGAGGGCAATACAAACTGCTAAAAACTTGATAATTGAGAAAAAGTTGCATTCTCTACCTTCTCACTTCAAAAGATACCAACATGTCCCCATACTACCCACCCCCAGGGAAAAAAAGAGATGCAAAGACTCAGATTGTTCATACTGCATTTCAACAGATCTTGTCAACTAGTGGCTGTAGGGTAGCCACTTCTGTTGGGGGGATTCTAAGGATAAAGATGTCGTATAGAAAAAAAGGGCAGCCCGGTGCACTAAGCTCCCGCTATGCGCGGGGTCCGGGGAAGGGCCGAACCACAAGGGTCTATTGTACGCCGCCTTACCTCACATTTCTGCAAGAGGTTGTTTCCACGGCTTGAACCCCCATGACCTCCTGGTCACATGGAGGCAACTTTACCAATCTTGAACGCAAGTAAAGTTGAGAGGAAGACATAACCCGCACTAAGAGGGAGAATAACATGTTTGAAAAAACTACATTGTCTAGAATTTACACATACTTCGTGTGTGTCCTTGTTTTGTATGACAATAGTGCAGACATTGGATGAAATGATCAGGAATCTCCTTTTTTTAAATGGTAATGTAAAATTGATCCGGAATCTTCTATAGGAAGAAAAAGATCGCCACAAGAAAAATCATTTCGTGGAGCAAAAGAAAAAAATATTTGTTTATAGAGGGAGGTTTAAGGGTCAGGAGACTAATGTATTTAATATGGCCATGTACGGAAATGGTAGTAGAGATACACACATAAAGAGATGAATTATGAAGAAGGTGATAGTTGCTAAACATGTGACATGAATGGATGATTTTCAGATGAAGTGACTAGCCATTTACTGAGAGCATGCCTGCGGAAAGGGATTATGAAGAAAAAAGACGACTTCACGAGATTTGTTGGCTTCGTCGTTGAGAATGGCAAAGTTTGGTTGGATATGTGGCATGAAGATGCAATCTATATTCCTTGGTGTTAGCTATTGCTAACAATAGGATGCAATTATGGGCTTGTGGCACACAGGACGTAAGAAATCATTCAAAGGAATATCGTGGGAATTATCCTCTTGAGGAGCTATTCAGATTGAGTATCCGAGAAGTGCAAGTGCCCAGAAAAAGTTTTATCATTACATTGAGGTGGAATGTGGGAAGGATATGATGGTATAAAGAGGGTCAGTGTGTGTATATTTTCATTAAAATCTTATTCCTTCAGTCTAATTAATTGAGGTGAAAAGAAGACATCGTAAATGGAGATTCTAATGCTAAGGCACCGAAGAAAGTTTCTCATTTTACATGGGTGTGTCACGTGGAATGAAATCCTTACAAAGACAATCCCCGAAAGAATAAATGCATTTCCTTTAAGTGGGAGATTTATGTGCAGAGGGCGCAAGCATATGTTGATCACTGGCCGTTTCACTACAAGTAGTTTTGGGCAGTGGAATTCACTCAATGTGACATTGATTGAGCATCCCAAATAGGGGGTGGGCAAAAAAACAAGAGAACCGAAAAAACCGAACCGAACCGAAATTCGGTTCGGTTTTTTTAAAAAAAAACCAATTTTTTGAAAAATCGAACCGAATCAAGATTTAGTGATTCGGTTCGGTTTTTTAATTTTGGATACGAACCGAACCGAAAAAACCGAATTAAATATATAATTATTCTTATTTTTTATTTTAGGCTACTACTATCTCTTGAATCATAGCCATTAAAGCCAATCTATGAAGCTTTTATGGAAGTCGAATGCGGCATGAACTTGATTAACATATCACGGAAGCATTGACATAAAATATAGGGAGAGAAAGTAGTTGTAAATTGGTAACCCAGTCTGATGTCTCAAAAAGGGTAATGGTGAAACTTTAAATGGTCATAACTTTGCGCTCGGATGTCCGTTTTACCCGATTTTTTTTATTTTGCGTATTTTTCGAGATGGGACCGGTCAAACTGCCGTAAGGCGGTTTGGTGCAGCCAATTTTTAGAAAAGAGTCCGTTTTCTCAATCAATTTGTGTTTTTCCCCAAATCGGTTTCTAATTTTCTTTTTTTTTAGTCAAAATCTCACGATATACAATACATTTCAATGTAGAAATTTCGTGTGTAATGTAGGGGTGAATGCCAATTTCAGTTTTGGAAATTCAAATTTAAAAAAAAAAAAAAAAATCCTCGACCTGACCCACTAGAAAAAACCAATATAATATGATACGTTGGGCGATATAAACTGAACATATCAGGTTTTATTAAAAAAAAGTTGAATTCGTTTTTAAAAAAAAAATTTTTATTCGGTTCATATTTTTCGAATACAAAACCGATATACGCCCACCCCTAATCCCAAAGATAGTGTTAGAGCCTAGAGTCTATGGAGAGATGGAGGTTAAAGAAGCTTTCAACCAAAGGAACTGGAGGATTTTCCAAAGCAATGAGAAAAAATTTACTCCAAGTTAGACGTAAGGTCTGCGTACACTCTATCCTCCTCTAGGGGTGACATATGGGGTAGGGGAAGTGGGGTGAGGGTAGGGCGGGAGGTGGGAGTAGGTGGGGTAGGGGTGGTAGGGAGGTAGGGGTTGGGGAGGAGTAGGCAAGGTAGGGGGCAGATATGTGAGGGTGGTTCAGTGCTTGGGTTGGGGATGGTGTAGGGGAGGGGTATGGTGGATGGATAGTGTGGTGGGTGGTTGGGGTGCGTTGGTGTATTTTTATTGTTCCGAAATAATAAAGGATTTTTTAAATAATTATTTACAAACAAAAATCTTAATCCATAGTGAAGCTCTAATCGTTAAGATTGAGCATTTTCGTGAGTCAAGTTTGGACATCATCAGGGGTTCATTTGGGTTGCTGATTTATGATGGGTCAACTTGGTTTAGCCCAAACCAACCCATCATCAAAATCACTCTTGCCCAAACCCATGAAACCTTGGGCGGGTTGGGCAGATCATTTGGATTTGGGCTAATTTTGCCACACCTACCCTCCTCATACACCACGTTGTTAGATTTCACTAGATATGTTGTTGTTGTTTATGTAAATATCTCATTTTTATTTCATACATATTTCGGCATAAAGAATTCCTTCACATAGATAGTTGGTACGCTTTTAGGGAGATCAAAAGTTAGCCTACATACCCAGATTGGACATATATCTTTGGCACATCTTCGCGAATTAATGAAATGATATCTGCTTTATAGCAAGCCCAACTATGATCACAAAAAAAAGCTACAAAGGAAACTTCTAATCTAAGAATCAAAATTTCCCAGCTATCACAAAATCCTTTTTTCTTCTTTACTACCATTATCCAAGGGAAAAATTGGTAAAAGCTGCAATTTTTCAACTAAATAGATACAAAAAACTAAGTAAAAAGCTATAGCATTGAAATGAAAAGCAATATCAAATATAGCAAATACCTGTCTACTTCGCCTTTAACCTTCTTGGATAACTCATTGAATACACCAAAATGACGAATACCTAGATACCTATCTGCTCCAACCAACCTCAAATTTGTTCCAACTCTACCAGAAACCACCTAATGCAAACATAAAAGTAAAATAAAAAAATCAAATTATAAAAAAGAACCAACAAAATCCATTAAGCACAAATTCAATAGCTTCACAATAGAACCTGTTGTGGTGCTAATATTCGGCGAAAAATAGGTTGTTTGGAGATAAACCAGTCCCGCGCAATCTTTCTGCTGGTCATTTGGTGTCCCTTTTCCTGTTTTATGAAGAAAAATTACAAATTTCTTGTTGTTGTTGTTGTGTCTTTACCTTGAGGAAAACGAAGGTCCGGTAGTAAGCACTTTCCTCACTTCCTGCCCTAATGCTAGAGGACTTGTTTGGGCCGCACGATAAGCCCCAATGTATTTTTCCTAAGGCTTTGATTCTTTTTCCTTTTGTTTAAGTAATTCAATCCTTTCTAGCAGTAGTAATTTGTTGGCTGTTCACCGTTTAGGAGTCAAAACGGGATTTCTAACACTTATTATATTACTTATTTTTTTAAGAAAAAAAGTATATTGAATATACTCCGTATATTTATGAATTTCATTTGGAAATTTTAACATATTTAATTTCACGTGATAAATTATTTCGAACCTTGCCATTTTTTCCTGAGGGAATTATTGTATGTATTGTTGTTTTGAGAACTTCATATAGTCACTTTTACTTGTCATGTTTTATTTTTTTGAGAATAAAACAATATGGACTGTAACCAACATTTTAATATAGGAAGAATTGCAATTTATCATATCTTTCATGCAGTATTTGAACATCTGAATTTTAATTTTAAAATATTAAATTAATCTTTTTAATGTACCTCAAAAATTAATTAAATTAACTCTCGAAAAATAAAACGTGACAAGTAAAAGTGAATGGAGAGAGTAGTTTCTTTTTATAGAATAGAAGTGGGTTAAAACTCCATTAGAATTAGAGTATAGTACACTATCACATATATAATGTTTTCATTATATAAGAGTTTAAATATTTGATTTTAAGATATGGGAGTAACCCTTGTAATTGTGTGTGTAAGACTTTGAAAATATTTTCCTCAATGTATTCATCCTAAAAAGGAACAATATATACACCATATACATTTAAGGTAGAAGAATAAATCATGCATAATCTTCCTAATCAATTCCTAATAATTTTCTACCTAATTAACATAATATTCCTAATTAACATTTTACTACTTACCGTATATAAAATGATACTACATTAATACATAATAGTAATATTATTTACACAATATTCTAACACTCCCCCACAGTCGAAGCTGGAGGCGGTGAATGCTGATATTGTCCCTAAATTCTTCAAATAATATCAGCGGAAGTCCTTTTGTGAAGATATCTATGATTTGATGACGTGTTGGGACATGTAGCACTCGCACTTGTCCGCGAGCCACCTTCTCACGTACAAAATGAATATCTAACTTAATATGTTTAGTGCGTTGATGATGGATGGGATTCCCTAGAGATAGATTGCACTAACATTATCACAGTATACTATTGTTGCTGTCGGAATTTGGCAATGAAGTTCAAGTAACATGTTCCTAATCCAACATGAGTCAGATACAACACTGGTCACAACACGATATTCTGCTTCAACACTTGAGCGTGATACCATGGCTTGCCTTTTTGAGAACCATGAGATTAAATTTTCACCAAGAAAGACGCAATACCTGGAAGTGGATCGTCTTGTGTCCGGACATCTGTCCAGTATGCATCAGTGTAAATGACAAGTTTTGAAACATAGGACATGTATAGATGTAATCCATACTCCAGAGTGCCCTGGATATATCACACAATGCGTTTCAGAGCATGCATATATTCCTCCATTGGATTATGCATGAATAGACACACTTGTTGCACTGCATAGGTAATATTTGGCCTGGTGAATGTGAGATATTGTAAAGCTCCTGCTAGGTTGCGGTATAACATTGGATCGGCAAAGGGTTTGCTAGAGATGACACTCAATTTAGACTTTGTGTCGACTGGAGTTGTCGAAGGTTTGCAGAAAGACATTCCAGCTCGTTCCACGATTTCTGATGCATACTTCTTATGAGAGAGAAATAATCCACATATGTCTTGTCACAACAATTCCTATAAAATAGTGTAGTAGACCAAGATCTTTCATAACAAATTCAGAACTAAGTTGTGACATGATACTCTTGCGAATAGAGTCTGAAGATGTTGTTAGGATAATTCATCCACATATAGAAGAAGATAAGCAATGTGATTACCCTGACGGTAAATAAACAGAGAATTATCTGAACGGTTGTGCGAAAAACCCATGTGTGACACAAAATATGCAAACCGCTTATACCAAGCCCTGGGGGCCTGCTTGAGGCCATATAATGATTTGTTGAGCAAACACACATGGTTATGATATTTTAGGATCTCTGTATCCCAACGGTTGGTGCATGTATACATTTTCATTGAGGTGTCTATGGAGGAAGACATTTTTGACATCCAATTGATGAAGTGGTCATCCTTTTGAGAGAGACAAGCTGAGAACTGTTCTGATAGTTGCTGGTTTGACCACTGGACTGAATGTCTCCCCGCAATCTACACCAACCTGTTGTGTCTTCCCATCACCTCAAAGACGGGTTTTATGCCGCTCAAAAGTTCCATCAGATTCTTCTTTATGGCTGAAAATCCACATAGATCGAATTATATTAGCATTAGATGGACGAGGTACTAAATCATATGTCCTATTTGTAATTAGAGCATTATATTCATCATCCATGACCATTTTCCAATTCGGGTCTTTTAGAGCAGACGTTGGGTTACGAGACAAAGGTGATTTCGAGACCTGGGTGTGAAGACTATATTTGGTATTGGATTTGACAATTCCATGTTGACTACGGGTGACCAGACGATTTGTTGGACTAGTGGACTGGACGCCACTGATCGAGGGGTGAGAAACCGATGGTCCAGTGGGCTATTTTGCTGAGGCTGGAATTGGGCCTGTAGCGGTAGACTGGCCCAAGCTGCTGGACCGGGCAAATTGTGAGGCGGTGGGACTAGGCCTCGGGACCGAAGGCCAAAGTTGTTGCATTGAAATGTCAGTCAGTTAGGCCATCGATCTTTGGTCTACTGGACCTGAATTATGGTTTCCAACACTAACAATATCTACCGAGTTGTAAAAAAATGTGTTAGATACGAAAGCTTATCATCATCCAAAAATTATAGGTATGAGTCCCGGTGGCATGTATCTTAGCTCATAGAAAAATTGTTTCATCAAAAATTACATGACGACTTATAAATATTACGTTGGACGAAATGTCGTAACATTGGTAACCGCGATGATTAGTAGGATATCCCAAAAAAACATATGGAGTAGACCGGGCTTGGAGTTTTGTGATTGTGGTGGATGGAATTAGTGGGTAGCAAAGACAACCAAACACTCTTAAGTAATGATATGAGGGCTCTCGTAAATAAAACATTTTTAGAGTAGCTTGGTAAGATAGGTTTTTATGAGAAAGGATATTCAACAGGTAAGTGGCCATTTGGAGTGCATTATGCCAAAATACAGGGGGAAGTGAAGCATGAGAAAGAGATGTTCTAACAATATTATTTATGGTTCTAATTTTGCGTTCCGCCTTCCCATTTTGTGAGTAGATCCATGTCCAAGTAGCTGAGGCCTTATACTCGTCAGTAGATCCAAGTCCCGTCCGATCCGATCCGGGCTTGGGCTCGGGCTCGGGTCGGGATATGGCGGGTTTTTTTTTTTTTTTTTTAAAATAGCATATGTATAAAAAAACTCAATAAACAAAACAAGATAGTGTAATAAAAACATCCCAAGGTTGTTTTTGTACCTCTTATATTATTTAATAGACATATGATTTTTTTGTAATACAAATACAATTGTCTAAAATCTAAATTGCAACTTTGTGGTGTTGTCCAAAAGTTACAAATTACATAATAAAATTACAATTAAAAAAATTACATTCTCAAAAAAACCTGTTCTAATTGCTTGATGATTTCATGTGGTTCTTCGGTTGGAATTGGTATTTGTTGGTCAAATTGATCCACGTCGCTTCCACTACCTTCGGTTAAGATTTCGTTGTAGTTTTCATCATCTTCTTCGTTGATCTCCGGTTGACCGCACCTTCTCCGCTCCGCTCGTATCCAATCTCTCGAATAATACTTTACGCAATTTCCAAGTCGTCTCCGGCTAATGAGTGTCCGTGGTCTCCTATTTGATATCTCGCTCGCGAAAAAGCGCTTTCGAGACGCGATTGACGACGCTTGAATGTTCAAAACATCTCGAGCCATCATTGAAAGTGTCGGAAAGGTCTTCTCATTCCCCTCCAAAGTATTTCGACAAATAAGTCTTCATGTCCATCTTCATTGATAACTTCTTGATACGATGTACATGTAACCCCGCAAAACAAAAATATCCAACTCGCTAATTTGGTTAGTAGTAGAGGTACGGCCGCACATTCTATTTACGAGGCTTTCAATACTAGCCGCAGAAACAACATGTCTTTTGTGAGGTTGTGTTGAAGATGAAGAAGATGGTATGGAAGCCGTAAGTTACTAGCATTTTCTTGTTGATAAAATCTATATATATTTTTGCATTGGTGTTCTACGCTAGACAATACTTCTTCTTTAGTTTGTTCAATAGGTGGTGGGTGATTTAGATTTTTGGGACTTGGAGGTGGTAGTACTTCTATACAATCGTAAATAGTTTCAATTAGTGATTTTGTACCGTCTATTTTAATAGTAGGATTTAATACGAAACCAATAATATAAATAGAGGGAATAGGAATAAAATATTTTTTTATTTTGAGAAACATTTTTTTAATAGGCGCCTTATAAGTAAAAGGTTTTTCCATATATTCACTAAGCAATAAAAATATTAGAGTTATATAAAATAACATAGTTGAAATAGTAGGATAATATATACCGGAAAATTCTTTTGTTGCTTGAAAAAATTTCTCTAAAAATACAATAAGTTCGGAAATTTTTTCCCAATCACTATCTAAAATCATATCACTGGCTTTTTATTATGAGAGTTAAAAAATAAAGTTATAGATAATTTATAGTCATAAGCAACAAGTAGTTGCTCGTATAAAGAATTCCACCTAGTGGATACTTCTTGTGGAATTTTTCTAAAAGGTAGTTGGCAATCATGACAAATTTTTTTATATTCTTTTCTACGTTGTACTTTATTACTTTTAAAAATAAAGTTTATAGCAAATTGTATTTTACTAAGAATGTCTTCAAAAAGTGATAGACCATCCTTTACAATTAAGTTATATATATGGCACGCGCATTTTATATGAAAATGGTCTGGAAAAGATGGAGTTAAACTATTTTTTAAAATTGTAATGGCGTAATTGTTACTAGAAGCGTTATCTAATGTAATAGTCATACTTTTATCGGTAATTCCGTAATAATCGCACACTTGATAAATATTTTCGCAATAAAAGTACCAAGTGTGCCTATCATCTATATATCTATACGCTAAAATACGTTTTTGCATAGACCATTTATAATCTATCCAATGACAAGTTACGGTTAAATAATCATGGCCGTTAGTACTACGACCTATATCGGACGTGATGGATACTTTGCCATTAAAATGATATAATGAAAAACGTAAATATTGTTGATATTCATGCGCGAATTTAAATACATCTCTCTTAACAGTTGATCTAGGAAAACCGTTAAAAGCGAGGATTATATATATCTCTAATGTAATGAATAAAACCGGAGATGAAGGAAATGAAAAAGGCAAACCCTCCACAACAACTAATTTTGATATTGCTTCCCTATCTCTATGTTTATTGTATTTAGAGCCTACAATTCCCCCGTCATAGGGTTAATTTGACCATGTACTTGGTCCGGACGATACGTATGTGAACCTTGTCCCGATGGAGCGGCGTTTGCGCACCCGGTTTTGAAGCCCGGTATTGGGCATACCTAGGCGGATGAGCACTTACTACGTGTCTAATTAAACCCCCGTCCCACCGTGACCTTTTCCGCTTTTAAATTTTAAAACATTTTTACAAATTTTACATATGGCTACTTGATTCTCTACGTCCCTATCAAAAAATGTCCATGCATCTCGATTTTAATGGTCGTTTTGCTTTGGACCTCGTCTCATACTAGGGGGAATAGGAGGTATTTCAGTTGAAGGTGCACTAGTGGGTGTGTTGTCATCATGCCTTTTAATCCTTCCATTTTAATTATGATAATAAATAAATAATTAAAGACAATAAAATTAAGTGATCTAAACTAAATAAACAGACAATAATAATTTAATGAAGGAACGAATGTACCAAACGCCGACGTAACGTCGACGTGTAATCGAGAGGTTGAAAATTGAAACTTTGTTCGATGGAAGATCCTCAAGCTAGTTGCCAACTTCACTACCAATTCCCAAATGAATAAATAAAATTGAATATTTAGCAAACAATGTAGAATTGTAGAGAGATATATTGAGAAATTAGAGAGATTGTAGGAAGATTTGTGAGAAAGATGAAGAGAAAATGAGTTATTTATAGTTGAAAAATTGGGTTAAAGTGTAAATATAATAACTTATGGGTTAAAAATAAATATTAAGGGGTAGGGGTTGGGGGGAGGGGGGGGGGGCTAAAATGGCGGCCATAATCTAAAATGGCCGTTGGTGCAACGACCATTTTTGCAAAGGGCGCGAGGGCGGGGGGGGTCGGGGCGGGCTCGGGTCTCGCGGGACGAGACATCGTCCCGTCCCGAGTTCGAGTCCCGCCCCCGTAAATTATTATATTTTTTTTTGCGGGGTCGGGGCGGGACCGGGGTGGGCTCGGGACGGGCTCGGGTCGGGGTCGGGCTGTCCCGGCCCACTGGCCAGCCCTAGATCCATCTACTTTATACTCACTTTTGAGTATCCAATTTTACAACCCAAATGTTCTTTTCCGAGAGGAAGATCAACCATTATACAAGTATGGTTCTATATGATGGAATATATTTCTCTCTCTGTAGCTTCTTTCCAAAGCAGCGCTTTTGGAGATGATAATTCTTTGTTAATTATCCACGGTTCATTCTCAACCATACAAGATAGAAGGCCTGAAACAAGTCTTTGTCCCCTATTTGTTCTTTCTCAATTCAACATCTAAAATCCCTGAGTTCTGTAGATCTGGTATATTAAGTTTCGGAAAGTCAGTAACTTTCGAGTCCTGTAGATACGGAACGTCTAGTTCCGGACAATCAAACACTCGCGGGTTCTTGTTAACATCGAGCAACTACTTCTTTTTCCTTCTCAAGAAAAGTTATCTTCAAATAATTCAGCATTCTTTGACACCAACATGCGATAAGCACTACTGTTATTTGCAGATCCAATGGATATGCAATTTACAGTCTTAGGTCTAACTTGACCTGTTTCGGTATTCCAACCTCTACCAAGCCACCCCACAACACAACATTTGTATGTGAGATCCTTTTCATGTTTCACACGAAGGGTTATACTTATCCTTATGCGTAGTTCTGTTGAGAATCGCATTAGCGGTAATGATCGCCTTGCCCCACAAATTTTGGGCATACGGCTTTGCGTTTGGCTAACACCGTTAGAATGAGGTGAGTAAGGAGCAGTCGTTTGATAAATGATGCTTCACATTCTCCCTCTCTATCACTACGAATTCCTCAATTCGTAGGCTTATTTGATTTTCAACTTCACCTTTGTAGTGCTTATCCGCTTCAACAACTTCATCTTTGCTTTTCAACAAACAAATGATGCAATACGTTGTACTATCATCAATGATGATCACAAAGTACTTGTCTGCCCCCTCTATTTTGTATAAACTTCAAATCACCCATGTAGGTGTGACTAAGTTCTAGATGAGCAATGATTCTTTCGCTATTCCTTTGACGGAACTTCTCCCCCATCTATTTTGTACAAACTTCAATTCACCCAAGTAGGTGTGACTGAGTTTTAGAGGAGCAATGTTTCTTTCGCTATTCCTTTGACGTAATAGAAAGGTGATTTTGCCTCTTCGCCTACCTCACATTCATTTGAGGATTTATGACGACAAAAGACAACAATCTCAACTTCGTTAGCTTTTGAATGACTTTCTATTTAACGTGTCTTAATCTATGATGGCATGGATACATGGATTACAAATATATCATTCACTTTAGCTACAGACATACTGTACCATTCTTAGTTATTACAGACCTGTTGGACTAGTCTCAAACCAGCTTGGCCAACAACGTCTCTTAAACCAAGTTTGGGACATGTATCACCTCCTTTTAGAGTGATCCCATTCTCTAAAGTCCTATTGAGGACAACCTCTCCAACCCCTTCTACTTTAGAGGGTGGCGTTGCTTCACATGAGTAACCTCTTTCTCGTGGTTAGGGCGTAAGCGGATCATATGTGATCTGGATACTATGGTCCACTCCAATTGCTTTGGCAAACTGAGTGTCCAATTTCTTTTCTGGCTTTCTTTTGACCTTCAGATCATTTAAGACATGAAAACTCAGGCCCACCTCACTAGGTGTCTATTACTTTTCTGCCTTTCTTTTGGCCTTCAGATTATTTAAGACTGGAAATTCTGGCCCACTCTAGTCACCCGTAGGCTTTGTACGAATGAGTGTCCAATATCATCTTATCAAATGAATTATGGCCCACTCCAGTCGCCCGTAGGCTTTGTACGACTGAGTGTCCAATATCATCCTATCAAATGAAGGATCTTCTGTCAAATAGTGTGACAAGTTCAACGTCTTAAGATAAGCCATTATCTTTTAGTCTTCTTCCATTGGGATTGGTGCCCAGACAATTCTTGGTGCTTACTTAAGAGTGATAACAGTTTTCGCACAATCAGTGGATCTCTATCCTTCGTATGTGCGAACATACTTTACACACTTTTAATAATTACACTAAAAAACCCGGATCTTTTAAGTTTTATTTACAAAAGTCCAATCTTTAACCGGGAAGGAATGTGAGATTAAACTTCTGATTTTAAAGTGTAAGGAACATTATTTATTTTGGAAAAACATTTTCATATTCCTCCTTACTTTAAGGCCTTTTTAATCAGACATCATTTAATCTTATTTTTGTCAAGGAAGAAAATTTACTTATCCCAACTTCGGATTCTGGCCCACTTCAGTCACTTCGTAGGACTGAGTGTCCGTTTCATCCTTACCATAATTCGGATCCCTTGTCTGGGACAGATATAGGCCCTCTGCTACATGATAGGTGTGATTGGGTTCGAGGCTATCGCGTGTGGGGCTAGCCTCGAACCCAATCACATCTAGGTCCTCACTCCTTCAAACGCATGGGTTACCCCTTGGGGTCCCAAACCCTTATCCATTTTTGAGGCTTATAAAGAGAACAATTCTTCTTTTTCCCACCGATGTGGTAGATTTGTCCCACACTATATTTCTATGTCTCAAATACCTCGTGTACCAATATCTCTTTCATTTCTTAACGCAATTTGACGATCCTTGGCCATACGGTCATCTACTCACTTAGTAGATTATGCACGTGCGAAGAGACAAAACCTGCAACATGCGGAACCCTAGTATTTAAGTCATTAAATATGGGTGGACGCAACTTCCCCACCAAAAACAAATTTCCAATTTCCAACAGATATGCAGTGGCAAACGCCTTTCAAATTTCACAACAACAACAACTAGAACAACACATTGCAATTCTACAGCAAAGCTACTCAAATAATTCTTCTGTTTCAAACAACCTCATCAACAACATCAATAACTGTGCCAACACTTTCAATAACTCCACTACTGCTTTTGATCATTCTGCATGGATCAGATACCTGTACTGCTAATAACTCTCCAAGTTTTGACCCCATTCGTCAACTCCAGGTTGAGGAGGAGGAAGAGAGCCATAATCCACATGCTTTTACTAATCACATGTTTCATTCAGTATAAAGTACTGTTAGAAAAGAAAAAATCACACTACTACACACATCTTTAAATTAAAAGTCTTGTTTTACGAATAATTGATATGTTTTAATTACTTACCATATATGTCGATAGAAAGCTAACTCTATTTTTAGTAGTAGTAAATTTTTCGTGGCTTATCTTTTACTTTCGAATTTAAGTAATATACACGATAAATAATATTTACACTGTAAGGTCATCTTTAAGTTATGTTGTAGTAGGTATGTATATGCATATATTATTTTTAAATCTCATATTTTAAAACACCCTATCTATAATTTTTTTTTGAATGATCTGATAATATAAAATTTATATACAATACTGATAGTGTTAGTGTATAAAGCTTAAACTTCTCATTTTCGGACTAGTTTAAGAATGCAATATTGAAGATATAATTTCATTTTAAGGTTACTGTTGTGTTTTACCACGAAAATCATGAGGGGGTGCGAAGCATAATTCATGCTCATCTTCAAATAAAAGCTGCTTCGTTTGCCCTGTTGGCAGGAGAGTTTTTCTTTTTCTTCATTTTTTTCTTTTAAGAAGACAAAATATTTCTTTAAATAAATTTAAAACAGAATTCTACTAGCAAAATGGGACGAAAGAAACATGACTAAAGTTCTTGGACCAAAACAATATTCATAAAAGTTAGTAATTTTCAAAGAAAATAATTTAAGAGTGAAACTTTCCTTTTGTTTAAAGTTTGAGGTAACTTTTGAAATTTAAAATTATTTTATTTTGTTCAATAATATATGGTTAGGCTAGTACTTTACATTTTATGATGAGTGACCACTCTTATTGGGTTGTTAGACTTGTCAAAGCCAACTCACAACTAATTAATGTCACGATTTAACAAGTATCAACTTTGTATCGTCATAAAAATCATAAGATATTAGCAGGCTTGAAAGTCCTCCTACTTATTTTAATATAATATTTTAAATATTTTTATTATAATAACTAAAATATCCCTAAAATAGTTGATTATTGCAAAAAAAAAAACTGATTCACATATAGATTAATTATTTCTCAATTCAATTTAACTTTGAAATTGATGATTAAATGGTATATGCTTAAGAAGATGAATTAATTATTTAAATATCATATGCTAATATAGTTAATAATTTGATTAAACTTTTAAAGAATAAATATATCTTTTGGTACAAGGTGAAGTTAGGGCTTTGGGTGCAATGAATGATACTTTGAGAACCATAATAAAATGTAAGGGAAAATAAAGTAAAATATTCGATCAAGCCCAAAAAGCTTGAAAACTTGAAAAACATCATGATGTGTTTCAAACAAAAGATGAAAAAAAATCAAATAATTATTTATTCATCTTATTCTTAACGTGCTATTTTGATTAGGCAACAGTCGTTCAATTACGGCTCTTTGTGTTGCATATCGAAAAGCTTGTAAATTACAATTTACTATGATAATACGAAAATATCAATGATCCGTAATAAGATTTTACTGAATATATTATTATTATATTTTTAAATCTAATTTTATAGAATTACATTGAATATTATTATTGTTGTAACACGAAAATAGCAGTGGGTAACAACTGAATGACAATGACTTGTTGCAAATTGAAAAGGATGTACGTAGGTTGTAGTAACTGATTATTTCGCTAATAATTTGAGTAGCAATGATTTTACACATTTTTTAATAATGCGTTTGACACGTGTGATGCAGTAATAATTTTACTCATTTTTATTTAAAAAATGGAGCATAAAAAAAGTCCGATAATATTTTCTACCTAAGCCGGTTCAGAACTCCCGATCAGTTTATCTTCTAACAACAAACAACTCTCATCTGATAATTAATTACACGGATGATTGATTAAAAGATGAGATCTATTGAATCCATAGTGGCGGAGCTACCACCGTCTTCTTCCGCAACAGCGGTGGTCGGAGAAGGCGGTGGCGGTTGGTTGTACGGTTGGCTTGTGGAGTGCCATGGTTTATGGCATAATGTGTTGATGATAGTGCCTTCAGCACTCTTTGTTCTATACTTGGCTTCCCAAGCCAAGAGAAGCTTCTCGAAGGTTTTTAATGACAGATCGCATGTAGTAGCTGCTCTCTATGCCATTCTCTGGCTTGTTAGCATCTTCAATTTGGCCTGGTGCTCTCTTCAGGTATCTAATTGTGGATTCATATGCTCAATTTAAGCTGTTAAGCACGTACTAACGTTTTCTAATTCTTAGTTTTGAGATTTGTACTTCCTGGAATAATGTTCATACATCTTGAAATTAGGCTTGTGACTAGTAAATTAGCACAATAATTATAATGAAAAAGAAAATGTAAAACTTTCTAGTGTCGTATGTCTGCTAAAGGGTTGCTCTTAACTTTCCCTGATAAAGCTGCAGGAAGCAATGTTTCCTTAAAAAAAAAAAACAATAGCCATTTGCTATTACTCAAAATGGACCTTTTGTTTCTAGCTATAATTTTTGGTTAGTGAGTTGCTTCTAGCTATGATTAGAAAGTAATTGTCCACAAACATTTTCTTGATCCTTTGGAAATGTGGCAATGATCATCTTTGCTTGCATAATTGTCAGAGAATGATATTACAACTTTTGTTGGACTTATTTATGGAAACCTCCTTTGTCAGTATGTCTGTTCCTGCTTCCTTCAACTTGGAAAGACGCAACTCAGCTAGTGGTGTTTCCTGTGGAATAATAGGATAAAAACAAAGAAACAAGACAAAAGCTAGTAAATTTTGCATATGGGGTCATGTAGAACTATTTTATCGCAAAAGACTTCACGTTGATGGCTGTTATAGTCCGAACTGTGTTTCCAGTATGGGCTACTAATGGTTTGGAAAGCATTTCTTTACATTTTGATCTCAAAGAAAACCTTAGAATTGATTGGATGCTGGTGCCATATAAGATGTCCTGTTATATTTGGTATTGGTAAATTTTGAGTTATTTTTGGTCCCTGATGTATTATATGCTTCTCTTTATGGGCTTGACCATGTAAAAAAGCTTCTTTCTCCCTTCTTGCTTTTTTTGCTAACTTATGTGCTAAAAGCATGTGTTCTCATGAAGAGGATATCTCATTTTGATTTTGGTATGGATGCTTCTGGGTGTCTAATCCTAAAGATCTACCTGTAGTTAAGCTAAATGATTTATCTGTCTATCATTATTCGTTAATTCATTATATTCTTTAACCTACTTTCCGGACAGATGTGGGAGTGTGCTCCAGGGAAACAGTTCGTGTGGAGTGTCATCTCCTTGTTCACAACATCTGGCATGCTATTTCTTGAAGTAAGCTTGATAGCCTTTCTACTTCAAGGGAACCATGCAAGTGGACGTGAGGCTTTAACACAGACTTTCCTTATCTCAGCACTTGTAGTTGGTTTGGACATGTTTCTCAAGGTATGATCTTTTACTGTTTAACCACTGATCTTTCACTTCTTTGTTGCCTATCGTTGCAGTTACCATGTCTATGCAATATCTCAGGGCTAAGTTCATACGGCTTAAAGGCACATATATGGTTTTTCTGCTAGAATAATGCAAGAAGGAGAAGAAAAAGAGAGAATTAAATGTTCAATTTCTTGTTATGTTATAAGGAAAAAGGATATGCCCGTTGGGAAAATAGAAGAGTTGCGGGAAAGGGAAGAAGGGTCAGGGAAAGCAAATGAAGGAAAATATACTCATCTAGGAAACGATACAGGTGCTGTGGTAAATTGACAATAGCAGCATACAAATATGTAATCTATTTCTGCACACTTCTCTCACGTTCCTCTTGCGGTTGATGCCTTGTTTCTTTTTTTTTCCCCATTTTTTTTGAAAAAATTAATGTAAAACTTAATTTCTTACTATTTCTTTCACTTCTTTTTATATTTTTCTTGGGTTCATTTTAAATTGACGTTGAAAGCTAATACTCTCTCTTGTAAAGAATAAGCTTAGAGATTAAAAAACTTGATGAAAATAATATCCCTGGCTCAACAGTGAATGTCTAATTGTCCTTATTAGAATGTATTAGAAAATGTCCACTTCACTGAAGGAAACTCGAGGAACTTCTTCTGTAACAGAAAAGGTTATGTAGATCTGAGTAGTCACTTATCAATACAACTTATTCTCTTCTCTAATCCTAAAAGCAAGTAAGCATCTCCCATTCCCCTAGTTAAGATGGAAGATCAACTTGCAGCGTAGTGGTTGTGCCAGAGTTGAATGTGTATTTACAGTCTGAGATAAAAGGAGTTCATGTTGCAATTTGCATTCGAAGATAGTCAAAAGAGGATACAGAAAAAATTCACTCAATCATAAGAAGTGGTGGAAATAATCCCATCCTACATTTGGTGGACAATTTGGAAAGAAAGGAATGAGAGATGCTTTGAATACAGGGCCAACACTGATCAAATGGAACTGCATTTTTTTGGTGTAGAGAACATTGTATTGAAGAAGACAGTTGGTAGATCTTTTAGGCTCACTGTAATTAGTTACTATTTGCTTAATACCTTTTTGGAGGTCTCCAGCATGTCTTTTTTTCTTTTTGATGACAAGGTCTCCAACATGTCTTTAATGCTATGGAATACAACATTACCAGTTTCAAAAACAAAATCACTTAATCATAAACAAGATTTAACTTGAGGAGGATGTATATATGGAGGTAATACGCAGCAACAACAACAACAACATACCCAGTATAATCCCACAAGTGGGGTCTGGGAGAATAGAGTGTACATAGACCTTACCTCTACCTTTGGGGTAGAGAAGTTGTTTCCGATAGATCCTCGGCTCAAGGTAAAGCAAAACAAAGCAAAAAAAAGAAAAAAAAGAAACAGTATCTAAAACATAACAATACGCTAAGCAAAAAACAAAAGATAGTAGATAGTAACAGAAATCAGGAGAAGAACTACAAGAGAAATCCTACGACTACTAGTAAAAAAAGAAAAGAAAAAGCGAGACAATGTACCCTAATTTGTGTCTTCCACAACCTCCTATCTAAGGCCATGTCCTCGGTAAGCTGTAACTGTGCCACGTCCTTTCTAATCAGTTCTCCCCAATACTTTTTCGGTCTACCTCTACCTCTCCTGAAGCCATCCGTAGCCAACCTCTCACACCTCCACACTGGGGCATCCACACATCTCCTTTTCACATGTCCAAACCATCTAAGCCTCGCTTCCCGCATCTTGTCTCCCATCGAGGTCACTTGTCCCGGATATCTTTATTTATAATCATATCACTCCTAGTATGTGCAGAAATCCACCGCAACATCCTCATTTCTGCTACTTTCATTTTCTGAATCTGAGAGTTCTTGACTGGCCAACACTCCACCACATACAAATAGTTGGTCTAACCACCACTCTGTAGAATTTACCTTTGAGTTTTGGTGGCACCTTCTTATCACACAAGACTCCACATGCCAGCCTCCATTTCATTCACCCCGCACCAATACGATCTGTGACATCTTCGTCAATCTCTCTATTTTCTTGGATAATAGACCCGATACTTAAACTTTCTTTCTTTTGGATGACATGAGTATCAAGCCTCACTTCCACGACAGTCTCACGCGTTACGTCATTGAACTTACACTCTAAGTATTCTGTTTTGGTCCTGCTCAACCTGAACCCTTTAGACTTCAAGGTCTGTTTCCAAACCTCCAGCTTAGTGTTGACTCCCCGCGGGTCTCGTCAATCAACACTATGTCATCCGCGAATAACATACACCATGGTACCTCTCCTTGGATATGCCGCATCAATACATCCATCACTACGGCAAATAAAAACGGGCTAAGAGCTGAACCTGATACAATCCCATCACAACCGGAAAGTGGTCTGAATCACCTCCCACGGTCCGCACCCGGGTATTGGCTCCATCGTATATGGAGGCAATACGCGACAAGCAAAAATCTATAAGAAACATGTTGTCACATTTTTTCTCTTCATGTTCTTTATGCATTCGTTGGAAATGCCATGAAAGTTCAAAACAAGATATTCAATTTGAGGACGGTGTATATATTAGAGAGAACAAGCAGAAACATCATTAAGAAACATATATTCATCCTTTCTTATTATTTGCATAAAAATATACTTTGTTATCTGCACCTATATCTGTCAGCAGATGTTGTGCATTATAATGTGCTCAAGTAAAAAAATCCTCCCTTCTTTGAACAAATCTACGTAGTTTTCCCTGTTGTGGGCTTGAAGGATTTCTCTAGATCCTAGAACCTAATGGATTTGGGATCAAGAAAATGAACCTAGCACATGGAGTGCTTGGAGGAATGGAAAACTCTATGTTTTCACATTCAAAGAGTGTTGCTTTTTTGTGTATATTTGGAAGCTAACAAAGATTCCCAGTAGTGAAGATGACTAAATCGACTTTGATCTAACCTAATATTTATTTAAGAGATAATTTTATGTGCAAGAATTAATAGTTAGTTGAAAAGAATTAATAGATCCTTGCACAAAATGGGCACAAAGGCTCTAATAGGAAAAAAGGCATCTATCCCCATTTTTGTATCTACTAATATGTGTTGAAGGTGTATGATCACCTCATTTAAAAGTTTAAGCTATCTGAGAGGAGGAATTTATTTATGTAATTATGTCTTAACACACCCAGTCACATATGGGCCTTATTCTTTTCTTTGGCAAGCAAGTGGAAATACCTCCTTTTTTTCTTTTTTATGTTTGGTGGTGGCAGTGAGATCTGAAACTAGGATTTTTATCTGCTTTGATACCATGTTAAAGTGTGTGATAACCTCATATGAAAACCTAAGTTGATAGAGAGGAGACACTATTATTATTAATTATGCCATAACAGCACTTTAGAAAGAGAAAAAGGAGGTTTATGGCATAAAATGAGATTGAAAGTCAGAAGTTTCAGTGGCATGTCATGTTACTGGTTATATCCGCATTGAACTTTCAGATGAATGATCTAGTTCCCAATTAATTCAGTTGCTTTTGAGTTGTTTTATGTCCTATGAGGATTAGGGTTTCATGTCAGCATTCAGCACCTCTGTGATGCTTCTTATATACCTCATCCTTGCTAGGAGTAGTTTACTTTTGTGAATTATATTATACTAGAGGTATTGATGCGTGCTATTCATTCTCCCAGGGGATCTATCTATTTGGATTTGGTGTTCAGTTGTTTGATGTTAGCACCAATGGCTCGCAATGGGCCTTATGGGTTGTTCACAAGTTGCTGCTAACTGGAGTATATGGCGTCATCTTTTTTATGTGTCGATCAAGATGGAGAGAAAGGTTGCCTGGTGAGTTTCATCTTATGAATTTATGTTGGGTCTTTTCTGAGCTTATACTATTGTGTCCTTACCATTAATATCTTCCTCTTGTTGCAGCAAGACCTGCATTCCAGAACTATATTTCCATCATGTTTTGCTTAAATGCAGCCGCTTTGCTTGCATGTGCTCTTGCGGCACACGGGGATGGATTTGGATTATGGTATGCCGTCTTTAGTGAATTCAGATGGTAGTCTTTGCCATTTGATGTTCTTTCTTCTTTAATGTGATTATTAAGGGCTTTGTTTTTAATATCACATGCAATTTGACAAGTACAACTAGACTGGGGGGAAAAGATGAAAAATCTGATGTAGCTTTTAAGGTCCTCTGCATCTTTAAGTTTAATGTATCTCATCCCACCCAAAACAATAGATTTTTCTCTCAGAAAGGGTACGACAGAAGTTGTGATTTAGAGCAAAGAAAGAAACGTCTGAAAGGGATGACAAAAGTTGTGATTTAGGATGTGTTTGGTACGGAGGAAAACAGTTTCCGATTTTCTCAGGTTCGTTTGGTCTTTTTCTTGGAAAACAAGTTCCTCAAAAATGAGGAAAATAACTTCCCTAGGGAAAATAAGCCTCCAAGTGGCATTGAATCAACTAACCCACTACCACCCAACTCATCCCCTCCAACCACCCTATGCGACACCCACCAACCCACACACCAAAAAAAATTAATTTCTTTTTCATTTTTTTGGTTTTCTACAGCACTTCCCCCACCCCCGCTGCGAGCCCCCTACCCCCACCCTCCCCCTCCCAAAAAAAGTACAATTTTTTTATTTCTACACCAACCCGTCCCCCGCTGTGAACCTGACACCTCAAAAAAAAATTAAAATTCTTTTTTTGGTTTTCTACACCAACCTCAACCCCCTGCTGCGGAACCCCCCCCCCCCCCCCCCCCTGAAATATTTTTTTTAATTTTTTTTTTTTTGGGGTTTTTTACACCCCCTCCCATCTCCACCTCCAAAAAAAGTAATTTTGTATCTTTTAAAAAAAAGTTTAAATTTTTTATTTCTACACCACCCACCAATTCACTGCCCCCCCCCCCTCCCCGTGTCCCACACCCCTACACGCTCTCAAATTTTCTAGTTCATAAGTTTTATTTTATTTTTATAAAAAATTTATAAAAAATAAAAAAAAATTGTGTGGTTAAATTTGGTGTGTTGTGGTTGTGTGTGTGTGTGGGGGGGGGGGGGGGCAATGGGTAAGAAAAAATTCTCATTTTTTATAAAATAAAATAAAATATATGAAATAGAAAATTGGGATGAAGATTAGGTGAAACGGTGGTGTGGGGTAGGGGTTGGTGCAGTGCGTTCGAGGGTGGTGGGGCGTGGGGTGGTGGGTTGGATGGAGTTTGGGTGAGTAATTCTCCAAAAATATTTTCTACTAACCAACAGAACATATGAACATGAGAATATAAGAAATTCATTTATTTTCCACTAACCAAATGAACATGGGAAAATAAGTAGAAATTCACTTGTTTTCCAAGAACTCATTTTCCAAGAAAACATTTTTCTCCATACCGAACACACCCGAGGAGAAAAAGAAACTTTGTTATAAAGTCTGGAGAAATCCATTGTCTCGTTGCTATCATACCCAAACAGTAGTATTCAGCTGACATAAACCGATTTTTATAGATGAAGCAGCTGTAACTTGAACAACTTGCAGTGTCTTTTTCATGATATACTAATAACGATCTTGCAATGGGAAGTTGATTAAAACCCACTGAATGGCGTATGCTTCAGCTACTTTCAATTTACTCAGGCATCCTCATTTTGCATTACAGGTTGTACGATATCACGGTCATCTGCTACCACGCCATGTTCCTTCCTCTTCTGTATGTTACTTTTCTGGCTGACTTCCTCCAGGTATCATAAGTTCATCATTCTCCTCTTCCCTCCAACTCTGTCCTTGACCTGCAAAGCTCAAACACAACTCTTATTCAATCAAACATATCCAATATCTTTACATAGTTGGACGGACGGTAAGATATTTGTAAAAGCTTACCTGCTCTGTTGTAAATCATGTGTGCAGGAGGATGACTTGCATCTGGAGAATGTATACTACTCAGAAATGAAAGATGCTGGCTTCTTTGATGTCGATTGGGAGTAATTCAGCAGGCATAATGAGGTGAATTTGATGCTGTAGATGTGTAAATATGTACCAGTAACATTTTAGGAAATTCAGAAAATAAAAAATTAATTTCCCTTCCAAGTTATATAACTTCTCAAGGATTTTACCACAATTTGTTCTATGCTACTAGATCACAAAGATACTATATGCATACATGGAATAAGTTCCAAACTGATGATACTAACACATGTAGAATCATGTTCATTGTTTATTTCGGTATTCAAAAACTAACACCTAGAAATTTTGAAAAGAAAAACAAATTTTATTAGCATTTCCAGCTTATCTTTATTAAACATTATAAGAAATAGGATAAAAGACTGCTGAGTAGTCTGGAAATGAATTATATAATGTGCTCTGGCAACACTTCCTCTATTTTATCTGCTATGGATTGTTTACAGATAGATTTTTCAGATGATAACCATTGAACCGTGTATTTACAGTTCATATAGCAAGTTCATGTTCAATTTTATTTCCTTTCTTCACATGAATTGTATACTATCTTGAACTGCATACATTATGAAACCAATGGTTTTATCCTCGCACGTGGAGAATCAAGCCCTCGTTAACAAGGTGGAAGTTAAGGTGGCCAACTAACTGGGCTACCATGCTCCCCAATTTTCTAGAAACGCCAGCTGTTTTGTAACAATTTGGGACACCTTATCAACAGTACTCTCTCTCTCTGGCATAGCCTGTTCTAATGCATTGAGTGGAAAGATCAGCTAATTTGAAACATTAAAATGCTGAAAATATTGTCACTGGAAGCACAAATTCACGAAAGATTTTGAGAGGATGATGATTGTGATGTGATGATTGTAATCAAATGCCACGAACACACATCCACATGATAACAGCTAAGCTTCTGCAAGACTTATACATGCGTGAATTTCTTAATGATCTGTTAACCAAAGGATAGTTCATGCAACGATGATTAACTCTAGTATAATCCACATGCATTTTTGGTATTTCATTCTTAATTTTTTTGTAGATGCCGCAATTGACTGAAAGGTATTGGCTCTAGTATTGCTAATTTTGAAGGCAACATTACAGGAACTTTTGGGCCACAAGAAGTTTGGCAATAAAGCAGCTTATTCTTCAAATCGCAACGAGAAATTTTAATTAATCTTTTATACTATAATTTGTTGCCATAGCAAGAGTACTACGTGATTTTGCATCATACTAAATGTTGGTGCTACTACGATCTTAACATAAGTAATGAGTGATGAAATGAATAACCAAAAGCCCACTCTAAGGAATAAATTGGAAAAAGAAAAATTGCCTGCATTTTCTTCACATATTCTCAACTGCCTCTTGATATAACTTGAGGCAAATCAATCTTTCCAACAATCGGCCTCGTTGTCTTGTCAGGCAACTGTAATTTCTCATAATTTACTTCTTTACTGTCATTTATTTTCCTTAACAAACGTCCACAGCCTTGGCTTGAAAGACATTTCTACGAGTAAAAATAATTGAATCATTAGACTAAACCATAAATACTTTTTAGAAAGAGTGATCTCAGATGCATTTTGTTGAAGTTCGGAAAGATTCCTTTTAACCAATTTTGTTAATATTCTTTGTGAATTAATTTCTCACTGAAGGAGTCTATTGTTAATATTCTTTGTGAATTAATTTCTCACTGAAGGAGTCTACGTGTAAATCATTAATAACCATCTTTACAAGAAATCACCAATATCTACTTCCCCAAAGGAAATAATATGCATAACTTCTGTACTACAATGAATATGATTCACCTGTTTACCAAATTTATAGCTCTATGCAAGAAAGCCCAAAGACTTGCACACGAATATTTCCTACTTTTGGGAAGTGGATTAAAGACCTAATGTGGTACGTAAGCAAGACTACAAAACTTGAGTCATTAGAATAAAGTGCTCTATAAGTTATTTTAATGCATCTCTGATGGGGTTGGCAGAAAATATGTAAGGTAACCAAAGCGAAAAAAGTATTCAATCTACTAATGTATTTAGGTTTAATGAAGAAATAATTTTTTCAAATGTTAAAAGTTGGAAAAATAGTTACTTTTATGTGAAAAGTTACGGCTCCCTGATTCAGAACATGATGTAGGTTGTTAAACATTTGTGTTTGTGACTTTTTAAAAGAAAATGATTCGATAATAACTTTTCTTTGTAATAATAGTTACGTTCATCAATTTATATGCACTTAGACATTCACATACATATTCTCAGCCTATAGGTTTCATATTCCTCACTGAGCATGAAATTATGAGTTGTGACTGTTAAATATACACAATATACATGTGTATATTGTCTCTCGGATGGCTCTCGGGTTTCAGCCCCTTTGTACCGTGTATATGGTTAAATATTTAGTATCCTAGTTTAGGTAATATTGTAACGTAAATAAAAATTGTACACTTATCATAATAATTGTATTACCATAAATGTATCGTTAGTATCCAAGTAGAATAAGGTTTTATGAATAGAATAGGAATAAGATTCTCCTATTATAGAAATATGTAACTTGTATAATTAATCTTTCAATCAATGAAAATAATCGAGGGATTATTTCTTTCAGTGACAAAATAAAATGCACACCCCCATTGAGTGTGGAACGGTAAAAGTTGCACCACTTTTAATTAGAAATTTCGAATTTGAAACACGATAACGTTATACCCCTCACATTGGACTTTTTACTGTGTGAAATTTAATATTTAATTAATCGGATCAATAAATCATCTCAAGGTTTGGTGGCCCATACACAATTTAATCCATACTGTTGAAAAGATAGAGATAGATGAAACTTCAAGAATCAATGCTGTTTATAATGTGTGCAAAAGTCGGTAGCTTTTTTTTTTATTTCCTTTTCCTCTTAAAAATTCCAACCGACTCCACAGGTGATATTTCACTATCATTATCAAGTTTAAAGTAAAGTTGCCCCACCTACATTTGCTTCATGTGTTTTTGTAAAGCACAAAAGGCAATAAAAAACAAATACTATTACAAACAGTGATTTGCATCAAAGTAGTTGGTGATCATTATGATCATGCATTGGCTCCTTTTCATTTCAAAGGGTTTTATTTCGATTAGTGAATCATATGGAGAGAAAGTATTTGTTTCTTAATCTTTAATTTATTTGGACATTACTTTAATTTCATTAAACCTACATAATTAACAAACTTTTGTACACAACCTTATTATTTTTCTTAATTGCTCAAATCAAATGATTGCGTCATGTTAGATGAATAATAATACGTACCATAGGGAAAAAAGAATGAAAAAAACTCTTCAATGGAAATTTGAAAAAGGAAATTAAATGAAAAGAATATTAATTTAGTTTAATGAATAAGAATACACTATTATATCGATTATATCAAGTACAAACTTATACTAAAAGATTATCGAAACAGACAAAAAATGACTTGTCAATATAAACGAGGGAACTGTAGTTGTTAATTAGTTATGCTCATAACGTTGTCCCTATAAGCGTGTTCTGATAGTGAACTTTGTTTGACACAATGTTTTAATCATCCAATCTTTGATTGCCAAAGAATAATAAGTACACTAATGAATTGCTACCATACTTGAATGGTTCAGCAAGAGGCAAGCCACCACTTCTGGGACCGTTTGATCATAAAAATTATTCACTTTTTTTTATAATAATTTTTACTTTATTTGAAAAGCATGATAATTATGAAATTTCAAATCTTAAAAATAGTTTATAGCCTGTTTTTCAACTCACTTTTCATTTTTAAAGTTGTATTTAAGTACATTTAAGCATGAACATTATTCCAAATATTCTTACTATAAAATTAAAGTATAACTAAACCCAACTTCATCTTCAACTCCAACTACATAAGTTCAGTGAAAAATATTTGGAATCTATGGCCAAACACCTAGTTTGTCCATCCTTACCATATTTTTAAAAAATAATTGTGATGTCCGTAGTTTACTAAAAAATCAGAGTTTAGCGACGGACAAATTCTGTAGCTAAATAGTAAAATCATTCGCTAATCTTATTTAACAATGGATTAGTGACGAAGTTCGTAGCTAATTTCAGTTTTTTAGTAATGAATTGTACATATTGGCTAATTTTACAAGGTATTTGCTACCATCTATCAGTATAGGTATTGGAAAATTCTGTCTACCAAAACTTAAATAGATGAAATGAAATCACTAATGTGTTTGTCTTTGATCAAATTTGAATCGAGACCTCAGTGACAATATAATCCACTTTATTAACCATTACACATACTTTTGGGTGCACCCTAATTTATTTTACCCCCCCTTTTTTTTAAGTTAGACTAATTACTATTAAAGGAGCAGTGAGACGATTGAAATCTTTTCCTCTCAACTAGAAGTTCAGGGTTCGAGTATTGAATTTTAAACGAAAACCTTTTTTTATAGAAGAAGCTAAATTCGTATACCTGATATAAATCTAGATTAATGATGATAGTGTGCTTCGAATACTTGGATAGTTGAAAACAGAATGTCAAACAAATCAACTTGGATGAAATTGAAAAGGTGCTGCAAAGTAAATTTTTTTTCCATCTCGTTTACGTCATTTACGGGTTGCTATTGAAACTTTAAATTTTTTGTTGGAAATTTTAATAATATGGGATTGAGTTTATCCCGTTTTTAATGACTTAAACAAGTGAGTTTCGCATGTCGGAAACATCGTTTCTTCGCACATGCCTAATCTACTAAGTGAGTAGATAATGTTAGTGTCAAATATCATGAAATTTCGTTAAGAAATAAAAGAGATATTGGTACACAAAGTAAGATGTTTGAGACATAAAAAGATGGAGGGTCTTAGGCAAAAAATGACAAATCTCCCTCATTGGTAAAAGATGGAGAGTTTATGCAATATATAAACTCTAAGTTTGAGTAAGGGTTTGGGACCCCAAGGGGTAATCATGTGTTTAGAAAGGAGAGGACCTAGGTGAGCTTAGGTTCGGGGCTAAGCCCCACACGCATGTCACCTTAGTCCCTGAAGTTTAATGGTTCTTGAAGACACCAACAGAAATGATTGTTTGCCTCCCTATGACGGTTTGTCTTCCTTTTATCTCTTATAAATTGAATGTTCAGTTTCAATTCGAAAAGTGGAAGTAGGAAAGAAAGAGCACGAAATAGGGAATATAGAACACAACAAATTACTCAAACTTTTCCTTTTTGTTCTGTTCGACACACAGAATCAGAAAACAAAAAAACTCTTCTAATTTGTTCCAGAAACAAAAACAAAAATCTTTCTTCAGCAATCTATTCTTATTCATTTTTTCCGCTAGAATCAAATGTATTTGCTTTGTACAGTTGATTAATTGTTGTTTTGCCCAATAATGTAAACGTATTTATACGGGGCAATTTTATCTTAAAGACAGAGATCCATCTCTCGACTCAACGTTTCTTTTGTTTAACCTTTCGAATACACTTTACTCCGTTTTTACCTACAATTTTAAGACAAAAGCTTACAAGTTTAAGACAAAAGCTTACAGTTTTAAGACAATTTTTTGTTATTTTCTAAGTGTTCGAAAGATGTCTGTCAACAGTGGTGTTTTCGGTTGTGGTTCTAACTTTGGATTTGGCTCTATTTCTGCCAACTGTTCTGTTCACAATCCGGTTAACAATTACGTTGGTGGCTCTGGTTCTCCTACTGTCAACAATTATGTTTCTAGTTCTACTACAGTCAACAATTATGTTTCTAGTTCTGTTGTTGATGTTCAAGGCACTGCTACTGTTCAAGAAAATGTTGTTGTCTCTGCCACTGCTCAACGAAATGTTGTTGTCTCTGGCGTTGCTAAAGGAAATGTTGTTGTACATGCCCCTGACAGTTTCCAAAGCGAACGCCAAGGTAAGGTTCTGGATAACAATTACAACAAGAGAATGAGACTGAAAATGTTGTTCTATCTTACTGAGTTGAGCATGTCACGATCTCATACAGAAGATCCTCTGTCTGGTGGGATGCAATAGACACTTAGTATAACATAACGACTGAAGTAGGCCAAAGTACCCAGGTCACAAATGACATGAAGGCCAAGAACAAACGTAAGACATATGCTAACGTTATACAAGACGGGGGGTAATCCTCCGGATCTTGACGACAAGATTGTGGATTTCTCGGCAGTGGTGTTGGAGGCAAATCTGGTGGAGAATCCAATACAATGGTGGATAGACATGGGTGCAACCCATCACATCTGCTTTGAAAAAAATGCAGTCTCCTCATACGCTCCAGTCATGGGTAAGAAGTTGTTCATGGGCAACGACGCCACCTTTAAAGTGCAAGGGGTTGGAAATGTTGTCCTCAAAATGACTTCATGCAAAGAGATCACTCTAAAGGAAGTGATACACGTCCCTGACATCCGCAAGAACTTGGTTTCAGGGCCACTGTTGATCAAAGCTGGTTTTAGACTAGTGTTTGAGTCCAATAAGTTTGTAATAACTAAAAATGGTAATTTTGTAGGAAGGGGCTTCGCATGGATGACCTTTTCAAAGTGAATGCTATGTCTATAATCCGTTCATCTAATGAAACGAAGCCTTCTACCTACTTTCTTGAGTCTTCTAATCTATGGCATCATAGATTAGGACACGTAAACTACAAATCACTTCAAAAGTCAGTAAAGTTGGAATTGTTGCCTTCCTTCGACATAAATGTGAGGTGTGCGTAGAGGCAAAATTAACCAAGTCAGCTTTTCACTCAGTCAAAATAAACACCGCTCCTCTAGAACTTATTCACACATACATATGTGATTTAAAGTTTGTACAAACTAGAGGGGGAACAAGTACTTTGTGACTTTCATTGATGATAGTACAAGGTATTGTTATGTTTATTTATTGAAAAGTAAAAATGAAGCCTTTGAAGCATTTAAACGCTACAAAGCAGAAGTTGAAAATCAACTAAACCTACATATTAAGGCAATTCGTAGTGATATAGGGGGAGAATACGTAGCACCGTTTGAAGAATACTGTGCTCAATTCGGCATTGTTCATCAAACGACCGCTCCTTACTCGCCTCAGTCTAACGGTATTGTCGAGCGCAAAAACCGTACGTTAAAGAAATGATTAATGTTTTACTTATCAATTTCGGTTTTGCCCAAAATATGTGGGGCGAAGCGATTCTTACCGCTAATGCAATTCTTAATAGAGTTCCGCATAAGGGTAAGGATAAAACTCCATATGAATCATGGAAAGGAAAGAAACCACATATAAATATTTGAAAGTGTGGGGTTGTTTGGCAAAGATTGAAGTACCTAAACCAAAACAGGTCAAAATTGGACCTAAGACTGTAGATTGCATATTCATTGGATATGCAAATAACAGTAGTGCGTATCGCTTCTTAGTGTATAAGTTGGCGATACCTGATATCCACAAGGGTACGATCATGGAGTCAAGGAATGCTGAATTCTTTGAAGAGATCTTTCTTAGAAAGGAAAAAGAAGTAATTTCACGCAAACGAAGTTATGAACACGATGCTCAAGACGAGCAAGACCCGGGAGTTTCTGATTATCCGAACTAGACGTTCCAGATTTACAGGACTCTGGAGTTTCTGATTATCCGGAACTTAATATTCCAGACCTACAGAACTTGGGGGTTCCAGAGGTGGAACCAAGACGGAACAAAATGGCCAAAAAGATCAAAACCTTTGGTCCAGACTTTCTAACATGTATGGTTAAAAATGAACCGAGGACAATCAAAGAAGCATTATCAACTCCAGAAGCACCGCTTTGAAAAAAAGCTATAGAAAGCGAAATAGATACCATCATACAAAATCATACTTGGGAAATAGTTTATCTTCCTCCGGGAAGCAAACCTTTGGGTTGTAAGTGGATACTCAAAAGAAAGTACAAAGCATATAGAACTATTGACAAGTATACGACCAGATTAGTAGTCAAAGGCTACAGACAAAATGAAGGCCTCGATTACTTTGACACATACTCCCTTGTGTCTAGATTAACATCCATAAGAGTATTCATAGTCATTGCAGATTTGCATTACCTTGACATCAAATGGATGTTAATACAACCTTCCTAAACGGAGAGTCGGAAGAGGAAATATACATGGAAAACCCGATGGGTATGTGATTCTAGGCCAAGAAAAGAAAGTATGTCGATTTGTTAAGTCTCTGTACGGACTCAAACAAGCTTCGAAATAATAGGTGAAAAGTTTGATAATACTTTATTATCAAAAGGTTTCTCCATAAATGAATATGATGAATGTATCTATATCAAAGGGAACTCTGACTCGTTTGTCATGATATGCCTTTACGTAGATGACATGCTCATCACCAGAAGTAGTGTTAAGTTGATCCTGGAATCCAAGAATATGTTGAAACTGTGTTTCCGGATGAAAGATATGGGTATTGCAGATGTGATATTAGGAATTAAGATTTCTAAGACATCTGACGGGCTGGTCTTATCTCAATCTCATTACATTGAAGATGTATTGAGGAAATTTGATGCATTTGGCAGTCCCCATATGAAGTCACCAATGGATATGAATCATAGAATTGATAAAAATCATGGTGCACCCATATCCCAAGAGCGATATGCACAGGTCATTAGCAGTTTAATGTACATTACAAACTGCACCCGACCCGACATCGCTTATCCAATCAATAAGTTGGCTAGGTTCACTCGTAATCCTGGAAATGATCACTGAAAAGCGTTAAATCGGACACTACGATATCTAAAATGTTCGCTGACTTACGGATTACACTATTCAAGGTATCCAGTCGTACTGGATGGATACAGTGATGCAAACTGGATATCGGACATAAAGAACACCAAATCCACCAGTGGGAATGTTTTTATAATTGGTGGTGGGGCTGTGTCTTGAAAATCCTCTAAGCAAACTTGCATCGCCCGATCTACGATGGAATCAAAGTTTATCGCTTTGGATAAAGCAGGAGAAAAAGCAGAATGACTTCACGACTTCTTAGAGGATATCTTTTGTTGGGATAAACCCGTGCCTTCGGTGATGATTCACTGTGACAACCAATCGACTTTGGGAAGAGCACGAAGTAATATGTACAACGGAAAGTGTAGACATATTCGTCAGAGACATAAAACCACTAGATATTTGATCATTATGAGTGTCATTTCCATTGATTACATCAAATCAAAGGATAACTTAGCGGATATTTTAACTAAAGGATTACCCAAAGATCAAATACTTTGCATGTATAGGGGAATGAACCCAAACAATAAGAATCTTTATGGTGGTAACCCAACCTTACTGACTGGATATCCCAGGAATTTGGTTCAATGGAAAAACTAAGCTATAGAGGTTCAGTTTAGCGCTTCACTTGAAGTAAGAGCACTTCAGATCATCATTTTTTAAAGAAAGATAACTCCAAAGTCGTTCCCGTGATAGACATTAAGTGCTACCTGCATAATGGGTAAAGGATAAGTTTCTGAAACTTTTAATGATTCATAACATTTGCGAGTGGTAGAGCTATATACCTTATAGGAGATCACCTATTTAAGTGCGAAGACATGCCGCTTCAAACGTACGCACTTAAGAATCCAAGCGTTGTCCATGGCCACAACGGACAAAACAATAAGAAGAAATTAATAAGGAGAGTTATTGTGTTGATATCATTGTCTTGGTTTACACTAAACATTGACGGTTCAAGACATCGTGTTCACCGCGTAGTAAGTAAATTCGATGGTAATCGACTAAGGAAGGTTCAAAGTCGAAAGCTACCTTTCCTGATGCAATATCTTTCTGCTGAAAAATTGCTGAACTTTGGCACCATGTGTGCACCAATTCTCTTTCAAGAGGGGATTGTTGGAAATTTTACTAATGTGGGATTGAGTTTATCATGTCCTTAATGACTTAAACACATGGGCGCATGTCGGAAACATCGTTTCTTCACACATGCCTAATCTACTAAGTGAGTAGATAATGTTAGTGTCAAGTATCGTAAAATTTCGTTAAGAAATGAAAGAGATATTAGTACACAAAGTAAGGTGTTTGAGACATAAAAAATGGAGGGTCTTTGGTAAAAAATGACAAATCTCCCTCATTGGTAAAATATGGAGAGTTTATGCAATTTATAAACTTTAAGTTTGAGTAAGGGTTTGAGACTCCAAGGGGTAACCCATGTGTTTAGAAGGGAGAGGACCTAGGTGAGCTTAGGTTCGGGGCTAAGCCTCACATGCGCTCCGGCCCCGCCCGCCCGTCCTGTCCGGGCTCGGGTTCGGGTCACGGGTCTTGGGCTCTTCCGGAACTTTCTTTTTGGTCCCTAAAATGTTAACTATTTACATTTAGTCCCTGAAGTTTAATGGTTCTTGAAGACACCAACAATCATGACTGTTCAAGAGAACAGAACACCAACATACATGACTGTTTGCCTCCCTATGCATGTTTGTCTTCCTTTTGTCTCTTATAAATTGAATGTTCTGGTTCAATTCAAAAAGAGGAAGTAAGAAAGAAAGAGCACGAAACATGGAATATAGAACACACAACAAATTACTCAAAACTTTTCATTTTTGTTCTGTTCGACACACAGAATCAGAAAACGAAAAGACTCTTCTAATTTGTTCCAGAAACAAAAAAATAGAAGTCTTTCTTCAGCAATCTGTTCTTATTCATTTTCTTCGCTAGAATCAATTGTATTTGCTTTGTACAGTTGATTAGTTGTTGTTTTATCTTGGGAGACTATTGCCCAATACCGTAAAAGCATTTATACGGGGCAATTTTATCTTAAAGACAGAGAGTTATCTCTCGACTTAGCGTTTCTTTTGTTTAACCTTTCAAATACACTTTACCCCGTTTTTACCTACAATTTTAAGACAAAAGCTTACAATTTTCTGCTTTAACACCTAGTTATTTCAAGTTGTTATTGGAAAATATTAGTCACCGGAACGTGAATAGTTAGGATAGAATTTTTTGTTTTTTCTTAATCCACATTTTCACTTTGAACCACATGAGTAGAATATGTGATCACTTTTAGTATGTACTTTTAATTTTAGTTAAACTGTTAACTTAGGAAAATGTCATATTAGGCTTTATAATTTTTTTCTTTTGGTGAAAAGCTTGAATTATTTTTGGTAGGAACATTTAGAATTTTTGGTGAAGGAAAAGTTGTCAATCAAAGGCAACTTTTATCTAATTACTTGCTTTACTTTTAAGTTTTCAACTCAAAAAGATGGTCAAAAGAGACAATATTGAAGGGACTATTAGAATGCTCAAAAGTGGGACACAAATTAAGTTGTAAAATAAAGTCATCAGATAGTGAAGAAAAAACTCTTCCTTTATTTTTCTTTTATGTCGTTATTGGCTTGTTTATGAATTTTATCAAATAAGTCCTTTAAGAATTTGTCTTGTTCGATCATTAGTTACTAAGAAGTTAAAAGTATATGTTATGGTAATAGTTCTGAATTCTCTAGAACATGTTTTGATTAACTCATAATATTTTAATAATTTTTAAAGTATCATGAGTTCAAATAAGAATTTAAATCCGCCTTCATATACAAAAATTCCTTCCCCTGTACTCTCTCTGTGCTTCTGATCACCAAAAATTCCTTCTCTCTCATCTTCATATATTCAATTTCTAGGGTTCATCGATCTCTATATATGCCTATACATGCACGTTGCTTTCAAATTCTGTTATCGACGTCGCCATTTGCAGCTCCGGTAAGTTTTCTCTCTCTCTCTCTGTCAATTCCGATTTCGAAACGGTGTCGTTTGTTCTGTCGATGCAGACTCATGGAACCGAATATCACGTTTTCACTTTCCGAGATCAAATCGCCGGATCAACTTGTTTTTTTTTTTGGTTTTGATGCGTTTACTTTTAATCAAACTCAAAGTTTCCCCTGTTTCCTTTCCTTCTTCAATTTCATAATCTTCATGTGATTTTTTTTGTGATACTAACATGCATTTGTAATATAGTAGTTGTATTAGGTATCTTTTTGTTGTTTGGTACTTTTAGGTGAATAAAGATGCGTGCATATTGTAGATTTAGATATTGATATTTTAGCTATTTTGTTTCTCCTTGTTTGCAGGAAGTGATATCTGCTACTTTGTATTGAATTTTAAGATAACAGAATAGCCATGTACTCCGAGCTGGTCGAAATTGCACCTAGGGAACTCAAGTTCATATGTAAGCTTTTCCATAGCTCAATTCTCAGTTACTGCTGCTTAATTGTGTTCAGATGCATGAAAGTTGGTCTGAAAAAAATAAAAAACAGTGACCATGAGCTGTGCAATCATACTACAACTTAATCAGACTGAAGAATTCGTATGGATAAGAGAAGGATTTAATTACTCTGACAAGAGTTTTTTGATAAATGAGGCGGAGGATTTTGGTTTGACTTATATTTGTTATTATTGTTATGGTCTAGTGCTCGTGTGCATCCACTTTTTATTGTTTTCATTTTTTTTTTTGTTTTATGATGAAATTTTTGTTGTATAAATTCTGGGAAGGATGTAATAACTGAACTGAGGTTTACTTATATTGTTTTTTTCCTTGCAGTTGAACCGAAGAAACAAAGCTCTTGCACTATTCGACTAATTAACAAGTCCCAAAACCATGTTGCTTTTAAGGTATGGGTATTTGCTGTTTCAGTAAAGTACTAAATTGGAATTATATTTACTCAGAAGAGGTTGATTAGTATCATGTTGGAATTATTTTAACAGGTCAAGACTACTAGTCCAAAGAAATACTGTGTTCGACCAAATACAGGAATTATTAAACCCAGAGCAACCTGTGATTTTACAGGTAAGAAGAATTCTTCGTGATAGCAGCATATCCATGTCTGTGTTTTGATTTTTGAATATGGCATAGCTATAACAAATCATTAAATTTCTTGTAGTAGTAAATGCAACTTAAGAAAGTCCATTATTCTTGGTACAAGTAGTAGTTCTGGTGCATGATTTTGCTTGTACACTGTACTATGAAGATTAGCCAGCACTTCAGCACAGCTAAACCTTTTTAATATGATCACTTGTCTGGATGAGGGTCTGGAATGATAGAATGTATTGCAAGACTCATTCATAAATCATTTTGAATTATTTGCCGTTATGCTATCAAATGGATAGTGAATCCTAGTCTTCTTTTATATAAAAGAGGGATTTGTGGGAAGATGGTAAGGACGGAAGCTAATGTCATCCAAAACTAAATAAGCTTTGAGAATTTACACGGAATTGATTTTGATGGAGGTGCCCTTCCTTTTTCTCACTAGAGAAAGCTCATGCACTACATAGAAAGAAATTGCTAAATAGACTGAACATTGGAAATATAATCAAGAAGAATAACCAACCAATGCTTTGATCTCCATGCCTTTGGTCTAGTGGTAAGCGCAACATGTGACGTGTGGGTTAGTTGCACGTCACGGGTTCAAACCAACCATTGTTCTGGTCTCAGGGCTTGGGCTTGGTTCTAGTGGTAAGAGCGCAACATTTGACATGTGTGGTTAGGTGTACGTCACGGGTTGAAACCCTGCCTCAAACAAACAAAAGCCTGGTATTTAAGTGGAGAAGGGTAGACGGACAGACCAATTGTCTACCGAGTTTTGAACCGTCCGCCAGTGCTCCTCGGGGATTCATAGTTATTAGAAAAAATGACGTTTTGTATAGTTAAAGGCATGCTTAAGCGCTGAAATTAGGCAGTTCTACGAAGCTTGGCTTTTTGCATCACTTAGGTAGCATTCAGTGCAAGTACCAAGGCTAATTCGTGTTCTCAACAAAAAACAGCCAGCTTAACACACTTATTTTTTTAAGAAATGCAAAGCAAATTGAGCCAGAAGCCATTGCTTAGTATTGTTCCTAAAGCACTTATATATGGAATTATGTTGCAAATTGATTGTTATGACTAATTAATTTAAAAGTGAAGGTAGCTTTTTGAAGTTATCTTTCATGGCGTTGTTGGATTAACATTTAAGGAAATTTAGTTTGGGTTGTTGGGATTAATGTTATAATGGGTTGTATATTGGATAGAGTAATTAGTAATTCTGATGTTATAAGCTATATTGATTTTTTTGAACTGATTAAAAAAATATGCTTCTTTAGTTCAAAGAAGCATGCACTTCTCTCTTCTCGCTTGAAGCTCCAAGGTGTTGTCACTTTCTCTTGCATGCATTTTGAGTGATTGTAGGTCTTTGAGACACTATACAGTTTCTTGTTTTAACACTTCCAATCACGGTATGGGTTGCGTAACGTTCCATGCTAGTATTTGGGACATTCCCTTCTTTTTGTGTCTCATGTTACTTGTTAATTTAATTATGTGTGAGCATAATATCTGGAACGTAGTCTCTCCATTCAATTTTAATTCAACCTGTAACTCATGTTGTACCTACTACGGTCGTCTGTCTTTAATACAGACTGTTGTGCGGCATGATTTTTTCCTGTTTAGAGATGATATACAATATATATTACAGATATTGTGTCGCGTCAATTCTCCCTAGTGGGGAAAATCTTATTACAAACAATCCTCTGACTAAATAAACTGTTTCTGTTAGCAATAATGATCAATTTATCGTAGGCAGCATATAGGGATTTTAACATTTGTTTATGCAGTGACCATGCAGGCACAAAAGGCACCTCCTTCTGATATGGCATGCAAGGATAAGTTCTTAGTTCAATGCACAGTTGTGGCACAAGAGACTGTTGAGGAGGATATTACATCAGCTATGGTATATTCTCAGTGGATTATACGATTGCTCAAAGGGCACTCCTCTTACACAATTTTCGATTGATTTGACTGTAGTTTTCGAAAGATGATGGAAAATATGTTCAAGAAAATAAGATGAGAGTGATCCTTATCAGTCCACCCAGTTCGCCTGTTTTATCACCAATCAATGGAGTACACGGTGATCTTCCAAGTTACAAAGATTCACCACAAGAAGATCAAGTACATGGTAATGAAAATATCAGTTCACAGCAAGAAGTAAGTAATATTCTTCGGAAACCAGAATTTGTTGACCATGTGGTCTGATATGATAATGCCAACAAGCTAAAAGGTAATCTTTTCCAGGGAGATGTCAATGGAGTACATAGCCACAGTGGAAGATACGAAGAATCACTGACTAGAGATCAAGTAAACCCCCTCGATCAAAATCCACCGAAAGAAGTAAGTTATTCTTCTGAACCAGAATTTAGAGATTGGTTATAAATGGAAAAAACGTGGAGTAATGCTAAGTATGTTCAGAGATGTCAACTTGGGGTTTGGTTGTAAAACTGCTGCCAAGTTACATGATTGTAAAAAGAGAGAATTGTCTTGAATTAATTGTTGAATAATATAAGAAAGCTCCTTACGTAGGAGTTCAAAACAAGTTTAGACTGCATAAAATAAGAAAAGTTATCAAATAAGGAAAAAAATTCTAAATCTTGATATTCTTAATTATGACAGAACTATGAAGAGTATTCTATACTATTAACCTAAATCCTAAACACAGAAAAAATCTAGAACATGTAACTAAATAAATTCTCAATTATTTCAACAGTTGCTTGATAAGTTGATACTGATTGAGTTTCCGATGTTTTACTCTATTTTATGAACATTGAGTTAGCTGTTTGGTAATATCTTTTATCTATCTGTTAATACTCTTCTCCAGCTGGATGAGAATGTAAAGGAGTTTAAAAACGAAAATGCCAACATGCAAATGGAGGGAAAACATGTGCAGTTGGAGACGAGGAAGCATGATGAAGAGATGGAATTAGTCAAGGATGTTGCGAGCATGAAGTCTAAAATAAGTGAACTTGAACGAAAACTAAGTGAGGTTAGAATTTTTTACCTTTCTTTTTTACTTTTTATTTCAATTGAGTCTGGAACAACTTATGATCTGTCATTTGCAAAAAACCAACCCATGTTTAAGTAAATATTCTTTTACCTCTTGAAAAGTAGCCACTTGTTGTTGATGAATAAGAATCAATTTTGTGCAATCAAGGGGGTAAAACCAACCCATGTAGAAATTGGAAGGCATACCTTTCATCAATCAAGCCAGGGATGAAAGGATTGTACAAAAATATACTGGGTCACTTACGACAAATAGCTAACTCACAATTTCAAAAAGTTTTCAGTATCAGGATTCTGTTTTTCCTCTAATGGCCACTAGAACATCAAACTAGGTACTGTATAGGTTTCCTCTTCATGTCAGGATATTGTGTCTGATTCCTTGTTATCTGCATAAAATAGATAGCAGCAAAAGCAGTTAACTTGACACTAATCTTTGAAACAGTTCCCTAGTAGCTTCTATTTTTTTCTTAAATTCTTTTCCAATTTTCATCACTTTCTAGAGGACCTCAATGGCCCAGAACGTCATTCCATACTATGAGAGTTGACCAGTGGAATCAACTTGTGACAAAAACCAGAAGCCCATTTTGGACATTGTTTGAGCATTTAGTCCCTTTCATATCATGAGTCTATAAGATGATCAAGTAACAAATGAAAATATGCATGGGAATTCAATTTGCTTTCCGGTGGATATTGGACTTAACTCAACTCCAAAAGCTAGCTTGTAGGGTGAGATTGTCCAAGTCCATATAAGGAGTCCATGTTCCCCGATGTAGGACTCTTAACACTTCCAGCACGCCCAGACCTTGTTAATTGTAGCGTGGATAATATAATTTGGGGGCCAAACATCGGTGAACAAATAATTGAAATGGGTCTGGCTCTGATACCATGTAAAGAATGGATTTTGGACCTAACTCAACCCCAAAAGCTATGTATAACAAGGCACCTCAGACTTTATATCTCTTAGTGAGTTTTTGCTCCTGCTGTTTCAAATTTTAGCACGTGGGAATCTGACTGGTTAGCAGATTAGCAGCTGGGAATCTGGCTGGACACATGAGGCTAGCGGTCAGCAATATTATTGACTAATGTCTCTGCTCAGAATTGTCTCTCTAGGTGATTTATAAAATATAAACAAAGAGCTCTTTAAAATGCACTATCAACAATACGTCTGTTAGGATTAGGGATGGCCAATGGGCCGGGTTCGGGGCGGGTCCCGGCGGGACTGGGAGGGAGTGATCCGCCGATGTCCCGTCCCGATCCCGGTCCCGTCGGAAAAGGGGACCGGTTTTGGCGGGGTCGGGATCGGAACAAAATGTACCGCTACCTATCAAGATGGAGGTAAGGTCTGTGTACGCTCGACCCTCCTCAGACCCCACGTTATGTGATTTCAATGGGTATGTTGTTATTGTTGTTGTTGTATAAACACTTCAATAATTGAACAAAATAGTGTAATAAAAACATCCCAAGGCTGTTTTTGTGTCTCTTATATTATTTAATAGAAATATATTTTTTTTTTGTAATACAATTTCAAAATTGGAAAAAAAATCACATATTTATAAACATATTTTTTAATTTCTTCACAATGTCTTGTGGTTCTTTGGTTGGAATTGAAATTTGTTGGTCAAATTGGTCGACGTTGCTTCCACCTCCATCGGACAAGATTTCATTATAGTTTTCGTCGTCTTCTTCATTGATTTCCGGTTGACCGCACCTTCTACGCTCCGCTCGTATTCAATCTCTGAATAAAATTGTAATCTCCAAGTTGTCTCCCACTAATGAGTGTTTGTGTTCTCCTATTTGAAATCTTCCGACAGAAAAAGCGTTTTGATAGTGTCGGAAATGTCTTCTCATTTTCCCTCCAGTATTTAAGCAAGTCTTCGTGTCCTTTTTCATTGAGAACTGCTTGGTACGGTACAACACCCTGCAAAACATAAACATCAAACTCGCTAACTTGATTAGTAGTGGTGCCACTAAACATTTTATTTCAATACTAGCCGCATAAACATCATGTCTTTTATAAGGTTGTACTGAAGAAGAAGATGGTATAAAAGCCGGTTGGTTGCTAGCACTTTCTTGTTAGTAATGCGTATATATTATTTTGTATTCATTGTGTATGCTAGACAAAACTTCTTCTTTAGTTGGTTCCTTAGGTGTTTGTTCATTTGGATTTTTTGGAGTTGGAGGTGGAAGTAATGCTATACAATCATAAATAGTTTCAATAAGTGTTTTACAACCGTCTATTTTAATAGTCGGATTTAATACAACACCAATAATATAAATAGTGGAAATAAGAAAAAATATTTTTTAAATTTGATAAATATTTTTTAATAGGTGTCTTATAAGATGGTTTTTTTCATATATTCATTATGTAACAAAAATATTAGAGCTATATAAAATAACATAGTTGAAATAGTAGGATAATATATAGCGGAAAATTCTTTAGTTGCTTGAAAAAATTTCTCTAAAAATACATTAAGTTATGAAATTTTTCTCAATCATTATCTATAAGCATATCAGTTGGATTTCGATTATAGGCGTTAAAAAATAAAGTTATAGGTCTTCTATAATCGTAAGCAACAAATAGTTGTTCATATAGAGAATTTCACGTAATTTTTCAGTAATTTTTCTATAAGGTAGTCCACAATCGTGACAAATTTTTTTATATTCTTTTTTTCTTTGTATTCTATTACTTTTAAAAATAAAGTTTATAGCAAATTGTACTTTATTAAGAATGTCTTCAAAAAGTGATATAACATCCTTTACAACTAAATTATAAATATGACACACTCATTTTATATGAAAATGATTAGGAAAATAAGGAGTTAATAGATTTTTTAAAAGTCTCACAACATAATTATTAGAAGAAACATTATCTAACGTAACAATCATTATTTTATCAGTTATACCACAATAATAGCAAACTTGATGAATATTTTATGCAATAAAAATTCCGGTGTGCATACCATCAATATATCTATATGCTAAAATATGTTTTTGCATAGACCAATTATGATTTATCCAATGACATGTTACGATTAAATAATCATGGTTGTTAGTACTACGACCTATATCAGAAGTGATAGATACTTTGCCAGAAAAATGATATAATGCATAACGTAAATATTGTTGATATTCGTGAGCGAATTTAAAAACGTCTCTCCTAACAGTTGATCTAGAAAATCGTTAAAAGCATGATTATACATATATGTAATGAATAAAATCAGGGGAGGAAGGAAATGAAAAAATGAAAAGGCAAACTCTCCACCTCAACTAATTTTGCTATTGCTTTCCTATCTCTATGTTTATCGTATTTAGGACCTACAATTCCCCGCGTCGTTGGATTAATTTGACCTTGTACTTGATCCGGGACACTAAGTGAACCTTGTTCCGACTGAAAGCGCATTGGCGCACCCAACTTTGTAGCCTCGTATTCATCCCACCTAGTACTGTGAAAACGGAGATTGCTTGTCTGCTAGCCTCGTATTCGCCGGGACCCCTTGGCTCTAGTTATTGGTCGGCAGAGGGTGCTTGGGAAATTCAACGGATCCTCTCTTTTCTTCTTGAAAAATAACTGAAATGCCAGAATTTGATACCTTATCAACACTGTTTCGGACACAACTAGTACATTCTTCTTAGAGGAATGTCATGGTAAAACTTCGTTTGAAACGATGTGGTAGAAAGCAACGTTGTGAAAGCTTTGTACATGTCTCAATAAACCTCCTGTCCCACCCTGACCTTTTCCTATTTTAAATTTATAAACATTTTTACAAATTTTGCATCTAACTACTTGATTCTCTTGGTCCCCATCAAAAAAATCTCATGTAGCTGATTTTAATTTTCGTTGTGTGGGGCCTCGTCTCTTACTAGGGGAATAGGAGGCGTTTCAGTTTGAGGTGCACTAGTGGGTATGTCATCTAGATTATCTTCTAAATTAAAGTCTGGTTCAGTTGCAGAATATATCTCATTATCTAATGGTATATCATTAAATAATTCAGTTTCTTCTATATGAGTGTAATCAATCAAATCATCTTGTCTAGGAATAGGATGACTAGAAGAAGTACTCTTGCCCTTGTTAACCCTACTAGAAGAAGCACCCTTACCCTTACCCTTAAACATACCTCTTAATCCTTCCATTTTAATTATGTAAATAAATAATTAAAGATAATGAAATTAAGTGTGATAATTAAAATAAAGTAACAATAATAATTTAAAGAAGGAACGAAGTACCAAACGCCGACGTAACGTCGACTTGTAATCGAGGTTGAAAATTGAAACTTTGATCGATGGATGATCCTCAAGCTAGTTGCCAACTTCAGTCCCAATTTTTGAACTTTGATACAATTATACAAATGAGCAAATAAAATGAAATATTTAGTATGCAATGTAATTGTAGACTTGTAGAGAGATAGATTGAGTTGAGAGATTGTTGTAGGAAGATTTGCGAGATTAAAATGAAGTGAAAATGATGTATTTATAGTTGAGAAATTGGGTTAAAGTGTAAATATAGTAACTTAGGGGTTAAAAATAAATATTAAGAGAGTAGGGGGTTTATGAGGTGGGGGCCAAAAATGGTCGTTGCACAACGGCCAAAATATAAAATGGTTGTTGTGCAACGGTCATTTTGCACAAGAGGGGGACGGGGTCGGGTCGGGTTTGGGGCGGGACGAGCCCAGGTCACGTCCCGGTTTGGAGTCCCGACACCGTTTTTTTTGGCGTGATCGGGTCGGGACCGGGCCGACCCGGCCCACTGGCCAGCCTTAGTTAGGATTAGAGTCCTAAGTTGGTTAAAAGTATAAGGCCTCGTTTGTTTTTATTAAGATTAAGACGTCTAATCTGAATGCACATCTGAATGATTAAGATGTCTCTAGATTTTGAACACTGAATGATTAAGATTGTTTGTTTTTTAACGTCTAAATATGCATAATGTATTTACTTAAACATAATACCTATACAATTCAAATAAAAAAATAATGAAATATTAAAAATTAAATAGAACTTTAATAAAATAAAATTATTATTTGATAAAAAATAAAAAAATTATGTTTGCTAGTGATGGTTGAGATACTTTGTAGTGGTGGTGGTAATGGTTGATCCTAATGGTTAGTAATGGTGGTGGCTATAGTTGTGATTGTGGAGCTAGTTGGTGTTGTGGCGGTGGTAGTGATTATGGTGATGGCGGTGGTTGTTGATATAATTATAATGATGGGGTGTAGGCGTGGTAGCGACTGATAGTAGTTGTTGTCGGTGGTGGTAATTGTTATTGTGATGGCAAACATAACTAGTGGTGGTGGATGGTGGGTGGCGATTGAATTAACAATGGTGATGATTGTGATGGCAGAGATGTTTAGTGGGGGTGGGATGTGGGGAGTGGTGGGGGGAGAGGGGAGGGGGGGGAAGAAGTATGGTGTAGGGTGGGTTGGGTGGGGGTAGAGTGTGTGGGGGTTGGGTTGGTGGGTGGTTTGGGTTGTTGGTGGTGGGTGGGGTGGTAGGGTGGGGGTGGAAATGGTGGTTATGAACATAGTGGTGATAAAAATTATCAATGCAAAAATACCTCTTAATGTTATTAAGATATTATTTAAGATCTTAATGATATTAAGATATTGTTTAAGATCTTAATGATTAAAACCTATTCAAACCAAATAAGTGTTTAGATCTTAATATGTAAACAAATACACTTAATGGTCTAAGTCTGAACCATTCAAATTCAGCAGAGTAAAGTGGATTCCAAATTATCATCATTGGACGAGTATTGTCCGACCTGGATTGAACTTCTGTAATCACAGTCTCTAATTAATGTCAGTGCATTTGATCTAGCAATATTGAATCAATCCCTTGTCAGTTGTTACAGCTCCCTGCAATTATGAAAGGGTGGTTTCTTCCCAGCAGAATCTTGGTAATACGTCACTCAAACTATGTCGAAACACTTTTTTTTTTTTGATGTCCTGTACATGATAAGGTTCAGAGTAGTTGCATAAGATCCCTTTTTGGCAAACAGTAGAATCGAAGTTATGGAATTTTAAAAAATACTCGTATTCAAGCAAGATGAGTTTCTCTTATTCAAGTGTGCCTCATATTTATCACATGATTCTAGTTTGTACTAGTTTTGGCATCTATTTGTCAGGCTGATCACTTGATGAAAATTGAGAGGGGTCTAATTTGTACCGCATGTCTAGTCATTTTTTATGAACTCAATGCCAAAAGAATAAAACCTGGAAACCAAATCAACCTCGACCTTTCTTACTGAAGATTTTTCTAGTCTTCTGGAGCATTTCATAGAGTTCGAGATTTCCCTCCTGTGGATGGAAGCTTTTGTTCAAACATGAGTCGATTAGGTTTAGTGCCCGTATTTGTTATAGGGAAATGCTGTTTCTCACTCTTTCTTACCCTCTTGCAGGCCAAAGACACCATCTCAACGTTAAGGGAGGAGAGCAAATTTACTGCTCAAGAAAGAGATAGCTTACAAAGAGAAATGGTATTTTCGTTTGTTCCTATTAAACTATATGGTTTAAACAAGATTTTGTTAATATTTTTAATTTAAGATATTGACAGCAGTAGAAGTCCTCAAAAGTTTGGGATGCTATCTTAACTAAATCTCTATTGGGTTAATGATAGCCAGAATGCTGCGTGATTGTTCTGAATCCATGTTAGTCTAGCTTTACCTCAAGCAAATTGTGTTCTTGCCTTTGATTGGTCAGATCCATTTAAGTCTTACAATATGTGCACCCGTGAAAGGGAGGGAGAAATTGTGTTTCAGCTTCTCACCCCAAATTTTACCTGATAAAAAAGAAGTTTGTATTTCAGTCACGACGCTCCTGTGACATGATTTTGTGCTCAATTAGAAGTGTCCTTAATTAACCCTTCCTTTTTTTTGCGTGTTCTTGTTGTGTTGATGTGCTTTGCAGGTCATGCTGACAAGTAAGAAAGGCGGAAGAAAAGTCCGGGTTGGATTCCCTCTCCTCTATATGGTTACTGTAGCATTTATTAGTATGTGTTCGGTTACCTTTTGCATTACTGATCGAAGCATTTAATACCCTGCTATGACTGAGGTTATTATGTCTATATCACTGAACACCAGAAGGTGTGAGCTCTTTTCCCCACTTATGAGCAAGATAACAACTCCTGTGCCCAAACCCTGCAATTATCAAACATGAAAATAAATTTAAGCATAATAAACAAATCAGAGATTAATGTAAGAAAAACAAATGGCAAACTGGCAATTTGAATCACATTCAAAGGTGACGCGGATACTTCACCAACTTTGATATTTTTACACCATCTGCATTGTATGTCTTCCCATGGAAACCCCTATGTAGAATAAAAGGAGTGACACTCACAATTATGACGGCCGTAATGGACTCATTTATCCAGCGGTTCTCTTCCAAGAGATGACCAATGATGATGCAAGCGCAAAGGAGTGCCACGAAGAGGTTGATGGATACAACAGAAGCATGATCTGTAGTACCCAAAGAGCCCAGTTTTGGAACCAGAGAAGCCAGCTCAAAAGCCATCTTTTTTGCCACTTCCTATTACAACCACACTTCACCAACTTTGTTTCAACCTAGTCAAATTTCATCAGGGTTTGCTCCCTTCTTGTCTCTACACTGACCTAGATAAATACAAAAAAAATTGCATGATAAAGAAGCAGCCCGGTGTACTAAGCTTCCGCTATGCGCGGGGTCCGGGGAAGGGCCGGACCACAAGGATATGTTATACGTAGTCTTATCTTGCATTTCTGCCAGATGCGGTTTTCACGGCTTGAACTCATAACCTCTTGGTCACATGGCAACAACTTTACCAGTTACTCCAAGGCTCCCCTTTCAATTGCATGATACATAAATCAAAATCTAATTAGCCAAGGAAAAAATTATATAACTTTGAACAAAAGGCACAGAAGAGATTTTCCAAATTTCTAACTGAATCTCCCCAGCTTACTCCATTTTATTTTCCAAATTTTTCGAGCAACCAAACAGAAACAACAATATTCCTAGGAAATTAGAACATCAAACATGCAAAGGAAAGACTTCCATAAACAACAAATTTTATCAATCTACCTAGTTAGGGTCCTTTTTTACTCTTAGTTATTTCAATATCCAATAATTTCTTAGGCAGATCGTTCTCCAACTCTCATGCTTATACCGACACAAATATACATAACAAGACTCCTAGCAAACAGCAAACTTAATGTGTATGGAATTACAACAACTAAGCCATGATTCCAACTACTACTAATTAAGCCGTAGTCCCAATGCAAGGAAAAAACTTTCATAAGTAGGAAATAGGTTATTCAAAAACAGTTTAAATGTGAAAAAATCCACAAGTTTCAGAGAATTTCTGCAGTTTTACTTCAATTGTTTGCCAAATCTACTGAACACCCAAACAGAAAATATGATCATTTATATGTCATGAAGATTCTCACCAGTGCAAAGAGCAAAGCTTCCAGAAAAAGTGGATGAACGAAAAACAGAGCAAAAGAGAATGATTAGGGGAGATACGTGAAATTTCGGGCTTTTGTTTTACTCTTAATAAAAAAATGCTTCACTTCTAGGTTTCGTAACGTGCTGACCGTTGAAAGGCGGATATTTGAGAAGATTTAAGTTATAGCTACTCATAATAGTATAAAAGGAATTTGCTATCAGTATAATTTAATTACTATTATGGAAAGATAGATTAATATAAAGTTTGACTGTAAGAAATAAAATCAGGAAATATTGATCCAAAATAAGTTTAATAAAATCTAAATCCATAATTAAGGTTCAAATATTGGACATAGTTAAACTTAAAAGGCTACCTTCTTTCGGGTCAAATGTCAAGTCAAAGTAAATTCTACTATTCATACTTTAAGATAGCAACTCTGGTGATAAATTATATCAATCAATTATTAATTTCAACTCTCCTTTTAAGTATCTCCATTTCACAAATCATAGTTCTAATGATAGGGTTCAACGCCAAAGAAATGTGTTTGATCTTATCTATATGCTTTATTATTGCTCTCTGTCTATTCATTACAAGTGTAACAATTGTACTTGTCATCTTGTCTTATCAAGTCCATGTGTTATTAGCACCATTACTTGACTTAGAAAGGCAAACATATGGGCAAGGGAAAGCGCAGTGCGCCTGGTGCAAATGACTTTCTTTATTCATGATATACCAATCAGAATGGAGGGTCCTACCTACGTACATGATTGATAGAATCACTACTAGGGGGCGGTCAACTTGATGCGGGAGAGGCATGAGTGTAGTTCAATCTTGTGGTGTATTTGTTTGTAGTGAGTAGGGCCTCTTTCTCGTTGATCAGTTCGCCTCCGCCCTAATCTTCGCTCTGGACAGGAGCGCTAGTGGACACGGGGAGGGAGCAGGCTAAGCGTGTCGTTCGTAATGGAAAGAAAGATACCAAAACTTTAAGAAGAATGGACTTTGATAGCGGATCGGGGTAAGATAGTCTTGATGAAACTACTTCGGACTAAAGGCGCTCTGCCTGATATCATTCAGGCAATTCCATTCTTACTGTCCTAGGAAGAAGGAAAGGATAAAGATCCCACGAACAGGGTTAGCGTAAGAAGGGGACGGAAGCCTTCTCAAAAGAAAAGAATATTCGATTTTTTGAGCAGGAGATGCTTCCCTGTCTTTCCTCTCTCGAGCGGAGAAAATGTCAAGGTGCGAAGCCTGTAAATATAAGTTGTCTTCCTCCATATGTAAAAAGGGAATAAATAAATTAATTAAATTTCGGGATGCTTCATGAAGTGCTTCTTTCGGAGTTAAACTTTCGTTCGTATATTTATCACTTTAGGAGCAGATAAGGTGTTGTGTTGGCCCTACTTATACATTCTGAAAATACTAATGCCACTTAAAATTTACACCAAATTAAATAATTAAAATTAAATTCATAAATTAAAGTTTTAAAAAAGTATATCACTCAACTATAGTTTGATAATAAAATTTGATGTGCATCCGAATATGTTGAATTTATTTATTTGTTATAAATATTAAAAATAAGCAAAAAATATTTATCTCATTCATTTAAAATGTTTTTATAATGAAAAGGTTAAAAATTTAACGTTCAAATCATTTTCATATATGGTATTTTCTGCTGACATTATGACAAAATGTCTTCTGATGTTTTCGCTAAGATAGCATGCCAACATAAACCTAGTAATATATCAATTTTATTGTGGTTGGACAGCTACTATTTTTTTAAATGTACATAATTAAAGATTAAATAGCATTTCACATACTAATTTAGTTATTAAAAAAAAGTAGTAGCACAAAAGAAGAAATGGATGACTTTGTAACTTGAAACTTTAATTTGCTAGTAGTTGGGATATTCACGTGGATGTTCGACTTCGAGCACCAAGGTTAAATCAAATGCATCAAAAGTCGCAGGGCGCTTGTGGAATTCTTGACGGTAATAACACATTTAATTGTCTTTGTTTACCGTAACCTCACAATTTATAACTTTTTTGGTGGTAATATTTTGAAATTATTATCGAGAAAATAAGAAAATCACCCACAAATCGATAAACAAATAAAAAAATCATCAGATAGCAAATAAATGAAAGACACATCAGCTAGAAGGTCCACGTAGTTGACATCTTTTTTTGTGTGTGTGTTTCTCATTTACTGTCTGGTATCTGTATTGGGATCCCGATTAATTTGAATTCACGCTGGCACATAAGGCTCATTTAGGGGGAAAATGCTTCCTAACATGATTTTTTTATACTCAAGACTCAAAGTCTAGACTTTGATTAAGGTGAAGGATCTTATCTATCCTACCACAGTCCTTGTTGGTATAATAACATCTTTTCAAAGAGTCATGCATCTATAAAGTAAAAATAGTTCGCAAACAATGATGAAATAGTAAATTTAAGGTCTATATCCTCTCTCGTTGTAAAAAGAAATTGATACTCCTTTTATATCTATTTATATCTTATGCGGATAATAATTGAATGTGAATTCACATGTTTTAATATTATATAAATATTTATAAAATTAAATTTTCATATTTCCTGTAACTTTTTCAAAAAAATGGTATATTTTAATTAATTAAATTATTTTCTATTTTTGTAATTCTATTTGTTGTAGCTATAAATTAACGTTGTTAATTATATTTTGATTTTCTTCTTCTTTATTTTTCATTTATTCATAGTTTACTTGGAAAAGTTCTATAAATTCTTAGTTAACTTATTTGTACTAAATTCTTTCAACTCCCTCCCGGAATGATAATATTTTTTTAATATAACAACTTCAAATTGATTAATTGATTAATCAGTAGTCTAAACTCTGACTGTGATTTTTATAATCCTCTAAAATATCTCCTAATTTAGATGATCCATTTGAGAACATAAAAAAGATAGACTTTGAAATTTAAATGAAAGTTACCCTTTTTCATTTTGCTTTCTCAATTAGATTTTGTGAAATACACGTAAAAGTTGATGTATATGTGACTCATTAATTTCCGTTCACCAATAGAATATTGTTCAATGAACCTGATTTGACCAAATAATTAAGAAATTTAATTTATCAATACCTTTGTTTGATCAAATCATCTAATTATGTTTCGCAAAACCAAATTACTTAATAGTGTCAAGTGCAATGTTTAATTGAATTTTATTTATCTTAAATGCAACTTCGAGTCGTGGCACTTAATTTATGATTAGATTTATTTTACAAAAGCTTTGGACACTTTCTTTTAAAGTCGTGTGGCAACTGATACGGTGTGCCCAATCATCGTAAACATTTAAAGCCTTAACTACCAATTAAATTTATATGTTCAACTAATCAAATGTAATATCTCACAACAAAGGGGGGGGGGGGGGGAATTAAAGAATAGTATTAAGTGAGTCAATTGCATCAAATAGATGAATTTGTCTACAATACTATTATACCTTACTGGAACTATATATATATATATAGGGTTCTTTACAATATAAAACAAGACAATATAAATAAAAAAATGGAAACACTTAAACAAAACAATTAAGGTTTGTTCCCACAATACAATTACAAAGAGATCCTTAGAAAAGTCATGGAACAAAAGGAATGTGAAGAAAGACTAATGTATCGGTTAATTTCCTTTTTGTTGGAATCAAAGAGTGTGCCTCACATAAAAGGTAGGAGGGAAATAAGAAAAGAACAAAACCGTCATTGAAGTAAACACAATATCTAATTCCCAAGAATAAAAATATGCATGAAATATTTGTGAGATACTACAATAATAACATACCTAGTGAAATCTCATAACGTGGGGTCCGGGGAACGTAGAGTGTACGCATACTTTATCTCTATCTTGGTAGATAGAACGTCTGTTTTCGAGAGACCATCGGCTCAAGACAGAGCATAAGCACAAGCAGAGCAAAATCAAAAACAAAGAAAGAGCAAGAGAATCTAATACATTATGAAAATGCTGCTATCAAAAAGCGAATAAGTGATGATAGAGCATTTTGAAAAAGTAAGCAGTAACTAGCACGAGATAAATAAGCTAAAAATTGAAATATTCGTGACATGTTAATTATATTCCAATGAAGGATACATACGTAATATGATGTACTAAGACCAATCTCTTGTTCGATCATCTAAACCGTAACAATATATAATGCAACATGTAATACATCTCAAGTAAGCAAGTATTGACCCACTTGCTTTGACCGGCTTCTATACCAATAATCATTAAATTCTATTTTCAGGACACAATTTTCCCTTATATTCATTAGAAATTGCTTTAAAATGCACTTCTTCATCTATTATATCAAAAATATCTTTCCTTCCATATAGGGATGCTCAAATAAGACCGAAAAAATGATCTGAATCTATAAACCGAATCAAACCGATTTAGTGAACCGAAAACCAACTTGATTTGGTTTGGTTTGATTTGATTTGAAAATTTAAAAATTCGATAACATTTGGTTTGGTTTGGTTTGGTTTGGTGTTAACTCAATAAAAAAATCGAATCAAACCGATAAGTATATACATCTATAAAATATTAAAAAATTATCTATCTTCTTCATAATTTTGGCTCACTTCCAATTTTCAAGTCCATTACTAATTCAAATAATTAGAAAGAAACGTCAAGTCCATTTGTTCCCCTAGCCCAATTAAGTTTAAATTAATTTTTTTTTCTTGAAGTTAGAATATAATTAAAGAAGACAAAAGTTAATCTCTAGTCTAAAAAAAAGTTTGACAAACCATTCACTTCAGTGAACTAGTAAAGCTTTCTCGGCAAGCACAAAATTTGAAGTTTCAACCTAAGTTTCACATTATTGTAATTTTCCAGTTGCTTTAGTGTATTTTTTCGATGTGTCTGTAGGAATAGAAAAAATAGAGAAATTGAGTTTTCTTTTTATCATAATAAAAAGTATTGTATTCATGAACGAATAATTGAAATAAATAATTCAATTTGTTTATTATGATGCTACATTGGTAATCTGTGTGTGCATAAGATTTAGGGGTAAAAAATTAGCAATTTAGTCATAACAATGCACATACATCTCGCTAAATTAAGTCGAGTAACTCAAATTACCAATGGTTTTGAGATTCAAATAAGTATGGCATGCCTCACTTTTTGACGCACATAATGAAATATTGCCTAATGCAATTTCAAGATCTAGATTAGAGACCAATTATTATATGTTATGTGACTACGATAAATAATTTGAAAGTCTAAATACATGTATAATAGTTGAACAAGTATATCATTAAAATGACATTTGGTAAGAAAGTCTCCAACATAACGTAATCTAAAAAAATTGTTAAATAGAAAAACAAACAAGGAAAAACAAACTAAAACATCATAATATATTGGTTGCTTATTAAGCACATAATAATATCTTCATTGGTAAGAATTAGATTGAATTAAAGATAAATACTCATTGAGATAGTTATTGTATCTCATTTTTATTATTTGTACATCACTTGTATCAATGTTTTTGCATTGTAATTAAAATGTATTCTTAAAACCCATAAAAATCGAACCAAATCGACGAAATCGATAGAATTTATACTATAATGGTTTGGTTTCGTTTGAATATTAAAAAAATTGACTTAATTGATTTGATTTAATTTTAACCAAAAACCGAGTCCAATCGAACCGTGAACACCCATACTTCCACCTATTTAGATTAAAAAAAATGCCCTTAACGTCAGATTTAAGTGTAAAATTGTCTCTCATCTAAGAGAAACTGATGTGAAATATATAACTATTTTAATTAGATATGTGACATTATTTTTATTGATCCACATATAATTAGACTCAAATTCAATAACAACCCAATTCATTAACCCAAACTCATTTCTAAAAGACCCAACACTTCTTCCTCTTCATCCAACATAGGACCTTAAAGTCAGTACATCAATGGTCAAAATAAAGTCCTGAACGGCCGCATCTTGAACAATTGCTTCAATCTGCACTTATACCGACAACATATATATATATATATATATATATTTAAATTACTCTGTTCGTTATAATTTAAATGTCTTACTTTTTTTTTATATGTCCCCAAAAAAATATCTCTTTTTATATTTAGTAAATTTTGACAAATTTAAGACTATAAAATTTAAAGTCTCACACACATTTTTAATTAAAGATACAAGATTCAAAAATTTCATTTATTTCTTAAACTTCGTATCTAATAAAATTAAAATACTTAAATTGGAACGGAAAGAGTATGTTAAAGAAAAAAGGAAACAATGTTCAAGATCTTCGTAAATTCATATCGGAAAAGGGTCATATTTACTTGAGTACTATCTTTAAAAAATTGCACCCAGTCCCAACCTCTATTTCACTTTTCGATACTCTATACCATTATTAAATTCTTTAATATATATACCCCTGCATTTAACGCCTACTTTAATGCAGACACGAGGCACGATCGCAAGGGATCCAGTTTTTTTTGTTTTTATTTAATTTTAATACCACACCCTCAATTCTAATACACATTATTTGACCCATACCCATCTTCAAATTTTAGATCTTTTCTTTCATCTCCATCTCCACATTTTCTCTCTTTCTTCTCCTTCCCAATATTTAAAAACTCTCTTTATTCTATCACCCATAAATGTTGATACCAAATTCATTCCATGGCTGCAATTTTTTTTTTGCTTTCAATACCCTAATTCAAGATCCATGGAACAATTTTGATCGATTAACTTTTCAAAAAATTAAATTAAATCTTTCCCATTTTGAATTTTTGATTTGAAAATTATATACTTTAACCACATATTTTGATGGTGATGAACAGTGGAAGTGACGAGGAAATGGAGAGGCACAAGAGGCGGCAAAGCCGAAAAATATAAGAAAACAAGAAAACCAAAAAGAATACAGATTGTAATTGTGCATTTGAGAAAAAATATTTTTTTTCTGATTTTATGTATGAATTTAGATTTCTTTTTATGCGAGGATCTAGACATGGTCATTTACGACAAGTTTCTTGATCTTGAATGGAAGTAGCATAGATTTGTGTTAAGGAGATGCTATGAATTTTGAGTGAAATTAGCATGTAGTGTTAAGAAAATGTTGAAATTTTGGATGAAATTGATATTTCATATGGGTTTGTCGGTTTTGGAAAGAAAAGATTCGAATTTTGGATATGGGTATAGATCAAATATTGGGTATGAGAATTGAGTGTTTGTTGGTATTAAAATTTTAAAAAATGATGAAGCCGTTGAGATTATGCCACATGTCTCCGTTAAAGGAGCTGTTAAGCGCAAAGTATATATATTAAAAAAGATAATGATAGCATATAGATCATCGAAAAGTAAAACTGAAGATGAGCGCAATTTTTTTGAAACTGTAGAGAGGTAAATATGACCTTTTTCCGAAATTCATATTCTTTAAGAATCACTAACCAGTCTAAGCTAAAGACATAATATAAGTAAATCATTAAGAGTAAAGCTTCAGGAACCGAGACATTAGGTTGGATGGAACTATAAATTCAAAAAAGTAAAAATCAATGTGTGAAAAAACAAAAAACACCAATACCGATAAATGCAAGTGAATGAAAGTCATTAGAAAATAAAACTCAATGTCATTCTTCCACGTGAAAAGGTCAAATTTGTCCTCCAACTATATTTTATAGTTTAACATTGTCCTCCGTCAAATTTTGGGATCAAATTTACCATTTCCGTTAGCAAACTTATTAAATTTGCCCTCAGTCGAGGATTTTTGACTTCGACTCCACGTTGAATCCACATAGACGTGGTAGGAATAACCAATTATTTTAACATGTAACCCGTATAATGTTACCCATCCTCCCGTACCCGTTACCCCATCCTTTAAATAGTTTCAACATGTTACCCCCAATGTTGCTTATTCTTCAATGGACCTCTGCCATCTCCGGCGAGCTCCGACGATTTTTCATGTCCGAGCTCCGACGAGTTTTCATGTCTGAGCTCCAGCGAACTCCACCATTGTACAACCAATTCACCACCAACGCCTCCATTTCATCTCCCTTTCATCCCTCTCCATTTTCTGACAATTGCCGCCGTCGAATTTGATCATCGAACGACTGGTAATGACAACCACTAACCACAACTGCTTCATCTCCACACCAACACGAAACCAACAACCAAACACCCTTCTTCCTTTCCCCCTATTTTCTTCGTTTGCCGGAACAAACCAACTCCACCACCACCAACTAAATAGTCCATCCTCTGTGCCTTCGCCACCACTCATCTGCCACCTTCTCCGGTGAAAATGCCCATCTGAACCCTCTCTCAAAAGGGTCACTCTCAATTCACCACACACTCCACCGTCGCCATTGCCGCCACCGAAGATGCAGCTACGGGGGCAATGAGAGTTGAGAAAATGTTCAACTCTGAACTCAGAACACAAATCGCATTCGACGTTCGGGCTCAAAATGCCTTTTAGCCGAATTCACTTAGTAACCGTTGTCTTTAATGAGGATGATGCAAATGTTCAGGTTTTGGGTTGAATTTTGGTGTGGGACTGATGCCATCCAGACTTGAAATTCGATCGAGTCTGGCTTTGAAATCCATTAATGGCTTACAGATGAAAAGGACAACCCATTAATGGCTTCGTCCTTGTTGTTAAGATGGAAACAAAACAGACAAAGAAATAAATAAAATTGGCTATTCATATGTGGCATCTATGTGGATTCGATGTGGAGTCTAAGTCAGAAATCTATCCGGTTGAGGGCAAATTTAATAAGTTTGCTAATGGGAAGGGTAAATTTAATCTCAAATTTTGACGGAGGGCAATGTTAAACTATAAAGCATAGTTGGAGGGCAAATTTGACCCTTTTCCCTTCTTCCATTGTTAAGGTCTTATGTTGGATCAAGAGAAAGAAGTGTTGGATCTTTTTAAAATGGGTTGGGGTTAATGGGTTGCCTACACGTGTACCAATAAAAATAATGACACATATTTAATTAAAATAATTATACATTCCACATCAGCTTCGGTTAAAATGAGGGATAATTTTATACTTAAATTTAAGTTAAAGGCATTTTTGATCTAAATAGATGGAAGGAAGGGCAATTTGATTCAATAGGTGGAATAAGAACATTTTTAGCCATTTCTAATACCTTAAGGACATTTTTTACCCTTTTCCATTTATTCATCTTAAAAGGAAGGGCAAATGTGCAAATATACCCATCAACTTTGCGATTTAGAGCAGATATACCCCCGTTATAAAAGCGGTGGATACATACTCTGTCGTTATAAAATAGTGCGAATATACCCTTTTCGCTGACGATTTTTTTTTAAAAATCGTTTAACTTATTTTTTAATTAAAAAAAATATCTCGTCACTTTAAAAAAAGTCTATCCATTTTTTGTATGTAGAAATATTTTTTTAAAGCGACATGGTAATTTTTTTCGGATGGAACATGTCTGATTTATTTTATAAAATATCTTTGTGGCTTTAGAAAAAATAAGTCTACCCACTTTTTTAAACGAACCAGACCCGATCCATCATGAAAAAAAATTACCATGTGACTTTAGAGAAATATGTCTGCTAATAAAATGGGTAGACTTTTTTAAAGCCCCGTGATATTTTTTTAATTAAAAAATAAGATAAGTGATTTTAAAAAAATCCCATTAGCAAAAAGGATATATTTACCCCATTTTGTAACGGTCGAAGGATATATCTGCTCTAAATCGAAAAGTTAAAGAGGTATATTTACCCCTAGCCCTAAAAGAAATAATACTTTTTATAGGAAAAATGGTCAAATTTACCAATGTACTTTGATAAATAGTTCACACTTACCCTTAAAAAAACTCTAATCAACGTACCCTACCGTTAACAAAGTTAATTGAATTCGCCCCAAGTCATTGTGTCCTTGACACCTCATTAAAAATTGACCTCTATAATCCTAGTCACCATTTTTCATTAATTTACAACTAAATTAAATTGATCTGTCCAAAATAAAATTCGACCCATTACCGACTAAATTAAACCCCAAAACTCAACTCTCCACTCACTTAGTCATCACCGGTGCAATCATTGTTGGAAATTTGCCTTTGGCGGAGAGATGCGTCCACCCATCTTTAATGAATTAAACACGAGTGTTCCGCATGTTGGAGGTTTGTCTCTTCACACATGCATAATCTACTAAGTGAGTAGATGACCGTAGTGCCAAGAATTGTCAAATTTCGTTGAGAAATGAAAGAGATATTGGTCCACGAAGTCAGGTGTTTGAGGCATGAAAATATGGTGTGGGACAAATCTACCACATCGGTGGGAAAATGAAGAATTGCTCTCTTTATAAGTCTCTAAAGTGGTTGAGGGTTTGGGAGCCCAAGGGTATTCCATGTGTTTAAAGGAGGGAGGACCTAGATGTGCTTGGGTTCAAGGCTAAGCCCACACGCGCGTCGTCGCCGCCCGTCCGGTCCGGTCCGGGCTCGGGTCGTGGACTGTGGGGACTTTCTGATATTATCTTTTTGGATCCCAAATTGCTTAATATTTACAGTTTGGTCCCTAGAGTTTCTGGTTTGGGAATGACGGAAGGCAAAAACTTTCTGCCTACCGTTTGAGCTGTTTTTTGGAGCATTAACCAGCCATTACTTGGCTGTTAACTCCTCCATAAACACCCCTCCCTCATGACCATAAATCAGCCTCTCTAAATGGCCATTAACATCCCTCTCTGATGCCATTAACAACCCTCACTAATGCTATTAACAACCACGTTTGTGGCAGTTGAGGAGTCCCTCCTCCATGCTGTATATTGATGTATTTTGGCTCAATTGTTTTGGACATACAAAACACGAAAATAGCAGCACAAACAGTGATAAAAAAAAAGTGAGCAAACACACACACATACACAAGATATACACAACAGAGACACACTATATACACAGAGACAGAACAGAAGAGAAAGTCAGTCCAATAACGTTGGACGAAAACAGAAACTCTTCCTTTCTTTTTCATATCTTCAGCAAGTGGATTCATATTTGTTTTCTTCGTCAGACTCAACCTATTATCTTGGGAGACTATTGCCCGCTAACGTAAAAGCATATATATGGGGCAATCTTGTCTTAAGGACATAGTGCAATCACTCGACTCAGCACACAGTTGTAACCATTCAGATTTAGTTGTTTCTTGATTTCAGGTTTTCAAGATTCAAGACTCAACAACCTTGCGGCAGTTCTCAACCTAGCCTATTTGTTTATCCTTTCGAACACTTGTAATATTTATTTACTTCCGTACTGCTTTACTAAAAGAAAGCCTACATTTAAGATAAGATTGTATTAGTATTAGTGTTCGAAAGATGTCAGTCAAAAATTGTGTGACCAAATCTGGATATGGTTGTGGTTTTTTGCTTGAAGAGAGTGATGATGATGTTGTTGAAGTTCAACGTGTTCATGGTGTCACCGCTCCTAAGAGTGGTGGGAACAAGCGCTCACGAGAGGCTGAGGATGTCAATTGGGACAAGTGGAGAAGGCTGAAGATGTGGTTCTATCTTGCAGTAGAAGGCCCATATCTGTCCGAGACAAAGGATCCGATTTATGGTAAGGAGAAAATTGACACTCAGTCCGATGAAGCGACTGAAGTGGGCCATAATCCGAAATTGGGATAAATTATTTTCTTCCTTGTCAAGAATAAAGATTAAATGATGTCTGATTAAAAATGGCTTAAAAGTAAGGAGGAATATGAAAATATTTTACGAAATAATTTATATTTCTTACGCTTTAAAATCAAAAATTTAATCTCTTCTTCTTTCCGTTTAAAGATTGGACTTTGTAAACGACTTAAAAAGATCCGTTCTTTTAAGTGTAATTATTAAAAGTGTGTAAAGTTTGTACATACGTTGGAGAAAGATCCACTAACTGTGCAAAAACAGTTACCACTCTTAAGTAAGCGCCAAGAATTGTATGGGCACCAATCATAACGGAATAAGTCTAAAAGCTAAAGACGTTGAGCTTGTCACACTATTTGGCAGAAGATCCTTCATACGATGATATTGGACACTCAGTCATACAAAGCCTCCGGGCGACTGGAGTGAGCCAAAATTCCTTTGATATGATGATATTGGACACTTAGTCATACAAAGCCTACGGGCGACTGGAGTGGGGCCAGAATTTATTTCATGGGAAAAGTAATGGACACCTAGTGTGGTGGGCCAGAGTTTCCAGGTCTTAAATGATATGAAGGCCTAAAGAAAGGCAGAAAAGAAATTGGACACTCAGTTTGCCAACGCAACTGGATTGGGCCAGAGTATCCAGATCACATATGATCCGGTTACGCCCTAACCACGGGCAATAGGTTGTTCATGTGAAGCAACGCCACCTCTAAAGTAGAATGGGTTGGAGTGGTTGTCCTCAATAGGACTTCAGGGAATGGGATCACTCTAAAATAAGGTGATACATGTCCAAAACTTGGTTAAGGGACGTTGTTGGTCAAGCTGGTTTGAGACTAGTCCAACAGGTCTGTAATAACTAAGAATGGTACAGTATGTCTGTAGCCATATGAATGATATATTTGTAATCCGTGCATCTATGCCATCATAGATTAAGACACGTTTAATAGAAAGACATTCAAAAGCTAACGAAGTTGAGATTGTTGCCTTCTGTCGACATAAACCCTCAAAATTAATGTGAGGTAGGCGAAGAGGCAAAATCACCTTTCCATTCCATCTAAGGAATAGCGAAAGTAGTACCGCTCCTCTAGAACTAAGTCACACCTACTTGGGTGATTTGAAGTTTATACAAAATAGAGGGGGTAGACAAGTACGTTGTGACCTTCATTGATGATGGTACAACGTATTGTATCATTTGTTTGTCAAAAAGAATAGATGAAGTTGTTGAAGCGGATAAGCGCTACAAAGCAGAAGTTGAAAATCAACTAAGCCTACGGATTGAGGAATTCGTAGTGATAAGGGGGGAGAATGTGAAGCATCGTTCATTAAACGACTGCTCATTACTCACCTCAGTCCAACGGTGTTAGCCAAGCGCAAAGTCGTATGCCCAAATTATGTGGGGCAAGGTGATCCTTGCCGCTAATGCGATTCTCAACAGAAATACACATAAGGATAAGGATAACTTTCCGTGTGAAACATGGAAAAGATCTCACATACAAATGTTGTGATGTGGGGTGGCTTGGTAAAAGTTGGAATACCGAAAAAAGGTGAAGTTGTACCTAAGACTGTAGATTGCATATCCACTGGATCTGCAAATAACAGTAGTGTTTATCGCCTCTTGGTGTCAAAGAATGTTGAATTCTTTGAAAATAACTTTCCTTGAAAAGGAAAAAGAAGTAATTGCTCAAGGTTAACAAGAACCCGCGATGGCCTGACTGTCCGAACTAGACGTTCCATATCTACAGGACTCAAAAGTTGTTTGCTATCCGGAACTTAATATTCCAAATCTGCAGAACTCAGGGATTCTAGATGTTGAACCGAGACGGAGCAAAGAAGGGGACAAAGACTTGTTTCAGTCCTTCTAGCTTGTATGGTTGAGAATGAACCATGGTCAATTAACAAATAATTGTCATCTCCAAAAGCGATGTTTTGGAAAGAAGCTACAAAGAGAGAAATTGATTCCATCATATAGAACCATACTTGCGTAATGGTTGATCTTCTTCCGGGAAAAGAACTTTTGGGTTGTGAAAATGGATACTCAAATGTGTGTACAAAGTAGATGGATCTACTTGTACATGTTCTCCCCTGTGAGTAGCTTAACATCCAGGGCCATTGCAGTCTTGCGTGATATGGATGTTGAAACAACCTTCCCAACCGGAGAGTTGGAAGAAGAGGATCAAAGTTGGTTTGCTGAATTGTTGGGCTTCTTCCTGAACTTTCTTTTTGGTCCCTGAAATGTTTACATTTTGGTCCTGGAAGTTTCAGATAAAACAGAAATAATGAATCTGACCACAAAAATATTGACTCTGAAGTTAGAAAGTCAACAGTTGGAAAACCAACAGTCTGAGAGTGAAAACTATATTGATGCAAAAAGATATGAGTATCACAGATGACATCTTAGGAATTGGATTTCTAAGACATCTAACGGACTGGTCTAACTTTAAACTCAGTTGTGAGATAATTGACAGTCTCGTTGAAGCCACCAATGGATATGAATCATATAACCGATTGGAATCATGGTGCACCCATAGACAATCGAGCGATATGCACAGGTCACGTGTAGTTCAATGTATTGTACACACTACAACCGACCTGGTATCGGCCTACAAACAGATCAGTTGAACTATGGTTCACTGATGATCTTAATAAATTATCAATAGAAGGCGTTAAGTCGGATATGACGATATCTGAATTATTCACTTATCTACGAATTATAGTATTTTGGATGTCAAACGGTTCTGGGAGAACACAATGATGCAAACTGGACATCAGATCTGAAGAACACCAAAGCCACAAGTAAATGTGTATGGTGGGTCTTAGAAAAACCTCTAAGCAAACTTGCATCGACCGATTCATGATAGAATCGGAGTTTATCACTTTATACAAAGCATGAAAGAAGTTGAGTAACTTCATGACTCCTTAGAGGATGTCCCTTATTGGGAGAAACGCGTGTCTCCAGCAATTATAAACTGTGGCTACCAGATCGGCTTCAGAAAGGACACGGATGACGGCGTCTGGACATATCTGTCAACATCTGTCGGAGACATAAGACTGTATGACAGTTGATCATCACGGGTGTCACATCCTTGTTTACTAACTAAGGGACTACCCAGAGATCAAGTGTTCTGTCTGTCTAGGGGAATAGGCTTAAAACCCAAACAATACGAACCATTGCGGTGGTAACCCAACCATATTGATTGGAGATACCAAGAATTTGGTTCAATGGGAAAACTAAGCTGAAAAAGGTTCAGGTGAGCGCTTCGGTGGAAGCAAGAAGCACTTCGGATGATGATTTCTGTACGGAAACATGAATCCAAATCTGTTCCCGTGATAGACATTAAAGTGATACATGCATGGTGGGTAAAGTTAAGCTTCCAAACCTTTGACGATCCTCAAATGGTTGAGGTTAAGGTTGGGAAAACTTTTAATGATTCCTAACACTTGTGAAGTGGGGTATAGCAGGATACATTGTAGGAGATCACCTATTTAAGTGCGAGGAAGACCGCCTCAAATAAACGCACTTAAGAATCCAAGTGTGTCCACGTCCACAACGGACAAAACCATAAGAATAAAAACGAATAAGGAGAGTTATTGTGTTGGTATCATTGTCTTGGCTTACACTAAACACTGACGGTTCAAGACATCACGTTCACCGCGCAGTAAGTAAGTCCGGTGGTATTCAACTAGGAAAGGTTTAAAACGGAAGCTACCTCTCCTGATGCAATATCTTTTCGCTGAAAGATTGCTGAAAGTAGGCACCTTGTGTGTGCGCCAAAATCTCTCTTTCATAGAGGGGATTGTTGGAAATTTGCCTTTGGCGGGGAGATGCGTCCACCCATCTTTAATGAATTAAACACTAGTATTCCACATGTTGGAGGCTTTGTCTCTTCACACATGCATAATCTACTAAGTGAGTAGATGACCGTAGGGCCAATAATCGTCAAATTTCGTTGAGAAATGAAAGAGATATTGGTCCACGAAGTAAGGTGTTTGAGGCATGAAAATATGGTGTGGGACAAATTTACCACATCGGTGGGAAAAGGAAGAATTGTTCTCTTTATAAGTCTTTAAAGTGGTTGAGGGTTTGGGAGCCCAAGAGGTATCCCATGTGTTTAAAGGAGGGAGGACCTAGATGTGCTTGGGTTCAAGGCTAAAGCCCACACGCGCGTCGCCGCCGCACATCCGGGCCGGGCTCGGGTCGTGGGCTGTGGGGACTTTCTGATATTATCTTTTTGGACCCCAAATTGCTTAATATTTACAGTTTGGTCCCTAGAGTTTCTGAAAAGTTGATTTTGGGAATGACGGAAGACATAAACTTTCTGCCTACCGTTTGGGCTGTTTTTTGGAGCATTAACCAGCCATTACTTGGCTGTTAACTCCTCCATAAACACCCTCCTTCATGACCATAAATCATCATCTCTAAATGGCCATTAACAACCCTCTCTAATGCCATTAACAACCCTCACTAATGCTATTAACAACCATGTTTGTGGCAGTTGAGGAGTCTCTCCTCCATGCAATATATTGATGCATTTTGGCTCAATTGTGTTGGACATACAAAACACGAAAATAACGGCACAAACAGTGACAAAAAACAGTGAGCAAACACACACACATACACAAGATATACACAATAGAGACATTATAGACACAGAGACAGAACATAAGAGAAAGTCACTCCAATAATGTTGGACGAAAACAGAAACTCTTCCTTCCTTTTCCGTATCTTCAGCAAGTCGATTCATATTTATTTTCTTCGTCAGACTCAACCTATTTGCTTTGTAGTGTTGAGATTAAAATGTTGTTTTATCTTGGGAGACTATTGCCCGCTAACGTAAAAACATATATACGGGGCAATCTTGTTTTAAGGACAGAGTGCAATCACTCGACTCAGCACACAGTTCTAACCATCCAGATTTAGTTGTTTCTTGATTTTCAGGTTATTAAGATTTAAGACTCAACAACCTTGCGGCAGTTTTCAACCTAGCCTATTTGTTTATCTTTTCGAACACTTATAATATTTATTTACTTCTCGTACAAAGCCAACAATCATCACTACTCTAATCACCACCGCAATTTTGTAGGCCGATTTGGTGATTACATGAACATTTATATCCATTTTTTCAGGCTTAGCGTTTTGGAGATTATCCAATTCGCCGATGTAATTGGCTAATACAATGAATCCGCCATTTTTGTTGCCTTTGAACGGGGTTGAATCATATGTGACTTGTGCTACAACAGCTGCTGCGCAGTTGCGGATTTCGTAATCAACTGTAGATTGAATCGATTCGTATTTGAATGTTTCCACAGATATTTTCCCCAAAATCATGCCCATTTTATAGAAATTAGTTATTGCAAAATGGAATTTGTGAATGTTGACTGTGAATTGTTACTTCAAACTTCAAAGGAAGAAAAGAGGCTTCCGGTGGATATTTTGGGACGATAGTGATGTGTCTGTATATAGCATGCACTGTGTGTCATTAAATAACATGAAATTAATTTTGTGCCTATCTCATGAATTTTAAGGGGTTTTCAATGACACTGTGACAGTCCGCTAGGGTTGGTTATTATTAACACGTTTGGTTAGAAATTCTTATTAAGGGTAAATGTGAACTATTCACCAAAATACAGGGGTAAATCTGACCCTTCTCCCCATTTTAATAGTAGAAACTCTTTTAATTCCACTTACTCATTTTACTTTATTAATACTTTTTTTTGTTTTTACAACTTTGCCCTAGAGATTCCATTTAAAAATCCCAAACTGCCGGGGCGACCCAGCCCAGGCCAAAAAAGGTCCGGTTCCCAATGGCTTACGGTGGGTTAACCCGACCCAGTTTTTGAGCACCGAACCCGAATCCAACTGAAAGGCTAGGGTTTGAGAAACACCGCAATTACCCCCCCCCCCCAAACAATTATTCTCAAACACACGCAAAAATGGTGGCGAAGAAGGATGCAGAAGAGGAATTGGCTCGTACCCCTTTGCAGGCTATTATTTTAGCTGATAGTTTCACCACTAAGTTCCGACCAATCACTCTTGAACGCCCTAAAGTAAGCTTTAATAGCTTTATCACATAGGGTTAATGATAAATACTCGTGATTAATTGTGGATATTTCAACAGTTGTCATTGTTTACTGTCTTCATGTCTGCAAATACATAGAGGATTTTATCGATTTTTCTTAATAGTAAAATTTGACCACATTTACTTTAGACATTTCTTTCAATATTTAGCAATTGGAAACAATCCAAACTTGTTGTATCTTTATTGTAGTTTCTAAATTTCTAAATTATATATGCATCAAACATTAAAATTTTTCGGCTTGATTATAATTATATGGGAAGTAGTACAAGTGACAAGACTGCTCTTGCATCCGTGGCTAGTAAACAGGTGGCACAGGTCTAGCAACCGTAGCAAAGAAGAATCAGTATACAATAGTACCTGTCAGATGTACTCGTCATGTTTGTTTGTCTTATTTTGTTTAGCAAGAACTTGAAGGGGAGCCTTGGCGTAACCGGTAAAGTTGCTGCCATAACGGGTTTGAGCCGTGTAAATAACCTCTTGCAGAAATGCAGAGTAAGGCTGCGTGCAATAGACCCTTGTGGTCCGGCCCTTCCCTAGACCCCGCGGATAGAGGGAACTTAGTGCACCGGGCTGCCCTGCCCAAGAACTTGCTTTAGGATTTTCAATCTCCAAGGAATGAAATTGCATACCGTGGAATTGTTACAATGCTAATTGTGCGAATTGCATTAATTGTTTATACAAATTTGAAATGTGCCTATTCAAATTATATGTTTTGGCAGGTGTATTAGTTTAATGGTTTTCACATTGCAGGTACTGCTACCATTGGTCAATGCCCCTATGATAGATTATACCTTGGCATGGCTTGAATCTGCTGGTGTTGAAGAAGTTTTTGTTTTCTGTTGTGCTCATTCTAAGCAAGTGATTGATTATTTGGATAAGTCCAATTGGTTTGGCCAACCAAACTTTTCAGTCACAACGATCGAATCACACAATGCTATTAGTGCAGGAGATGCTTTGCGTTTGATCTATGAGCAACACGTGGTATGTAATGACTTTTGTTTATCATGTTGCCATCTTCCCCTCAAATTAAAACTCAGTTAATAGATGTAATAGTTTATTGTACTTATTGAACAGAAAACAGTACACATTATCGTCTTTGTGTTCACTGTTCTCTGTGTGCTTAAATTTGTAGACTTTATATTGTTGAATTTGGAGTAATCTCTTGTCAATGTGATTAGCTAACTTAACTTGTGGGCTTTTGAAGATACGCGGTGATTTTATCCTTGTCAGTGGAGATACTGTGAGCAACATGTCACTATCGCAGGCACTTAAGGAACACAAGGAGAGGCGGAGAAATGATAGCAATGCTGTAATGACCATGGTCATTAAACAATCAAAGCCTTCACCGATAACTCGCCAATCTCGTCTTGGAACTGAAGAGCTGTTTATGGTAATTGATCCAGAGACTAAGCAGCTGCTGTATTATGAAGACAGGGTTGATAATTTAATAGGATATTTGTCTCTTGACAAGGCATTGCTTACTGATAATACTTCCATTTCCCTTCAAAATGACAAGCAGGTTTGTTTTGTTACTCTTGTTATGATAATTTTAGTGTCACTAGTACTGCTACTAGTTTGAGCAATGTTCTCGATATGGTGTTGCATGTTCTCGATATGGTGTTGCATGTTCTGGTTTTAATTACTATGAGAAAGATGAAGTCCTCAGATGAGCTGTACGAGTGATGCCTTTTCTTTTCCTTTCCTTGAATTTATTGACTGTTATTTACAGATTACATTTGCCAAAACAAAACGTTTGTTTTCAAATTCAATGCAAATGATTTGCAATAGTCAAAATATTTGTGGTTCATATGTTTTTCTTGCCCAGTAACAACTGTTAGAATTTACATAGTTTAGGTATCGCATCTGGGTGGTTTATTTACTTTCCTTTGTTCACTTTACTTATCTTATTTGTTATTTGCTCCTGAATTTAAATGCTATAGTTTCTTCATTCCTAGTAAAAACCTTTACTAATAGATGAACTAATAAGAAAAGTCATAGTTTCTTGTAGTTAAATTTTACTGTCTATTTTGTAGTTTTGGGTTTCGTTGCTTTTTTTTTTTCATTGCTTACTCACATATGATGCTATTTTTCCTTCCATCATCTTGTTTTGGAGAAGACTCCTGGTTATTGTCATTTCTTTCTGTTTATTCTCGTGATTAATGATTGGTAACATTGGTTGCAGGATTGCTACATTGACATTTGCTCCCCAGAAGTTTTGAGTCTTTTCACCGATAATTTTGACTATCAACATTTGCGGCGTGATTTTGTCAAGGGGTTGCTCGTCGATGATGTATGTATATCTTTTTGTATTTTGTATTTCTTTTCAGGAATGCTGTCCGTGTACCCAAGAAAAAGAGAAAATGTCAAACGGAAAATAATTCCAAGTGTACATCAAATTGTTCCCAGTGTTGTTCCATCCTGAAATCTTGCAACTGGTTTTGAGTGGTCTATGTGGGCTGTCGATGTCTTCATTCGTAAATATTCGCTATGTGTAATGGGAATCCCAGAAGAATGAATTAGTTATGTGTCATAAGTTTTGCACTTTGTTGGACCTAAGTAAATAAATATATATGTTTGTTTCATTACAATGTAAACTTTTAAATCAAGTGTTAAATATAATTCCACAGAGTATTATACCCAATTTTGATGAACCCGTTTTCTTGCTCGTTAGTTCACGTACACTCTAGTTCATGTATTAATCCTAAAATTGGGTTCTACGTGCATGAGGAAGGGATTAAGAATCTTCAATGACCGATTGTTAAAAGTGTAGTTGGATTCTTATGTTCTTTTACATAGTATGAAAGTACGTAGAGGTGTTGTATTCGAGTATCCCTGACACCTTTCATGAGTGTGGAATGATAAAATAATCCGTTCCGCATGTGAGGAGGTGTGTTGGAGAAGTAATCGGATAAATAAATGTGCTTTAAATATTTTAAGCTTTCGGTACAACTCACAATAGAGCACTCATTAAAAAAATGTTGGTTTAGCTTTTGCAATTTCCATCATATAGAAGTGGAAACATAGTCAAGTGCATCCCATATAGTTTAGCTCCTGAAAGTTTTAGCTTAAGACGTCATTGACTATATTTCCTTCACTTATATAGATTCTTGAGCTAGAAAGGTATGACTATGCAATAGCACCCAAAGGTGTGACCTAGTGGTCAATGAAATGGGTGAAGAACCATGAGATCTCAGGTTCAAATCTTTGGGAAAGCAAAAATACTTTGTGATTTTTCCCATCTGTCCAAAGTGTGGTGGACAAAGTTACCCGATGTTTGTATTGGTGGAAGGTAGCAGGTACCTCGTGGAATTAGTCGAGGTCTGAGCAAAGCTGGTCCGGACACCACAATTATTAAAAAAGAGATGATAATGCAATAGATTCGAATGACATAAGAGAGAAATTCACTAGGACCTGAGATTTAGAAGTAATTCATAGATTAGGAGGTCGATGAATTTTAGAGGTTGGTGAAAATACTCAACAAACAAAACACACCAGTCACTAGCTAGAGCTCGTGGAAGTGGGCCAAGAAGTGATGGTGCTTTCATAGTAAAATCATACTACCACAAGCTTTTGGTGAGGTAGGAGTCGGGCTTCCTCATGTTTCAATTTGGATTCCTAGTGTGCTAGGAAGTTTAGTTTTTGCCTGGTTGGAAGCAAGGGGAGGGCGATTCTGATAGTTGAAAATTTGAGGAAAAGGAGGCTTATATATGTTAGATGGTGCTTTATGTGTAGATGTTCAAGCGAAAATGTGGATCACCTATTATTACATTGCCAAGTGGTTGTTCGTCTGTGTGGGTTGTATTACTGGTTCAGTGTACTGTCATTGATACTTGGTTCGTTGAAGGACATGTTACCTAACTTGACTGTTAGAAGGAAGAGAAAGTGCAGAGCACGGAAAATTGTCTGCCTAGCCATCATATCGGTCTTGTGCTTTGAGAAACATGAAACTTTTAAGAGGATAGAAAATGATTTTATACCTTCATGAAATAGGCTATTTTTCTTAGTTAGCTTTTGGTGCACCCATAGAAGTTCCTGTTTGTATGAAAGATTGTTTGTCATTTGTAGAGGATCATATTCTTGTGTAGTTTTTTACCTTTTGGTACACTGCTTTTACACGAGAGTTCTCCCAATTAAAAATATTTACTTTATAAAAAAACTAAATTCCCCTCACTTGCAGAATGTCTCTGCCCCTCTCACAAATCACAATTGACAAAACTCATTGTAGTTTTAGTGTATCTTATGTTGGACCTGGAAACATGGATTGTCTCTTGGCTTGTGAACTATGAAGTTCGTTATAAATTGGAGACTCATGGATGCTCAATTTTTCCTTCTAGTCGACCTAAGTTTCTCCCGTATTTTTTTTATAAGGTCTAATCTGTCTAATTCTTTGCATTAATCATAAGATTTATAATGTGTATAATGCCATTTAATTGAAAGGCAGGAAATAGAAACTGTTGTAGTATTCAATTTCCTTTAATAGAAAAAGAAAACTTTGTTGATGGAGAATCAAAAAGTGCTAAAATCCGGAGACAATGAAAAAAAGAGTGCTAAAAACAGGAGACTGGAAGTGCCAGCACCACCCTGGTGCTGATGAATATACTTGCTACATTTCTCCAAAAATAAAATAAAATCAGGAGACCGGGAGTCCTCCAAGTTCAAGTGAAACATGGTACTATCCATCTTTCATGGTCAGTTACTTTAGCTATAAATATATCAATTGAAATATGTCTCCAGGTTTCTGCTGGTCAGCGTCTCTTCTTGCTCCCTACATCCATATCTTTATTCTCTACTTGCTTCTTCTTTCAGATCATGGGTTATAAAATCTACACTCATGAAATTCATTCAAGTTATGCGGCTAGAATTGATAACTATAGAAGTTACGACACTATTAGCAAGGACATAATTCAGCGGTGGACATATCCCTTGGTGCCTGATGTTCAGTTTTTTGGAAATTCTGCTACTAAATTGGAAAGGCAGGGCATGTATCGAGCACCTGGTAAGGACTGCTTCCATCTTATCTTCTCGCTTACTAGAACACATTGCTAATGGATTAACCTATGATTGACATTTTAAAGATGAAAATATTGAATATCAATTTCTGGTATTCTCTACCTTTTGGTAGATGGATTGTATGCAAGAGGTTTTTTCCCCATATTAATAAAATTATTTACCTTATCAAAAGAAATATTGAATATCAATTTCAGAAGTGCAGCTAACTTAGCTAATGAGCAAGAAATGCTGATGTGGTGAAATTTAAAGGACATGTAATGGCTTAAAAAGGCAATCTAACAGGTTTTGCTGTTCACAGGATTTAGCTTTTGTTGATTTAATATTTGATGTGCTTGTTGTTGAGGATTTGTGTTGCTGAGCCCATCTAGTTTGAGATTGCGGTGTAATAGTTTTTTTAATAGCATCTGATGTCCTTATAAGGTGCAAGATTTTGCTGCTAGAATACATGATGTATAATAAAGCAAGTTAGAATAGGTGCGTTATTAATTTTTTTGACAAGGTAACAGAGAATAGGTGCGTCATTAAATACAAAGACAATAACTATAAATAAAGATACGAACGGAACTACGTATTTTAGTTGTGTTCACTCTTTAGTCACATGTGCTATTTTATGCTCATATCATCCTGTATGGACCTTTTTGTGAAAAATGGTATAGATGATGTAGATGTCATTTTTCTGCACTCTTTTGACATTGTTGTTACCTGCCATTTTTCAGAAATTAAGCAATCCCGCTTATCGAAAATTGGTCCCTTTACTGTAATTGGGACTGGAACCAGTATTGGGATCAACACGGAGATTTCGAATTCAGTTGTTGGGGAAGGTTGCTCAATTGGGGCAAATGTCACTATAGAAGGGTGTTATATATGGGATAATGTCACGATTGAAGATGGCTGCAAATTGAAGCACTCAATAGTTTGTGACGGTGTGACAATGAATTCTGGAGCTGCTTTAGAGCCTGGTGTCGTCTTGTCTTTTAAGGTAAGTGCTATTAAAGAAACAAGAAAACACTTATTTTTTCTGGATGTACTAGTTAGACCTGGTTTTGATGAATTTCAATAATTCACATATTGTAAACTTTGCCTCAAGACATCATCTCTTAGGATGCCGAGATCAGATCATTCATGTTAAGCTGTCTTGGAGCTTCTTTCCGAACAGGCAGTTTACCTTATATATGTTTCTTGCTTTAGGATAGTGCGAGTTTTTCTTCTTTAAGCATTTCCTTGTCAATAAATCGGTCAGTTTGAATGGAACTACGGTAAATCGTATCAGGGGTTTCCACCCTTCCTCAATGCCATGGAAAATCCTCATCGTCAAAGGGATATATTAAACTGAAAGCAGAAATTCCTAAGATCAGGCTTCTATCTTATGCTAAACTGATATACTGAGTCATGAGTTGTGGCGTAGAGGGTTATTCCACTTGAACATGGAAGAAGCACTTCTAACTTGAAGGGTTTAGACCTTGCAAAATTAATAGTGAGGCAGAGATCTTACGGCAAATTGAAAATTTTGATTTAGACATGAATGTTCCTTAATAACTCGGTTAATGTTTAAAATGTTTGTGCTTACATCAATATGTTCTATTTTTTCCATCATAATTTACCTTCGCCCCCTGGTAATAGTTCTTGGTTGAACTTAATAACTGTTGCACACCAATGTAGCACACTCTCACACCCAGTTCTCCTTTCCTTAGGCTGCACCAACATATTTATCTGCTTAATAATTCCATCATTTCCCTTTTTTATACTTTGAAATCAATCAATCATAGCATCTATGCTTTTGTCCTCAGGTTGTGGTTGGCAGGAATTTCCTTGTACCTGCTTACTCCAAGGTATCTTTGCTTCAGCAACCTATAAAGCAAGATAGTGATGAAGAACTGGAATATGCTGACAATAGTAGTGGGATTCCAGAAGTTCCATGTAACTTTTCTGACTTTTGCATATTATATTTTGGTTAGGTGATTATAAAATTGGCTTGTAATTATGTAAATTGTACCATAGATGATAGACACCCAGGTGAAAAGACATTGGTGTTTTTGCGCTTTATTCTTGTCTCTTTATCTACACTTCTTGAATTTTGTTTGTCCTGAGGACTTCAAAACAAATATGCACTCCTGAAAACTGTTGCTTAGATCTGAAGTATAGTTTTAAAAAAACAATTACTGTCTATGCTTGAGAATAGTTTCCGAGTTATGCAAATAAACTTCATAGACTCCCTACAAATTACTTAACCTAATTTCCTTCCTAATCCGTCCTAAATTCGAGATTTTTTGCAAAATAAGGGAGTTCAAAGTCTCCAACAATTTTGTCAAAACTCAATAGGACGGATTAGGAATGAGACTAGGTCAAGTAATTTGACATAGAAGAAATAATGCTACGAGGGTTAAATTGTATGTTTATAAAGTAGCTTAAAATTTGGAAAGGCAATCAAATCAATATAATGCATTTAAATGTGGATTCCATTTGTTTTTTTTTTTTGGGCAATGCTATAAAAGGTAAAGTTTGGACTCATTTCAAGACCTGAAGGGGGCTAAGTGCCTCTAAACACCCTAAGGCAAGCATGGACAAATAAAGTTTCATGGGCCTACCACCTAAATAGATGTGACGACACCTTGATACGTGATGTATTTATTGAAAGCACCTTGATAGGTGATGTTCATTCCATGCAGGCTTTAGGCTTTGGATTGCCTGCCCTGTATGTCCCAAAAGAGTCCTGTGCATGTTAAAACCTTCGATTGTCGTCTTGTACGCACTAGAATATTTTATTTTAACCTTTTTTTTGTTATTTGACTGTATATCCTATGTTTTATAATTAAGAATTTGTTATATTATTATTTATAGATATTTATTGTGCTTAATTGAATCAAATTTTTACATTTTGTATTTTTGGATTATATTTTATATATTTATATTATGTATATTCCATAATATTCATATTTTTATCTACTAAAGATCTTAAAGTAAAAAATTCATTGGCGTGCCGAACTGTCTTGGGGATAGTGGCCCCCCATTGTGAGTAAAGTTCTGCCTTTTTTGGTTTTGGAGGAGTGAATTGGGTCGAAATGTTGCAATTCTCAGTTTTGATGTCTTCTGGTGTTTTCTTCACAATTTAATGTTGTTATTACTATAGTATGTTTTTTTAATATTATCTTTAATTCATGAATTAACAAACCCTTAAATTGATTTATACCTAGCTATCTCTGGTACTTTGGACAAGTTGAATGAGGAAGAGAGGACCGAGTTACCTGACTCACAAGAGTATGATGTAAGTTTTAATGCTTGCTGCTAAAATCCGCAAAAATACTTCTCTGAAAAATTATTTTGGGCCAAACAGGCTTTTAGTCATCGTACTGTCACATGTATTGATCAAATTTTGAGGTCTACGTAGGATATGGACATTGCAGGTGATCTTGCATCCCTCTCAGATGTGAACGTTTTGTAGTCTATCCAGTTTGTATGCCCGCACATCCATATTGACATGTATTTTTGCGACACTTGTGGATATGTTGGACTTCTAGGGTCCAATAGACAACCCCATGTAACATTGTTGGTGTCACTAGTGCTTTATTGAATTTACTTTCAATTTCTACTTGTTGTCTCTTCTGCTTTAGTTTTTCTTGCTATCCTGTTGTTGTTTCTGTTTTACTTGAGCCGGGGGTCTTTCGGAAACAACCTCCCTACTTGCCGAGATAGGGGTAAGGTCTCACTCTACCCTCCCTAGACCCCACTTGTGGGATTACACGGGGTTTGTTGTTGTACTTTCAATTTATTTAGCATCTTTAAGAATTGTTTTTGTAACTCTCTCCATTCGACATGCTAATTAGAGTTTATGTGTTACATCTTCATCTATTATGCCATTCTCCTGGAAGATTGTAGCCTAGATATCTGGATTGTATGCATTCAGGGACCACAGTTCCGTCTAACTTTACAACAAATTTCTTCTTCTTATGGGGGCAAAACTGGAGTGCACTTATTCTCTCATACTTTTACTTATCCTAAAATATGTATAACTCACTATAGTGCTTCAACTGTACTTCGCTTGTATAGCAGTTCAACTAGGCCTTGTTTTCTTCGAATATGTCATACTCATCTCTTTCCCGTCTGAGATACTGTAAATGTTCGGAAATGTGAGTCTCAAAATCTCTTCTCATAATCAGTTGTGACTCCAAAAGTTGATTCTACTGTCATTCCATACAAGTTATGTTGCCGATAGTCTTCTGAATCCTTTTACAATATGGGGTGATGGAAGGGGGTTGGAGAACTAATGATATCACGTTGCCGTTAGGGTGTGGTGTGTGAAGAAATATTATGAAGGGATGGGTATATTTTTATGCTAACATCTCTTTCAGGGTAGGGGATGGGAGTAGAGTTAGCTTTTGGGGAAATATTTGGTGTGGAGATTTTTTGTTAAAAGATAAGTTCCTTAACATTTATAGGGTATCTTGTCAAAGGGAGGCGCTAGTCCAACAAATTAGGGGGACACAAGGGGAAGGAACATTTTGGGATCTGAGGTTCAGGAGGGCTTTCCAGGATTGGGAGGTGAATGATTTTCAAATGTTGCTAGCTTTACTTCATCAGCAATGTGAGCCAGTCAATATATCCGATTCAATGAGATGGAAGTTGGGGAACAATGGTGTGTTTTCTGTCAAGTTCTTTTATGAGAAGTTTTTGATGAGAGCGGAGGATGTGTTTCCTGTAAAGTCGATTTGGATCCCTAAGGTACCGAGGAAGGTGTGTTTTTTCACCTGGTTAGCTGCTAGAAGGGTGATTTTGACAGCGGAAAACCTTAGGAAAAGAAAGGTTGTTTGTATCAGCTGGTGTTACCTATGCAAGGAGGGGGGCGAAGATGTAGATCATCTTCTACTGCACTGCAGCCTAGCTAGGAGATTATGGTGGGTTATGTTCAGTTGGTTTGGTATGCCTTGGGTGATGCCAAGGTCGGTGAAGGACCTGTTGTTTCGCTGGAAAGCTGAAGAAGCAGAAGAAAGAGCAGGGCGTGGAATGTTTTTCCTCTGGCTTTGATGTGGATCATATGGAGAGAGAGAAATAAGAGGGCTTTTGAAGGGGTAGAAATGAGTTTTGGACAGTTAAGGAGTAGTCTCCGATCCCTTGTTTATTTTTGGTGCACCCATGTAGTCCCGGGTTGTATAAAGGATTGGGTGTCTTTTGTAGAGAACCATATCTCTTTGTAGGATCTTTACTTTTTGGTATACTTGTATACGGCCTATATTGGCCTTTTGATTTACGAAATGAAACTGTTTACCTGGAAAAGAAATTCCTCCAAAGTCCACACCTAATTGGGAATGTGATAGTTTTAGTTCTCCATCTCCCTTCCACAATTTCATATTTTTTTGCTGTGTTATGATGCATTAGTTGTTTGTTTCTTATACTGTATCCTGATTTTCAGAATGCTTTATCATGGCTTATTCGCTTTTGTTACTCTCATTTTCATACTGCTTTAAATTTCTTGTCCGGGTCTGACCGTTTCTCTTGCTTTGCTTGTGCTTATGCTGTTTCTTCAGCCGAGGGTCTTTCGGAAACAACCTCTCTACTTACCAAGGTAGAGATAGGGTCTGCGTACACTCTACCCTCCCCCTCCCCAGACCCCACATTGTGGGATTTCACTGGGTATGTTGTTGTTACTGTATCCTGATTTTCCAGGTTGGTGATGGCGGAGTTGGTTTCATATGGCTAGTCAGTGAGGGTGGGCAGGAAGAAGAATTGAGACATTCTGTTGCACCAATTCCTGTGGATAAACTTGTTGCGATTATGCAAATCACTAAGGATGAAGTGGATATACCAAATGAAGACGGTTCTTTTCTTCCACCTTCTGGAGAACTGGGGCCTGACTCTATAACTAATGATTCTAATGAAGACGCTGAAGACATTAGAGATGACTCCATAATTTTTGAGAGAGAAGTAAGTTTTGATGGGAATATTTATGATCATTTCGTAAAACTGTATTGTAGATTAAGATCTCCTTTCCATGTGTCATTACAGGTTGAAGCAACTTTTCAAAGGGCTGTAGAGGAAGATGTAACGGATGACCATGTAATCTTAGAAGTTAATTCATTGCGGTATGTTAACTAGAATTCAATCTATATGTTATATTCTTGAATACAGTGACTTGAGAAAAGCTTATTACATGGAATTAACTTTTGCTCTTCCCTCTTGTTGGCTCAAGTTGCTGCATTATTTCATGCCAGTTTTACTACAAGATTTCCACTTTCTGTATATTCTGTAGGGCGATAAGTGTGCACCCAAAAGTCCCATCTCTTGCCCTTTGGAACAGTTTTAATTTCTCCTTCTATTTACCAAAGAGGGTCAAAGTGCTAGTTAGCTTATTTTATCTTTGCAAGGTTAAAGCAACGTCTTTCTCTCCTCTTTCCCTGTTCTATTTCTTATTTCAAATCCCATCATATCTCTATAGGGTATTTTTTCACGTCTTACCATCTTCAAGTATGTATCATGGTCGTACTTTGTTGCCTACCTCCTGCGAGAGAGTGTTCTGCTTCTCTTGCCTTTGACCTTTCCTTTTATTATTGCACTCCTCTGCACTGTATATGCAGACTTACTGTGGTCGAATTCCCTGATCTCATGTTTGTCTTACTCTGGTTAGACCCTAAATTTCGGTGTACATAAGAAAATGAATTGAGTTCTAGAAAGTATTAAGTAAATATCAATATGGAAACATCCAGATTATATGTAGATAGTGCTGAGGAATTTTTTGTCCTCCTGGCGTTACATCAACAACTTGCATTTATCTCTTGTATGTTTTCACATTTGCTATCACTCTACACTATCCTCATTTATTTTTGACGGTAGAAGGAGAAACATTTTGTCATAGGAAGAAAGACTAGTAAATTGTGGCTTCGTTGTTGTTGTTACATTTTAATTTCTGAATTTATTTAGAAGTACTTCACAAGATCATGCATGATCTGTTACTTGTCAGGGGTCTTTTTTTGGTTAAAGACTTATATGCTTGTATAACCAAGTGTGATTTAAAGAGATCCCAATTAATTTGGGATTGAGGTATAGTTGATTTATAGTAAGAGTACAATGAGGATGAAGCAGCGGAAAACATCTCTGTATAAGTCTATCAAAGGAATAATTTGAGCTAAACCTGTATCCTTACATCTCATAAGAGCAAGCCACCATGTTACTATATGCGATCTGACGTGGATATCTAGACCCTTTAGATGCTTGCAGCAAAAACACATTAAGTCTAGATGCATTGACGGTAGAATCTTAACTGTGAAATAAGCTCTGGAGAAATGCTTTGTAGGCCAGAAATGTGATTCAAATGCCGAATCTCTCTCATTGTCCGTCTTGCCCAAAACATACTTCTATTTTGCAATATTCTTTCAGTCTTTCAGATTGTCTATGCGTTCCTTTACTGTTTCATTACAGGTTGTCATACAATATGGCATCTGCAGACTGTGCTGGTGCTTTATTTTATTCAGTGATGAAATTGGCATTGGATGCTCCACATGACTCACCTAGTAAGTTTTCCTTCTATTCCACAATATACCAGGTTGTTGTAATCATCTGTTAGGTTGATTTTTCTATTGCAATTTGACACAGTGCTGGATTTTTGGTATTTTGTGTTGAACGGTGCTAATTTTCCTGGTCTTAATCAAAGATAGCGAAATTCCTGTCTGAAGTGTAGACTCATATTCACTTTGTCAACTTAGATGTCAACACCAAATGGAGAGCTGTTGCATTAGTTGAAAGCTCATTTTATTTAAGCTATATGCCCTTAAAGCTATAAACCAGTTACAAATAGCACTTTTTAGGTCAATAACATGGTATTGTCTTCTGACTTCCATTTCCAGTTTCTGAGATTAATTTTCTACTCTTTGTTAGTGTTCTGTTGTTTGCTGTGTATGCGCATTTGTACTTGTTTTCATATTTTGCTTTATAAATATGATATGGTTTAGATACTGACTTTTAAGTATGGCTGGCCAGCGGGGCGGGTCCCGGTGGGACGAGGGAGGAGCGGGCCTGGGTCTGGACTGGGGATCTGCCAATGGCCCGTCCCGTTACTGGTCCCGTCGGAAAAGGGGACCGGTCCTGGCGGGGCGGGATCGGGTCGGGGGCGGGATTTTTTTTTGCACTTAATTTAAAAAAATAACATATATAAACACCTCAATAATTGAACAAGATGGTGTAATAAAAAATATCCCAAGGCTGTTTTTATACCTCTTATATTATTTAATAGAAATATGATTTTTTTGTTATACAATTGTCAAAATGACAACTTTGCGGTGTTGGAAGTTGCAATAACATAGTAAAATTGCAATTAAAAAAATTACATTTTTAAAAACACCTTTTCTAGTTGCTTTATAATTTCTTGTGGTTCGTCAGTTGAAATTGGTATTTGTTGGTCAAATTTCTCCACGTCGCTTCCACCTCTGTCGGATAAGATGTTGTAGTTTTCATCTTCTTCGTTGATCTCTGGTTGACCGCACCTTCTCCTCTCCGCTCGTATCCAATCTCTGAATAATAATGCAATCTCCAAGTTGTCTCTCGCTAATGAGTGTCTGTGCTCTCCTATTTGAAATCTGCCGACAGAAAAAGCGCTTTCAGACGCTGTTGATGATGCTTGAATGTTCAACACATCTCGAGCCATCTTTGAAAGTGTCAGAAAGCTCTTCTCATTCTCCCTAGAGTATTTCAGCAAGTCTTCACATCCTTCTTGATCGAGAACTGCTTGGTATGGTTCAATACCCTTCAAAACAAAAACATCAAACTCGCTAATTTGATTAGTACTGGTCCCACCGCACATTCTATTTCTAAGGCTTTCAATACTAGCCGCAGAAACATCATGTCTTTTTTGAGGTTGTGTTTGAAGAATAAGATGGTATGGAAGCCGGTTGGTTGCTAGCACTTTCTTGTTGGTAATGCGTATATACTTTTTTGCATTCTTTTTGTATGCTAGACAACACTTCTTCTTTACTTTGTTCAATAGGTGGTGTGTCATTTGGATTTTTGGAACGTGGAGGTGGTAGTACTGCTATACAATCATAAATCGTTTCAAATAAGTGCTTTACATCCGTCTGTTTTAATAGTCAGATTTAATACAACATCAATAATATAAATAGCATGAATAGGATTAAAATATTTTTAATAGGTTGTTTATAAGCTGTTTTTTTCATATATTCATTAAGTAATAAAAATATTAGAGCTATATAAAATAACATAGTTGAAATAGTAAGATAATATATACTGGAAAATTCTTTTGTTGCTTGAATTTTTTTTTCTAGAAATACAATAGGTTCGGAATTTTTTTCCCAATCGCTATCTACAACCATATCAGTTGGATTTCGATTATGGGCGTTAAAAAATAAAGTTATAGGTCTTCTATAGTCATAAGCAACAAGTAGTTGCTCGTATAAAGAATTTCACCTAATGGGTACTTCTTCGGGAATTTTTCTATACGGTAGTTGGCAATCGTGACAAGTTTTTTTATAATCTTTTTTTCGTTGTATTCTATTACTTTTAAAAATAAAGTTTATAGCAAATTGTATTTTACTAAGTATTTTTGCAAAAAGTGATAGACCATCCTTTACAACTAAGTTATATATATGGCATGCACATTTTATATGAAAATGATTTGGAAAAGATAGAGTTAAACCATCTTTTAAAATTCTAATAGCATAATTGTTAGAAAAGCGTTATCTAATGTAATTTATCAGTTATTCCGTAATAATCGCAAACTTGACAAATATTTTCTGAAATAAAAGTACCAGTGTGCCTCATCTATATATCTATACGCTAAAATATGTTTTTGCATAGACCATCTAAAATCTTTCCAATGAGAGGTTACAATTAAATAATCATGACCGTTAGTACTACGACATATATCAGACGTGATAGATACTTTACCAGGAAAATGATATAAGGAATAACGTACATACTATTGATATTCATGTGCAAATTTAAATACGTCTCTCTTAACAGTTGATCTAGGAAAATCGTTAAAAGCAGGATTGTACATATATCTCTAATGTAATGAATAAAAACTAGGAGAGGAAGAAAATCAAAAGGGCAAACCCTCCACATCAACTAATTTTGCTATTGCTATCCTATCTCTATGTTTATCGTATTTAGGTCCTACAATTCCCCCGTCATTGTATTAATTTGATCATGTACTTGGTCCGGGACCGGGACAATATGTGAACCTTGTCCCGATGGCGAGGGCATTTGCGCACCCGATTTTTCAGCTAGGTATTGGGCATACCTAGATGGGTGAAAGTTTTGTACGTGTCTCATTAAACCCTCCGTCCCACCCTGACCTTTTCCAATTTTAAATTTAAAAATATCTTTACAAATTTGACATCTAACTAGTTTATTCACTACGTCCCTATCAAAAAAAATTCATGCATCTGATTTTAATTTTCGTTTTGCTGGGCCTCGTCTCATACTAGGGGGAATTGGAGGCATTCATGTTGAAGGTGCACTAGTGGGTGTGTCATCTAGATTAGTCGGTGTGTCATCTAGATCATCTTCTAAATTAAAGTTTTGTTGAGTTCCAGAAAATATCTCATCTAAATATAATGTTATTGGAGGAAAATGTTCGGTATCAACCAAATCATCCTGTCTAGGAATATGATGACCGGAAGAAGTACCCTTGCCCTTGTTACCCCTACTAGAAGAAGCCTTACCCTTACCCTTAAACATACCTCTTAATCCTTTCATTTTAATTATACAAATAAATAATGAAATTATGTGCGCTAAAAAAATAAAGAAACAATAATAATTTAATGAAGGAACGAATGTACCAAACGCCGACGTAACGTCGACGTGTAATCGAGAGGTTGAAAATTGAAACTTTGCTCGATGGGAGATCCTCAATCTAGTTGCCAACTTCACTCCCAAATGAATAAATAAAATTGAATATTTAGTAGACAGTGTAGACTTGTAGAGAGATTGTAGGAAGATTTGTGAGAAAGATGAAGATAAAATGAGGTATTTATAGTTGAAAATTGGGTTAAAGTATAAATATAATAACTTAGGGGTTAAAAATAAATATTAATGGGGTGGGGGGTTGGGGGAGGCAAAAATGGTCGTTGGTGCAACAACTATTTTGTGCAAAGGGGAAAGGGAACGGGGCGGGATCGGGCTGACCCGGCCCGTTGGCCACCCTTACTTTTAAGTATTCATTTTCATCCTTCTCTTAAATCTCAGACACTAATGTCTCGGCAAGATATAAAGAATTTAGCTGGATGCACTTTCTTCCGTCTTTTTTTCCAACTCTTTTCTTTCTGGAAGTGGCTTTATTATTTGGCTAATATCTTTTTGTCTGCTTATATTATATAGTTTGTGTATTCATCGCATATATATGCTTTTTTCAGATGAATTATACAAGAATGTTGTTACCACAGTTAGCAAATGGAAGAAGCTTCTGAAATATTACTTGCCAAGCATTGATGAAGAGGTTAGTGTATTTTACTTTTATATTGCTACTCATTTGTAGGTAAAGCAATCCCCCCTCTTCCCCCAAAAAAAGGTAAACTAAGATAAAGTAATGGATTAAAAATACCAGCCTGAAGCTGTAGGCAGTGAAAGATAATTAATTAAATTTGATCATAGGTGTGTTAACATGGCACCTATCTATTGGCTCTTAGAAACTTAGTGGTAATGTTTTCCATCAGTTAAGATGTTTGACAACAACTTCACATGTTTGGTGCTCATGAATGTTCTGACTTGGATCTTTCAGATTGAAGTAATATTGAAGTTTGAAGAAATGTGCTTGGAATCTGCCAAGGAGTATTCTCCATTATTTTTACAGGTATGTTGTTTCGTTCTAGAAGTTGCTTCAGTTTTGCATTCAGTCTAGAGGATTGAATTAGTCTTTCCAGTTGTTTGGCTGTTAGATGTGCGGAGCAGAGGATTAGATCTATACAATCTATAATGCTATTTCATTAAATTATTGTAGTATAATATATTTAAATACTAATACCGTCTTGCATTTGGGAAAGCTATCAGTCATCTTGTTGTCTTAACAAGTAAGAAGCAATTCCTCTTTGGAAGCTGTATAGTGTTAAAAACAATCTATTAATAATACTCCTAAAGACAACACTATGAATAAATTAAATTTTTTATTTCACAATTTTTGATAATACATTTTCTTTTGCTGTGTTGGCACGATTTGTGATGTTCTAAAGAAACTTATTTTCCACTACTAGCTGAATGTCGTTGTATTATTTGGACTACTATTGAGACGAGAGTTGAAAATGTTGTCCAGGAAAGAGTTGAAGTTCCCTTGTTTTTGTCCCCTCGCCTACAAGCTTTGCACCTTGGTCTCCATTAGCTATTTACCGCCTTCCCACATTAATTAAATAAGAGAAACAAGGACCATTTATGGGTAAGTGGCTATGAAGACATGCGGTTGATATCACACCCCAAATCTGGAGGAACGTGACCGACACCCGATGCCTTTACCATCGAGGAAACCAACACTAATTCGATGTTTGACATAGATAGTGCCATGCATCATGATAATGGAAATGTCAGAACTTGGAAGTCATAAACATGTGCATCATTAGCCTTAGCCTTGAAATCATTTAGAACTTTTGTATGTAATACATGAAATACACACGATACTATTCTGAACATAATTATATGACCCACAGTGAACATGGAGAGCTTCTAATGACAAGATTACATAATGTATACAACTAACTAGACATGAAGACTCCCACCAGTATGGTAATGGGGCTTAGTCAAACTCTATGAGAAAAGGGTTGCCCGGTGCATGAAGCATCCGGTGATCACGCAGGGCCTGGGGGAATTCAAATCATATGAAAGCACTTCGTAAATTATAACGCATTTGAAGACTTGAAACATACTTTTGAAAATTAAACATGTGGTTGTAGGTTTTTTTAAAGTATAATCTAGTACTAGTTGATGGTCGTACGCCTCTTCAATGAGGTGTGTCTTATGCCTGGGTGAACACCCAACTGATTGGGGCATACACTCGCCAACTCGACCAGGACGTTCGTGCCTGCCTTGCCCCGAGGCACTGGAGAAATGCCATTCAAAACAATTTTTTCACTTGTCCAATGAAAAAACAAATGTGTCATTTGTTTGGCTAATGGGAAATCCAATTGATTCTTTTTTGTGCATTTGTCAAGAAGTATATCTGACCTCTACTTAAATATCCATTATTATCTAATATAAATATCATTACTCTTTTTTATCCCTCCACAGGTTTTGCATCATCTGTACGATCAGGACATTATACAAGAAGAGGCAATACTTGATTGGGCTTCTGAAAAGGAAGGAGCAGAGGAGTCAGATAAGGTTTTTGTCAAGCAATCAGAAAAATTTATCCAGGTTTGTACTTGCAGCACTTAAAACTTTGAATGTAGATGACCTGCCAGTATTACAGTAACCCTGAAGATTCGTTGGTCTATTTTCCACCATTGATCTACTTAACCTATCTGGATATTCCATCACAACCTCTCCCCACCCCCTTGTTTTCCTTTTTCAGTCTAAAAGGAAAGCGAAGTGACTATCCGATGATAGTCATGAGCGGTTAGAGGTATGAAGAGCTCAGAAAGAATGAATAAGTAATTTGCAAACATGTAAACAATGAAAAAGGGGAAAAAGCATAGTTTGTCTTTTCAATATTGCCTGCTTTACCCGTTATGCTTGAATCACTGCATGCACATTATGAACTCTGATTTTTTTTTTGCAGTGGCTCAAAGAAGCATCTGAAGAAGAGGAAGAGGACTGACACAAATAGAGACCATAAATTTAAAGCTGCTCAAACTACCTATAGCTACCTCACAGTTTTCCCTTAGATGAACATGTTACTCACCACTCCGAAGCCTGCCACAGCTGAGAATCAAACCTTAACCCCTTTGTCCGTTGCATAACCTAAATGTGTCATTTATACCTTTTTCATCACGTGTATAATCATTGACTTTGAAATAATTCATCGATAGTGAAACTGAAGTCCCATTTAGTATGCAGTCTCTTTTGTAGCAATTGGAGAGGCCAGTTTTGTTTCAATAGAGTTTTGTTCAAGGAAACACTTCAACATGTCAACTGTGTGAGGAAATGTCAAGTAGTGAAGGAATTTGCAATGAAGCTTAAGCTGTTGAAGACATTGTTTCTTACTGGGTAATTGCAGTTATATGCTGTAAAACAACTTATGAGCTTTTATAAATTGATTTTTTCACTGAAACGATAGAACTGTTTTATTGAAAATATGATAAAGAGCTCTGACATTCGTTGGGCTTCTCTCTTCGGGAGCCTGCACCCTTATTACATTACAAGCGATGCCTCAAATTCCTAAAATGCTCCTCTAGTCCCGAGCTTGAATCAATATAAAGCTTAGTAGATCGAAGAAAACCCCATCAAATCTTCCTAAGTTATGGAAGTAAATTGTTAGGGCGGGCCTAAAACCTTTAGCTATATGCTCAATTCTGGACAAAAAGTCCTCAAGCACTTTACTATTCTTCGTCCTTCGTCCTTTTCGAGAATGATGTATTCTTCCGCTTTGATTTGTTGAGAGTCGACCGACGGCCCCGCTCAATCGATCAAAGCCTATCTGCGCCCACTCCGAGGAAATGGTTCACTCCCTTGAATAAGGGGATGAACCACTTGAGCCTCCTATTTCACTAAATCCCTTTGGCCTCAGAAAGCCCCTCCCCGCTAACTACCATCAGCTCAACTACCATTCAGCTCAAAACATGTGCTATTGGAGGATCGTCCCGTAGGGCGAAAAAAAGTAAGTTTTTATGTTATTTCGTACTATACAATTCTTTTCTTTGTGGGATCTTTTTGCCTTAGAAAGAGTTCAACCCACTTGAAAGAGGAAAGGGGAGTAGGCATAGTACCGGAAAGTACAGATTAGGATTTGCAAATAAAAGTGCTAATGCTATAACCAGTCCATAAATTGTTAAAGCTTCCATAAAAGCTACGAATCCTGCTCCGGCCTTTTGGTAGTCGATGAAGCTACTGCTAAGGCTATGAATAGGTCAAGACCCGAAAACAACGAATAATGAAACAATTCATATATTGACATTTCGTGCTCATTTCCAAATTTCTACCGAGGAAAAAAAATAGCACATTATGGCCTTGACCGGCTAAAGATCACTACCATCTCACGAATTGGATTTGAGGCCCAGCAAAAATTACTTATTTTTCGAGGATGCCTCAGCTGCATACATCACTGCACTTCCACTTTGTCTTTGGCGAGGGGAAAAAGTGAAGGTAGACCGAAGGAAGTATCTCGATTGAAAGTCTTCTTCTGTCCGAAGAAATGATTCATCGAAATAACGAGTCACCATTGATATCGACACATCTGAGATCGCCAAATGCTCGGGAGTTTATATATTGTTTCTCTTTTCCTTCTCTGTTTATAGATTTTCTCAGTTTCTCTTTTCTGAAGTCGCGAACAAAACGAGTAGTTTCTAAGAGCATCTAATATGTATGATAAATCCGAGCCCTTCAAGGACAACTATCTTTTCCATACGGAAAGGAAAATTCGATGATATCAAACAGTTTAAGCACAGATTGAAATGGCACGAGCTCAAATCCATTGCTAATCCAGTTGGGTTTTCCTATTCTATGAACTACTCCCTTCGCCCCAAATTAGTTGTTATGTTTCGCTTCTACAAAGTAAATAAATAAAAAAACTTCCGGAAAGATTCAAATTGATCTTTACAGTGGTCATTTGGCAGTTTAGTTATTTTTCTTGTTTGGTTGCCACAGCGATATTTGCATCGTAGGTACAATAAAATATGATTATGCCTTACAACAGATCATCTGGTACATGCAACTTCTCGATGGCAGCCTCAATGGTTGCAACATCAATTGCAGATGGTTTTAAATCTAATGCTACTCCAAAATGAAGCATGGCTTTGTCTAACATATTACGCCTCTTGTAAATTCTACCCATCAAAGCATAGACACTACTCTCACGAGGAGCATGCTCTTGAAGTTCCTCTAATACTACTAAAGCGGCATCAAAACTTTCCATGCTCACAAGGATGTTGGCCTTCTGATACATTGGAAGAGGGTTTTTCTTGTCTGCTATGATAGCCAGCTCCATCGCTTCCAATGCCTCTTCGTTTCTCGTCAAAGCGTGTAATGCAGTGCCAATATATGACATGATAACAGAAGAATGTCGATTTATACCCAAAGCCATTCGAAAGTGATGCTCTGAAAATTCAAACTTCTCTTGCCGGAGATAGATCATTCCAAGCCCATACCAGGCATTGTAATGCCTGGCATCCACGCGAAGTGCACTCTGATAGATCTTAATAGCACTTTCAAAATCTTCTAAAGCAACATATTCATGACCACAAAGCGTGTGCCCGTATGCAAATCTAGGATTTAGTTGTACAGCTCGTTGAAAATTTTTAAGGGCAGTTTCATGGTCTTTCTGTAAACTATAGAAATTCCCCATAGCACACCAAGATTGAGGAGCTAATCTATCAGTTGATACCAGCTCCTGAGCCAGATAGCTCAACTTCATGTCCTCCTTGAGATGATACAACACTGTCGAGTACACGTCCATTCCTTCTAAACTATAAGGTGAAGCCAGACGAGCAAGGTTAAATGCATGATCTGCTTCTAGGTAATCAACCGTTTCAAAGTATGCTCTTCCAACCTGGGAATGAACACATTCACTGTGATAATGCTTGTGTGGGAGTTTGTTATAAACATCTAGTGCATCCTGGCATCTATATAAACAAGAAAGTCTGTAACCTTCCCCGAGAATCCTGAAAAGGGCCAATATCTCTGAAGCACCTGAGAGGATAGATGTGCTACTCACGTTAGGCCCTTCTTGTTCAAGAGGTCTAGCATCTCCAGTCATATTTAGCCGAGAATCATCAGAAATGTCATTCTGAACCCCTTCACCATAGTTTTCAGTAGCCCAAGATTGTGCCTTTCGACCTGTCATGGAACGTAAAGTCATTGAGCTCAGCTTCGAACTACCATAAAATTTGGAAGAGTGAGTGGTTTCATTTAAATTTGCTGGTCCAGTAGATTCTCCAGCAAGCCTTGAATTTCGTCGGGGGCCAGAATCAGAAAATAACCTCCCAGATATGTTTCTTAACTTTCCCTCATCAACAAATTTTCTCCGAGGGGCCCCTGAATAGGTTGAATTGACAGTTGATCGTGGAGAATTATAAGCAGCACCAGCCACAGACGCATTAGTTCCATTTTGCTGAAAATTTCTACAAACGGGAGGTGGAACAACTCCTGACAACTGTGAAGCCATTGGTGAGGGAGTGCTGTAGAATGACATGTTAGTAGGAGCCCCACCTAAACTCTGGATAGCAGCTGCTCCATTATAATTTCCAAAAAGAATATTGCTGTGTGTATGTTTTGATTGCCTAGGGCTGATGTCAATATTCATAGAAGCTACATTCTGATCATCAGTAGATGCTTGTACATTTTAGGATTGGTATAAGTGTTGTTTTTGAATGCAAGCGAAGATGCATCCCCGAAAACTGCAGATGCTTCTTGTGCAGCACCTAGTATACACAACTCCTCATATGCAGACCATAGCAATGGATCCAATAACAACGCCTGATTGAAATGCTGGATGGAACTATTTCTTCTATCTGTATACCTGTAAATAAGACCAAGAAGGTAATGCCCAGCTGCGCCATTTGGAACCTCCCCAGCTGGCTCACTAAGTGTTGTCTCAGCTTCAGCGAGAAGACCCATCTGAAAGCATGATAGTGCAAACAAGTAGCGGGATTCAGCCATACTTTTCCCCTTCAGAAATAAGCCTGTTGGTTCTGCAGGTAGCACCTAGCTAAAAGCTGCATATTTGTCTGCAAAATCGGCATATCAGTTTTCCTACGCAAACTTAACAGATTTCAACAGAAAGATGTCCCAAATGCATTAATTTAGCGGTAACTAAAATCATCAGATGGGGAAAACATTTTAAAGACTTGGAACTGGGACAATACTAGTCTAGTTCGCAACCAGTAACCTATTTGAGAATCTTACCACTCTATTTTATTTCACCAAAAAACAAGATATTAAAACCATAAATATCTTTTAACAAGGACTGGTAAGCATATTGCCCATAGTTTCTCAGTAATTAAATATTCAAGAAAAATACCTCAAGGGGAACTCGGCACAGAGGCGTTCGCACATGAAAATGGCGTTTCGGTGCATAAAGTGCCGCAAGCTGTTTTGCACACACTCAGTTAGTCAGTGAAATAAATAATCTCATTCATTATTTTCATTACATATATATACACAAGTTACAAAATAGGAGAATCATATTCCTATTCTATTTTAAAAATCTTATTCTATACATTTATGGTAATACACTACTTATTATATTACAATATTACCTAAACTAGGATACTAAATATTTATCATAAATTATACATAAACAACCAAAACCGAGAGCTGTTATTGGGACCAAATCCGAGATTTAATATACACAATATACACATGTATATTGTGTATATTTAACAGTTAGCACCAAACAGAGACAACCATTTCTATACATTTAGAGAGAGATTTTTTTCAAATAAAGGACCGTTGAGGGAGATTCTATAATTGCTACACAATTCTAAACATTTTCAAGAAAATACGGTTGCATTAAGTAAATAGGTTTATTTTTCCTCCTTTATTGAGAATCTAATCTATCTGGGTCCACCCAAGAGAGAAAATACATTTTTTCCGCTCTTAAATTTGCACCGAAAACTCACTTTATCAATTAAACTTTATTTATAATTATTTACCCCCTAAATAACTTACAGTATAACCTCGATAAATCAATACCCTCAAGACCAAAAAAAAATATTTGTTTAGCAAGGTTATTTATTTATCGACAAATAAATATTTATTCATTTAGATAGTATTTTTACATTTTTTTTATTTTTTCTTATGATTTGTATTTTTACATTTAATGTACCTAGAGGGTAATGGTCAAAATTCTTATGAAAAACTTAATCACATTCATTTTCTTTAGACTCTAGATTAGGAATACATGCACTATACGTGTGGACTAAGTACAGTGTACTAACATTCATGTACTAATAAGATTGTATGTATAGAATACTTAGAGTCTAAGAAAATATACTTAACCTATACTACAAACTATATATAGTTCTAAAATCTTAGTTTGATAAAGAATCCATACTATTGTATCTTTCCTAATCTTCAATTTAATGGTTTCCAATCATTAGTCAAAACCAATAACAAAAACAACTTTAACCGACCAGATAAAGAGGGTCATATGTGAGCATAAGAAGGAACATCCAATTATTAGCCAAAAAAACATGGGTGAAACAAAAGTTTGATTTGGTTACTAGTCAAACCACAATATCAAATACTCTCAAAAGATCATTTGAATATTTGTCGGAGGAGATGAAAAATAGCGATGTTAAGAGGCACAAGTCAGCTAAGTAACCCGATTTAGAGAAAATCTAAACTTTTTACACATGTATAAGATCTAAACTTTTTGCACAAAATTATAGATCAGCCACATAAAATCTAACTCATTTACAAAGGGGTTAAGCACAAAAGCCAAGAAATGCTTGTAGCAGAACTCAAAAACTGCAATGAAGTGTAAATGGAGTAGTGTAAAACTCCATTACACTTTCTTCTTTTCTTCCTTAAAACTTTTCTCCTCTAAAATGGCAATGAAGTGTAAGTGGAGATGAAGTATTTAAACGCCCGTAAAGTTAAAGTGATAAAGTGTAAATTTTGTGGACAAATTTAAGGGGATTTTATGTATTTTCTCAGGAGAAAACAACATAACGATGCTTGGTGGTTGACACCTTAGTTTGTAGCAATTCTTGCAACAAGTGTCAAAGCCCTTAATTTTGTATGTGAATTTGAATATAGATTCTTCAAATTTCTAAAAATAAATATTTATATATTTAAAAATTATATGAAAATTATTATAGATCAACATAGTTAATCGTCAAATATATAGAAAGACCTTGAGAAAATGATAGTCAAAAGAAAATTGTTTGATTCCCTAAATAGTAATATCTCACATAAAATCGGACAGAAAATATAACTCAGCTTGATTACCAAGCTAGGACATAGTAAGTAGTAACAACCACCACATGCCTTGCCATGTCCAACCATTCCGGGCACTTTTGGGTCCCAATTCAGGTGGTCCTCCATGGCTAGATGAACGAGGTTACAAGGAGGACCACCCCCTCCATGGCTAAGTCGACCTTTTGTACCTCCAGCAACAGGTAACTCTCCAAGACCAGGCGAAGGCCTTATACCTCCATCTTCACTTGTCGTGAGAGCAACTTCATGCAGTTCCTCCACCTCCATGAGGTCCTGCGATGCCAATTTGAGTCCCTTTGCCTCCATCTGTGGTGGCCCTGCAAGGGTAGTTGGAAGAACACCACGTCCGCTACCCCCGAGTAGTCCTCCCAAGCCAAGTTGGGGTGCAATGGCTTCACTTCTCAGTAGCCCAGTAAAGCCAAGAGGACCCCCCATCCAGATGATCCTCCATACATTCCTCCAGGTCCTCTCCCTGCCATTTATATTTTTTCTATATCTGTTTGGTTTTATAGAAAGCCAATCTAGTGATTAATTGTTTTCCAAAAGTTACACTTACCTCACCTAAGACTTTCACTTTTTTTTGTCTACCAATTTGCAATTGCTACTACTCTTCCTTTCCCTCACGTACAGACATTTTAGTTTGATAAAAAAGATAATGAGGTTTAGGTGACTAGCTAGTATCTCGTTTTACGTTTTACGTTTTACTCTTTCATATGTATTTTCATTACTTGGAAATGTCAATTTTTTTCTTTCGCCTACTCACATTAATGTTATTTGGCATGATCAGCAAATTTGCATTCATTAAGCTATTTATTAAAAAGAAATGACAATCTGAGGTGAAATATTAAGACCAAAATGGAAAAAACAGGCGCAATTTGACCTTTCAGCTTTTTTACGTGATCAAAGACATATCCAACAAAATCATAAACTCTAATTAACAAGAGCAAATAGAAATTGCATTGCGTTTTAGCACGAAAGAGAAGGAAAATTATACTTTCACCTAATCTGTCCTCACAAAAGCAATCAATCTAAACGTGGTAGAGAAATTGGGAAAAACTTTCAAGCTTTCATATCTAATAGAGATTATTGCTATTTTTTCTTTTCTTTTCCATTTTGATCAAACTAATGTAGTCTCAGTCTCGAGTTGGTAATTAGAGTTAAGAAGTTGTGAGGTACAAACAAAATAATCTGAAAACTTCAACCATTCGTATATAGATTTACTGGACATGCATTCTACTTCATTGCATCAGGCCAATACTCGATAACTCAAAAAACATATTTGATTATGGTTCAGATTCACACAGTCAAAACGCAGGAAGCCAAAAAAAAAAAAAAAAGGCAGAATGTACATGTAACACCAACTCATAGCCAAGACTAAATAGAGAGCAACTTTTTACAGAAAGTCAAGAAAATATGATATCGAAATGGCCTCTATTTGTAGCTCTCAAAGTGACACCAACTTGTCCTGAACATTTGCAATCTTCATCTGTTGAGTCCTCAGTATTTCGTTTCATCTTACTACATCCTCAATGGTTGTTGACTCTTTTCAATTTTTTCCAACCTCAACCCGTAATAGAAAAGGGCAATTTCCAGTACGAAAGGCCAAATATTTTATGATTTAACATCGAACTCAAAACAAGAGATGTACTTTTGTTGTTAGTATACTGTTTTTGTATATTGTGCAATCTTACCTATAAAAGAGGTAGGAAATTGCCCTGGATTTCACCACCGACGAGGTTAAAGGACTACTTGAAAACCAATATTCACGATTGGGAGCAGAATAAGAAATGAAAGCAACAGTGAGGACTAAATTACAATGGGAGACATTCATGACCTTTCCGGTAATATACTTATGATTTTTCTATTATAGTAGAAATGCTCAGTGATATGCCAAACAAACTTCCTTACGTGATTCCCACCAATCCAATAGCATCTCCTTCATCGGTCTTGGATTCCAAAGCAGGACTTACATTTCGAGATTTTGCTGAAGAATGAGTCAGAATTACAACTAAATGAGCAGAGCTTAAAAACTAAAATTCTTGGTTTTTATGCACAAGACACGAGAAAAAACAAAGCATTAGATTGAAGTACATTCACCTGAAACATTTGTGATGACATTAACGCTTTTTTGAACAGCGAGAGCTTTTAATTTGTTTCCTGTTGCTAACAACAGGAAGCTCTTCATGTGCTGTTTCTGCTCCTTAGGACTAGCAGTCTTGGTCAATGCTTCCTCAAAGGCGAGAAGATCTTGGGATGTAATGCAAGGGAGAGACAGTAAAATCTGCAGGCAAAAAATTGTATGAATTATATTGAATAGTAGACAAAAGATATGTATGCTTTCAACAAGGTAAACTCCATTGGAAATAGAGCATAAAAACTTCACAATTAAGAATATAAGACACGCAATTCCATTATATCAACAGAAAAGAGAAAAGATAAGATGCAATTTTAAGAATTTCTGGAAATATATTTGGTTAATATAAATTGAATATTGTGTATTTGTTCTTAATATACCAGGGATAAAACTTGCATGGCAACTGCTAACTTTGGACTATAGCCATTATTTATATGAACCGAAACAAAACAATATGTCATATCCAAAAGCTCTTAGCCTTTTAACAATGTTACAAATATAGGTGAGAATAAATGCAAATTGATAAGCATAATCTCTAGAATTCTATATTAAAAACACCGGACGAAAGAAAGAGAAATTGCAATGAACTTAGGGGTCAGCTGAGACAGCTAAATGTGATACTATAAGCAACTGAAAAGTGTAAGATCCGAATAACCTGTCGCGGTGCTGGGTGTCTATCAGCAAGATAAATGAAAATTTCACGACAAAGTGCAACTAAATCAGCACTGATGAAAGCATTAGACTCCAGAGCCAGAGCTTGTATTGTTGCAGGGAATAAATCTTTACAAACAAAATCCCGAAGCTCCATATTAGTTGTTGAAACAGCCAAGAGGATTACAGCTCCACAGAATGAAGAAACTTTAGTTACAGCTTCACCGTCTGTCCATCTTAGAGCCTCTAAACCGATCTGCAAGGCTGGAAGAGCTAGGCTTTTATGCATCAACACAAATCTGCACATACATCACAAGGTCAAGACTGAGAAGAACAGAAGAATGTCGACTAGAGAACTACTCGTCCACACAGCAAGCAACTTAAAATTGACAACTTCCACATACCCAACCATGGAGCTTGTGGCAATTGTAGCCAATTCTTTAAGTGATGACTCATCCACTCGGCTCACATGGCCAGAAGGCTCCAATGAAGGAAGTCCAGCATTGAGTATGGGTGAAGCAAAAACTGAGAGGATTGAACACGTCTCACGAGTTAGATCTCGCAGAAGCTTTTCCTCCATTACTTCCACTTTCAAGTCTGAGCCATCAACTATACCATGGAGATCAGGAACCTTTGCTCTACCTTCCTGTAAGAGACTAGACCATGAATAGCTAAGAGCTTGCTGAGAATGGACAAGTAATGGGTGTAGGACCTTTTCCAGCCATGCCTCCCACATATCTGAAGGGCAATTTTTAATCAAGGGGATCAAGGCTAAATGCACAAGCAGCCTTAAGTGCCTAAACTCCATATGTTGTATATTCTCCATCAAGGCTAAAGTAACAGACTGAGAGTCTAAGCATTTGAACAAAGAATCCCCAATGGTTGCTGATAAACCCAGTACATTGTACCTAAAGCCAAGAGAAAATGCATTAACAAAACCATACTACTAAATGGTGTTTAGAATATAATCAAGTAAATAAAAATGTGCTCTCTTTAACAACTTAAGCTTTTAGATGAGACAGTCACACATTTCAACATGATATCAGAGCAGCCAGAGGTCTTAGGATCGAGTGTCACCGCCAACCTTATAAAAAAGAATTACATGCTTGACCCATGAAAAAAGAATCAGGCCCGCACATGAGGGACGTGTTGAGAATTTAAGCAAGTAAAAGTGTGTTATCTTTAACGGTTTAAGCTTTTAGATGTGATGGTGACACATTTCAACAAATAGAAACATGAAAATAATTCCCAAGAGCATGGAGTAGAGGTGTATATCAGAGAGAGAGATATCTTATAGGTACTTCACAGAGAATTAAGTGGGAAATTTAAATAAAGGAAGGAGAATTCTGGACAACAAGACACTTCAATATAAAGTTTAATTAGTACAGATGCTAGTGCAATTCAATACATCAATTTTAATCTGCTAGCAAAAGATAATATAGCAATAATACAATGTAAAATGATTAGAGATTGCTTAAAATAGTCCATAGATAAGAATGCAGTGCCTTCCTTTTAAACTTAAGAAGAAATTTACAGAACTTGCAAGGGTAATCTTTGTCTTTTTAAATGTTCTTTCTCTTCTTCTTTTCCCTATTAATATGGAGAGGGGGCGGGAGCTTGATGCATTTGCTGGTTCTCCCTCTCTTGTCATAAGATCAGAAAAAGAGCTGCAGGCAGGAAGAACCTAGGAAGGTTAATTCCAGTCTGCTTGTCCACGAAGATTTAAATGAGAATTGCCATGTCAGCTAAGGTAGAACTTCATGGCAGCTTTTAAAAAGACATCATTTGCATTGTCTGTTATAGAGATTCAGAATAGCAGCCACTTACCCACTATCTCTGATACCTTTCAGCCAGTTGCGGATATCAGCTTCATTTGGCTCCGCATAAGCTTCTCTATTCATATCTAATGGAGATCCATCAGTAAAACTTAGAGTACCTTTATGCAATTTAACATTACCTCCTCCGAAAAGACTGGCCCTTTCAACATCACTCATAGCCATTGCAGCTTTTATCTCTCCCGGTAATGCTTGACTAACAGGTGGAGACCAAAGCGAATGTATGGCACGGAGTAGCTGACAAAATGAAGACATTTACATCTTTTAACAAAACTTTACTACGGAAACGAGTGAGCATGAACCAAAACAGAACCTGCTTACTTTAAGAAGAGGAGGAAGCATCCACGAGACATGAGATGCCATTGGGTGCAAATTGTCAGATGTTGGCATGGTTTGTACACTAATATTGCCTTTCCTTAGACCGCTCCGTTTAAGAGCCTTCTCAAAGAATGTAACTGTGTGGAAAATGGACCACATAAATGGTGTATCAGCACACAGTCGAATCAAACCTGTCGGATCAGATAGATATGCATCTTGCCAGTCAAGCTGTGTCCACTGTTTGCTCAATGGTTCAAGTAACCAGGCCAAAACTTCTAGCTGCTGCTGAACCCTGTATCAATTTTGAGAATACGTAAAGGTCAAAGCTCATGATATACTAGACATACAATAAAACTCATTAAGACGAGTAGCTACCCGGCAGAAGAAGCCATAATAAGGAATGCTTCACCCAAGAGATTGTGCTCCCCACGAAGTAGACTGCCTTCTTTTTGTAAAAATGTCATAGTGTCAGCAATTCCCTGAAAGGCAACAGAGACAATGCAGTCACTTTCCAAGGCAACCAAACAAACTCGTGTCCAAATGTAAAAACCAACATCTCTCACAGTCAAAACAATGACTGGTACAATCATAGAGTAGTCTTGTGTTGGTATTATTTTCAGTGCCAAGTAAATTATTCCACCCACCCACATTTTCATTTTCCACAGGGTGAGCTTATCTTCATATACTGCCTCAGAAATATAACATCAGAAGAGACAATTTCAACGACAAATAGAGCATATGGATTCGAGTATCTTGAATATCTCAGGATTGGATCTGTAATATGTCATTGATATGAAATAGCTTCTGAAAAGCCAAAGGACATAATTACAAATAACCAGGAATAGAAATTGTTGTGGCATTCTGTACTTCCTAGAACCTGTTCCATTATGAACGATGAAGATTGTATCATCAAAACAGTCGGGTCAATTAAGATAATAACTAATGAATCATTCAAGGCCCTCTTTTCAATTGAAATTGATTGCCATGCTGTTTCCAGAAAAACAAAACGTACAAACTCCATTTGTCACCAAGATGACTGTATATCTACAGAGTCTAAAATATTCCATATAAAAATGACAGATCAAGATGTGATTGGGCATTCAAGTGACACATACTGCAAGGGGCATCTTTGAAAAATTGAGATACCCTACCCTAGTCCCTTTGTCAAAAATATGTAGTTAACTCTACATATTTCCTTCTCCCTCGATCATAAAATTTCAGTGCACAAATTCGGAACTTATTCAAGTCATAGGCACAATTTACACGCTACTATTAATACAATTGACTAGCAAAATCAGGCTAAATCCAGTGTTATGTCCAACTAATGAGAAAGAATGTAATTTACTTTCATGTGAGGCAAAATGCTCTGGTCTGCAGCTTTTGCAATTCGGATGAATGATGTGCAAATCTGTAATCTCGCATGTCGAGAAGCACTTGTAGCAGGATCCTGCCAATTTTACTCAAAATTGTCATGGTGGTTGTTTTGGACGGGAAATAAGATCACACAATTAAATAAATAGAAAGGCATACAGTAGTTGACCTTGACAGCATAGGGTTGTGAGGTCAGAAGCTCGAACAACTTGTTAACCACACTGCCAACAACATCTGAATTATACTTCAGAAAAGGTCCCAGTGCGTCTAAGTAGTGCCCGAGAATTACTACAAGCTCCGGCTCAGTCCATTTCAAAGAAAGAAGTTGTTGAAGCAGACCTTCAAGTTCACAATAACCCGACTTTCAGCATAAGGAGAAAACTAAGTTAAAAACTTCAAAAAGGAGGTGGATATCACAGCAAAACCTTCAAACATTCTGCACAATGACTGTTGAACTTCAGAACTGCTCCTTACAGTTTCACTTGATCCATCAAACACTGCATTTACAACATTTTCTAAAGCCAGTTGCATGCTCTCAAGTATAACCAATTCCTGAATTTAGGATGAAGGATGATAGAGATTTGGAAACGGAAAAACAAGGAACATCGTTCGCTTCATATTACAAGTTCAAGACAATAGTTCATGAACCAACCTGAGCAGGATAAGGAACAAGGAAGAGACTCTTAATAATAGTCATACTTCTCTCACAAACTTTAGCAGTAGCTACCATAGGCTTGGCGGCTGCAACAAAACGGATCAACTCCAACTACAGTTCAAGATTGAGCAGAGTAAGAGAGTGACTCAATATTATGCACATTTACTGCTGAAACGTAAATGTATACAAAACACCAACTATAACTAGTTATGATGGAGCAATTGCTAAGTAAACAGCAATGATGTGTTAGATAGCTAGAATATGAAACACATGAATACTAGGCAAAAAAAAAAAAAAATTGTCAATAACTTGCACAACTTAGGGTTGTTTTACATGGAAAAACTTTGTCAACAGTCTAAGGATCCATGAAGTGTTAACTAGCGAGTGATTATGGAGTCTAAATGCAAATTTACAACTTGGGGTGGGGCTAAAGTATTTTCGGCTATTGATTAGATGTCATCCCATCAAGGGATTGGACTGCACTTAAAGAAATTGTGTTTGTAGCTACATGCATAGCAAACCATTTAATTAAATTTTGTTTCCCAAGATCCATAAGTTGAATAATCACCCAAGAAAAGTAGTTTTATTGGTATCTAACTCCATTATTGTGTTTCAGAAGACAATCTTTCTCACCACTGATGCTCAACATAACGCTAGTCAGTTATATTTTGAATCCCAAAAGTTGTATCCTTCGTTAAGAGGATAGAGCAACTACGGAAGGAGAACATTAGCACATGAAGGTTAAAGGTGGAAGACAGAGGGATTATATAAACCCTTCAATGGAAAAGATATCTATTCTCTTTTTATGAAGAATAGAATAAGCACAATACAAGAGAAGAAGACAAGTCATGAGAAAGAGTCCAACACTCTTCAATACACAATAAATAGAAACTTAAGGACACTTGACTGAATGTTAACTTATCAAATAAAAAAGACACTTGATTGAATGCTTCCAACACTCATGCCTACAGGGCAGCCGGATTAAACATACGAAGGATCTGCCATGCCAAGCCACACATATACCAGACATCTAAAGCTGAAAAAAAGAGGAGTTGGGCATATTCATCTACACATTTTACTCAAGCATTAGGCAACCACATTGACGCTAAATTCTCTTAATTTAGCCACATTAAAGTCCCTAACAATTAATAAGTATTATAATCCAATCATAATCCGGCCCTTCCCCAGACCCCGCGCATAGCGGGAGCTTAGTGCACCGGGCTGCCCTATAATCCAATCATAATCCGTCATTAATCAACTGTATTTTAATCAAATCCTATAATCCTTAATTATAATTCCAAGTAATCCATCATTATCCCACTCTTACTACATCACTTATAGTCGTCCACAATCCAGGCCATATACCTAAAGCCCACTAGTGGAGTAGACATTTATCTCAGAATGCAAAAATATCTATTTTCTCAACTGAAGCACTTTTAACTCCAAAAAGGAAGGAAGATGGCTTCTCCTCAAACATCAAGCTGCAGGTGTATTGTTTATCAATTCATGAGCAGATTAACGATAGTCGTTTTTTTTAAGCATTAGTTTAAGCAATTCCCGTAACCTCGATGCATGGTACCTATCAGTTTCTACCCTTTTCTGGAAATGTGAAGCTTTGGAAAGGAAAAGTGTAATTGTTCCTACAAAAATTCTTCCCTTTTGACATTGAAGTCTTATAATCATTTGGAAACATCAAACAGTGAAAATTTGAAATGAGCCACAGGAATATACCAGCCTCGAACGGTACTGGCCGAAATCTCCTTTACCCTCAAAATAGTCGCTCCACAACTCTAATGTCCCAACAGAAAACGATGTTCCAGGATTAATTTTTTCCTTCTTCAGTAATCGCTGGAAAGATACATCCAATATAGAACTGCAGATTTCATCATTTACAAAAGCCAATATTTTGTTTTTTTCTGTATCTTGTCCTGATCCCCCTGGGGGATTGGCAGCTGAGTTTTCCCCAGACCCAACAATCTTTGGCTTTGACAGCAAATCTCTCATAAGCGTCTACCAAGGGAAGGAAATGTGAAAGGTCAGAGAAACATAAGTTGTACAAAGATTTCATACACATCAGTGATAAATACACTTATGGTATGGTGGTACCCACCAGCCAAAACAGTAGAGATTGATAATGAAGAGCAAGCTTATGGTGCTTGAAAAATCCGAGCATCTGCAAAGTACGAAAGAAATTAGATTTTAGTACTGAATTAAAATTCAGATATTTAAAGTTAATAAATTAATAAAATAAGTAGTGATAAACATGCAAAGTCAAGTGACGCATAAAACCAAATCATTCAAATTTATGCACAAATACGTGAAGTTGAGAACACCTCAAGTATTCACCTCACCTAACAAAATGAACGAAGGCCTGCAACAGTAGGTATTCTCTTAAAACAACCAAAAAAAACAGGGCTTACAGAATCATGCACATACCAATGGTCAAATGCAAATACCAAGCTAGCTTAGACTGGGCACTCAGACTCTTGTTGAATGCTAGATAAGGTACCAAAGACTTAAACATGCTACATCATCAGTGCATTGAATGATGTTTAATAGCAGCAGAAGACATATCCTAGAAATCGTTCAGTCTACAATCATATTTAGGGTCTCCTTTTTGTTAAAATAATTCTACTAAAGATGGGGAGATATATGTTGCAGTCAGAGTAAAATGAGAAAAACAACTAATCACCTGTTGAAGGTAAAACGATAGAACTGGATTATCACCAGCAAGACATTGCATGTTTGAAGAACCCAAAGCAACCATGCTCTCACATATGTACTCAGCAAATTCAAATTCATTCTCATCTATGACTGCACCAGAGTCAGATTTTTGCAAGAAGTCTCCAGAGACTTCCATCAAAATCTGAAAAATGTTACTCATTGCAGAATCAAACTCAACAGCAGCATCAGTTGGTCTTTTCCTGAAAGTAGTTTCAGGAAATAACTTAAATATTTCTTGACCTAAATATGTGTGTTTACATGGTACCAGCTATCATTGGTGCAACATACCTCAGGGAGACAAGCTTGAAGAAGTCGCATGCACGAAGACGAAAATCCGGGGAGGAGAGCAAGATTCCACAGCTATTTGCAAAAGAGGAATAAATACACTATACCAAACTCATAGTATACACTTGCAGGTGCGGAAAGCATACCCATGTATTATTCCATGTTTTGCAAGATCTGGCAAGGGAGCCCATTCAGCATATGCATTAACAGCATTCAGAGTGGCAGTTACAGCTGCTGCATGCTGTCTTGCAACTTCTAATTGTTGTCTTCCTGCTTCAGTTAGTGCAGCTCCAAAGTGCCTTTCTAGTAACTGGATATGGAAGAAAGACTCAGAATCATGCAAGAATATACCAACTACACAAGAAGTCCCAACCAAATACTTACACTGTACAGTAAGGGGAAAATCTCAGTCAAAGAGTCGGTAAGTCCACGTAATAATAGCCTACGGCGATCACCTAAATCAACAAAAAAGGTACCAGGTAATAAGAAAACCAAAATAACTAGAATCAAGATTTTTTTCAGCATGAAAACAAACACAAGTTATGTAAAATTTTATAACATTCTAAGCTCTGCCAGTATGAAAAACATAGCTAGTCCCAAGCCCAGGTAAAAGAGAAAGGTTATTGTAGGTTATTCGTCAATGTAAAAAGCACCAAACTATGATCAAGCTTTCTAACACAAAATGGACGCATACGATATGGAGCAGAATGGATACAGTGGATTCATATAGCCAACACTAGTTTGGGTATTGGCACGCAGCTGAGTTCAGTTGAGTTACAATAATATTCTAAAACGTTGAACCACAAGTCTCCCTCACCTAAGCACTACAATCAAAAAATAATAGTACTATGCAGTTCTTTTACTTGCAATAAACTAAGTTGGTGAATGTGTATTCAGTTTACAGAATAGCACTGACTTCTTTGTGCATTCTAAACAGACCTTCCAAATCTTCATTATGAACAGTTATATCTTCAGGAAGCCACCTTAGCATCATTGAGACCAGTTCTGCCTGCAATGAGAAAGAAAATCCAGCTGCATTATCTGATGCAGACCTAATAAGTGTAACAAAGAAACACTACAAAACCAAACAGGAGAAAGACAAACTTACTTGTACAGGACCCTTATTAGAAAGAGATACTAAAGATGGAAAAAGCTCCTGCCACAAACTTAAGCCTTCTCTCCTAACTACTGAAACATATACAATTGCATGGTCCTAAGAACTATAAACTTATCAAATCAATTGAACAAATCTTTTTTTGGAAAAAAAAAAGGAAGAAACAGCAGAAATACCTCAGCAACAAGAGCTGATGTCTGACTTTTCAAAGCCCATTCTTCACTAGAATTAGTAATTTCAGACATCAAATCAACAGATACACTTGCAAAGTTCCTTCGCTCATCAGGGTTTAATTCATCCCATCGCAACCGCACCAAATGCTGCAAATTTAATAAAACTTGAGAAAAAGGATAGTAGGAGCTCAATGATTAAGGCATTCAGGAAATACTGGGGCACTTACATCACAGAGTGGACTGTATGAGATTTAAAAAAGAAGCATAAAGGCCACTTGAGTCAAGAATTTCCAATCCCTTATATAGGTAAGTGGTTTTGCCTTCTTTGCAGAATTCAACCACAAAAGTTATTGAAGCAAAGAGGCTCGGCCATTTTCTTACAGATTTTGGTGATTTATTGTCAAGTACTTAATGCCCATTTAGGACAGGACACTATGTTTTCCCCAGCAACTAATCTTTGTTATCTTTCTATAGACAGGTGGGCTCAAATTTTCTGGAGAAGGATATCATGAGTACAAAGTGGGGGGAAAGGGCATAGTGGAGGTTTAAAACCCTATTTCTACACTTCTGTACTGAAGACAAAAGCTAATTACCAAAGTCTTTTCCTCTTTCCTTGAACAATAGAAATTAGAAACTGTAACTTTGTATATTTGCGTCCAGTTCTGAATGAAGCCCTTATTGAAGAATTCTATTAGCAGAAAAAATAAGTTCAACCTTATCGAATCTCCAGTAAGAAACAGTTGAATGCTGTGAAAAAGGTAAGCTAAAAAGAATACCCACTTTTTCGGGTGGCCTAACTAAGGATAAAAGCTAAGAGCTAAATGCTGAGTTATCATAATGTAACCTGAAGCATCTTGTAGGCTTGCAGTCGGATTTCTGAAGACCAGTCTTTCCTTATTAAAATAAATGATGTGCTCGCCAAGACACATACATCCCCTGCTTTTATCTGCAAAAGAAGTAGAAAGTTTCAGAAACATCTTTGTGGGGGTAATTTCAGAGACCTCCCCTCAGGTTTTGCTCCGTAACACCAATCTCCCTTGTGGTGTATGATATTTCGCCTACCTCCCATATTTTGAGTTCTTTGTAACAATTGTTTTATGCTATTTATCAATAAACAAAAATAACTACAATCTGGCCAATTTTCCCTTCCCTACATTCTTTTAGTTAACTAACTCCTTTGAAAAGGGGAAAAAACTAATATCAAGGCCCAAGCCCACGTTCTCCTTCCTCTCTTCCTCTGAAAAAACATTTTCTCTATCAACTTCAGTGAACTTCCTTATTGAATTCAATATCCATATAGGCCACTCGAAAATGCTTTAATGAAAAACATCACTAAAATTTGCAAATATGTTCACATTGATGTCTTGTTCTAACCTAAATTAAGTATATAATTTATTTGGTTAGGGTTCAATAATTAAAAAGGGAGTAAAATAAATACAAGGGGTTCATGAGAATCTTCGCCATAGATCTAGAATAGGGTCTTGGTGTGCTTGGGAGAGAGTAAAGATAATTGTTTATCAATCACTACGTCAAATTATGCTAGCAATGCATGAAAAATTACATAGACTATAGGTTCCAACAATGGGAATGAGAAGTACAGTTTTTCATGAAAGCAACATTCAGAAGTCTATATGGGAATTGAGTAGACAAACAAAAGTTGATGAACGTGGGCTTGGTATTAGCTTTATTTCCTTTTCAAAGGAATTTAATTAGTTAATTAAGGTTGTACGAAAGGCCAAATTGGTAAGATTGTAATTATTTTTTTTGTTTAATGATAAAATAGCTTAAAACAGTTGTTACAAAGAAATCAAAATAAGGGAGGTAGGCGTAATATTGTAAACCACAAGGGAGGCTAGTGTTACAGAGTGAAACCTAGAGGGAAGTCTCTGAAATTATCCCTTTTTTATAGATAAAAGATACCAGAAACATAGATGCCTAAATAAGAAATACAATAAGAATTCTACCTTAATGGTATTGTAATAGTAATAATAAGGGAGACCAATGGATGAATTAGGGAAGAGTGATCTGCCTTGAGACTATATTTGCTTACCCTAGTTAACATATTGTTAACCAACCGCAAATAGGATTGATTTCATGGTTCATATCGTTAGCCAGTGACATTGTATTAATTGAGAAACTAGCAAAAGAGTCAACCAAAAACTAAAACTTTGACAAGCAACCTAGAGAGAAGGTTTAAGGATAAATAAATGTAAGACGGAGAATATGCACTACAAGATTAGCCTCCAAGAGAAGAACAAAAGTGAAGTGAGATTGGACGGGATTGTACTGCATCATACAAGCAATTCAATTCTTAGGTTCAGTCTTCGAACAAAAAAAATTAGATGTAGTCTTACTAGGAGAATGGCATGATACATAATGACGTAACACAGAATCAAAATAGGGTGGTTAAAATTAAGGATTACTACAAGAGCGTTATGCTATAGGAAGAGACGGACCTAATAAAGTGAAAATTAAGTTCTACTGCAAGTTTCGAACCCAACAATGTTATATAGAAGTGAACGTTATCCCCTAAATTTCAGCATATCCACTGATGAGTATTACAAAGCAGAAGTTTGAATTCATAAAAGATTGAACGAAATCATAAATGATTATATCACATGAAGGGTGCAGGTAGCACACATAAAGGAGAAGATAAGATAAGGTCAAGTTTTACGGTTTGATCATTGTACGTAGATCTCTAAACGCACCAATCCATAAGTACTATGGTGATTGAACTTGCTAAAAGGATACGAGTTAGACTTAAAATCATATGAATGGAAGGTAACTCGAAAGACAAAACCTCTCAATCATTGTAGATTGGCAAAGCAGATAATAATGGCAGCAAATCAATTTGTATCAAGGCTTATTTATTGTTATCACACTTACATTAGGCCCAGCCGCCCAGGTAGAGATAAGTGAAATAATTGGAGAACTCAATTTTCCTTCAAATGGAAGTTGTCTACCAGCATGGGAATGAAAAAAAACTCGAATCTAGAGGAACTGATATAGATGATTTCATAAAGACAGCCCTAACTAGTTTGGAATTGCATAGTTGATTGATTAGTATTGGAAGAAGAAAGGACATCAATAGGGGCCAATGGGAGAATCAATATAATCACCAACAAAGACATGCATCCTATCCAAAATCTCATGTTGAGAACCATCCATAACATAAAAGTGGTCTTAGAAGTTGCATATCAATTGCTCTACAGTCCTCTTCAGGGAAAATGCAAGCTTTTCCTCTTGCAGTACTAAACTCTAACTGCATCAAATGCAGACATGTTTCTCTTTTTATCTAGTGAAATCCCACGAAACGTAACTGGCTCTATCAGCAAAACTTATTTACCAAATTTAGCATGACTTGCACTTACTCATATTCATTAACTCATAGACTCAACAACCCCCTAGAATCATTTTCAAAAATTCAAAAATGAAAAGATCGTTGGAGAAATATCATAATTCCAGTATGTTGAAGCCACGTAGACAAATAAATATATGCAGTTTAAACACCCCAACTTCATCAGAAACCTACAAACAACTCGAATAAGAAAAAACCACCCTTAAGCTTCCACATGAACCTAAACCCCTAAACCCAACCCTATGATTGAAAGACTGAAAGACTCGACTACCAATATACAAACCTCCGCTAATCCAACTAAAATTATTATAGCCAAGCAATTTCTATCAGCAGAACTCCCATATATCGTTTAGCAAGACTTTTTTTATATTCAATTTCAACCAGACACTCAACAAAACCCCTACGATACCTTTTCTTATAGAAGATACCAAGAAAAGGGTGAAACTACAAACCACAGACACATAAACATTTAGCAAGTAAACACCCCAACGCTTTCTAAACCTAATTCATACAACTCAAATATGGTGATCAAGAACCCCAGTTCTCCTACATTTAACAGAACCATATGACTCAAAAATCAAGTCACCTACATAAATAAGTTTCCATTAAAGAATCAAACTTTTTCAAAAACCTAATTCAAACTGGACCAAATATTAAAAACAAACCCGTAACTTTCTCCCTTCCTCCTTTTCCATATGTACTTTCAAGAATAAAAAACACAACAAAGTTGGTTGTGGGCCAAAAAAAAAAAAAGATATATAGGCAAAAATGGTACTCACGGATTCTAAATAGGCGTAAGCGGCTTTACGGGCATCAGGTGAAGAGTTCCAATCAAGGGAAGCCAATATAACACGAGCTACGTTGTTTGCTACTCCATGTTCCTCCATTTTCTTTAACTGTTAATGCTTCAATAGATTCTTGAAATTTCTTTGGAGCTAACGAAATTTTAAAAGGGTTTAGGAAAACAAAAAGAAAAAATCTTGAAAAGGGTTTAGCAGGGATGTCAGTTACTTGTCCTAGAGAGGAGAGGAAAGTGTGTGCAATGGTGGGGAAAGTGGGGAGAATGGGAGAGAGAGCTGAAGGATTCTCGCAATTTTGGGGGACCAATGTTGCTCTTTTTATTCTTTGTTTCTGCTTTGGTTTGAATTGTTTACTCAAGTCCTCCTATTTTTTATCTATTTTCTTTTGTTCCCCTCTGTAGAATCTTCTGATTTGCTCTTTAATTTTCTTTATTTTCTTTCTATAAATAAAAAAACATGTCAGATCATCATAATTTTCTTTTCAAAAATCAAACACACACAAGTAAAAGCATGTTTTGTTTTATTTCTCATTCAGTATTAGATACCCGTATAAAGTGTTGGAAATTTGTCTTTGGCGAGGAGATGCGTCCACAAGATGATGAATTAAACACTAGTGTTCCGCATGTTAGAGGCTTTGTGTCTTTACACATGCATGATCTACGAAGTGAATAGAGTAGATGACCGTAGGGTCAAGAATCGTCAAATTTCGTTGAAAGAGATATTGGTCCACGAAGTAAGGTGTTTGAGGCATGGAAACGTGGTGTGGGACAAATCTACCACATCGGTGGGAATAGGAAGAATTGCTCTCTATATAAGTCTCAAATTGGTAAAGGGTTTGGGACCCCAAGGGTATCCCATGTGTTTAAAGGAGAGAGGACTTAGATGTGCTTGGGTTCATGGCTAAGCCCACACGCGCGCCGTCGCCCGTCCAGTCCGGCTCGGGCTCGGGTTCCTGTCACGGGTCACGGGTCACATGATGTGGGCCGTTGCCGTGGCGTGGGTCGTGGGTCGTGGGGCGTGGGGGGCGTGGAGACTTTCTGATATTATCTTTTTGGACCAGAGAACTCGGCCAGATGTACAGTTTGGACCTATTCTTTCATATGTACAGTTTGATCCCTGAAGTTTCAATATTTACAGTTTGGTCCCCGAGTTTCGGAAAGTTGGTTCTCGCCTCCGTTGGAATCGTTTTTGAGGCATTAATCAGCCATTACTTGGCTGATTAACTCCTCCATTAACAACCCATTCTTGGGCAGTTGGACAGCCTCTTTCAATGGTCATTAACAGTCATTACTTGGTTGTTTTAATGCTCTCCCTTAATGGCCATTACAACCTTGTTTGTGGTCACAGGGCGCCCTCTTCCTTGCTATATATTGAGCCTTCTTTGGCTCAATTCAATGACGGGAAAGACAACAATATAGCACTGAAAAACAACTCAAAACAGTGATCAAACCCTTACATATACACAACTGAGACACACTATATATACAGAGACAAAAGAGAAGAGTAGACAGAAACCCTTCCTTCCTTTTCCGTATCTTTAACAAGTCAAGTCATATTTGTTTTCTTCACCGGGCTCAACCTATTGGCTTTGTAGCGTTGACATTAAAGTGTTGTTTTATCTTGGGAGACTATTGCCCGCTAACGTAAAAGCATATATACGGGGCAATCTTGTCTTAAGGACAGAGGGCAATCACTCGACTCAACACACAACGTTGTAACCATCCAGATTTAGTTGTTTCTTGATTTCAGGTTATCAAGATTCAAGATACAACAAGCTTGCGGCAGTTTTGAAGATTGGCATATTTGTTCAACAAGATTCAATTTCTGAAGATTGAATATTTGTTCATCTTTTCGAATACTTGTAATAATTATTTACTTCTCATACTGCTTTATAAAGTACAATAGAGTACCAGCATAAAGGTCATATTAAATCTAAATTCGCACGGCCACATTGAATAACTAAAGCATGTGACGTACTAAACAATGCATATCTCCAAATTTTTGTTACAATAAATATCTTTTAAAGTCTAAATTCGCACTGCCACATTGAATAACTAAAGCATGTGACGTACTAACCAATGCATATCTCCAAATTTTTGTTGCAATAAATATCTTTTAAAGTGTGAAAATTTTATTAATTTGCATTTGTATTTCATTTGGGTACCCACTTGACAAAATCTTGATTTTAGATTTGATTTCATTTTTGTTACTAAATTGTGATTCAAAACATTTAATTACTTGCTTAAAAATCAAACATGTTAAAATATGAATTGTGAAATATTTATAGAGAAAATTCAAATAATCGTATTTTTCAGCAATGCAAAAAATAATTCTTTAAATTTCTCAAACTCCTAAAGAGATTCATCTCTTCAAATAGAAGGAATTTTAGATCCCTATCGCTTAAAAATACCAAAGTATTATGTTTAATAATACAAATTTACGATATTAATTTATTTCTTAAAAAAAATATTTACATAGTTAAATAGAATTTCCTGAATGAATGACTTAAACTTTAAGCACTCTTTTGGGGCAAACATATTAATTATTCAAATTATTAAATTTAAGCATTCTTAATAATACAAGGCAAATATTTAAAAAATGATATTTTTTATGTGAAAGTGTAGAGAAATTAAAGTATCAGTGATAACATTTAAGTATTCACACTTGTGAGTTGTGTTTGACTATTTCTCGTAAGATATGGGGTTGGTAAAGAATGTAGATTAATTGCTATTAATACATAAATATTTCATCTATAATCATTTTAACCATATTCATGCAAGAATGACTGACCATCTCGTGTTGAGTTGGGTAAGTATATGTTCATTTTGTAAAATTGGAGCTAAGGAAGTTAAATCAGAATTGTTCTTACCAGCGATCTGTATATCCTACTCATATATTTTTATAAAAAAAATATATTAGTTTCATATAGAAAATATAATAATTTACATTTAATGAGTAATATGATTAATCCCATTAGAATACTTTGACGTGTAAAAAGAAGTGTGTTTCTTAACGTATCATCTAGATATGGTAAATAGATTCGTATAGTTTTATGTACCAACATTAATAAATTCAACCAGAATAATTAATTAGAAAAAAAATGCGATATAAATATAAAAGATAGTATTGGAAACAAAAGAATTTATATAAAAACAACACTTCTCACCCGATCGTAGACACATTTTCCGATACGATGTAACCTATAAATCTAACAAATATTCAATTCATTACCAAAAACGACAACGAATCATATAAAATTAAATATACTTGTAATGACTATTTAGTAGGCAAACTTATTTGTATGATGGGATTTTCCTTAGTAACCTAATTTGAATAAAGTATTTTACAAATACATTTAATACAAAAGGCAAGAAGACCTAATTTATATTTTTTTCTTGGTTATCACTTCCGTAACCTGTAAGATTGTTTATAAGCAGTTAATTACTTTGTGCGGAGTATCGATATTTTCGGATAATTTATAAATGTTACAATAATTTCCACATCAATAATATATGAATAGTAATCATCTCATGGACTATTGAGTGGTTGATTATGAGTCTAAGCAGGGTCGGCCTTTTGCCTTGTTGGGCCAGGCGACGGCCCAGGCCCCCGAGGTGATAGAGGGCCCAACCCATGTATATTTATACTAGTATTAGTATTATATATGTTGGACTGATAAAATAAATAATTACCTAAAATTAAAGAGATAAACGAAAAAAGCATATGTATCTGATGAAGAGATTACAGAGAAAGAGAAAGGAAATAAAGAGAGCGCAGAGAAAGAGAGGGATTTGTTTCATAATTGGTTGTGTGATTTGTTTCTTTGCAGATGGAAGATGATGGTTCGTGAAGACAAATGATGATGGATGATTCAAGCGTGTTCAAGCCTGCTAGCAAGAATTTCATGTTCCAATTTTTGTTATTTTCATTAAACAATCACTTGGTTATTTTTGTTAAACAATCACTTGGTTATTTTTGTTAAACAATCACTTTAGCTATTTTTAAGTCCATGAAGTTTTATAGTAAAATGTAAGTTAACTACATTCAAAATGACAATGTGTTGATATTTGAAGTTATCGTTCTTATTTGCTATATAGGGGCCCTCAATTTATATTTTATCAGGGGCCTACTAAATGTCAGGATCGGCCCTGAGTCTAAGTTGAATTACAATCAGAATATGTTATGTTATTGTGGTAGCTAAATTCTTATGATTTAACTTCTGTTACTATTTGTGTTTATGCTAAAAGAGCGTTGGATAATTAAGTTATTCAATCACATTATCATTTCTAGCAATACGCTCGATGCTTTTGTGTCTTACTTATCTTTGAGGGATTATTACGTATAACTCCTGATAATTTTGTCTATGCAATCTTTGAGATTTTCAATAAGTTAATATCAAGATTTGATTTTTGGATCTACTAATGTGTTGATAATTCAGAAGCTTTTTAGTGGCCATTTGAGAAATGTAACGATTGCTCGATCAAAGTTGATCAAAGACTCGATTATATGTCTGATATAGTCAGAAGACCGATGTTTAAAAAGACAACCATTAATGTATCTCGTGAATTATATAATTTATTTATTTTCTTCCTCTTATAGCTAGTTGTAACACCTCGTACCTTCAAACTAAGTCATGATCATGATTCAGGAATTTAGGAAACCAAAACGGGGTGTTAAAGTTGATAAACCAGTTTTAGTTATGAAATTCCAATTTTACGCCTAAATTAGACGGACCGTAAAAGTTTTTATGGACCGTCGAATGAAACCATACAGTTTGTTTTTGAAATTGACGGAATACAATAATTTTTACGAACCGTATAAGATTATACAACCCGCCTTTTTTACCGTAACCTTCCCTCCAGCTTTTAGAGATCAATGTAAATTGACATTTGGGTGACAGTCTGATTATACGGAACATACAATATTATACGGTCCAACCTCATGCCATATATTTTTTGACGGACCGTCGATTTCAACCGTCAAAGCCCCCGACGACGGAACAGTATAAAAACACAGATTTAGTTCTAAAAAAAATAGTAGTTTCTTATTTGTCTAAGCCCTAAAATGAAGCTCTCTCCTCCCATTATCCTCATAATTCAGGGTAAGTCGTTTTCATGTATTTTCACGTGATTCTAATCAAATACACTCAATTCCAAAGTGAAATTCATTGTTTCTAACCTAGGGTTTTCAAGAAAACCCAACCCAATAGATTAAAGTTCAAGCTTTGGATTTCTTCTTCAAATTTCAGATTTTTATTACAAGCATTGGAGCGATTAATGTATGTAGAGTTTCTATCCACGTGTGGGAACATCATTGTTCTTCCCCGCGCCTCTTTTAATCCATGAAACACGAATTTCCATAAACCATGAATTCTACTCTAATTCATGATGACCCTAAGCTACATGTACTATGACACACCATGTTCATATTAATAACTCATTATTATATTATTGATATTCCATTATGGTTATTGGAAATCCGTCCATAATATTATGCTTATTTTCATGAAAATCTAATGCTTTCCATGTTTTCGTACAAGTTATACTATATTCCTATATTCATGCTATATGATATTCACGAATCATGTTTACAAACCATGTTTAAACACGAGTCATAATTTCATATCACTCAATTTCGTAAATTCTACATGTTTTCATGCAAAGTATATTATGTATTTATATTCATGCTATATCTTATACTTATCAACTATGTTTACAAGTAATGATTATACAAATCACGGGCTCAGATGCCAATTATATTCATATTCATGTTTTTGGGAGTAGCATAGGTTTATCGAGAAGGCTCAGACAGCCAGAAACTACGTATGCCAACGTAGAGTAAGGGTTGATCCGTCCAGAGGATGATACCTTCAGACAATTGAACTGGATCTTTTCACGTCATGCTTATATCTCATACCCTGGCAAGATGTGGGGCTGCTCTGTTGGTCGGGCCAAGTACCAGACTCTACGTACCCACGTGGTGATTTCATGTTGTTGGTTATACTACGGCTCTCCCACAAAATACACACACATATATATGTACTTAAAATATTTTTACTCATGTTATAAATTTATTCATGTCAGACATGTTCATGTTACAGTTTCAGTTTCAGTTCCTATTATTCCATGTGCATGCTAATTTTTTCAGTTGCTTTACATATACTATAATTCAAATGTACGCATGTTCCGTTTTCCCGGAGCCAGTACCTCACGGTCTAGGTACTGAGTTTCAGGACGACAAATCTGCTATCATTATTAGTTATTGGTGAGCCCCATTTTATCCGGGGTGTCAGTTTGCTTATTTTCATGTTATGCATTACAGTTGAGGTATGTCATGACCTTATACCGGTTAAACAATTTTGCAGTCAGACTCATGTTCCAGAGGTTTCATAGACTAGTTTTAGCATGTCATGCCAAATATTTAGACTTACTATTTTTTTTCGAGACAATTTCGCTTTTGTATTTCATACTATCATTTTAGTATCCAGCTTTACATGTTTTAAATCATTGTTATTGCACGCTTTTGATGCCATGTTGATTCGGCAACCCATGTGATTCGCTCGGTCACATGTAGTCAGGCACCGAATGCCGTATTTTGCCCAAGCCATGATTTGGGTCGTTACACTAATATAATCTATTAAATATTTGGCATGATGATTCTATTGCTATTCTTTTTTGGGTAGAAATATAAAATAATTTCTTTGAAGTTATATAACTTCAAAAAAAAAAAGAAATAAAATAAGGAATAACTCTTTAAAGTTTTACAAAACATTAGATTTTTATTGATAGAAACATACATATGCATCTTATCCAATCTCAATGGATTAGGTGTAACTTTATATATGTAATTTTAGAAAATACATCTATACATAACATTTACAACTTCAAGTATAACTAAACATGTAACGATCTCATATTCACTAATTGTAAATGTTTAATTATGGCGATTAGGAGGAGCGGATGTGAGACAAAACGGGAAAGTGTGAGTCGGATTGAAATAATATTATTGAAACGTTAATCCAAGATGGGGCGAGTCGCAAATTTACACCTCAAATTTTTTTTTTTTAAAAAACTCCATGATTATTTATTTAGTTTTCTTCATCGGTACTGCATAAGTAGGTAATTTTTATTAAACATATGGTTTATTTTCTTTTTTTTTTTAAAATTCATTCAATTTATATTAGATTTACCGGTGTTTTAACTTTTTCGTCCAAATAGACTCAACTTACCTTAGGTTAACATTTTTTTTTCCAAATTTGTATGTTATTAATGTCAACATAAATTTCCTTGATTTAAACACCACAATTATTATTATTATTCTAATTAAAAAAAAATAGGTTCAAAACAAAAAAATGGAAAGAATATTGCATCGCTGTCATGAAAATCCTCCCTCAGTGAAAATACAAATATGAAATGCTTTATGCGTATTATTTTCAGCTCATGACTATAGAAGTTTCCTTTTCTAAAAAAAAAAAAATACACAATTTAATTAAATAACAAAATGATACAGTGAAAAAAGAACAAAATGATCGCAAAATTTAAACAAAAAAAAGCGATGCAGACCGGGCGAAGAAGATCGAGTTTGTTGCGAGATAAAGATTAACTTATGGCAAGTCAATCTTCAAAGTTATATATATCTGTCAGTTAGACTTCGGTCAAATTTGCAAAAATTGACCGTCACTGCACTTTTCCTAATTTAAGCTATATTCAATTATTTTCAAGTATTTAACTTGTAGCCAATATTATGCACCTTTCTTTGCATTCCCTACTTTAGAAATGAGAAGATGGATAAATCAATCTTAAATTTGTTCCCATACAATATATCAAATACAACAAAGTATGTTCAGCTTGTGAAGAAACCAAAATTGTCTTCAACAACTAATATATCTACTTCATATGACCGTCTTTATAATTGTTCAAAAGAGATATGACAAATTTTATATTCATGAATACAAGCTAAAATTAGTGAATCATCTCATTGAAGACGATAATGTCAATTTCATACTTTAGAAATATAAGTAATTGAAGTTGTAGATAGCCAAGCTTAACTCAAGATATTCGAACTTATACCACCTTTAAATATTTATGTATGAAGTTAGATTTTGACAAACTCGATATTGACTATTGGTGCACTTTTCATGATTTAAACTATATTTGATTATTTTCGAGTATTTAACTTGTAGCCAATATTATGCACTTTTTTTTTGGCATTCTTAAGTTAGAACTATGAAGACAAGTCAATCTTAAATTTGTTTCCATACAACACATCAAACACGACAAAGTATATTCAACTTGTGAATAAGCTAATGAAGACATCGAAATCTTCTTCAACAACTATTATCACAGCTTCTGGTCATTTTTATAAATTTTCAAAAAGATATGACAAATCTTTTATTCATGAATAAAACCTAAAATTAGTGATTGATCTTGTTGAAGACAATGATGTCAACTTCATACTTTTAGACATATAAATAATTGAAGTTGGAAACTGCCAAGCTTAATTCAAGATCTTCAAACTTATGAAGTTAGATTTTGGCAAACCACCAACTTCAAATTCTTACGTCGGAAGTTATTTGAAACTTCAGATCAGTGAATTTGAAGCGACAATTAATATTATATTTTTTCTGAATTTCGGCTATGTCTTAAAAAATGATTCTCAAATATGTTATATATGTACTTCGACCATTGAGTTTTGCTAAACCTGTATCTAGAGCCTACATCCAACCCTGCTTTAAACCAAAATATATTCTTTTAAACTAAAAACAAACCTCATCCTAAAACAAATGGATTATTTGTACAAATACATGCTTTTAAGTATGTTCTTTAAAACTTGATCATAAAATGATCGAAGTAGCACTATTTTTTTAAAACGAACAATCTTCGTCGCCTTTTAAGCAATTCACTCAAATATAACTGCAATTCAATATCTTTATATATATTATTATTCGCTCTCCGCATGTCACCATTTTATTATTTTCCAAAAGAATTGATAGTTTTTCCTCGATTCATACAAATTTAAGTTGACATATATTATATATATATATATATATATATATATATATATATATATATATATATATATATATATATATATATATATATATATATTGGTACTCTATTGTACTTTATAAATCAGTACGGAAAGTAAATAAATATTACAATTGTTCGAAAGGATGAACAAACATTCAATATTCAGAAATTGAATCTTGTTGAACAAATAGGCCAATCTTCAAAACTTGCCGCAAGATTGTTGTGTCTTGAATCTTGATAACCTGAAATCAAGAAACAACTAAATCTGGATGGTTACAACGTTGTGTGTTGAGTCGAGTGATTGCACTATGTCCTTAAGACAAGATTGATCCGTATATATGCTTTTACGTTAGCGGGCAATAGTCTCCCAAGATAAAACAACACTTTAATCTCAACACTACAAAGCCAATAGGTTGAGTCCGACGAAGAAAACAAATATGAATCGACTTGCTGAAGATATGGAAAAGGAAGGAAGAGTTTATGTTTTCGTCCAACGTTTGGACTGACTTTCTCTTTTGTTTTGTCTCTGTGTATATAGTGTGTCTCTGTAGTGTATATCTTGTGTATATGTATGTTTTTCCTCACGTTATTGAGCCAAATAAGGCATCAATATATAGTATGGAGGAGGCCGCCCAACAGCCACAAACAAGGCTGTTAATAGCCATTAGTGAGGGTTGTTAATGGCCATTAGGGAGGCAGATTAATGGCAGGTTTAAGGATTGTTAATGGCCATTGAAGAAGGACTGATTATGGAGGAGTTAATCAGCCAAGTAATGGCTGATTAATGCCCCAAAAAATAGTTCTAACGGTATGCAGATTTTTGCCTTCCGTCGTTCCAAATTCAACTTTTCATAAACTTTAGGGACCAAACTGTAAATATTAAGTAATTTGGGGTCCAAAAAGATAATATCATAAAGTCCCCACAGCCCACGACCCGTGACCCGAGACCGAGACCGGACCGGACCGGCGGCGGCGCGCGCGCGTGTGGCCTTAGCCTTGAACCCAAGCACATCTAGGTCCTCCCTCCTTTAAACATATGGGATACCCCTTGGGGTCCCAAACCCTTTACCACTTTTGAGACTTATAAAGAGAGCAATTCTTTCTTTCCCCATCGATGTGGTAGATTTGTCCCACAACATATTTACATGCCTCAAACACCTTACTTCGTGGACAAATATCTCTTTCATTTCTCAACGAAATTTGACGATTCTTGGCCCTACGATCATCTAATCACTTAGTAGATTATGCATGTGTGAAGAAACAAAGCCTCCAACATGCGGAACACTAGTGTTTAATTCATCAAAGATGGGTGGACGCATCTCCCCGCCAAAGACAAATTTCCAACAATCCCCTCTATGAAAGAGAGATTGTGGCGCACACACAAGATGCCTACTTTCAACAATCTTTTAGCGAAAAGATATTACATCAGGAGAGGTAGCTTCCGCTTTGAACCTTCCCTAGTTGAATACCATCAGACTTACTTACTGCGCGGTGAACGTGATGTCTTGAACCGTCAGTGTTTAGTGTAAGCCAAGACAATGATATCAACACAATAACTCTTCTTATTCATTTTCATTCTTACGTTTTTATCCGTTGTGGCCGTTGACACACTTGTATTCTTAAGTGCGTTCATTTGAGGCGGCCATCCTCACACTTAAATAGGTGATCTCCTACAAGGTATCCTGCTATACCCCACTTCACAAGTGGTAGGAATCATTAAAAGTTTCCCCAACCTTAACCTCAACCGTTTGAGGATCGTTTAAAGGTTTGGAAGCTTAACATTTACCCACCATGCATGTATCACTTTAATGTCTATCGTGGGAACAACTTTGGATTCATGTTTCGGTACAGAAATCATCATCCAAAGTGCTTCTTGCTTCTACCGAAGCGCTCAACTGAACCTTTTGCAGCTTAGTTTTCCCATTGAACCAAATTCTTGGGATCTCCAATCAATATGGTTGGGTTACCACCGCAATGGTTCGTATTGTTTGGGTTTTAAGCCCATTCCCCTAGACATGCAGAACACTTGATCTCCGGGTAGTCCATTAGTTAGTAAACAAGGAAGTGATACATGTGATGATCAACAGCCATACGGTCTTATGTCTCCGACAGATCCTGACAGATATGTCCAGACGCCGTCATCCGTGTCCTTCTTGAAGCCGACCGGCTAGCCACAATGTATAACTGCTGAAGGCATGGGTTTCTCCCAATAAGGGACGTCCTCTAAGGAGTCATGAAGTTACTCAATTTCTTTCATGTTTTGTATAAAGCGATAAACTCTATCCCATCATGAATCGATCGATGCAAGTTTGCTTAGAGGATTTTCCAAGACCCACCATACACATTTACTTGTGGCTTTGGTGTTCTTCAGATCTGATGTCCAGTTTGCATCGATGTGTTCTCCCATGACCGCTGGACATCCAGAATACTATAATCTGTAGATAAGCGAATAATTTAGATATCGTCATATCCGACTTAACGCCTTATACCGATCATGTATTAAAATCATCAGTGAATCTTAGTTTAACGATCCGCTTTGTATCCGATACCGTGCCTCGGTTGTAGTGTGTACAATACATTGAACTACGCGTGACCTGAGCATATCGCTACTTATCTATGGGTGCACCATGATTCCAATCAGTTCTATGATTCATATCCATTGGTGGTTTCAACGAGACTCGTCAACTATCGACCATCCGTTAGATATCTTAGAAATCCAATTCCTAAGATGTCATCTGTGATACCCATATCTTTCATATCGAAACTTTGTTTTAATATGACTTTTACTTTCAGACTGTTGATTCTCCAACTGTTGGCTTTCTAACTTCATAGTCAATGTTTATGTGGTCAGATTCATTGTTTCTGTTTTATCTGAAACTTTCAGGACCAAAATGTAAACATTTCAGGGACCAAAATGAAAGTTCAGGAAGAAGCCCAACAGTTCAGCAAACCAACTCTGATCCTCTTCTTCCAACTCTGTGGTTGGGAAGGTTGTTTCAACATTCATGCCACGCAAGACTGCAATGTCCCTGGATGTTAAGCTACTCACAGGGGAGCACATCTTACAACCCAAAGGTTCTTTTCCGGAGGAAGATCAACCATTACACAAGTATGGTTCTATATGATATAATCTATTTCTCTCTTTGTAGCTTATTTCCAAAACAACGCTTCTGGAGATGACAATTATTTATCAATTGTCCATGGTTCGTTCTCAACTAAGGCTGGCCAGTGGGCCGGGACGACCCGACCCCGCCCCGACCCCGCTCTAAAAAAAAATAAAATTTAACGGGGGCGGGACTCGAACTCGGGACGGGACGATGTCTCGTCCCGCCAGACCCGAGCCCGCCCCAGGCCCGCCGGACCCGAGCCCGTCCCGAGACCGACCCCGACCCCGACCCTTAAACCCCCTTTGCAAAAATGGCCGTTGCACCAACGGCCATTTTAGATTATGGCCGTTGGCCAACGGCCATTTTAGCCCCCCCCTCCCCCAACCCCCCCTACCCCTTAATATTTATTTTTAATCCATAAGTTATTATATTTACACTTTAACCCAATTTTTCAACTATAAATAACTCATTTTCTCTTCATCTTTCTCACAAATCTTCCTACAATCTCTCTAATTTCTCAATATATCTCTCTACATTGTTTGCTAAATATTCAATTTTATTAATTCATTTGGGAATTGGGAGTGAAGTTGGCAACTAGCTTGAGGATCTTCCATCGAGCAAAGTTTCAATTTTCAACCTCTCGATTACACGTCGACGTTACGTCGGCGTTTGGTACATTCGTTCCTTCATTAAATTATTATTGTCTGTTTATTTTATTTAGCGCACTTAATTTTATTGTCATTAATTATTTATTATCATAATTAAAATGGAAGGATTAAAAGGTATGTTTAAGGGTAAGGGTAAGGGTGCTTCTTCTAGTAGAGGCAACCAGGGCAAGGGTACTTCTTCTAGTCATCTATTCCTACACAGGATGATTTTGTTGATACTCAACATTTTCCTACAATACCATTAGATTTAGACGAGGAGTTATTTTCTGGAACTCAAGAAGACTTTAATTTAGACGATGATCTAGACGATACACCTACTAATATTGATGACAACACGCCCACTAGTGCACCTTCAACTGAAATACCTCCTATTCCCCCTAGTATGAGACGAGGTCCAGCAAAACGACCATTAAAATCAGATGCATGGACATTTTTTGATAGGGACGTAGAGAATCAAGTAGCCATATGTAAAATTTGTAAAAATGTTTTAAAATTTAAAACTGGAAAAGGTCACGGTGGGACGGGGGGTTTAATTAGACACGTAGTAAGTGCTCATCCAGCTAGGTATGCCCAATACCAGGCTTCAAAACCGGGTGCGCAAACGGCCGCTCCATCGGGACAAGGTTCACATACATGATCGTCCCGGACCAAGTACGGGTCAAATTAACCCTATGACGGGGGGAATTGTAGGCTCTAAATACAACAAATATAGAGATAGGGAAGCAATATCAAAATTAGTTGTCTTGTGGAGGGTTTGCCTTTTTCATTTCCTTCATCTCCTAGGTTTATTCATTACATTAGAGATATATATAATCCTCGCTTTTAACGGTTTTCCTAGGTCAACTCGTTAAGAGAGATGTATTTAAATTTGCGCATGAATATCAACAATATTTACGTTTTTCATTATATCATTTTAATGGCAAAGTATCTATCACGTCCGATATAGGTCGTAGTACTAACGGCCATGATTATTTAACTCGTAACTTGTCATTGGATAGATTATAAATGGTCTATGCAAAAACGTATTTTAGCGTATAGATATATAGATGATAGGCACACTGGTACTTTTATTGCAGAAAATATTTATCAAGTGTGCGATTATTACGGAATTACCGATAAAATTATGACTATTACATTAGATAACGCTTCTAATTACAATTATGCAATTACAATTTTAAAAAATAGTTTAACTCCGTCTTTTCCAGACCATTTTCATATAAAATGCGCGTGCCATATATATAACTTAATTGTAAAGGATGGTCTATCACTTTTTGAAGACATTCTTAGTAAAATACAATTTGCTATAAACTTTATTTTTAAAAGTAATAAAGTACAACGTAGAAAAGAATATAAAAAAACTTGTCACGATTGTGGACTACCTTATAGAAGAATTCCACAAGAAGTATCGACTAGGTGGAATTCTTTATACGAGCAACTACTTGTTGCTTATGACTATAAATTACCTATAACTTTATTTTTTAACTCTCATAATAAAAACCCAGCTGATATGATTTTAGATAGTGATTGGGTAAAAATTTCTGAACTTATTGTATTTTTAGAGAAATTTTTTCAAGCAACAAAAGAATTTTCCGGTATATATTATCCTACTATTTCAACTATGTTATTTTATATAACTCTAATATTTTTATTACTTAGTGAATATATGGAAAAACCGGTTTATAAGGCAACTATTAAAAAAATGTTTGTCAAAATAAAAAAATATTTTATTCCTATTCCTTCTATTTATATTATTGGTTCTATTAAATCCTACTATTAAAATAGACGGTACTAAATCACTAATTGAAACTATTTACGATTGTATAGAAGTACTACCACCTCCAAGTCCCAAAAATCTAAATCACCCACCACCTATTGAACAAACTAAAGAAGAAGTGTTGAATAGCGTAGAACACCAATGCAAAAATATATATAGATTTTATCAACAAGAAAATGCTAGTAACGTACCGGCTACCATACCATATTCTTCATCTTCAACACAACCTCACAAAAGACATGCTTTGTTTCTGGCTAGTATTGAAAGCCTCGAAATAGAATGTGCGGCCGTACCTCTACTAACCAAATTAGCGAGTTGGATATTTTTGTTTTGCGGGGTTCATACCGTATCAAGAAGTTATCAATGAAGATGGACAAGAAGACTTGCTTTGAAATACGGAGGGGAATGAGAAGACCTTTCCGACACTTTCATTGATGGCTCGAGATGTTTTGAACATTCAAGCGTCATCAACTGCGTCGGAAAGCGCTTTTTCTCGAGCAGATATCAAATAGGAGACCACAGACACTCATTGGCGGAGACAAATTTGGAAATTGCAGTATTATTCAGAGATTGGATACGAGCGGAGCGGAGAAGGTGCGGTCAACCGGAGATCAACGAAGAAGATGATGAAAACTACAACGAAATCTTAACCGAAGGTAGTGGAAGCGACGTGGATCAATTTGACCAACAAATACCTATTCCAACCGAAGAACCACATGAAATCATCAAGCAATTAGAACAGATTTTTTTGAAAATGTAATTTTTTTAATTGCAATTTTATTATGTAATTTGCAACTTTTGGACAACACCATAAAGTTGCAATTTAGATTTTAGACAATTGTATTTGTATTACAAAAAAATCATATGTCTATTAAATAATATAAGAGGCACAAAAACAGCCTTGGGATATTTTTATTACACTATCTTGTTTTGTTTATTGAGTTTTTTTTATACATATGTTATTTAAAAAAAAAAAAAAAAAAAAGGAAAACCCGACCCCGCCCCGCCCCGACCCGAGCCCGCCCCGAGCCCGCCCGCCCCGATACCGACGGGATCGGGATCGGACGGACCGGAGCAGTCCCGCCCGCACCCGACCCCGCTAGGCCCGTTAGTCCCGATCCCGACCCCCCGCTCGTCCCGCCCCGACCCCGACCCCGCCGGACCCGCCCTCCGGACCGAGCCCGCCCACCGGCCACCCCTATTCTCAACCATACAAGCTAGAAGGACCGAACAAGTCTTGTCCCCTTCTTTGCTCCGTCTCAGTTCAACATCTAGAATCCATGAGTTCTGCAGATCTGGAATATTAAGTTCCGGATAATCAGAAACTTCCGAGTCCTGTAGATATAAAATGTCTAGTTCCGGACAGTCAGGCCCTCGCTGGTTCTTGTTAACCTTGAGCAATTACTCTTTTTCCTTTTTTTTTTTCAAGAAAAGTTATCTTCAAAGAATTCAACATTATTTGACGCCAAGAGGTGATAAGCACTACCGTTATTTGCAGATCTGGTGGATATGCAATCTACAGTCTTAGGTACGAAGCCACCTCACATCACAACATTTGTATGTGAGATCCTTTCCATGTCTCACACGGAGAGTTACCCTTATCCTTATGCGTATTTATGTTGAGAATCACATTAGCGGTAAGGATCGTCTTGCCCCACATAATTTGGGCGTACGTCTTTGCGCTTGGCTAACACCGTTAGACCGAGGTGAGTAATGAGCAGTCGTTTGACGAACGATGCTTCACATTCTCCCCCTCTATCACTACGAATTCCTCAATCCGTATGCTTAGTTGATTTTCAACTTCTGCTTTGTAGCGTTTATCCACTCCAACAACTTCATCTTTGCTTTTCAACAAACAAAGGATGCAACACATGTGTGAAGAGACAAAGCCTTCAATATGCGGGAACACTAGTGTTTAATTCATCAAAGATGGATGGAAGCATCTCTCCGCCAAAGACAAATTTCCAACAATATATATATATATAAAGAAAAATGGTCAAATTTGCCCCTATACTATTGGTTATAGTTTGAGTTTATCCTCTGTTAGAGTTTCGATTCATATTTGACCCTCGCGTTAATAAACTTGTTAAAAATATCCTTTATCACTAACGGAATAAACATGTGGAGCAATGACGTGACAAGTGACCAAATAAATGAAAATTGATGACATTTATGATTTAACTCATTTGTTAAATAAAAAGAAACTTTTAGCAATAACAAAAAAGAAAAAAGAAAAAAGAAAAAAGAAAAATCCTAATTTCTAAACCCCACTCAACCTGCCCTCCCTCTGTCCATACTAATTATCTGCAATTGAAGCACAGCAACAAAGTCCACACGAAGTGAGAGCTTCTTGCCGGTAATGAAAGGAAAAAAAGATTAATGCTTCACTCTGCTCCCGGTAGTTTACGATTAAATAATCTTCCATTGGAACCGTAGTCTCAAATGTTCTTTATATCTTGATTTTGATTTTGTATGTCAAAAGTATGGTTTTCATTTAGTTTTGATTGAGAATATTTAATCTTTAAAAAAATGGAAGACGTTAAGTCCTCTGAAAATTGAAGAAGAAAGGGAGGGAACGGTGGGAGGATGGGGGGGGGGGGGGGGGGGGGGGAGAAGAGGGATTATATATTCCATTGCCATGGCCATGGCAGGAAGAAGTAGGAGACTGGTGGGTATGGGGTTTAGGAGTAGGTTTTTACTTTTGTTTATTTTTCTGAGATATTCTTTTAAATAATAAAGTAAATTTATATATATACATGGAGCTGCTTCCTAGTCAGCTATGGTATTTTTAACATGTTTACTAACTGGAGGGGGAGGGGCAAATATGAATAGAAATTCTAATCAAGAGTAAATTTAAACTATAACCAAATAGTACAGGGTCAAATTTCATCATTTTCCATATATATAATGAGGTAGAAATTAAATTATAAAAAAATGATAATTCAAATAGTCAACTAACTAAAGAATTACATAAAAAAACTATAGATTCTCTTAAATTCAATCTCTTTTCAAAAGCTAAATTACGTTTTTGGACAAATGGAATTATCATTTCATCTAATTATGATATAAGACCACTTTTTGTACAACTAAATAATTTCAATCCTGAGCATAAGTGGATGTTAAAGGAGTAGAACTTAAAATTTAGCTGACGGCCTGTAGCGTATGTTCGAAACTTATTAGAAGTAATTTGATCTTTTCTGAGTAATACATATACTGCTGATGAATCAGTTTATCTGTTCTCAAATCTATCATTCACGCTCATTTAATAAAGTCGAAAAGCTAGATATAAAAAAATAAAAAATAATTCCATTTAGTTGGAGAAAATCTCGCCCGTGATTCCAAAACTCTCCTCTTCTCTTCTGTGTCCCACAAGTCGAGTGTTTTGACTTGCAGTGAAGAAAATCACACCCCACGTAAATGAATCACCAACATATATATGTATATACTGAAAGATTGGTTGTCCGATTGATTACTCTTTTCTTGTCTTACAGCAAAGAAACGTTGTAGACTACAGACACCACATAACTCTCTCTTTCTCTCTCTACTCTCTTTTTGGCTCAGATTCGATCAATCCAGCAAGTAATTTCCACTTACCCCTTTTTTGTTACTTGTTCTTTCACTTTCACTAGTACTAAGGCTGTCATTTTCATGTTTGTTTTGACGTGTGTTGCTGTTTTGTCAATTTGGGTATTAGGGTTTTTATCGTTATGTGGCTGTGTTCTTTGTTGCTCTAGTGTGGTTCTATTTTGGGTCAAGTAAAAAGATTGATTTGGGTTTTACTATGAATCTAAAAGGGTTGTTTTTGTGTGTTTTTTCTTGAGTTTTTTTGATTGTTGATGGGTGTAAGTTCTTGAATTTTTGTGATTATTTGTTGACTATGTTTGTATCTGTAATAAATAGGTCCAATTGGCCACCCCCATAAAAAAAAAAACCAAACTCTGCCCAGTATTTAGAGTAATTGTTACTTTGGATTCTTCTTGTTTATGGGGTGGGCAGGGTTTGGGGGGGGGGGGGGTCATGGGTACTTAAGATTTGATGCTAAGTAGGGAGCTCAACTTTTGCCAATTTAATGATTTACTTTTTTTCTTTTTCTTTTCTTTAGCCGATTTAATGATTTACCCTTTTTCCTTCATTGGCCAATTTAATTATGTACTCTCATATTGCTATTGTAGGTGGTTGAAGTTGTAGATTCTGAGTTGATTTGTGGAAATTGGTTGGTTAATCGATGAGAATGTTGAGTGATGAAGTGTAGACTTGAAAGATGGGGTGTGTTCTAGGTCGGGAGGTTTCGTCAGGCTTAGTACACGAAGGCAGGGAGGAGAAAAGGGAAGGTGTGAATCATGAGAAGAAGAGTAAGAACATTAGTGTTGAATCGACTGAAACTTTAGAGGTCAGGGGGGCTGAAAATGTAACTGTTGATATTGAAGTTGTGGAAGCCAATGAAGGTGATGTAAGTAAGAAGGATGACAAGGCTGAGCATGACGGAAAACCTAAGAAAGAAAAGAGAAGGTCGAAGCCCGATCCAAGATTAAGTAATCCACATAAGCATAAACATGGGGAGCAGGTTGCTGCTGGATGGCCTTCCTGGCTCTCTACTCATGTTGGGGAAGCAATTGATGGTTGGCTCCCACGACGAGCTGACACTTTTGAGAAAATCGATAAGGTAGATTTTAAGACGTCTTTTTGTTTTCTTTTAAACCTTTCTAGTTTTCCTGAATTAGACTTCTGCTTTTGATAGTTAAAAATCTGTCTCTTTTTTGCCTTAATAGATTGGCCAAGGGACATACAGTAATGTCTACAAAGCGAGAGACACCATTACTGGTAAAATTGTTGCTCTTAAGAAAGTACGTTTTGACAATCTGGAACCTGAGAGTGTGAGATTCATGGCTAGAGAAATTATCATTTTGCGGCGTCTAGATCACCCGAATGTCATCAAATTGGAAGGTTTGGTTACTTCAAGAATGTCCTGTAGTTTATACCTAGTATTTGAGTACATGGAGCATGATTTGGCTGGACTTGCTGCAAGTCCAGAGATCAAGTTTACGGAAGCACAGGTTAGGGTACTCAGTTGTAGTAGTTCTGCTTTGAAGAATAAGGGATGTGAGTTCAATAATCTCCATCTCAGTTGTAGAATTGGAGTTAGCTGATTATCGTTCTTTTATTGCAGGTTAAATGCTACATGCATCAGCTATTATCTGGCCTTGAGCATTGTCACAATCGTCATGTGCTTCATCGCGATATTAAGGGGTCAAATCTTCTTCTTGACAATTCTGGCATTCTCAGAATTGCTGATTTTGGACTGGCTACTATTTTTGATCCTCGTCATAAGCATCAAATGACTAGTCGAGTGGTTACTCTATGGTATAGACCACCAGAGCTGCTTCTAGGTGCTACTGATTATAGTGTAGGTATTGATTTATGGAGTGCAGGTTGCATTTTAGCCGAGTTATTGGCTGGAAAACCTATTATGCCTGGTCGGACAGAGGTAATCCCTGTAATTTGTTGATATTTTTCTTTCAATCTTCTACTTATTCATCCTTATGTGTTAAAAGTATCCTTTTTTATAGATCAGTTATCTTACCCTTTTTCACCTTAAAAAGACCTAAAGACTTAAGTTTTCATCAGGCTGGTGGAATTTTTTTTTGCTTTATTGATTTTTTTCTTCTTGAACCTGGGCTTGAGGAGTGAAAATGAGGCTTCAGTGTGGAGATGACACCTGCATATATTGTTTTGAAAGTATTGTTTGACTACATTGAGCTCCATCGCTGCTCATTTTTCATTTCAAAGACATCTTTCTAATCCAAAGGATGCTGGAAAATATTGAGAAATCTTGGAATCTGTCGAACTATTTTCCAGAGTTTTCTTAGATTGGTTCCAAAATGGTTGACCCAAATTTAGGAAGTATAAAACTTAAGTAAAAGTTGACTTTATCCAAAAAGAAAAAGAAGTAAGAGCCAAATAATAAGGGCCAACATTAGGGATGTGAATAGGGTAGGACGGGACAATCCCTGCTACAGACCGTGGTGTGGATTTGGGGAGGCTAGGCGGTGGGTAGACCAAAACAACTATTTTCTGGTGGTAGCTGGTGACTTAATATGTCATAAATGGCTGTAGTTTGCAAGGGTTTCTTGTAACAGAACCTAAGTGACTTATTGCTATTTACAAGGCCCATTGTATCAACATGCGAAATTCAGCAGAGTCGGCTAGGGTTAAATTATTTGCTCATGAAAAATGAACTCTCTATAATTGCTTACTTTCTTTGGAACGATGGTCTCAATGATAAGAGTATCTAAGTTCCATCCCATGAATAATTAGGCTCAGTGCATATCATCTGTACAAGTATTGCTAATTTTGGAAGTTGAGTAAAAGTAATTAATTCTGTGAGGAACAATGATTTCTACTTACTTTTATTAAATAACAACCTAACAACATTTATAAAGATGATATTTGCATATTACATCATTTTAAATTGATATTGTTACTCGTCGGTAGCTTTGGACTGTCTCTTGTATTTTTTTTTGAAACAGGAATACCATATCTGGTAGATCGTTTAGTTAGCATTTATTTTGATACTTGAAGGCCACAAATTATAGAGTTTCTTTGACAAATATACTAATTGACTTTAAGCTTGTATCGAATGTCTATCAACACAGGACTGTTTTTATTTTCCTGCATGAGTTATTAACGATAATTTCTTCTGTCACTAAGGTAGAACAACTGCATAAGATATATAAACTCTGTGGGTCACCATCAGAGGAGTACTGGAAGAAGTCCAAGTTGCCGAATGCAACACTATTCAAGCCTCGAGAACCCTACAAACGATGCATTAGGGAGACTTTTAAAGATTTTCCTCAGTCTTCACTTCCACTTATTGATACATTACTTGCAATTGATCCTGCAGAGCGCAAGACGGCAACTGATGCATTACTAAGTGAAGTGAGTAGTTTCTGTTTCCAGATTGTTTTATTGTACTTAGTTGTCTTGTTCTCCTTTCACTACTAACTATCTTTTGACGGCAGAATTTCTTAATATGCTTTTTTTATATGTTAATATCTTGGGGTCATTAACTCCATTTGGTGGGAGAGTTATTAGTATGTTTAAGAGCCTTATCGTGTGATAAATACTAAAATAGAGGTACTTGCTATGATTTCTCGATTGGCAGAAGAAATTTCCCATTAGTTTTACCAGGTATTGCTGTACCAAAGTTATGGTTTCTGTGAGTTATAAAATAGTTTAGATGGGTTTGGGTTCATTGCTGTGCCTTATTAGGAAGTCCTATAGCTTGAAGTTGTTGGTAAAAGAGAAATTGTCAATTGCCTCACATTTGTTATTACGAAATTCTTCTTATATAATTTGTTTTGGTAATAAGACTATTCTCAGTTTTGTTCTGCAGTTCTATTAGTCGTTCGGTACTTTAAGTACAGACCTTGGCAGATTTATCTGCTACTTGTGATGTTTAAAGTTTGGGTTCATTGTTGAAAAACTTTTAGCAATTGATCAGTGGTTTGGGACTTTTTTAGTGATTACTGATTAGTCTGCTGTTGGCTTATTTTGCCCCTTGTTTTTGAGTTTAGATTCGCTGGTGAAAGTAACTCGGTAAGGTTAATGGATGTCTGCAGTGAGTAATTAACACTTTGCTGATGCCGACTATTGACTATTCAAAGAAAATAACAATCATCATACTCCCTTTATCCTAAAATGTATTTACTCTTTGCCTGCAAAGATTCATATCTTAGTGAACCAATGTATTCTACCCTTGGTGTTCTTGTATAGCATGTGTTATTTCATGATATTCTGTGTCTTTTCTCAGCCTGAGCATCTCATTTTAAGTAAAGTGTTTCACTTGTATTCTTACTATGTTGCCTTCTTCTATGGTTAATAAAGTTCAATTTCTGCAGTTTTTCAATACAGAGCCATATGCTTGTGATCCCTCTAGTCTTCCAAAGTATCCTCCGACCAAAGAAATGGATGCCAAACGTCGGGATGATGAAGCTAGACGGTCAGCACTTTTTTACTGTTGTGTAGTGTGAACCAGGCATCTGGTTGAGTTCCTCACTTTTTTTTTACCGTCTTTTATTCCTTCAATCATGTTTGATTTCCAACTAACTTCTTCTGACAAGCAGTTTACCTGGAACAAACTAGTAGCAGCATGTTTACTTGATTAATGATAATCTTGAAAGGATTACTTTAGTGGTAATTCGAGCTCACTTCTAGTACCCTTACTGCTACTGCTTGAGTAAGCTCTCTCTCCCGAGCCTGCTGAAAAACAACAGGCGTAGGGTAGGCTTTTCTTAGAGCTGAGAAACGTAAGGGCGCGCGCTTTGAAGTTTCAGCCAAAAACTGGCGGAATGCTCTCGAAACCAATTCACTTGAGTGAGATGGTCAGAGCACCGCCCTGTCAAGGCGGAAGCTGCGGGTTCGAGCCCTGTCAGTCCCGACGGATTCAATAAATATGTCTATTCATCTCTCCATTTCTGTGAAAGGGGCGTGGCGTTTGTTTGAAATTTGCAATAACTGCATTTCAGTTTTTTAAGCTCAGTTTTGATTTTTGCAACTCTCTATGTTTTCCAAAAAAAAAGGACTTCTCTTTTTGAAGATTGCGGAACTCTGTTTTTCAAATCTTTCAAAAACTTGAACTAATCTTTGGATCTTTGAGTTTTTGAAAGATATGAAAAACTGAGGTTGAAAATCTCGAAAAAGAAGAAATACTTATTTGCAAAAACTTGTCAAACAAACACTTTTTATTTTTATTTTTATAAACAAACACTTTTTCCTAAAACTCAAAAACTGAGTTTGCAATACCTCGATCAAACAACACCTTAGAAATTTGAAAATTTGATATTCAACAATTTTGTGTTCTTGAAAAGAAAATATTTAGAAGTGAAATATGATAATGACTTTACTGTGGGAACCTATCATGATTTAGAAATTTTAGTATGCAAATATAGTAGTAAAGTATTTTACAATTGTTTTTCTTTGATGAGTAGAATCTACAAGTGTTCTAGGTCTTTATGCTGGCTTTGGATCCTCTTTTAGACTTATATTTTACGTTAACATGCACATAACATTTGTCCTTCATGAGTTCCTTTTTTTTACAAGAAATTCCGTTGTACTTATTTCTGCTTAATTTTGAAAAAAAAGAAGAAGAAACAAATAGAAGAACAAGAACTCAAGTACAAGGATTTCAAGTTGTTGAGGCACCGTTGGATAGTAAGGGAAATATAAGCTTTATTCGGTCTTTGCCCTTCTGTATCTAACATTCCTTTCATGTTCTGTTTATGTTACTTAAGTTATGCTCAAGTGTCCAGGAATTAACATCCGAACAAATATGGGGGAATGGAAAGAGAAAAACATAGGGGTTAATTACCAATAAAAAAGATGAAAGTCATGAAACAATATAAAGAAAAGAGATAAAATTCACGGCAAGAGGATCCAAGGAGATTAATTACCAACAGAAATATGGGATACTCCCTCCGGTTCAAAAAGAGTGTCCACTTAGCCATTTGCACACCCCTTAAGAAAATGCCAACTCCTAGACAAAAATAGGTAATGTCTAAACTAACCCTAATTAAATAGGTATTGGGATTTGGTCACTTAGTACTTATTAAGGGCAAGTCTGGAAAGATAAGGTTAATTCTTTCTTGATTTGGTAAGTGGACACTCTTTTTGAACAGAAAAAGGAGGTTGTGGACACTTTTTTTGAACCGGAGGGAGTATAAAGGACTTGGAATAACGGGTGACATATGTCTTGATTATATGTGTTAATATTTAATGTAACATAAAATGCAATAGAGATTTGACTTCATACATGCATTGTAACATAAATTGTCATAGAGGATCTGGAATGATCTATTTAACAAGTTATACTCCCTTTTTGAAGTAATAGTTTAGTTAAATAGCAAAACCATCACTAAGATAATGATAGTTATGTGCAAAAGAGGTATATAGAAGTAGTTGCTAACTGTGCCTGTAGTGAAGTTAGAAAGTCTGTTAAGGTGTCCCTTTCGTGTACATTTTTGAGATAAAATCACATAGCTACTAGATACTAGCATTTGTATTTTAAATTATTGCATAATCTCAGCTTTTCCTTCAAAACACTTTTGATATCTCTCTCTCCACAAGATCCACAAAAGACAGGCAAGGATTGCAATCAAATCTTCTTAGTCTCCTTGTTAGTCTTCTTAATAGCCCAGTACTGTAATATTTCTTTCATAGTTTTGGTCATACATTCACCTAAAAAATATTTATATGTAGTCACCACAGTGTGAAGCAATCAGGAGGGTAAAGAAAAGATGATCAGTGCCCTCATTCTCTTTGCTGCTTAAATAAAAATGTAAATTAGCTTTTAACTAATTATATAACAGTTTCCAATAGGGGGAAGGGGAGTGCAATTTTAAAACTAGAGGGAATGTCCTTAGTATTAGCAAAACTAGATGAGAGAATAGTGTTACCGACCCTAGTAATTTAAGTAGGTATGGAGGTTTTGCATGCTCTTTACTTGCTCTGGAAACAATATGTTATTTGCAGTTCAGAAATATAAACAACATGCATCAGATATTTGTGTCTTATGAAAAAAAAAATTGTGGAGTACTGGACTTGCTTGTCAACTTGTCAATGCTTTTCATTATTAATTGTACTATGTTTGAATGCAGTTGATCTTTTGAAATCTGATTCTTCATTGGGTTTAACAGTTATTCAACAATATATTATAGATGCAATTGATATTTTGAAGTTTCATTTTTTTCCATTCCTAATTGGAAATAACAATATAAAATATTCATTCCTCTTGGTTCCGTCTGATGCTTGTGAAATGGTGACAAGATGCTATTCCATCTCATCATGCAGGCTAAGAGCTGCTAATAAAGCTCAGGGAGATGGTGCTAAGAGAGTACGCCATCGTGAATGGGCCCGTGCAGGCCCTGCTCCAGATGCCAATGCAGAAAATCAAGCTAATATTGACGTATGTCCTTGTGACAAGTCTCCTGTTTTTTATGGTTCTGTTATAGTTGAAGCTTCTTATTTTTATTTCTCTTTTTTTTTTTTAATTTACTATGCCGCACATTATTTCATATCATTCGTCTTGTTCTTTAGTGTCACCAAGAAAATTAAAGTTTCAACAAAGTTTTCATCAACTGTCCAATTAAACAGAATTAAGGGTGTAAAAGGTGGGAGATACGAGTTGCCAGTCTAAAGTAGATCTAGAGTAGTCACATCAGTTCTCTGTTAGGCTTCCTTGGAGACTTGTTTGAAGTCTTTGTTCCCTTTTTTTAAGGACAAGGGAACCCGCAGCTGCTACTCTTCGGGTGCGTACATGGTAAACCCCACTCCTGTGTAATAGCCTGCAAACCACACATGAGAGATAACCGGCGCTAGGCAAGCCCTGTGCGACGAGCTCGACCCAGAAGGCAAATCCCCTGCTGTAGGCAGGGGGTTTCGAACCTGAGACCTTCATTATGGAAGCCTCATGCGCAACCAACTGAGCCACCCTTTTGTGCTTTGTACTTCAGCAAGTTTCAGGCTTGGCACTTTTTCAATGGCATATAGGCCTTTTTTATTTGGTATTCTTTTCGGACCAAGTTTCAGCGGTCTATAGTCTCTCATCCAATGTTATATTCTCTATGTACATGATGACTACTGCATAACTTATTTTAATTTTCTTCAACTGGTATTTGCCTATCTGTTTAATTTGCAGCGGCGGCGCCTAATCACACATGCAAATGCAAAGAGCAAGAGTGAGAAGTTCCCTCCACCACACCAGGATGGAGGACTTGGTGTTCCCTTGGGTGCTTCACATCACATTGATCCGTCCCTTGTCCCTCCTGATGTGCCATTCAGCTTGACCTCATTCACATGTTCAAAAGAACCTGTACAGAATTGGTCAGGTCCTTTAGTAGAACCTGCTTCAGCTGGTGGAAGGCGGAAGAAGCATAATGCTGGTGATGCCAAAAAACATTCGACAAAGAAAAGATGAGAAGCAACATTGTTTTGGGTAACAGCAGAGCGAGCTTCGGACGAGTGTTTCTATGGCCTATTCTGGAAATAACATGAAAGTGGGGCTGGCTAGGCCATGGCAACACTTTGAAGCATTTTGTGATGTTGCACCTCCTGGGGAAGGGTTTATACTTTATAGTATGTTCAAAGCTGAAGAGCATTGTTTTCCTTTCATTTTCCAAATATAGAAGGATCCTTCTGGTTTTTGACTTCTCAATTTGTTGTGGTGGCGAGAAGCTCCCCGATTATGTGTATATTAGTACTTCCAGAGTTAATTCTTTGTGATGGTATGTTTGACTTTTGCAGTTAGTGGAAAATATTTTACATCTATATTTGACCAGTGTAATCGTATCTCTCCTTTACCCTAATCCTCGACAGTCTGTAAAATTCTCCATATTTATTGATGGTTGAAAAAGGGAAGCTCCTGTTATACAGGTCTCAGCGAGACCGGTTTTATGCAGCATTACAAATATTCTTTTAGTTACATGACCCCTTAACGCGGGAGATAGGTAAAATATAACACGTGAGATTAGTACAGTGATTTTGTTAAGGTTATCTTTTTCTATTGATGGTCATTTTTTGGAAACTATTGACGGGTTAAAGGAAATGTATCTCTACTTTTTCCTTTTCATTTTACTGAATTCTTTTGAAACCAACTAGAGATGTCATGTCCTACCGTCTACTTGAGGCCAACTGACATTGATATTCAAGATACTAGCGAACTCTACTACCAATATTGTCCTGTCTCCTTACTCAAGATGTCTGTAAACACAGACCAACAAAGAAGAATCCTTTATGTTTTTTAGCTTGCCTTGTGCTACAAGGAGTGGCGAAAGAAATTCTAGTTCTAGTATTATTTTCATGTTGGTGGACATTAAAACATAAGGGTGTCTGTCTGTGATCAACTAAAATTGAAGGACGAGGTTAATTTTGTGTGTAAAGTTAAGAGGTAATATTTTTTTTCTTAATACTTGCCTGAGATGATTTAATTGACACCAGTTAGCTGCTTTTAGCAAGGAAATTACACTCAATGGCCTTGAAAATGGATTGTCTTGGACTTTTGACCCCCACTTGCTCATGGACAAACCTTCAAGATTAAACATCAAACTTGTTAAACTTGAAGTTTTGGCCATAAGAAAGTATTTTCAAGTTGGATCCTGTGAAAACCTAACTTCATATACACAATTTTTGAAGTTTGATTTTGAAGCGGCTAAACTTTAAAATTTTATAGATTTTGGCTATTCTTTAAATAGAGGTCCTCAAGATGGTACTTTGTACACTCCGTGAAAGATAATTAGTGCGATTTAGATAATTGACCTAATTGTTTGAGACTAAGACCTAGTTATTTAGTGTTTTATTGAAGTATAAAGTAAAATGAGACGATCCAAAATAGGGTTGAAGGATATATACAAATTGAAAGAGGAATAAGTGTCATAAATACAAATACTCAAAGCCTTAGGGGCAAAGTGGAATTCCCACAACTTCCAAGATCCTTTACAAAGCTTTATCTGGCAGTTAAGCTGCTCCCCCCTCAGGGTTGAACACTTGAAGATTTTGAGTAAACTAGATAAACCCTTCTGAAAAAAAGATAACCATAAACCCCCAAGAAAACAGAGTAACAAAACACTACACACCAAACTTTGCTTAACGATTCTCACTCCCTTTACTATGCTTGGCGCCTTTCTTCTTTCATGGCTGCCATTATCCACAGCCCCAAAAACTCTATCCCTATCTCCCTTCTCCCTATCCAACCCTTTAACATTCACTCACTTTTCAACCCCACTTCAAGCCTAGCAACTACCAAGAAAACCAAATATAAGCATAAACCCTCTTTGTTCCTTCAAAGCCCTTCAAAAAAAACTTCTCTTATACAACCCCTTTTAACCCCTCAGCAATTTAAGGACTCTAATGTGTCAGTAGGTTCTGACACTAATAGGAATGATTATGCTAATTTGCTTCGTATTTCTGTTAGGTGTGGTGATGTTGTGCTTACTAAGATAATTCATTCTTCAATTCTTAAACTTGAAGAAGAGGATGTTTATTTGAAAAATGCTGTAATTGCAGCTTATATCAAGTTGGGTTATTTGAGTCTTGCTGAGAAAGTTTTCGATTCGCTTTGGAGCCCTGATGTTGTGTCGTACACTGCGATTATATCGAATTTTGCCAAGTCGAATCGTCAAAGAGAAGCCTTTGAGCTGTTTCTTGAAATGAGGGAGTTAGGTATTGAACCAAATGAATTTACATATGTTGCTACTTTGACTGCTTGTATTCGTTCGTTGAATCTTGATTTGGGTTGTCAAGTACATGGTCTTGTTGTAAGATTAGGTTATTCGAGTTATACTTATGTTGTCAATGCACTTATGGGGTTGTATAGTAAGTGTGGTTTATTGGATTTGGTTGTTCTCTTGTTTAATGATATGCCACAAAGGGACATTGTTTCATGGAACACTGTCATTGCGTGTATGGTTGAAGAGTCTATGTATGATAGAGCATTTGAAATGTATCGTGAGTTGAGGAGAAATGAATGCTCAATAGCTGATCATTTTACTCTTTCGACTCTTTTGGCTGCATCTTCTCGCTGTTTGGCGGTGAGAGAAGGCCAAGAACTCCACAGGCATGCTCTTAAAAGTGGATTACATGGTCATTTGAGTGTGAATAATGCACTTATGGGATTTTACACCAAGTGTGGAACCTTGAAAAATGTTGTGGATGTGTTTGAGAGGATGCCCGTGAAGGATGTCTTTAGTTGGACTGAAATGATTGTGGCATATATGGAATTTGGACACGTTGACTTGGCGATGGAGATTTTTAACAGCATGCCTGAGAGGGATTCTGTTTCTTATAATGCTCTTTTGGCCGGATTTAGTCAAAATAATGAAGGGTTTAAGGCACTGTGGTTATTTTGTAGAATGTTGGTGGAAGGAATGGAGTTGACTGATTTTGCATTGACCAGTGTTCTTAATGCTTGTGGGTCGATGAAGGAAAGGAAGATAAGCGAACAGATTCATGCGTTTATCCTCAAGCTTGGTTTAAAACCAAATGATCGTATTGAGACGGCATTGGTTTATATGTGCACGCGATGTGGGAGAATGGATGATGCTGAGAAGATATTTCATCAGCTTCCACTTGACCATGATAATTCAATTGCATTGACATCAATGGTATGTGCGTATGCTAGAAATGGACAGCCAGAAGAGGCTATTTCTCTGTTCTTGGTCAGACATTCAGAAGAATCGCTAGTTATTGATGAAGTTGCATTAGCCACTATTCTTGGCCTGTGTGGAAGATTAGGGATTCTAAAGTTAGGGAAACAAATCCATTGCTATGCCTTGAAACATGGTTTAATGTCTGATACCGGTGTTGGGAATGCCACGATCAGCATGTACTCTAAGTGTGGTGAAATGCAAAGTGCAATTAAGACCTTTGAAGCTATGCCCACACATGATTTAGTATCATGGAATGGTTTATTGTCTTGCTATGTCCTTCATAGGCAGGGGGATGAGGCACTGGAGATATGGGCGAAGATGGAGAAATTACGAGTGAACCCAGATTCCATTACCTGTCTCCTTGTGATATCAGCTTATAGACACACTTCCAGAAATTTAGTTGATTGTTGCCAAAAGTTCTTTTCCTCGATGCAATCTTCATATAACATAAACCCCACCTCGGAGCATTATGCGGGTTTTGTAGGTGTCTTAGGCTATTGGGGTCTGCTCGAAGAAGCAGAAAAGATAATAAGTGCCACACCGTTTGAGCCAAAGGCTTCTGTTTGGCATGCTTTGCTTGAGGGTTGTAGGATACATGCGAATGAAATCATTGGTAAAAGGGTCATGAAGAATATACTTTCTATTGTCCCACAGGATCCTTCGACGTTCATACTAAAGTCAAATCTTTACTCAGCATCTGGACGATGGCAGTGCTCAGAATTTGTTAGGGCTGAGATGAGAGAGAAGGGCTTCCGAAAGTTACCAGCACGCAGTTGGATCATATTTGGTGACAAGATTCATTCCTTCTTTGCTAGAGACAAATTGCATTCACAGTCAAAAGACATATACAGTGGCTTACAAATACTTATTCTGGAGTGTCTGAAAGCTGGATATGTACCTGATACAAGTTTTGTACTTCATGAAGTGGAGGAGCATCAGAAGAAAGACTTCTTGTTCTACCACAGTGCAAAACTAGCTGTAACCTTTGGGCTTCTTATGACGAGACCTGGAAGACCTGTTCGCGTCATGAAGAATGTGCTTCTCTGTGGTGACTGCCATACATTCTTCAAATATGTTTCCGTTGTTACAAAGAGAGATATACACATAAGAGATGCTTCAGGTTTTCATCATTTTGTATATGGTAATTGCTCGTGCAGGGATAATTGGTGCTGAAAAAGGGAGATATTTTGATAATTCTAGCTGTAGCTTTGATTGTTGATTTCAAGTTTTTGTTGCTAATATTTTTAAACCTGTTGTTAGATATACAACAATAAGAATGTATTTACACCATGTAAAGAACTTTTGATCAATCAGTTTAACAAAAAATACTTTTCTGTATATAAAGTTTGAGAAAAGCATACGACTTTGCGTCTTCCTCTCTGATTTTCATTTTATTCTTGCTTTCAAATGCTAAATGATTCTTTTTGGCAAGTAAGATAATTCATTGATTATATATCACCAAGAGGTGCTGAATATTTATGTAAAAGTACAATGATTAAGCTCCCGTCATCCAGCCATGATCGGAGTCCTATATTTCTAACATCGATTGTAGATCATTTACATGTCAGTTTACACCAGAAACTCAAAAACTGAAGACATTTTGACTTGAACAAAAAATTGCAGTTGATTTTCCCTTAAAATAAATGTGATTCCTCTCCAGCCAAACTGTCCATATTATAATTATAGGCAGTGGTACTCTCTTCCACAGGATTCTGAGCTTCTTTCTTATTCTCTATCCTTCCTAGCTGAGCAGATTCTCTTAAAAAGTACCTGGCATCACCCACTGGCCACTGCTCACCAAAAAGGTTGAGGAACAGAATCCAAATCCTCCATGCTTTGCATTGTAGTAAAATTTGGCTGTCTACTGCCTATCCATCCAAAGCAAGAAACTTAGCTCTTATCTTCCAATGCCATTACCTCTTCTCATATCTTATTTTTTTATGACGGTGGTGGTGTCTGTGCCCATTTGTGCGCACCTTGACTATTCCACGGGTTACTTACCGCCGTACTGGGTAACTCTGCTCAGTAAAACTTAGACAGATGGAAATAAATTATGTAGCGTTTTTTGTCTATGTTGAAATCTAAACCAAGGTTCTCTTCTAATATCTGACTTCATAAATGTCCTGTTGCATGACTCATGCAGCATGAGTTTATTGTATACTATCCATCTTTCTCAGCATTCCAATGTAGAGTGTTGGGAGTGTCAGCCTTCATCATTTCTGCTTTCTGCAACTGTTGCTTCTTATGTGTGGCCAGATTATACAGGTTAGGGAACTCATCCTTTATGGGTTTTGACATATTCTTAATTACTTTTCGTCCATTTCCAACTTTTAAACCTCACCGTTCCATTGAATTCTTCCCCAAGTTCGCTTTGCGTTAATTGATTAAAAGCAACTGATAAATATTAAGTGTTGAAACTGATAATAAATAATTGATGTGTTTGGTAAAAAAATGTTCAATAAGCTATTCTTTTGGTAAAATGAGTAAAATACATTTAATTTTTCACACAAAGTTATAGGAGTATTATTAAAAGTACAGTTGTAAGGAAAAAGAGGAATAACGAATACAGAACGTGGAGGAAGTTAATGGTTTTGTATTGCAGAAAATATTTTGAGAATTATAACAAATACTAAGGATAATATATATAAAAATCTTGATCAAACTAAAAGTGCTTGTAAGTTTAAAAGCCGTAAGTTGAGGATGGTCAACTTATGACTGATTTTGACTTATAAGTACCTTGAGTGTTTTAACAAACCTGTAGATAAGAGACAACAAATGCCAATTTGACTAACTTGCGAAGGCCGTTGGGCTTGTAAGGACCCGTTTGGCCATGAGAACTTTTCACTTTTTCCCGTTATTCTTTGTCACTTTCTTTGAAAAAAAAACCCTAAAATGATGTTTTCAGTTTTTTCACTTTGAGTACATTAAAACAAACAAATATTCTTTGCAACTCTATAACCAAACACAACTCAAACTTCAAAATTTCAAATAAAGTAAAAAATATTTGGTTTTCATGACGAAACACATACTTAGATGGTGTGAAAAACATAAATTCTGATTTGTACTATATCAAGATGGAGACTTCATAAAAGTTGTATCCATTTAGCAATATGACTACTACGTATCTAATTTATTGTTGTCTGTTGACTACGAACTAATTAGAAAACTAAAATAACGCTCGTAGCTAAGGGATATGCACAACATCAAAGTATTGATTACGATGAGACGTTTTCACCTGTTGCTTGTTTTGAAACGGTGAGAATACTCTTATCTTTGGCTGCTAAACTAAGCTGACCCGTTTATCAATTTGATGTTAAATCTGCATTCTTAAATGGGGACTTAGAAGAGCAAGTTTATGTTTTCCAATCTGAGGGTTTTGTTAGTGGCAATGAGAGCAAAGTGTACAAGCTCAAAAAGGCTCTTTATGGGCTAAAACAAGCGCCACATGTATGGTACAACAAAATTGACTCGTACTTTCTGAAGAATGGATTTGAAAGGAGCGAGAATGAGCCGTTGTATGTAAAGAAACAAGATACGGGTGATTTTCTGGTAGTTTGTCTCTATGTGGATGACATGATTTATATGAGATCATGTGAAACTGTGGTTGCTTAATTTAAATCTTGCATGATGAAGGAGCTTGAAATGTCAGTATTTTGAAATACTTTCTTGGTCTTCAAGTGAAACAGGTAGAAGATGGGATTTTTGTTTCTCAAAGAAAGTAGGCAAAAGACCTTCTGTTCAAGTTCGGTATGCATAATTGTAAAGCGGCTGCCACACCCATGAATGCAAATGAAAAATTTCAGCTTGAAGATGACATAGATCTTGCTGATCCCAGTCACTACAGAAGCTTGATTGGAGGTTTGAACTACCTAACACATACTCGTTTTGATACTATGATCTCTGTTAGTGTGTTGTCTAGGTATATGCATAGTCCTACCAAGCAACATCTTGGTGCTGCCAAAAGAGTTTTACGTTATGTTGCTGGGACTGTTGACTTCGGGATTTGGTACTCAAAAGATGTAGATTTCAGATTGATTGGGTACAGTGACAGTGATTGGGCAGAAAGTATAGATGACAGAAAGAGTTTCTGGAAATGTTTTCAGCTTAGGATGTGGAGCAATTTCTTGGAGTTCAAAGAAGCAGGATGTGGTTGCATTATCATCATCGGAAGCAGAATATGTTGTTGTAACTTCAGCAGCGTGTCAAGCCGTATGGTTACGAAGATTATTAGTTGATGTTTGCTATCGGCAAGAGGGTGCAACAAAAATATTCTGTGACAACAAGGCAATAATTGCAATGACAAAGAATCTGACTTTTCATAGCAGAAAAAAGCACATTGGCACCCGATATCATTTCATTCGCAACCTTACAGCCAAATGTGATATAGAGCTGAAGTGTTTTGCAGTACAAAGGATCAAACTGCGGATGTCCTCACCAAGGCACTTCCACAAGCCATTTTTTGAAGTATTATATGATGGGACTTGGACAGATTTTTTCTTTTACATTAACTTCTTTCAAATTTCAGTTCTATCTATGACATTTTATTACATGTTTTACCTTGGCTTCCTAATTGGAAAACTAAAATAAATTTTTATCTAATGCTTAATCGTCACATGTGGAGTATTGTATACTTTTCTGAGCAAATTTTATTTACTTTTCACCGCTTTGGAGTGTGAGGCTTACTTTTTAGCTCCACTGAGAATAGTGACCGGCGTTATATATGGTCTTCCCTAATGGTATGCAACTTTTCCATCACGATTAATTATACTCAACCAACAGAAATAGCTAATGGCTGTGAAGAGTCGCATCTAACATAGCTCATGATAAGCCCTCCATCACGACAAGTTATAATCGGTAAACCTTCCACCAAGAAAATAAGTGGTGGATTTTACCTTGCGACAAGAATTGTGGGTGAACGGGAGACTACATTTTGTTTTTGAACATAAGATATAAATTGAGATGTTTTACATGAAGTCACTTAACTCCCTTTACTAGTTTACTTATAAAACTCTCCCTTATGTCTATGGAATTCAATAGATTATATATAACCAAGAAAAAACTGTTTTTTACTCTATTTGCATTTTGCACAGAAAAATTTCTCAAGAATTGAATTCCCTTCATTCAAGCTAGCTAGCTAGCTTCGATCCCTCAACCAATGAACCTTGTGGACACTCACACTTGTATGATCCACAAAGTACCCTCCAATCAACCGTTAGAAAGACACATCGGCCGACAATTTTAACTAATTAATATAGGGGTTTCGCTACGTTTGAGCATATCTTAATTATTTTATCAGATATTTATTATCTTCCATGATGCAAACACTAAAAAGTTTAACCCATCAATCTTTAATTATAAAGAGCAAAAATCACTTAATATTGCGTGTATTCGGTATTTTCTAATTTTCTCACGTTCGTTTGGTCAAAATTTTTTAAAAATATATTCTTCAGAAAACAAGTTCTTCAAAAATGAGAAAAATGACTTTCCTAACGAAAGTAGGAAAAACAAGTTTTCAAGTGGCATTCAATCAACTAACCCACCAACCACCCAATGCACCCCCACCCCCCAATTTTTATTTTTATTTTCTACACTACTACACCCCCTCTGCGAACCCTCCCACACCCCAAAAAAATTATAATTTTAAAAAAGTTCTAAATTATTTTTTCCGATTTCTACACCAACCCACCACCCTCCGAAAAAATATATTTTTTTTTAAAAAGTTTTTTTTTATTTTTTACACCCCACCCCCACCTCCCCTACAATTTTTTTTTTTAAAATCATTATTTTTTGTTCTACACCACCCACCAATCCACCGCCCCCTCCCCGTGTCCTAACCCTCCCGAATTTTTGTTTTATTTTACTTTTATAATAATTTTATAAAAAATAAAAAATTTGCGTGGTTAAATTTGGTGTGTGTGGATTGTGGTTGGTGGAGGGGGGGAGGGTTAGGTGGAATGGTGGTGTGGGGTAGGGGTGAGTGAAGAAGAAGTGAATTCGAGGGTGGTGGGGGTGGGATTAGGTTGGGTGGTGGGTGGATGCTTGGGGTGGGTGGTAGGGGGTGTGGGGTGGTGGATTTTATGGGGCTTGAGGGAGTATTTTTTCAAAAATATTTTTTACTAACAAATCAAACATGAGAAAACAAGGAATTCACTTATTTTCCACTAATAAAACGAACATAAGAAAATAAATAAAAATTCACTTGTTTTTCAAAAATTCATTTTCCGGGAAAACATTTTTCGTGAAAACATTTTCCTCCATACCGAACACACCCTTAAACTGTACTAATAAATAGCAATACTTGCATAACATATTTGGAACTCTAATTCAAAATCTCAACAATAGTCTTTTTAGTGTATGTCCGAGTAGACTCTTATTTTTATACTTTGGTATTGTTTCATCAAACATCACTTGCCACAAGTGCTTAATTAACCTCTCACACATTCCTTTACAACAAGGGCCAATTTCTTCAACTTCATGTCATAAAAAAACTCGCATGCATCCATGAAACCCTCCTCCACTAAAATTATCCATAACTTGCACCCCTTTTTCCTTCAACATCTTCAAAAACTCAATTTGTCGATCAATCACAGGATCATCGCAGCCAATCACTAAAATCTTCCAACCTTGTATTTTCACATGATCAAACAAATTCCCATTTGATCAATCTCCACCATCGGATTACAATACGGATGAACGCAATCACTCCCTGTAGGCAAACCTAAATCTCACATAATATCACTCACATCTAGCGACAACATCTTATCACGAGCTAATCTTAATTCCGATTTTGTCCTTCCATTCCCACCAAAAAAGCATGATGCAAAATCAGCCCTTTGATTTCTAAAGGTTTAAGGTGTTCACTAATTCCAGCGCCACGTAAACCAACGTGGTATGTTATGTTACTACCAGCACTAGTGCCCATGAGAAAACACTTGGAAAAATCGGCATATTTTTCCAGCAACTCGTCAGGGGTATTTTTGATCCAATGTATAACGATTCCATGCAATCATCATATGCTGCTGGAAGTCGATTTTCCGGAGCGTATTGATAATCGACTGATACAATTATAGCTGGAATTTCAGCGACGAGTATTGCGTAAATTTTTTGTAAGATTGGTGTGTCTACACTCTACACTAGCTGCCACTACGAATCTTCCACTCTTAGATTATGTAAATATTTAGTCAAAAATATTTTGTAATCTTCTATTTTAGGTTAGCATAAGTTAGAATCAATTAATCAAATTAGTTCCTAATTTGTAGCATACAATTACGTTGTAAATGTTGTATATTAACCTATTGAATGAATGAGAATAATCACGGCAAATATTCTCTTATCTCTTATATGGTATCAGACTAGGTCTCTGCAACCCTAGCAGCCGCCCACTATAAGAGATAAGAGAATATTTGCCGTGATTATTATCATTCATTCAATAGGTTAATATACATCATTTACAACGTAATTGTAGGCTACAAATTAGGAATTAATTTGACTAATTGATTCTAACGTATGCTAACCTAAAATAGAAGATTACAAAATATTTTTGACTAAATATTTACATAATCTAACATCCACCATGAAAATATACTACGAGAGGGAGTTTAATACTTCACGAGGGATTATAATATGGGCCCACATGTCTTTGCTGGGATTATTAATGACGAGATCCTTCATTAAGAAGGACGTAGTGGTGGCAAATGAACGAGATGATGAATGTTGTGGTCTTGTGGACGTGTGATAGAGCCGTCAGTGTTACGAATAATGCCTATAGGTATCCATAAGAATCGATATTTGGATCAATCAGAGCAATTGATCAGCCATGGTAATTAAATTGGACAAGTTAGAAGCAGATTAGTGATGGAGAGGAGTTGTTGGTGATGCTAATGAGAGCAATGTTGAATATTTTATAGTCTTGTACTATAGCCTTTTCAAATAATCAGTTTTTCTTTTGCATGTAGAAGATTCAAAATCAAAGTAGTTGTAATATAGAATAATTTCCCTTTAGAATTCCTTTCATTATTCACAATATATATAGTTTTACCTTAAAAGGTTGATTCCTAATATGGTACGAATCCTAAATTACCTTACAAATGTTGATTCCTAATACAATTAGAATCCTAAGTTACCTTAAATATACATTTATCATAATTACAAAATATAGGAGAATATTCGCTAATACTCCCGCTCAGACGGAGCGGGAGGAGGCCGAACACTAAGGCTGGATCGGAAGTCGGTGAAGAGCAGTCGCGGTAGTCCCTTTGTGAAGATGTCTGCATACTGATAAGAGGAATGCACGTGTAATATTTTGACCTAACCACTGGTTACCTTCTCTCGCACAAAGTGGATATCCATCTCAATATGCTTAGTCCGCTGATGTTGGACCGGATTATGAGACATATAGATGGAAGATATGTTGTCACAATTAGACCTGTTCAAAGGTCGGGTCGGGCCGGGTTGGGTGGCTTTTTTTTCCCTCCTTGCCCGACCCTGACCCTATATTTTTTTTTAAAATTCCGACCCTGGCCCTGACCCTTCGGGGACCCTACGGGTCACGGGTCGGCCCTGACCCGTCGATTTTTTTGGCGGGCCAGGGTCGGGCCGGGTCAAGTTTTTTTTTTTTTTTTAAAATTGAATTTTCAAAACTGAAATTGGTATTCACCCCTACATTACCACGAAATTTCGACGTTGAAATGTATTGTATATCGTGAGATCTTGACTAAAGAAAAAGAAAATTAGAAATCGATTTGGGGAAAAACACAAATTCATTGAAAAAACGGATGTTTTTTTAAAAATTGGTTGCGCCACGGTTTGACCGGCCCTGTCTCGAAAAAATATGCAAAATAAAAAAGAAAATCGGGTAAAATGGACATCCGAGCACAGATTTATGACCATTTAAAGTTTCACCAATTTACAACTACTTTCTCTCCCTACATTATGCTTCCGTGATATTAACAAAATAATATAAATATATAATTAATAATCAGCTACCGTTTTTATCTTATTTTATGTCGAGCTCAATGTAGATTAGAGCAATATATATATATATATATAAAAACATGCATTATATCACTTATTATTGACAAAAATATATATAAGTACAAAATACATATTAATGAAGGAAAAATAATATAAATTATATTTAAAAAATAGTCGGGTCGGGCAGGGTCAGACGGGTAAAATTTTCTGACCTTGGCCCGACCATGATCGGGTCCCCGCCTTTTCGGGTCGAGTGGCTCGCGGGTCAGCTTTTAGCTGACCCTAGTTTTTTCAGGCCGGGCCAGGCGGGTCCCCGACCCGGTGGACAGGTCTAGTCACAATAGACTATAGACGCTTTGCGGAGTGGACACTGCAGCTCCAAAAGAAGATTTCAGAGCCAACAGATCTCATCAACTACATTAGTAACACCGCGATATTCTGCTTCAACACTCGAACGGGATAGTGTGGCCTGCCTCTTGGCGGACCATGAGATAAGATTATCCCCAAGAAATACACAATACCCTGAGGTGGAGCGACATATGTCGGGGCATCCTGCCCAATCTGCATCCGTGTAGGCAAGTAGCTTGGTTGAGGCAGAGGGGTATAGGTGTAATCCAAAGTCTAGTGTGCCCTTAATGTATCTGATAATACATTTGAGGGCGGAAAAATGGGACTCTCGGGGGTCGTACATGAACAGACACACCTGCTGAACGACATATGCAATATCAGACCTAGTTAATGTAAGATACCGAAGAGCACTTGCTAGACTCCGATATAGAGTGGGATCAAAAACTGGCGCACCGTCATTGGCACTAAGCTTGGATTTTGAGTCCACCGGAGTTGGCATAATTTTACAATTTGCCATCTTGGCCTTGTACACTATCTCTTCTGTATACTTATGCTGACACAGGAACATAGTGGCTGCAGATCTGATTACCGATATACCCAAAAAATAACTTAGCTTGCCCAAGTTAGTCACAACAAATTCAGTTTTGAGTAGAGCAATGATTTCATTCATCAAACCGTCAGATGAGGCAGTAAGAACAATGTCATCGACATATAATAGCAAATATGCAGTGCTGCTACCTCGGTGAAAAGTGAAGAGAGAGTTATCACACCTGCTACATATAAAACCAATCTGCAGAAGATACCTAGTAAATCAATCATACTAAGCGCGGGGTGCCTGTTTCAATCCATACAATGACTTCCTAAGACGACATACAAACTGTGGAACTGCCGGATGAACAAAGCCAGGAGGCTGATGCATGTACACAGTCTATTTTAAATCCCCATGAAGAAATGTATTCTTGACATCAAGCTGATGAATCGGCCAATGCATGCCCATAGCAATACTGAGAACAATCTGATTAGTGGCCGGTTTAACAACCGGACTGAATGTCTCACCACAATCAATACCCTCCTGCTGATTAGTGCCATTGGCAACTAGTCTTGCCTTATACCTCTCCAAGTCACAATTGTCTTTGAACTTGTGCCGAAATAGACACATACACCGAATAACATTCACACCTTCTGGTCTAGGTACCAAATCCCAAGTGTTCTGCTTGGTTAAAGCGTTAAATTCCTCGCACATGGTCACATTCCAATTTGGGTCCAGTTTTGCTAGTTTTGGATTTTTTTGGAATGGGTGATAAGGATTGTGTGGAGAGATTGAAGTGAACCTTGGGTTTGAAGATCCCGTGTTGTGCACGAGTCTCTATGTGATGAAAAGGCAGTGGTGGTGGGTCGGGGCTGTGAGGTTGCTGGTCCACTAGTTCTGGACCAGTGGGCAGCAATTCAGCCGGACTGGTTTCTGGACTGGAGGATGAGGAGGCTGCAGGGGGTGCATGAGACATGATTGGAGGCAGCATGGGTGGTGTCGGGGTGTTGGACCGATGGTAGGGGGCTGTTGGGGTGGTGCGGACGTATCGTTGTTGGTATTGTCGGAACAGTGGACTGTTGTTGGTATTGTCGGAACAATGGACTGTTGTTGGTATTGTCGGAACAGTGGACTCGGTTCATCGAGAAAGATGTAATCGGTGGTCTGAAATTTTTGGAGATTTGAAAAAGGAAAGGTTGTCTCGTCAAATGTGACGTGACGGGAGACGATGATTTTGAGAGTGGTAATGTCATAACACAAGTAGCCCAGATGATTAGGAGATAGACCAAGGAAGACATAGTTCAGTGTGCGAGGGGCAAGTTTGTGAGGTACAGTGGAGGTTATGTTGGGGTAGCATAAGCATCCGAAAATACGTAGGTGATCAGATGATGGTAGCCTACGGTATAAGATTTCGGTAGGGGTCTTGTTTTGGAGAGTGCCAGTTGATAAAATATTAAGGAGGGATTCTACCATTTTAACAACATAGACCCAAAAAGGCGGCGGTAGACAAACATGAAACAGAAGAGTGCGAACCATGTTATTGATGGTACGTATAATTCATTCAGCCTTTCCATTTTGGGAAGAAGTATAGGGACAAGAAAAATGAAAAATCATGCCTTGTTTAGAACAGAAATTGTGAAATGCCGAGATATTAAATTCACGTCCATTATCACACTGGAATGATTTGATAGATTTTTCAAATTGTGTTTTAATGAATTTTTGAAACTCAAGGATTTTGGAAAAAACTTCAGATTTGAATTTCAGTGGGTAAATCCAGACAAAGTGTGAAAAATCATCTAAGAATATTAGATAGAATTTGTGACCCAAAGAGCTAACAATTGGAGATGTCCACAAATCAGCATGAACAATATCAAAGGGAGAAAAAGTAACACTGTTTGATGACAAAAATGGAAGACGAGTATGCTTGCCTAGTGGGCAAGAAAAACAGTATTGGACAATTTTCTCATTATTACATTGAATACGCTTAGAAGTTCTAAGAAAAGTAAAAACTGGTCTCCGGGGTGTCCGAGTCTGTTGTGCCAAATTGAGGGAGAGATCGCCGCAAGGGATATAGGTGCTTGCAGTCTGACATCGGAAGACTGAGTAAATGGGTAGATGTCTCCCACACTATTGCAGCGTGTAAATTTTTTTCCCGTATTGAGTTCCTTCACAGAAAAACCAAAAGGGTCAAATTCGACAGACACAGAATTATTTCTAGTGAATTTTCTAACATAGATTAGGTTTTTAATGATGTTAGGGGTGTATAGGACGTGATTTAGAGAGAAAGGCGGGTGTGAATGTTTGGTGTGTGTGTTACCGTAACCTTCAATTGGAATGCGATGACCATTGCCGACAGTAATAAATTGAGGACACTTTAATCGAAGAAGTTGAGATAAGTTACTTGACGACCGGGTGAGGTGAGATGTGGCTCCGGTGTCCATGTACCAATTTTCGTCGGTACATTGAAGGTTCACGGTGTTGTAGGCCCTGGCCCAAATCGGTGGGGGCCAGTGGCCGGGGTGCTTCTTGGACCGACACCGGTGGGCTCTGCTGCTGCTTCTTCTTCTTGGCTGCTGCCTCGGGCGGGGCCGGGGGCCCAAGAGGCTGGTCGACCATGCATGCTGCCGGGCCGGGCCCTACGGTCGGGTACGGGCATGCGGTGAGGCCCGGGTTCTGCTGGTTGGGCCACTGCTGCTGCTGGTTCCAGAATTGCTGTTGTCCAGTGTTTGGGCATGTTTGCTGTCCAGCCCACTGGTTGCGTTGGCCCTTTCCGCAGCCCTTGCCTTTGTTGTTGTTGCCGCGACCTTTGCCATCACGACCTCCGCCGCGGACTGCTGTTGCTGGTGGTCTTGTGTGGTGGCTGGTTGGTGTTGGCCGCCGGTGTTGCCATCCCGTCAACGACTAATGACTTTTGATTATGTTTCTCTTGTTTAGCACGATGGGTTTCTTCCAACAAGAGTTGTGACTGTGCCTTGGTGAAACTGGGTAGTGGGTCGGCCTGTTGAATCATCGTTTCAAGTGTATCGTATTCACCTTTCGGTAAACCTGCAACCAATTGGAGTACCATTTTGGTTTCAGAAACGCAGAATTTCCGACGTTGGATAGTTGGTCGGCTATGAGTTTCAGTTGTTTGCAATATTCAGACATGTTATTAAAAGTCTCGAGACGCGTATTGTTGAATTGCTCCTCCAAATACACTGCCCGCGTATTTTTATTGTCCTGAAAAATTTCTTCCAACCGCACCTAAAGGTCACGTGCCGTAGCACCTGTTTTCATGATGGTACACAACAAGTCTTTGGAGATGGTGTTGTATATCCACTGTTTGACGATGGCGTCAAGGCGACGCCATGTTGATTCGGCAATATCGGTGGACGAGGAACGGAGTCATCAATATGGTCGAGCACGTTGTATGCATATGCATGATTATATAATAGTTCTGTCCACATGGAATATTGACAGTCTTCTTGGTCAAGAATTATACTTGATATTTGTAACGGCGAACGCCGGCTGAAAAGAAGACGATGAACGTTGAGAGGGGGGTTGTCAAAAGTGCCAGTGGAGGAACCGAATTTGTGGGGGAAGACATGGTGGTTGCCTTGATGCTATTTCGGCCGAGGGAAAAACAAGAAAACTTTTTCTGTTTGGCCGAAAAAGAGAAATAGAAGGGAGAAGAGTAGGGTTTAGGTTTTAGGCTCTTGATACCATGTAAGATATAATAATTGCCCTTGGAGATTCCTTTCATTATTCACAATATATATAGATGTAAAAAGATTGATTCCTAATATGGTACGAATCCTAAGTTACCTTATAAATGTTGATTTCTAATACAATTAGAATCCTAAGTTACCTTATAAATGTTGATTCCTAATACAATTAGAATACTAAGTTACCTTATAAATGTTGATTCCTAATACAATTAGAATCCTAAGTTACCTTAAATATACATTTATCATAATTACAAAATATACGGAGAATATTCGCTAATAGTAGTGAACATCGTAAAACCGCGTAGCATGTGCTAAATAAACTTCAAAATAATTCTAGAAGCATTAATTTGCTTAAAGTTTTATTTTAAAAGGATAAAGGAATCAATTTCTAAATACGACTAAAAATTGAATGGTTCGGCACTTATACTCCAAACATTGTCAATCTTTTGAAATGATGAAGGGAGTATTAAACAGTTCAAAAAAGTTCTTCTTATTGATAATTTTTAAAAATATATGAAATATTATTTGATGTTTATACTTTATGGTTTAACAATATTCATTTTTTGGATTATACTTTAACATTTGTTCTGTTTTATTTTTTTACATTTTCTCTCTCTCTTTTTTTTTAAAAAAAAATAAAATCAAGAATTATTAAAAATAAAAGAAATTAGGTTTCATATTTTAAATATTTGAAGATTTTATTAATTTATGTTAGGTTTTCTAATTTTGATCTACCATATAAAATCTAAACAGAGAGGAACAAAAGTGAAACTAATATTTCACTGGTTCATTATTTACCATATAAAATGTAAGTAAATGAGGAAGAAAGTAATATATGGTAAAGGATTCAAACCATGACTACCAGGAATAATAACCATCGGTTTGGAGATTCTTGAACACGTGGGAAAGAAAATCATCAAACTAGTTTTGGTTTGGTTTGCTCTAATAGGCAGTTCAGATACCCCAAAGTCGTGTATATATTTCTAGTTTCACTGAAAGTATGAAAAGTAAAACAGATTACCTAATATAATAAATTAAAGTATATAGATAGTGTAAATTATTTTTATAAGTATGGTCGTTTGGTAGAATGTATAAGAATAATGATAAATATGGTGTATTAGTAATGCTATTATTAGTAATACAATGATTATTTTTTATTCCCAGTTTGGTTTGGTGTATTAGAAATAATATGCATTGCATAATTTTCAAAAACAATTGGTTGTTTACAAAAATATCCTCCGTCCTATATTATGTGAGAGACTTTAAAGGCATATGCATGCATTAAAATTCATTGCATTGCTAATACCATGATTTGATAGATATTATTTATGCATATGATAATACCAAATAGAGTGTTAGTTATATATAGGTTGAAAAAATGTACCAAACAATGTATTGTACTACACAAAGCTAATACATGCATTATTTTTTTGTAATTCACTCTACCAAACGACATCAGTGATGAGGCTGTATATATAAGTTAGATTGAATCACGCTCTTCCAATTTTTCGTACCTTTTGTTGTTTGTGATGAGACTTCCTATAGTTGGTTTCCCGTATTAGCTCAGGAGTTATCTCATATTGGAATTTTATTTTCGTTTACTTTTCATTTTTGCTGTTTCTTTGTTGATCTTTCTGCCTGGTTTTTATTTTTACAATATAAAGACATCCTAAAGTACGTACGTAGTTAATTTTTGGTTCCTATTTGACTTTGGTTTTCACTTGTTAACAACAACTACGTACAATCGGGTGTCCGTGTGAATTTTAAGTTTTGATTTCTCGATATTAGTTCAAAAGAATAAAGTTTTAACCCCTGTAGTAATAGATTTGGCCGAACTACAGTACATTTAGAAATTAGATTAAAGTAATTTGAAATCAATATTAAATGATCAAGTGGATAATTTCAAGTAGTAATAAATTTGGCCTAAAACTTATGGTCCTTCCCGAAAATAGACTTTGATAACAATGCTAACTTGGTCAAGTGAATGAGAAATCTATCCACTTATCCAGTTCACAAAGCTAAGTGAAAAACAAACAACTCAATATACCAAACCATGAAGAAATTGACATATAATAAACACAACTCTTTTCTCATTTCATATGCAATCACAATTACATAGGCAAACTGTACTACTACGTACATTAGCAACAACCACTAACCATACCAGCATATTTTAGACCTTTTATTCAAACACAAACACTCAAGAAAACATCATCACACTCGCAAAGAAGAAAGAAAACATATATATGATGTGTTTGATTATCATTGCAGCAGAAATCATCTTCCCTAAGGCAAGCTAAATTGGAATCCAAACATCTTGGCATTTCTCTAAGGAACAAATGCACCATTGTACTTTTCCACAGCCTCTCTGCTGTCAATTGTTCCTGAGTACTTCATCTGTGCTGGTGACATTGGTTTTAAGTTAGCATACCTTTTCCTGGCCTCACTGCTGTCCATGGCTTCTTTCGGTGGGATGATTGCACCATAGCGCGGTTCCTGTGTATTCTCATATGGAGATGGAAAAGGCTTCCAGCCCTGGATTTTGTCGGGGTAATGGTCTTCCATTTGTGGACTGTAGTGTTCCTTTTGTGGAGAAGAAGGGGAAAGTGAAGGCTTCCGACCACCCATTTCATGATCAGGGTAGTTTTGTTTCATTTCAGGTGTTGAATGTGATGTTGGTGGAGAGTGTGGTTGTTGCTTAGCAGCAGGGGAAAACAAAGACTTCCAACCTTTTGTCTTCTTTGGGTAACTTTCATTGTTTTGAGATGTTGGATATGCAGTTAAAAAATGTGGTTGTTGTGTAGAACCAGGGGGAAAATGAGGGTTCACGTCGTGTTCTGTCTCAGGATAACTTTCTTTCCTTTGAGATGTTTGATTAGAAGTTGGTGAATGGGGTTGTGGTGTATAAGCAGGGGAAAACAGGGGCTTTGCACTGTGTGCTGTTTCAGGGTAACTTTCTTTCCTTAAGGGTGTTGGGTTTGAGGTTGGTGAATGTGATTGTGAGGTATAAACAGGGGAAAACAGAGGTATTGGGCCATGCGTTGTTTCAGGGTAGCTTTCTTTCCTTTGAGGTGTCCGGTTTGAAGTTGGTGAATGTGGTTGTTGTGTATAAGCAGGGGAAAACAGAGGCTTTGCGCCATGCATTGTTTCAGGGTAGCTTTCTTTCCTCTGAGGTGTCAGGTATGAAGTTGGTGAATGTGGTTGTTGTGTATGAACAGGGGAAAAGAAAGGCTTTGGGGCGTGCGCTGTCTTAGGATAGCTTTCTTTCCTCTGAGGTGTCGGATTTGAAGTTGGTGAATGTGGTTGTTGTGTATAAACAGGGGAAACCAGAGGCTTCATTCCTTTTGTTGGTTCAGGGTAACTTTCTTTCCTTTCGGTTATTGGATTTGATGTTGGATAATAGGATGGTTGGGTGGAAACAGGTGAAGCCAGAGTCTTTCCACCTTGAGTTCTCTCAGGGTAACCTTCTTTTATATGTGGAGTTGAGTAAGATGCTGGAAAATGTGATTGTGGTGCATAAGTAGGAGAAGCCAGAGGTTTATTACCTTGCTCAAGGATCTTCATGGCAGTGCCAATATGATTTGTGGCCTGGCTAAGTGGAGGGCTAGTTCTCTTGTAACCTCCATTGAATTTTGGCTTGCCATAATCATCTTGGTTTTTGCTATATGGGCTTTTTACATAATCATCATCACCTCTCCTGCTGTCCCAATCCTCATGAGTTGATCTTGATCTTGGCGGTGAATCCCATGTTTTGTTGACCCCATAGTCCTTGAAATGGCCAGCCTTGGGAGAACCTACGGAGTGAGTGAAGCTAGGCTTTTCATAACCATCTTTCTTGTACTTATATGGACTTGATCCGCGATTATCTTGAAGGTGCAACCCTTCAAACCTATCGCGAAGAGGGCTCCCACTTGACTTCTCCCAATCATTGTCACTAAGATCGCGATGGTTACTGTACTTGGGAGAGTCATGATCTTCACTTCTCCGACTAGGCTTGTTAGTGCTCCACTTTGGAGAGCTCAAAAGAGTGGGATGAGTTGGTCGACTAGCTTCATTATGAACTTTATCGAAGAAGTCATGGACCTTCCTAGGACTATGATCATCCCATTCTTCATGCACATTGTACTCATCTAGAAGACCATTCAAGGGAATATCATAGCTACGACGAACTTCAACAATTCTTTGAGCTCTCACCACATAGCCCTCGACGCCATGTTCAGTTGAGTAGGAAACAATAGGGCTCCTACTTCCTTGAACATCAACGATCACAGGGCGAACATGATTAGGGTAGTCACTTACAGTAGTAATTGGCTTCCCCCAATCATCTTGGTATGTATGCACCTCCTTGTACGTGTTAGAACCTCCACCCTTGCCATAACCAGCCATAAACTACTATTACACTATATCTGGTTCCTTATTTTTTTCCTTAGTTTAAATCAAGTTAAAGTTTCTACTTATATAGAAAAAGTAGAGTCATGTTGCAAGTGTTTCCATTTCTCTTCTTTATTCTGTTTCTACTGTTTTATCTTTGGATTCTCTTAGCTTTATCCATAATGTGAAAGAATCAAATTCTCCATATACTTATCCTGGCTATGAGGTTTTCATTTCCCATTGGTTTATCTTCATGAGAGGGCTAATAGGGGCAAGCAGGAGAAAGGGAACAAAAGATTTTTGTCAGAAAAGCTTAGGGTATAAGAGATAAATGTGAATATTTCACTGTTCAAGTAAAGGATAAGATTGCAACTTAAGCCTCCAATTAGAACCAGCTACTAGATAAGGATGCTCGGATTTGGAATAGATTCTCTTTTTATACTTGAAGTGAACTTCACTAAACCTCCCACCCAGGGAATTTAGCTACAAAGATTAATATTTGTTTTCCTTTTTATCTCATTTTCTGTGGCACACTACAATAAGAATTCATAAGTCTACAGGAAACCAAATTGGTATACTAATATCAATATGAACGAAATAGATTACATTCAACCTTTTACCTGCACTACAAGGGACAATCTGATGCACTAAGCTTCGCTATGCGCGGGGTTCCGGGAAGGACTGGATCACAAGGGTATATTGTACGCAGTCTTACCCTGCATTTCTGCAAGAGACTATTTCCACGACTTAAATCCATGAACTCCTGGTCACATGACAACAACTTTACCAGTTTCACTAAGGCTGGCCAGTGGGCCGGGTCGACCCGAGCACGACCCGACCCGTCCCGATACCCGCCACGCCCCGTCCCGTCCCGCTCTCCTAAGTTAGTATATTTACACTTTAACTCTATTTCTCAACTATAAATACCTCATTTTCCTGTTCATTTTCTTACAAATCTTTCTACCATCTCAGAAGCTGTAAATTGTGAATAGTGAATTTGTCAATTCTTTTGAGTTAAATTATTGACTCCAGTATTGCTATCATTTATATAATGTAGATAATTATTCGTAGAGCTTACAAGGATTCGGGAAACTTGAATAGCATGTAAGAATTGTTTACAGAACACCATGCAATAATCATGAGATGTGTTATGAACGCCAATTTATGAAGCCTTATTGGCATTTAATGGTACATTTGTCTTTGAGTGGCTAGATTGAAGCCAATCTATGAAGTTTTTATGGAAGTCGAATGTGGCATGAACTTAATTAACATATCACAGAAACATTGAGTTATTAAAAATCTAATTCAATTGGCATTTAGTTGTAAATTGATGCAACTTTAAATGGTCATAACTGTGTGCTTGGATGTCCGTTTTACCCGATTTTTTTATTTTGCGTATTTTTTCGAGACGTAGCCAATTTTTAGAAAAACGTCTGTTTTCCCAATCAATTTGAATTCCCCCCAAATTGGTTTCTAATTTTCCCTTTTCTTTAGTAAAGATCTGATGATATATCATAGATTTCAACGTCAAAATTTCGTGGTAATGTAGGTGTGAATGTCAATTTCAGTGTTGAAAATTCAATTTTACAAAAAAATCCCCCAAACCCCGCGACCCGGCCCGTCCCGGCCTCCCTTCCGGCGGGATGTGGGACGGGACAGGACCTATTCCCCTCCCGCCAATCCCGGCCTGCTAATCACGCCGGAGCTCGCTTCCCGACCCTCCCTCCCGTCACGCCGGGATTGGTCCCGGCCCGCCCCACCCTAGCCCACTAGCCACCCCTTTTCGCATGGCAGCAACCTTTTACTTGTACTACAGGAAACCAAATATAGAATGACTTTTGGGAGAAGTTGCCAAGTATTTGAAGCTGTGGCAATTCTTATTGGAACGCGTTAAGATTATAGCCACAAAACTCTTATGGCATGTTTAAAAACACATGTTTCAAAGGTCTTTAGTTTTTTCTTTCTTAAACTCTGTGTCCAGTCAACCTACGTAATATATAACAAAATGGAGTCAAATCTGGTGCATACTTATCTGAATGAGATAGACAATGAACCATAAGTTGTCTCTCGCCTCAAATTCTTCAGTTAAATCCACTAACTTCAGCTCCAAACAACTTGTGATAACCAACAATCAGGTCTGGAATCCGAATATTATGTTTTTTAAGGGACGGTATATATCCTCTTACTACAGTTGAAGAGTTGACTTTAACGATCCCAAAAATATATGGACACTCTTAAGTTTTAAGTACATTTAAAACGACAAGATTCATGTCCCTTCACTAAAGCTGGTCGCTGAAAAGTCAAATTTCTTGTAATGGATCAGCTGCATTTGATGCACATGTTAACAGAGAAAAGTAACTGCAGTTAAGTTTTCAGACTGGAGCTAGTCAGTAGCATGCACTTTTATATTTACACAAGAGGCACTACCAAATATACGAAATATTGGTTCGGCTTGATCAAGTTTTATCTGACACTGATGCAAGTTATGATAAAGATCTGATATTTACCTTAGTTATTGGAAGCTTGCTCATATTATGACATACTTGGTGGCAGAAAATATTATTATACAACATAATTGAACCATAAATACATATACATGATCTACAAAAAAATATAAATTTAACTTCTTACTGACCACCTAATAATCAAATGTTGGGACATCATCAGAAGTTGCAGAAAATGTTTTATATGCAGTCCGATAGATGACGCTTCGATAAGGATCTTCCTCTCTTTTCTTAAGCAAATAATTCATGTTATTTTGAACTTCAGATTTTACCTGCAAGTACAATTCTCTTGCTTTCTCTCTGTTTTTCACCAGGTCCTTTCTTCCCTTTGTAAGAATAGGTTTTCCAAACAAGTAGTGAAAACGACCGGGTATCTTAGGTAAAAGGCCCGGGAGATACAATGCTTGGTTGGCGACCTCCCCATCCATGTCCGACCTATAGAGATATTTAAGGAGCGGTTAAAGGATATAACAATAAATGGTTCAGAATGAAAGAAGCGAATTTGGAGCAAATACTAGGAAATGAGACAAAATCAATATATTAGAAAATGACCTGACTGTTAAACCCCTCCTGGCTGCCTGTTCGTTATCACGCCTTATCCTATCACCCAATACAGGAATATTTTTTAGGTCGTCATAGTCGAGAACTAACTGCAATCAAAACAGATAAGGTCAGGCAATTATATGTTGAGATATAGCACAAAACTAGTTCCAATTATATTTTGGATAGAAACAGTTTCTCTATTCCAAAAAGGTAGGGTAAGGTCTGCGGACACCTACCCTCCCCGACTCCACTTGTGGAGTGGGTATGTTGTAATACCAAGTAAACAAAAAGCATCATTATCTCTTCTAATGTTGTAAGGAAAATACATGTAGGATAGCGTTAACAAACCTGTGTTATATCATCTTCCCCTACAACCCCAAACGGCACAATTGTCGCCCCAAAATTTTGCAGCCATTCTGATGAATTCTGGTTGGTCAGGCCAAATCACCTTGTATTCTTCTCCCTACAACAAATAGAAAACCATCAACATATGGAAATAACATCACAAGGGGAAAACCTAACTTGATACAATGAAGTTATTGTTATTTTCTTGTCATTCTAATGAGGTACACTGGAACTCTGGAAGACAGCCAGTCACTAGTTTTTCTCTTCAACTTACCTTTGTGAAAAGCAGTTAAAAAACAGCAGAGATTTAAGGAAAAAAAAATACAATTAGAAGCAAACGTGTCCAAAAAAGGTGATATTCTCACTTTGTTATTGGGGGTACCAGTTCTAATATACCATTAAAAGAGACTATGACCAGATCAGTGCTGTCGCAGTTGAAGTATTAAGTACCAGTTATTCACATCCTAGCAAAAAGGTAGGGAACTGGAATTCAAAAATGATTTTAAAGTGGATAACAATTTTGGCAGACTTGTAGGTGAAGGCATGGATAGTAATAGTACAAGGCTTCCAATTTGAGAATTATAGAAGGAGGATCAGATTGGGCTTCATGAGGAAGGCCCGTATAGCTCAATCTGAAGTAAGGGTGGCCAGTGGGCCGGGCTCGGGTCTGGCGGGCCGGGTCCGGCGGGGTCGGGGTCGGGGCGGGACGATCCGGGGGTCGGGATCGGGCCTAGCGGGCCTAGCGGGGTCGGGTCCGGGCGGGACTGCTCCGGTCCCCGTCCCGATCCCGATCCCGTCGGTATCGGGTCGGGGCGGGGTCGGGTCGGGCTCGGGTCGGGGCGGGGCGAGCTCGGGTTTTCCTTTTTTTTTTTTTTTTAAATAACATATGTATAAAAAAAAACTCAATAAATAAAACAAGATAGTGTAATAAAAACATCCCAAGGTTTGTTTTTGTGCCTCTTATATTATTTAATAGACATATGATTTTTTTGTAATACAAATACAATTGTCTAAAATCTAAATTGCAACTTTATGGTGTTGTCCAAAAGTTGCAAATTACATAATAAAATTGCAATTAAAAAAATTACATTTTCAAAAAAATCGTTCTAATTGCTTGATGATTTCATGTGGTTCTTCGGTTGGAATAGGTATTTGTTGGTCAAATTGATCCACGTCGCTTCCACTACCTTCGGTTAAGATCTCGTTGTAGTTTTCATCATCTTCTTCGTTGATCTCCGGTTGACCGCACCTTTCCGCTCCGCTCGTATCCAATCTCTCGAATAATACCGCAATTTCCAAGTCGTCTCCGCCAATGAGTGTCTCTGTGGTCTCCTATTTGATATCTGCTCGCAGAAAAGCGCTTTCCGACGCAGCTGACGACGCTTGAATGTTCAAAACATCTCGAGCCATCATTGAAAGTGTCGGAAAGGTCTTCTCATTCCCCTCCAAAAGTATTTCAAAGAAGTCTTCTTGTCCATCTTCATTGATAACTTCTTGATACGGTACAGAACCCCGCAAAACAAAAATATCCAACTCGCTAATTTGGTTAGTAGAGGTACGGCCGCACATTCTATTTCGAGGCTTTCAATACTAGCCGCGAAACAAAGATGTCTTTTGTGAGGTTGTGTTGAAGATGAAGAAGATGGTATGGTAGCCGGTACGTTACTAGCATTTTCTTGTTGATAAAATCTATATATATTTTTGCGGTGGTGTTCTACGCTATTCAACACTTCTTCTTTAGTTTGTTCAATAGGTGGTGGGTGATTTAGATTTTTGGGACTTGGAGGTGGTAGTACTTCTATACAATCGTAAATAGTTTCAATTAGTGATTTAGTACCGTCTATTTTAATAGTAGGATTTAATACGAGAACCAATAATATAAATAGAAGGAATAGGAATAAAATATTTTTTTATTTTGACAAACATTTTTTTAATAGTGCCTTATAAGTGGTTTTTCCATATATTCACTAAGTAATAAAAATATTAGAGTTATATAAAATAACATAGTTGAAATAGTAGGATAATATATACCGGAAAATTCTTTTGTTGCTTGAAAAAATTTCTCTAAAAATACAATAAGTTCGGAAATTTTTTCCCAATCACTATCTAAAATCATATCACCGGCTTTTTATTATGAGAGTTAAAAAATAAAGTTATAGGTAATTTATAGTCATAAGCAACAAGTAGTTGCTCGTATAAAGAATTCCACCTAGTGGATACTTCTTGTGGAATTCTTCTAAAAGGTAGTCCACAATCATGACAAATTTTTTTATATTCTTTTCTACGTTGTACTTTATTACTTTTAAAAATAAAGTTTATAGCAAATTGTATTTTACTAAGAATGTCTTCAAAAAGTGATAGACCATCCTTTACAATTAAGTTATATATATGGCACGCGCATTTTATATGAAAATGGTCTCGGAAAAGATGGAGCTAAACTATTTTTTAACATTGTAATTGCGTAATTGTTATTAGAAGCGTTATCTAATGTAATAGTCATAATTTTATCGGTAATTCCGTAATAATCGCACACTTGATAAATATTTTCTGCAATAAAAGTACCAAAGTGTGCCTATCATCTATATATCTATACGCTAAAATACGTTTTTGCATAGACCATTTATAATCTATCCAATGACAAGTTACGATTAAATAATCATGGCCGTTAGTACTACGACCTATATCGGACGTGATAGATACTTTGCCATTAAAATGATATAATGAAAAACGTAAATATTGTTGATATTCATGCGCAAATTTAAATACATCTCTCTTAACGCTTGACCTAGGAAAACCGTTAAAAGCGAGGATTATATATATCTCTAATGTAATGAATAAAACCGGAGATGAAGGAAATGAAAAAGGCAAACCCTCCACAACAACTAATTTTGATATTGCTTCCCTATCTCTATGTTTGTTGTATTTAGAGCCTACAATTCCCCCCGTCATAGGGTTAATTTGACCTCCGTACTTGGTCCGGGACGAGTATCGCATGTGAACCTTGTCCCGATGGAGCGGCCGTTTGCGCACCCGGTTTTGAAGCCTGGTATTGGGCATACCTAGGCCGGATGAGCACTTACTACATGTCTAATTAAACCCCCGTCCCACCGTGACCTTTTCCGAGTTTTAAATTTTAAAACATTTTTACAAATTTTACATATGGCTACTTGATTCTCTACGTCCCTATCAAAAAATGTCCATGCATCTGATTTTAATAGTCGTTTTTGGACCTCGTCTCATACTAGGGGGAATAGGAGGTATTTCGGTTGAAGGTGCACTAGTGGGCGTGTTGTCATCAATATTAGTGGGTGTATCGTCTAGATCATCGTCTAAATTAAAGTCTTCTTGAGTTCCGAGAAAATAACTCCTCGTCTAAATCTAATGGTATTGTAGGAAAATGTTGAGTATCAACAAAATCATCATGTGTAGGAATAAGATGACTAGAAGAAGTACCCTTGCCCCGATTGCCCCTACTAGAAGAAGTCTTACCCTTACCCTTAAACATACCTCTAATTCCTTCCATTTTAATTATATGCTAACAAATAATTAAAGTAAATGAAATTAAGTGCGCTAAATAAAATAAACGAGACAATAATAATTTAATGAAGGAACGAATGTACCAAACGCCGACGTAACGTCGACGTGTAATCGAGAGGTTGAAAATTGAAACTTTGCTCGATGGAAGATCCTCAAGCTAGTTGCCAACTTCACTCCCAATTCCCAAATGAATTAATAAAATTGAATATTTAGCAAACAATGTAGAGAGATATATTGAGAAATTAGAGAGATTGTAGGAAGATTTGTGAGAAAGATGAAGAGAAAATGAGTTATTTATAGTTGAAAAATTGGGTTAAAGTGTAAATATAATAACTTATGGGTTAAAAATAAATATTAAGGGGTAGGGGGGTTGGGGGAGGGGGGGGGGCCTAAAATGGCCGTTGGCCAACGGCCATAATCTAAAATGGCCGTTGGTGCAACGGCTATTTTTGCAAAGGTAAGGTCGGGGCCGGGGTCGGGGTCGGGACGGTCTCGGGCGGGCTCGGTCCGGCGGGCTGGGGGCGGGCTCGGGTCCGGCGGGACGAGACATCGTCCCGTCCCGAGTTCGAGTCCCGCCCCGTTAATTTTTTTTTTTTTTTTTTTTTAGAGCGCGGGTCGGGACCGGGGCGGGGTCGGGACGGGGTCGGGTCGTCCCGGCCCACTGGCCAGCCCTAATCTGAAGAGTAGGCCTAGCCTTTTAGCATTTAATTTAAATAATTGTTTATTTTCGAAAAAAGAAATAAAAAGATAGCCCGTTGCACTAAGCTTTCGCTATGCGCGAGGTCCGGACCACAAGGGTCTATTGTATGCGGCATTACCTCACAAACTAATAATTTTTTGGCCCTTTACAAACTTTTGGTTGTTTTATGACCTTTGACAAGAGATCTTCATTTGTTACACATGACATAAGAGATCTAAAAAAAAAAAAAATAATCAGAAATTTGAAAAAATTATTTTCTTCCAATTCAAATTGTAAGAGGGTAATAAATTTAATTTCCTAAATTGCGAAAAAAACGACATAGGGCGTCTTAGATAATTATATTTTGATCAAGTTATATCTCAATCATATAATTTCTCAAATCTCTAGCATATTGTAGTTATTAAAATTTCTTGACACGTGAAAGGAAATTTCCAATACGTTGAATGTTTCACAAACCATATTCAAGTTTAAGACCTTTTTGTCGTAGTTGTGTTCAATACAACATTGAAGTACGCTCTTCAATAACTTACCACTCTATGTACAATTTGCAAGAAATTAGTACTCCCTTCATTCCACTTTAACGTCGGCGTCAACTCTTTTTTTTTTTTTTTTTTTTTTTTTTTTTTGACAAGGAACCCGCAGCCGCTACTCTCTCGAGTGCGCACGACAGTAAACCCCTGGACCGACGCAATAGCACTGCAAACCACGCGTCGGTTTAACCACACTTGGCAAGCCATGTGTGACAGGCTCAACCAAGAAGGTTTATGCAGGGGATCGAACTCGTGATCTTGCGGTCCCGCGCTCTACTGCTACACCAACTTGGCTACCCTTTCTACAGTCATTAGGGGAAAAATACAAGATATAATTTTCTAAAATACCTCTATTTATTAATAGATGTTTTTTGAGAATTGAGTGACATTAAAAAGGATAACTTTTATAATGTTAAGGATATAGTTGAAAACAATTGTTAACTTGATCTTGAATTACACTTACTTTTGGACAAGTTAAAATGGGACTGAGGGAGTAACAGTCTAACTAGTGTAGTAATGCTGTCAAATATCTCATGTCTTGTGCTTCATCAAAGGATTTTGGTCCAGATAACTCTCTGAAAGTCTATGAAAACTAAGATAATAGTAAAATCATAAGAAAAGATGGTCATTATCAACACTTCTTTTCCAATGCGTCATAATCAACTCCTGGTGTAGCTCTATAGAAATCTAGTGGAGTAAATTCTTAAGGATGGTGCATTTACTTGCAAGACTTAATAGTTAATCTTGTACTCTCACACAATAGTAGTACAGTTTTACATCAATGAGAAAAATGGATTTATCAAGATACTAATTTTTTTTACAAGACACTACATTAGATCTGAAACTTCTAAGTAGACCTGTCCAAGGGGACACACCCGGCCCGACCCGAAAAATCCAGGGCCAGGGTCGGCTAATAGCTGACCCGCGAGCCACCCGACCTGAAAAAATGGGGACCCGATCTTATGTAGGGTCGGGCCAGGGTCAGAATATTTTACCCGTCTAGCCCGACCCGACCCTGACCCTATTTTTTAAAAAACAATTCCGACCCTGGCCCTGTCTTATGGTTGTTTGACCGGCCCTGTCTCGAAAAAATACGCAAAATAAAAAAAATCGGATAAAACGGACATCCGAGCGCAGAGTTATGACCATTTAAAGTTTCACCAATTTACAACTACTTTCTCTCCCTACATTATGCTTCCGTGATATTAACAGAACGACTAATAATATAAAAATATAATTAATAATCAGCTACCGTTTTTATCTTTATTTTATGTCGAGCTCAATGTAGATTAGAGCAATACATATATTATAAAAACATGTTTTATATCACTTATTAATGGCAAATATATATATAATTACAAAATAAATATTAATGAAGAAAAAATAATATAAATTATATTAAAAAATTACACGGGTCGGGTAAAATATTCTGACCCTGGCCCGACCCTACATAAGATCAGGTCCCCATTTTTTCGGATCGGATGGCTTGCGGGTCAGCTATAAGCCGACCCTTGCCCTGGATTTTGCGAGTCGGGTAGGGCTGGGCGGGTCCCCGACCCGTTGGACATGTCTAATTATTAGTCGTTCTGTTAATATCACGGAAGCATAATGTTGAGAGAGAAAATAGTTGTAAATTGATGAAACTTTAAATGATCATAACTCTACACTCGGATGTCATGTCCGTTTTACCCAATTTTTTTTATTTTGCGTATTTTTTTGAGACAGGGCCGGTCAAACAGCCATAAGGCAGTTTGGCGCAACCAATTTTAAAAAAAATGTCCGTTTTCCCAATCAATTTGCGTTTCTCCCCAAATCGATTTCTAATTTTCTTTTTCTTTTTCTTTAGTCAAGATCTCACAATATACAATACATTTCAACGTCGAAATTTCGTGGTAATGTAAGGGTTAATGCCAATTTCAGTTTTGAAAATTCAATTTTTAAAAAAAAATAAAAAACTCCTCCACCCGACCCGACACTTGCCCGCCAAAAAATTCCAAAGGGTCAGGGTCAAATTTTTTTACAAAAAAATAGGGTCAAGGTCAAGCCAGGTAGGGCAAAGAGAAAGAAAAAAAAATCATCCGGCCCAACCTTTGGACAGGTCTACTTCTATGTGTCAAATTTGCATGAATAGTTTAGTAGATTGATTTTGGGTTTCTGGCTTAGTGCAGAACCCTCTCAAGGACTTGAGACTCTTGCTTTGTCTATATATGTAAAAGTTTAAGGCTAACGAGCATAGAATCCTGTGAACACATCATATTTTTGCTAAAAGTATATTCAAGTTTGTGTCGAAATGCATCCTGATACTAAACACCATTACTTTTGAAGGACTGCATTGCCATTTTCATCATCATCTCCAGAATATTTCATTCAAAACTTGAATGATTAAAAGAAACAGTTCCAAGTACATACGCACAAAACTTTACCATTCGGAGCGACACCATAGCAAAGTCAGTAAGAACTACTCCCTACTCCTATATAAGAACAATTTGCTCGGCTTTATAAATGGCCCATCATCAAATCTTCCCGCTAAAATTGAGAATACTAATAACACAGAAGATTTACAGAGTAAATGAAATGAGGAAGAAAGTAAACATATAAATTAGTTTGACCAGAAGAGTTTAAGTTTACTTCTGGAGATATTATTCACCTGCCCAACAGTGTGGTTCTTGGAAGATTGTATTGAAACATCCCCTGCCTTATCATATAGAGTCATATATAAATCTACAGGCTCCCGACATGATCACGAGCTCTTTCTCTTGAAAAAATCAGTCTCATGTCCCCTTAGAACCAAAAATCCTTCCTTTAGCAAATGCAAGCTTTCTTTCTATATTTTCGCCAAAAACCAAAATTCAATAATTACCACCTTCCGATGTGCAAACAGCAAAGTGGTCCAAATGTGTAAATTTTTCCTAATAAATCCAACCACTTGGATCCCAGATCTACAAGGAAGCAAATTACTCATGACAGCAGCAAGCAGCCAGTTGACTGCTTAAACCTTTCAATTATTTTTTATGGAACAGCGCTCGATCACCTCAAGCTACTCTGGACCTGCACGAAACAAGGGGCAAGGGGGGTCGACAGAAGAGTTGCTCAAGCATGCCTTCCTCTATATGCAAAAAAAAAATGACCATGTGGTAATTGGTTTCACTATTTGTCTTCAGAAAACATTTACTCATACATCATCTAAGATAAAAGAATATCATGGCACCTATACCTCAAAACTACATTACATGCAACAATTTGATTGGTTAACGACTGCAGAAGAATCCCAACTTATCCTAATTTTCCAACGAACACCAATATCCGGGAACAAGGAACAAACAAAACCCAAAGAGTTTTCCAGTTTACTAGGTTTTAGGTTTTTGGCAAGAACACCACACGTGCACAGAGAGAAGGGGAGAAAAGAGAAAGGTTCTCTCATGTAAGTTGAGGCAATTATACCTGATAAAAGTAATCAAATAGCCAATAATCACAAGATGGAAGGAGAGAAAGAGTTAGTCAGCAGATCCGTTTAAAGTCCAGGCAGGGGTTTTGATTCTTTTAGATTTGAAGGGAAGCAGGGAGCATATAGCAATGTCCATTTGCAAGAAAAAGACGCAAATTCTCAAAATTTTAGTCAATGCAGCAAACCATTAAAGCAAAAGCAGACAAGTGTGAATTTGCTTGGAGGTCAATTAAAGCGTAGGTAGTAATGATGATTGCATCTCTGAGATATATAGGACAGTGCTCCTGACTAAGCTTTTTGGTTTTGTTTTGTCACAAACTCAGGAGGTGGAGGTGAAATTATCAGATGTTTGCAGATGTAACCAGGAAAAACAATTAGAACTCACAATCAAACTAAACCAAATAAAGCTAAAGTCACCACATAGCATCACCCAAAACTGCCTGCTTTTCAACAACCTGTCACTCAGTGACTAACCAGTAACCAACTCCAAATCACAACCAACCCGCTGGAAATCCTCAGCCCCAAAGCAAAAATAGAAAAAATTGAAATGTAAAAAGAGTAGGGGGGCGGGGGTGGACAGTATAAAAAGCCAAATACAGAACACAAAATAAGTACAGACAAGAATAATGAATATACCTGATAAATATAATCCTATCACCTGCTCGTCAACACCCGGTAGTTGAGGACAAGGTCTTCAGGTTTCTTCCATATATACGCACGGACAGTCGCTAAGCTCATATCAGGGGATAAAACCTGTTAAAAGTACAAAAATAGTTCATTAACCAGGAACCAGAATGAGCAGAAACGACATGTTACAAATTGACCAATTATCTAGCCACGTCCCCAACATACACAGATTGTGTGCAGTCCTAATGCTAAAATTTGACATCCATGCTTCCATACAGCACAAAAATGAAATGGAAAAAAATTTATGCTTAACCAGCTATACATCCCACACAATACAAAGCAGAATCTGAACTTGCTTGGTTACTGCACAAGATCTCTATGGATGGCTTAAGCTTTTGCCAAGGCTTCAGCCCAGTCCGAAATAAGCCGTCTCCTCCAATAGTTGGGTGTGTCACCTGTCCACCAGGCGCTCCAGCAGTTCCATCAGAGCTTATGCTATCCAGTGGTTTCTCAAGAACCATCTTTTCTATAACATAATTGATGACCTGAAAAACAAATCAGTGTAACTTTGTCATATTCATCCTCTACAAAATGGAGGTTGAGAAACACAATTGAGTGTTGAGAATTTGCACATCTACTAATTGAGAACCAGTGTAGGCTGCTATTTATCATGATCCACATATACTGCACTGAAAAACACTAGAAATATGTCCATAGGCACCACAGTGACAAACGATTGCTTGTAGAGACTCTAATTTTTGTTTGTATTAAGATTAAAGCTTGTAGCCTGATCACTGAAACTAAACAGCCACAGACATTATAGGCTGCAGTTGAGGGATATAATGTCACATTAAAAACACCATCTCCAACAGGAACAATTTCTTGATGAACGTGTTAGGGCTTTCTACAAGGAGATAATTTATCCACCGCCTGAAGCTCCATCACACGTCAAGTAATAAGTGAATGATCATGTGGCCTATCAAGAGGTCTAAAGTATTTAGGCCATTTCTTAGATTTCCATTCCACCAAGGTTTGGACCACACTTATAACAATTGCATTAACAACCGTACTCCAAATTCGCAGAATAACCAGCACATCAGTATTGTTTCATTGGATCAATAAGTTGTATAATCACCCAATAAAATAGTTGGTGTATGACTTCCATTATTGTTGACAACGATTCAAGGCAGATATTCATCTTTCTCTCAAGAACACAGGTGTTACCAACCCATATAGATGCTTCAGTTCAGTTAGTTCATTGTCATATTCCTCCAGTATATCTTTGAGTTCTTTACAATGTAAATGCATGGAACACAAGAAATAAGGGGTCAGGATCGTTCAAGTGTCTTGGTAGCATGCATAACACAGCAAGTGACTTGGTAGCCAACGAGGGTCACTGCAGATCACCAGAATACTGACTCCGCCACAAGATTCAAGGAAAAGATGCTTACTTTGTGAATTCTTAATATGCGAGGCGCACTCAGCTTTCCTTGGGTAAGGATCTGGATGGTAGAACCCTCACATGGATGCAAGTAGAAGCTACATCTGCAAACCCATTAAGAAGAGGGGAGAAAATGGTCATGGAAAAGTGACTGTGCACATAAAGGAAGATTAAAATGAGTTTTTCAAGCATTGCTGCAACTCAAAAGAGTTAACAGAAATGTAAACGCCTCCAGAAAGACTTCCTTTTAATTCTAAACAAGTTCTCTACAATTTCAACATGGAAGTAGAGCACTGTGAAGAAAGTAGAATGCAGTTATATTGAAATATTACTTGGTATTTTCCCTGGGAGGCAACCGATTGTTCATCACACAATCCATTACCCACCATGGCATGTCTTTTTCATCTTCGGTTCCGTCTAAGTCGGAAATCTTTTTCCTCCATGGACCACTTTGAGAACCCTCAGTAATAATTGATGGAGGGGATGCTGCTGAAAATTCAAAGGGAGGATATACTGCAGCATCATTGTCAGCATTACCGTCCACTTCAATTCTTGATGCAGTCAGATTCCTTATAGGTACATCCTTTCCAGGTGGGGCTTCCCCATTGGATAAAGCTTGAGATCCAAATCTGTGCTTTCGTTTGGTTAACCAATGAGCTAACAGCCCTTTAAGAGTTTCTCGTGCCAAATTAACCTAAGCATTAAAAAAGCCAGTCACAAAATTTAGTTCATCTATAGAAGAAATCTACAAAAAATTTATCATGTAAATGATAAATCAGGAAATTATTTTGTAAAAGAAAAGATAAATTAATTAACAATAATAAAATAATTATAATCATATCAAGGAATTGGGTGTCTTCAATCTACTGTTAATATTTCTACAAGGAACACCATCTGCTATAACACAACTCCCAGAACTAGTTAAAACATCACAACTGAAAAGGTTGTGTCTTTGATACATTCCTTTTTTTTTATGACAAGGGAACTCACAACCACTACCCTTCGGGTGTGCACAGGGTAAACCCCGCTCATGTGCAATAGCCCGCAAACCACAAAGAAGAGATAACTCGCACTAGGCAGCCCCGTGCCACGAGCTCGAACCAGAAGACAAATCCCCTGCGGCAGGGGATTTCAAACCTGAGACCTCCATTATGGAAGCCCCAAGCTCAACCAACTGAGTCACCCTTGCGGGTAATTACAACAACAATAAGTATTGATGCCTAAATCCCAGTGTTATCAAAAGCGAAAAGCACAAAAAGCTCTAAGGTCAACTGGGGCTTTAAGCGCAAATAAAGTGTGGGTTTTAGTGAAAAAAGACGCAATGGTGCAAAACCTTCTCTTCCATGTGTTTTTAGGTCTACCTCGTCCTTTTTTAATATCGTCGATCATTAACTTGACTAAACCATGTTACAAAGCCTTCTCTTATTTTACCATTTTTATATATGCTACATGCACCCTTTTTTATACCCGAGAAATCCCCGAGAGCCAGTGGCGGCTTGGCGCACAGTTAGAAACTCGGTGGATAATGAGCCTACCTTCTACCCTTCTCCACTGAAACACAAGAGTATTCATCTACAGCAGGGTTTGAACCTCAGCTACTTGCACCGTATATCAAATGTGATCAGTTATATTATCATTCCATTTTATTGAGTGGGTAGATTGATATTTAGACAGGGTAGCACATTTTCTCTGTTTTTTTTTATATGGGGAGGGAGAGTGGTACTGTGGTAGGAGATGATTTGTTGAGTGGTTAGGAATCACAGAAATATGCAACTTAGCCATGGAGTAAGATATCTTAGAGACAGTGTTTCCATTCTGTAGGGAAGGAGGACCTACTGAATAAGTCTCCAATCAATCGTAGGCGGGTGAGAAAATTGATTTGCCTCTTTCATTTAGTGTTCATTGTCGAATCGGACGCTTAACCCCCGCCCCCAACTACGGGGGAAGTCACAATTTAACTTCCTGCCTTGACCTAGGCCTCACATCGATCATTTTGTCCACTGAACTCATCATAACCCTTCCAATCCTTAGTTCATGGTGGCAACTTCACCCCGTGAAACTTGTAAATTAATATTAGAAAGACAGGTGTCAATTCTCTGAACAGATGGTCAACAAAAATAACAAGATCAGCGAAGTGATTTATGACTATCCCAACTAGAAGAAACAGGGAAGATGAGATCTAAGTTGTATACATGCATAAACTTCCCAAAGAGCTAGTAATTTCGTCTTCATCTGGTAAATAGTCCTTAGCCCAAACAAAAACATTTTTAGTAAACCATTCTACGACCTGTAAGCTAGTATTGACATCCAATTGAAGCTAACCAGAATATCTACTAGGTGTATATGCTAGGTCTATACAAGTGTAACTTATCAAAAATTTCTACAACCCGCAGAAGAAATAAAAATAAAAGAGAGTACAAAATAAAATGCATGGAAACATCCAACCGCTGTTCTTAAAGAAATCTTCCAAATGGAAGCTAATTAAGATCTGAAATATCTAAAAATTCGGACCTGAAAAATTCAGGCTTGACAAATGAATAATGAATTACACAACAAATGTAAAGCACCAAAAATAAAAAGAATTAGTCAAATCGCCTATCTCTAACAAAGTTGGATTAATCGATCTAATAACATATTTTTACACAAACTTTGATGTGTACTAACTGGACAAAAGGAGTGAGATGCCATGTCTATACTTATTAAACTTTGTTCAGCATTTCATCTTGAAGTACTTAAGAAAAACAGAAGCTAACGTGCTAGTTCCTGTAAAACAATCTTCTTTGGCATTCAATCTTGAAAAATAACCAAAGAAAAACAGAAGCCAAGAGACTATATAATTCAAGAACCAGAAGAGAGTAATGGGAATAAATGAAAGTGAATTTAGGAACCAAGCAGAAAATTGAAAATAAAATAACTCTATCAGTAAATACCTTGTCATCTTCAGGCTTCCCTGGAATGTTGAGGTCAGCAGAGTACATCTCAGCAGAAAAGCATTGTGGCGTATCCAGATGTACAGCCAAGCTTCCAAGCCTAGTGTCCACGGTGAACCATGCAGGGATGCTCACCTGAAGAGGCAGATAATATCAGAAGAAAAATTATATGTGGAAGTTGGATAATTCTACAAAGATATTTACCATCTCAAAAAGTTCTTCTTTCTTCTTCTCAAATGAAACCTACATTTGAAAAATAAACGGTGAAAAGAAGTTAAGAGGACACATTAAGAGGCAGAAGGTGAAAATTGTCATAATTCAAAGAAAATTAAGTAAAAGTGTTCGCTCAAAACATGCCATTGTAATTTAGCACGCCACTTGAAACATTACATTCTAACCTCTCTATAGTTCTGAATCACAGTGCCTCTAGTGATCTCCCACAACTTCAGTGTACCAGCAGTATCCTTTAAAGACACAATCCATTATCAGGTACAGAATCATAAGCTTTAAAGACAGTTTAACCTCATTAAGAACAATAAGTCATAAGCCACACGGGTATAAAAGCAAAACAAACTTACCTTAGTCAGGACATGTCTTCTGTTGTTTAAAATCTCATGCTGCACTATTCCTGGAGTTCCAGGAATGCTAAGAGATGGTTCTTTATAAACAGGCACCTACATTATTGGCCAATTGTGAGTTTTCAAGATTTAAATATGTAATGAAAGAAAGAGAAGAGAATTTAATTTGGAAGGGGGAGATAGATGGTTCCTACTCAGTGAAGTCATGTTCCTGCATGCTAGTAAAGAAGCCAACCAAGAAACTTATAAGTCATGGAGAAAAAAAGTTTATAAGTGATGGAAGAAGGTTTGGAACTCTAAGGCACCAGTGGAAGTAATGTGCTTTGCATGGCTAGTTATTAGAGAAGCTTGTCTAACTCAAGACAACTTGCAAAAGAGGGGCATAAAACTAGTCAGCAAATGATTTCTACGTGGAGGAGAATCCGAATCAAACAAACATCTTCTTTTGCATTGTCCTTTCACTTCTCAGATTTGGCATATGTTCTCCAATTTTTTTAACCTGAAAAGGATCATGCCTAATTCACCTGCTAATCTGTTACTATGCTGGCACAAAAAGGGCTTATCTAAGAAACTGAAGAAGGCTTGGAGCTCCATACCTGCATGCATTTGGAAGGAAAGGAATGCAAGATGTTTCGAAGGAAACAACAGCTCTGTATTGAAGATGAGGTCTCATTGTATGCTTTTGATTTCCTTTTTGTGTAAGTGGAGTCGATAAATATGTCGAACCCCTATTGCAGCATCAAATCTTTTGTGTAGCTTAATTTTTCTGGGGTTTCGATCGTTTTTTATTTTATTTTTTTGCTTTTCCCTCCCTTTTTGGATGTAATCACAGCACTTTCTTAGTGCTGGTTTTTGACATCAATGATACTTGCCATTTCCAAAAGAGAATTAGGGATGAATTGCTTGAATATTCCATCAAGCATGTTGGAGTTTAAATAGTGTTTACAAGTAATCCTAAAGAGGAAAAGAAAGTAATTCCAGTTCCTAATTACATAATCATAGGGATTCAAGACATTTTCCATTGCAATAAGCTCTTGCAATATATCAACAATTTTCTGACAAGGAAACCTCCCTAATTCTCAACACTAAATTGCTATGCTGTATTTGTGGGTGAACGTTGTAATGATTAGGGATATAGAGTTAGAAACTTAGTATATAAAAACTCAAAATCCAGACATATCCTTCATGCGTTCACTCGTCAAACAGAAACCAGTTTCCAATTCTCATAAGCAGCTCATCGTTAAAATGCATCCTTTCACAAGAGGAAGCCAGAAATAGCAGCTATCTTGGAACCCCATAGATCAATTAGAAATATGTTCCAAGAATCTTAGCGGTAACATCAGCAAAGGATATAAAGGGATTGAAACTCACAGGTGTAGATCCTTCTAGAGAGACCCTTGCCCTGGAAAAGGACAAGTTTCCAGCCAAGAATGAGCCCCCTCTTTGGAAAACTTTCTGGGGATTACGCACTTCTGCGGGCCACCTATGTACAGATGAATCAGTTGTGGCCACCCAAATGCTGTCATCATGCAATGCTAACTGCAAAATGGGGTGTTCCTTTGTGCAGAGCAATACACTCTCCCTTGTTGACAAATCTGTCAAGTACAACTGCAAGTGCAAACAAGATTTAGCAAGGAAACAGTGGCTATGAAAGAACAGAAGTCCAGGGAGGAGGAAGAGTGAGAGACAAAACCATATGGGATAAGTTGTATTAAGCTCACTTACAGAGAGGTCTCTCCCACCACTATAAACATGATTAAATGTAGGTGTGCTAGCAAGTGACCATACAGAATCTGTATGCACAGCATAAGAATGCACACATCGCTGCTGACCTAGATCCCATAGTCTGAAATGTTGGAGGTAAAGTGAAGTTTCTTAATCAGATGAAAAAAGACAAAACAAGCGTGAACAGAATATGTGATTTGAAAAAAATGGATAACCTCTTATCACAGAACAATGTAAATGGTGGAACCAAGCTGTCTACTACACTAACATGAACTTGACAGAATCTAAGGATTCAACCCCAAACCACCCACCACGCCAAGGGAGCCATTGTATATGGAAACAAAGTAATGGAATTATCAATATTTACCTAATCATGGAATCAGAAGATCCAGATATGCAGAACCTACAAAAATGGAGGATTAGACCCTTATTTAAAAGAATTACAAAGATGGGAGGATAAGACCATTATTCAAAAGAACTCAATAGGTCGCACTAACCATACACTGAAGGCAGTAAAGACCGCCCCAACTAGTACAGGAACTCAAGCCAAAAAACAAAACATCTAGATATGGTTACAAATGTATATCTCTACAGTTACATAGAACATCGATCAATAATGTAACTTTATGCTGGGGAAAAAGAACAATATTTGCTCAAATGTTTGAAAATATCTCGTTATCCATTAAGCGGAGGAAATCTTATTTAAAAAGCATAAAACATAAAGATTAGGTAAGCTCCCAATCTGGCAAGAACGGACTAAGAGGGTCAGCTACCCAGGATATAGCTAGCTCTTTTAGGTACTTGAATATTGCCTAATTGTTCGGGTCCATTTATGGTTATTGCTTTAGTTTTTAGTTTTTTTTTTTTTTTGATGACCGAGAAATCCGTCTGGGACCAACCCTTAGGACCAAGCGCAGCATTCGAAACTAGGGGATAATGGGCCCACCCCTCTACCCTTCACTTATGTTGGTTTGGAGGAGATCTCTACTTTTATGTTCTCAAGTTTTCAACTAACATACTGCAACTAATACTAGGTTAAACAAATCTATTATAATCAGTAGCATGTGCTTGTGACCCAAGTGGGAGCATTGAAGTGATGAGACAAAATACAGTTTCCTGACTTAAAGTGATGTTTTTTCATAAGAAACAGTGGGACTCATGCACTATCCTTAGGGTGTTTGCCCCTTAACGCTTTACGCCTCAGTGTATTCGCCAAAAGTATGCCCTAAAAATATCTTGTACATGCTTTCACAATAGATTGTCCATCCTGTATGCCTTAGAAAAACTTACTTTAAATTTTATTTCAAGTACTTGATTATAAATTATATAGTATCTTGTTCTATGATTAAGGATTTGCGATTATTATGTACATATGTTATTATGCCTAGACAATTAAATCAGCTTTTGCAATTACTTTTCCTTTTGAAGTACAAAATTTTCCATATTCTATCTATACTTAATTGTTATTTTAGTTTTTACCATATTAAAACTTTGTGAGGCTTACACCCTTCCCATGATAGGTAAAACATCCCCCGCCTTTTCAAAACTTCTATTAAAATCTATCCTCAGCAATGCTTAACCAAAGTGTATTAACTTCAGATCAGCTGGAAGCAATGGTATCTTAGATGAACAAAGAAAAATGCACCTTGAGCTAATAACCTAGTCAAAACACCTTCATAGCATCATTGGTTTATTCAACATACCTGCCAGTGGAATCTAGCAGTAGAGCCCTAATATTATCTGTATGACCTTTTAGCTTCATGGTCTTGGAACCACTTCTTGCGTCCCAAACGCGCACAACCTAGAAGAAAATCAGAACATTGTCATACACAGATTATTTGCTAGTAGGCTAACTGCGCATTCCATAATATTAAAAACTAACCTAACAAACAGAAATATACCTTCTCAGTACCACCAGAAACAAGAAGGGATCCACTCTCATTCATTGCCAATGCATATACTGACTCCTTATGGCCTTTTGCAGTCACAGGAATATATGCTTGAGACTGGCTCTGCAAAGAAATGTTATTGCTCGAACCGATAGGACGGATTCTTGACATGGGCAATGAACTTCCTGAACCATTGACACCATTTGAACAATCTTCTTCGGTGGCATCACCGGACTTGGATGTTGGAGTAAGTGCAGCTTCAAGATCCCATATGAAAACCTCACCACCAAGACCAGCAGATGCAATAACATTGCTCTATTATAATGGTAACAACATCAGAAATTACAGGCAATTAAACTCACATTAAACCCGAAAGATTCAACCAGAGTTTCAGCATAACTTTGATTCATTAAATGATTTAAAATACTAAAAGATTTTGCAGAAAAGTTGTACATTTTTTTCTGCTGAAGCAAGGCTGGTGACGTAATCAGAGTGCTGCCGGAGTGTCTTAATACAAGATCCCTTAGATAAGCCATTCCACACCTAATGATCCACACAATTTTTTCAGAACAAAAGAAATTCCCAAATTACTTTATATAGAAACTGTAAAACTTGCACTTTATACAATAAGAGATTCAAAAGAGAAGTAAAACCTTGACAGTGGTGTCTGAGGAGCATGACACTAATGTGTTACTACCTGTAAGAACTGCATCATTTACCTGCAGAAATATTGAGCACCAAAAACAACTTAACGCTAGTGATATTTATAATAAATGTGATATAAAGGGTATAGTTGCATCACCAAGTATTAATTTAGCCATTTAAAGGACAAGTCAACAACACATCCTGGTATGTGCACCAGGTTGGAAGGTTTGCTCATCTAAACCACAGAACTCCATGCCAAAATGGAGCAACTGCGGACACTAGGAACTAATACTTGGTGATCGTACCTGAAGACGAATAAATCTGGCCAATACAAATGTTCTTCTTGAGTAAATTTTTTAGAAAGTAGATGTAATTAAGCCTCAGCAGGAGCCCAGGGAAATACAATTAGCAAGGCAGACAGGAGCAGTACCCAATCGACATGTGACTCAAATGTAGCAGAGCAGGTAGCACCATCTTCAGCCAATGCCCATCTTTTTAACGTGCCATCTCTACTGCCAGTAAATAGGTAGTCACATCCATCAGTTGCTGATGACTTCAATACGGCCAAAGAATTTACACCTGCACAATGCTGTAAAGAGAAAAATGTAGTGAACCAAGGGTTAGAAATCATTTAATAGAGATGAAATGTAACTGAAACTCCTCTATTTCAACCACCTTATATTAAATATGTAGTACATCTTCATCTATCATTCCAATCTCCTAGAAGAGTAAACCTAGATATTTAAATTTATTTGTCTTTAGGCACTATAATCCCGTCTAATCACATATCACCTTAATTTTTTTGCTCTTGTATTACTACTAATTATCGTAAAACCCTTGCTCTTCGGGGTGCTTCTTGGTAGTTGTATCTTTTGGTTGATTCCCTTGCTAATTCCATAAATTAACACAACATCATTGGATGCGTCATAGGACCTCATCCTATGCATATTATTGGTTACTCAAAACTAGTTGGGTAAATTCCTTTGTGCATCCTCTCACTGCTCTCACACTTGCAATTGTTCCTTCATACATATCATTTATTACATCTACATATTTATATGAATTCATGTACTTTTCAAGCACCCACCAAAAGACTTTTCTTGGCACTCTATCATATGCTTTGCCATATGCAAATGAATATTACATTGATGTTCATCTAGGTCTTCTTACAAATTCCTATCAATCTTCTTAACCAAAACTATATCCTTTTCATAGATCTACTCGGCAGAAATTTAAATTGGCTTCCTATCATCCTTGTAATGTCTTTATACTCTATATTTTCTTTTTCTAAGTTACTTGTTAAAGTGCTTCTGATTTATGAATTGTAATAACCGGAGTAGTACAGAGGTTAGGATTGCACATAACTGAGACCTTTACAAACATGCAGTGAAACGATGAGCAATCAGGTCTACTATTTATTAAGTTATGAGTGCATAAACTGTAACTTCCTCTTTTTCATCTGTCTTTGAGCCGAGTGTCTAAAGGGGAGCCTTGGAACAACGGTAAAGTTGTCTCCGTGTGACCTATAGGTCACGTGTTCGAGCCGGGGAAGCAACCACTAATGCTTGCATTAGGTTAGGCTGTCTACATCACACCGCCTGCGGTGCGGCCCTTCCCAGGACCTACTAACACGGGATGCTTTGTGCACCGGGCTGCCCTTTTTTTGTTGAGCCAAGGGTCTCATGGAAACAGCCTCTCTACCTTCTCAAGGTAGGGTAAGGTATGCGTACACACTACCCTCCCCAGACACCACTTGTGATCCCGTTGTGATCCCTTATGGGATTACACTGGGTTAGTTATTGTTGTTGTTGTTAGTGCATAAACTGTAACAAGAAGTAGGGTAAGAAAGATGGTGTAGGAGGAGAAAGCAAAGGGTGAAATTCAAGCCTCACAGCAACTGTTCTTGAGGAGCATCCTAAAGAAAAAATGCATCAAAACATCTTAAGGTCAAAAGGAAGTTCATTTACTGGAGTAAAACAGAGGGAGCATAAAAAGACAAACTTCAATTTCAGGGGAAAAATAAGCCACGACTTCCCTGTTCATTTTTTATGAAGTAAGTGAATTATCACTAAAGAGCCTCCAGTGGATGTACATATCACAAAAGGAGAGAATTGTCAGTCCAGAACACAACCTCCCTATTAACTTGTCCAAACGTACCATTAGATGCAAAATACACACTAAGTCCAATAACAATGTCTGCCATATTAGTCAAGTTTAAACTTGAGAACGCAAGCCTAATTCAGAAGACTTGTAAAGAGCAGCATAAACTTCACGACCACTAACAAGGTCTCAAGACACTATGTATTGGGACTTCTTCAACTTAAGCTAAAAGTGACCTGGCTTCACAAGTTTCCGCTTCTTTCTATTAAAATAAATTAATCGTATGCACTGCACCATTACTCTTATTCTCTTCTTTTCTAAAAGGTTTGTTAGTGATGTATTTTCTTTCCGTGATTACTGTGAAACCAACATTAAGTTCTTTTGCGGACAGTATTTTGGCACATGATATCTCAACAAAATTATTCTCCCTGCTACTGTCGTAGCTCATCGTATGCAGAGCAATCAAAAGATCCACAAAGTGAAGGAAATAATTTAGAGATGTGTTCAGAAAAGTATATCGGAAACAACACACTCAGACTTCAAACAATCATAATTTCCACTCCGCTAGGTCCAGCTTTTGGGCTATTGAGAACAGATAAATAAAACATAATGCACATATAAAGAGAAGAACAAAAGTAACGGAACCCTAATTTATACACAAAAGAGGACAGCTTTCCAACAACCAGTCAGTCACCTTAGTGTCATCGGCATCATTCAAAACATAAGTCAACCTCTTCTCCTTCCTAGGCCGAACAGAATTGGACGTGTTTCCTGCACTTGCTACACGGTGCATTGCAGAAATCCCTAACCAAGAAAAATGTTGACATATCAATATTCTGTTAGAGGGGGAGAAATCTCTAATCACTCTCAAACCCAAAAAGGGAAATCTTTAATTCAGACAGTAAAAAATATCCAAAATTCTCATCAAGAACTAACCCACAACTCACAACAACTCTGTTCAAAGCATATTCTAGCCTAAGCATTTAAGCTCAACCTCAACGTTTCTCCACAAGCAAAGAAAAAAAATAACTTTTATCAGTTTCCATAAACACCCAAAGTAATTAACCATGAAAACCCAAAATATTTGTTGTCATATTTTCTTGATACCATGCATTTTATCATGCTAGTTGTTCCCCCTTCCCCCCCTGCCTTTTCTTTCGAGCCAACGGTCTACACGAAACAGCCACTCTACCCCACAAAATTAGGGGTAAGGTCGGCTTACATCCTGCCCTCCCCAGACCCCCAACTTGTGGGACTACATTGGGTATGTTGTTGTTGTTGAACTAGCTCAACAACTCATTACAAGAAAACCCAATTCAAGAAATATCATGATCAATCAAGAAAGCAATTGTTTACTCAATTTGAAATAGAACAGAATCGGATCAAATAACAGGAAATTTTCCATTTATAGACAAGTCAAAGACTTAAAAATCATATACGTATCTAAATTCAGATACCCAAAAACGAATAACGTTGTGGGGACTGTTCGGATTTGGGAAAAACAAATACATGAAGATTATAGAGATAGGAAAACCAACCTACTTCATTAAAATCTGCACAAAAACTGAACCTTTCCGACCCTTTTTTTTTTTTTGTTTTCGATACAAATTGTTTAATTGGATTTCAATTAGGGGTACTCTTCTTCGTCTCTCCGCTGTTGAGACTTGAGAGTGATAAATATGGGTGTGCTAGTCTCTGTTGAGAGGTGTTTGTTTAGTGCTTTCAATGCTTTGGGATGAACTCATCTTCCTTCAGAGCTTCCAATTTCTTTTTTTTCTTTTGGGTCATTTGACCACTTATTATTTTTAGACCATTCAAGTTATAACATTACTCTTTCAACTTTAGAGGAGGTTGTGTTCATGATTTAAAAAAATATTTAGTTTGTTTACGCGCCCCTTGAATAATAAATTGTATGATTTCTGAATAATAGAAGATTAATAGTAGCAATTATTTGCTTTGTGTAAATCTTGAGAGTTATAGAATAATAATGTGTCATATAACACATTTTATATGTATCTTGAAACACTGACGTTATTTTCATCAATAAGGAATATATTTCTATAAGTGGATAAGTGCTAGTGTTAACTAAACTATAATCGTCACTATATGTTTATGAATAGTATTTTGAAAATATAATAACTGGGATCTATTAAAGCTTCCTCCCAAAAACTTTCTTAAATTTTAACATATAGAAGATCACATGTTTATAAAAATATACAATCTCTTTTATAATATTTAATTAACGAACCATATCCTCATCAATGTCAATGACACCGCATGATAATAAAAAATGAATAGATATGAAATATAATGAAATAGATAAAGCATAGTAATTTCTTCCAAAATTTAAAGAGAGCATAATCAAACTTTATTATGGATCAAGTGGATTCTTTACGATTTGGATAGAAAAAATAATTTTACATTTATCACTCATGTGTTATTTAGATCTCTTATAAAAAAAATAACGAAAAGTAAAAATAAATTTATAAATAACTACAAAAGTATATCTTCATTTTTTTGCACGTGTTTCTGTTCATTTTAAGTTTTGCCCCTCAAATTAGTGATCTTTAATTTTTGTCCCTACTTCTCATTTATGAAAATTTGTGGGCCAAAACATCCTTTCGATCATCTACAAAATCAAAGATTCATGTTCAAAACCAAGCTCAATAAAAAAAATCGCAAAAAAAAGGTTTCGCGCATAAGTTCTGTAGTTATAAGTTATGCCTTAAGGCATAAGTTCTGTAGTTCTGGATTCGAACACATCTTAGTCAAAAAAAAATCGCAAGGCAATGTCTTAAGACATACATAACTTATGTATAACTTGTCCGAATGGACATGGTTTGCTCTGAAACTTTGTATTGCTTTTTTAATTATTTTGAAGGGGTTCGAAATCAGAATTTCAAAGGTATTTTTAACCATTTTTAGAGATGAATACAAAATTTTAAAAATAACAATTTGAAGGGGAAAACTAAAAATCACCCCGAAATAGTGGCATTTGTGCGAATCTCTAATCTTTTGAATTCATTGGGCCGACTATCCTCAATTGGAGGTAGGGGAGAGCATGGGTACAGGGTACCCAGATATCCGAACGGAACCGACACTAACGGGTAGGTTCCGGGTAGATATATTATAAAAACGGGTAGGGTCCGGGTAGTAAAAATAGGAACCGATCAATGTCGGATCCGATTCCGGCAAATAGAGACAGGGTACCCAGACCCGGAACCTATAAAATATTAAATATTTTTACTTTTTTGAGAAACATTTGGATCACTTTTAACTTTCTCCAAAATTGTGTTGTTGCACGCCTGCACATTGATTTTCCCCACCCCAAGACGCAAATATTTCAGCTTTTTCACCCCTTTATTCTAGAATGCTCTTTGTGCACTAAGAGAAAACACCCAAAACTTTCTCAATAATAATGACGTTTTAGCTAAACCACCGAGCTTCATCGTCGTCGTCGTTGAAGCTTTCTCTCAAGTACTTTCATCGTTGTTGTCGTTGAAGCTTCACCTTTGCCTCTTTCTCTCCCTTGATTGTGTTCACGTCGTTCATAAAATGCATCTGAGTTCATATCTAACTCTTCAATTTCTTTTTAATATCCTATGCTTCTGTTCTATTTCAGGCGATACTCATCTTCAATCTATATTGCTTTTTTATTTGAAATGTAAATCTATTTTTAAAATTTGTGTATATATTTTTATAGCTGTGAAGATGAAATTTAGGGATTTACTAGTATAATAAAGCTTTTCTTTTTTATCGAAGAGCTTATGAACACGAAAATAAGTTTAATTCTGATATTTTCAAATTTATTTTGAAATCAACACGTTCAATTAATTGAGTGTCAAATTTGGCTTGCAATTTTAGGTTTTGGTTACAGAATTAGCTTTTCTACAATGAATAAGCTTTCTAAATCTTCTTATAAGGGTACTAAAAACACTGATTGCACGCTAAAAAATCACTAGATGAAATTATTTTAGAACTCTTTTTTATTCTCATAGGCTAAAAAATTATTGCTTAATCTGTGTTTTTTTATGTACAGGGTATCCGGGAACCTACCCGGAACCGCAGGGTCCGGGTAGGTTCCGGGTAATGATTGCTACGGGTAGGTTCCGGGTAGTAAATTTAGGAACTGATATTTTACCGGGTAGGGTCCGGATAGTTAAAAAACGTTAGGGTATCCGGACTCGCTCACCCTAATTGGAGGTTCTCAAACCTTATTGTCAATATGATACTTTAACCCTAATTTTAAATATGTAAAAGTGCACGTGGTTACAAACAAGGTGTCACCCCAAAAATCATTAGAGTAATGCTATTTTTATAACAATGTTTAAAAGATCCTTAATTATAGTAGTTGTTAAAATGGGCTAACCAAACTTGGCCCAGCTTAGCCTAACCCTAGAAGGTTCATGAAATTTCATAGGTTACGATGGGTCTCACTTTAATATTACTATTAGCGAATATTCTCAATATATTCCCCATATATTGTGTAATTATGAGTATTGTATATTTATGGTATATTAGGATCCTTACTGTATTGAGATTTCACATTGTACACACTATATATATTTTGTAATAATGAGAAGACTCCCAATGGAGATTATTACAATCTTACATGGTATCAAGAGCCAAATCCTAAACCCTAAGTCTTTTCTTCTATTTTCGCCGCCCCCCTAGGTTTTCTCAAACCACCGGCGACCACCACTCTTTGGCCAAGAAGACACTTTTTATTTTTCTTTGTTCTTCTTTGTCTTCTTTCTCCTACTTTCATAAAACTAATCTACTCTAATGACTCCTCCCACAACTTCCACAACTGCCTCAACATCATCATTTGTCACCCCTGCCATACCAAAATCATCATTTTCACCCTATGTTCATCCAACCCTCACCGTCACCAACATCAAGAACTTCATTCCCATAATTCTTGATCAAGAAAAAGGTCAGTATTCTCCATGGGTTGAACTTTTTCGTATTCATGCATGTGTCTATAACGTGCTTGACCATATCGTCGACTCTATGACTCAACATGGCGTCGTCTAGACGTCGTTGTCAAACAGTGGATATATAGAACTATCTCTCAAGACTTGCTCCTTACTATAATGAAAATTGGCGCTTTGGCTCATGATTTATGGATTTGGTTAGAGGAAATTTTTCAAGATAACAAGCACACTCGTGTTGTGTATTTGGAAGAACAATTTAATAATACACCCCCTGAAAAATTCTCTAACATGTCCAATTATTGCAAGCGGTTGAAACTAGTGGCGAACCAATTGTCCAACGTCGACACACCTGTTTCCGAAACAAAGATGGTCCTACAATTAGTTGCATGCCTACCAAAAGGTGATTACGACATTTTAGCCACAATGATACAACATGTTGATCCGTTACCCAGTTTCAACAAGGCCCGCTCGTAATTATTGTTGGAGGAAACCCGACTTGCAAAACAGGACGAGCATAATCAAAAGGCGTTGGCAGTCGAAACGTCTCCTCAAATACCATCACTGCCGGCCCGCCTCCACTGTCGAAAAATAATTAGCCGCGGAACAACCGCGGCGGCAGGGGATGCGGTGGTAGACGAGGTGGCAAAGGGCGTGGGAAAGGGGGTCGCAACCAACAGCAAAATCAACAGCCACATCAACCCACTCCCTATGTGAACTGGATCAGCCAGTTTCTCAATTTCAGAACGGGAACTGGGCCAATTTCCATGCACATGTCTCGGCCCAATTCCCTTTCCCACACAGGGGAATATTAGGCTTGGTTCCAGCAACTCGGACAGCCCAGTTTCAGCCATACCAAGCCCACTTCATGCAGGCCCAATTCCTGCAGCCTCCCTTTGGTCTGGCCCCAACTAATTTGGGCCAAGATTTTAGTAGTTTGAACTTGTAGCAGCCCGATGAAAATTGGTACATAGACATGGGAGCCACATCTCACCTCACCCACTCTGCATGTAATATTCCCAAACTGTTTCGATTAAAGTATCTTCAATACATTACTGTTGGGAATGGTCATCGCATTCCAATACAGGGTTATGGTACAACTTACACACAACCGCCTCACCCCACCCATTTCCATTAACAATGTCATGCATGCTCCGAACATCATTAAGAACTTAATTTCTGTCCGAAAATTTACTCGTAATAATTCTGTCTCTATTGACTTTGAGCCTTTTGGTTTTACTCTGAAGGATCTTCGTGCGTGGACACCTCTTACGAGATGCAATATCATTGGGATCTCTATCCATTACAATCCACCTCTGCTGCCAGCTCATGCTCTCCCATTTCTCTCGTTGTTATCTCTCCGTCAACTTGGGATAATAGGTTTGGCCACCCAGAAGCCCTAATTTTTAATTTTTTTAGAGGCAATAATTTTATTAAATGTAATAATGGGAAACTTGCCCAGCATTGTGTTTCGTGTTCTTTAGGCAAACATGTTCGTCTTCCTTTTAAATCATCTTCAAGTGTTGCGTTTTCTCTTTTTGATATTATTCATGCTTATTTGTGGACATCTTCTATCTCTAGTTCACTGGGTCATAAATATTACCTTGTCTTGTTAGATGATTTTTCTCATTATATTTGGATCTACCCACTCAAATGTAAATCAGAAGTGTTTGCCAAATTTATTGAGTTTCGTACTTTTATCAAAACACGATTTGAAAATGCATAAAATCTTTTCAGTGTGATAATAGTCGTGAATTCAATAATTCAATGTTTCACCAATTTTGTAGAAATAATGACATGTTTTTTCGATTCTCGTGTCCATACACATCGCCTCAAAATGAAAAAAGCCGAACGAATCATCTGCACCACAAATAACATGGTTCGTACTCTCCTGTTTCATGCCTCCCCTCCTCCATCCTTATCGGTCAATGCAGTCAAAATGATAGAATACGTTCTAAATATTTTACCTACTAGCAGCCTTCACAATATGACACCAACCAAAATTCTATACCGTCAGATCCCTTCTTATGATGATCTAAGGATATTCGGTTGCATGTGTTACTCCAATCTTGCATCTACGGCCCCTCACAAATTAGCACATTGAACCACTCTGTGTGTCTTCGTAGGTTTCCCGTCTAATCATAGGGGTTATCTATGCTATGACATGTCCATTTATCAAATCCACGTCTCTCGTCACGTGGCGTTTGACGAGACCATATTCCCTTTTTCGAATATTCAAAATTTTTGAAAAATGGACTATACCTTTCTTAACGAGTCTGACATCTCCCCCGTCGTTCTCAGCTAACTACATCAGTCCACCACCGTGAACCCGTCCCTGCCACCCACCACTGCCACTACCGTTGGCGACTCTGCGGCATTGTCACCCATATCTCTCAATTACATCCATCGCTTGTTGCCACCGACACCGGCAATCGATCCAACTCATCTGTCTCACCACCGGTTATCAACCCCACCACCATCCAGAACCCCTCACCCACCACTAGTTGTTCTGCCACCTCCAACAAACACCACATCCGACAGCCCAGTCACCCACCCCTTCTCCGTCAACCAACCAGTTACCGGAAACACCAACAAACCACCGCCACATCCTAAACCCACTGTCGTCACCATACCCGACGATATCTACCCCACATCATATCGCCCAGCCCACATCATCGACCGTACTTGACCCATCGTCGCCTCCACCAAACCTGCTAATATCCCGCAACTCACCTCACCCACTGCCCTGCTCTACCACGCAACAACCCGACACCACGCACCAGTTCAGTGACCCGCAACCAACAATCCAACTAAATAATCATCAACCCACTGCCCCAATGCACCGCATGGAAATCCGTGTCCAACATGGTATTTTCAAGCCCAAACTACATTTTAACCTATCATCACAAATAATTTCCCTAATTCCAAAAACCCTAAATTAGCCAAACTACACCTTAATTGGAATGCGGCTATGTGTGAGGAATTTAATGCTTTAACGAAACAACAGACATGGGATTTGATTCCTAGACCGGAGGGGGTGAATGTGATCCGTTGCATGTGGCTTTTTCGTCACAAATACAGAGACAGTGGTGATCTAGAGAGGTATAAGGCGAGACTTGTGGCTAATGACATAAATCAACAGGGGGTATTGATTGTGGTGGGACGTTCAGTCCGGTTGTTAAACCGGCTACTATTCGCACAGTTTTGAGTATAGCCATGAGTAAGCATTGGCCGATCCATCAGCTTGATGTGAAAAATTTATTTCTACAAGGGGACTTGAAAGAAACGGTTTACATGCACCAACTACATGGCTTTGTCCATCCATCAGCCCCTCAGTATGTATGTCATCTCCGTAAGTCACTATATGTTTTGAAACATGCCCCTAGAGCGTGGTATGAACGCTTTGCTAGGTACATTATGCAGATTGGGTTTGTATGCAGCATGTGTGATAATTCTCTTTTCATTTTTCATCGAGGTAGTAGCACTGCTTACTTACTACTATATTTGGATGATATTGTTCACTACCTCATCTGATGGGTTGAAAAATGAGATTATTGTTTTACTTAAAATCGAAATTGCTATGACTGACTTGAGAAAGTTGAGTTACTTCTTGGGGATATCAGTGACCAGATTTGCAGCTACTATGTTCTTGAGTCAGCGTAAGTATACAGATGAGATCTTGTACACGATTAAGATGGCAAATTGCAAGATCATGTCCACTCCGGTAGATTCTAAATCAAAGCTCAGTGCTGCTGATAGTGATCCAGTCTCCTATCCTACTATTTATAGGAGCTTTGCAGGTACACTTCAGTATCTTACCTTCGTCAGGCTTGATATTGCTTAAGTTGTTCAACATATGTGTCTGTTTATGCATGCCTCCAGGGAGTCTCACTTCACTGCTCTTAAGCGTATCATCTGATACATTAAGGGCACACTTGATTATGGGTTGCACATATACCCCTATGCACCTATCAGGTTACTATCATATACGGATGCAGATTGGGCAGGGTGTCCGGACATGTGACGCTCCACCTCCGGCTATTGTGTATTCTTAGGGGATAATTTCATTTCTTGATCTGCCAAGAGGCAAGCCACACTATCTTGTTCGAGTGCCGAAGTAGAGTACAGAGGCGTTGCCAATGTTGTCATTGAGATCTGTTGGCTCCGAAATCTCCTTTTGGAGCTCCAGTGTCCCTTGCGTAAGACGTGTATCGTCTAATGTGATAACATATCTGCCATATATCTATATCACAATCCGGTTCAACACTAACGAACCAAACACATTAAGATGGATATACATTTTGTTTGTGAGAAGGTTGCTATAGGTCATGTCAAAGTGTTGCATGCGTCTTCTTCATATCAGTATCCAGATATCTTCACAAAAGGGCTTCCCAGACAGTTATTCATCGACTTCAGATACATTCTTAGCATCCGGCCTCCTCCCGCTCCGACTGAGTGGGTGTATTAGCGAATATTCTCAATATATTCCCCATATATTGTGTAATTACGAGTGTTGTATATTTATGATATATTAGGATCCTTACTGTATTAGAATTCCACATTGTACATGTCGCACACCCGTTTTTAACCCCCCGCAGAGACGGGGGATCCTATATGGTCGCAACGTATTGGTGATTCCTAAATTAATTAAAGCTTAAGGAGTCGCCACCTAATTATTCTACGGTGAATTATGACACCTAAATGTTAACATAAATGCTGCAAAAATGAACTCCGATTAATAGTCGGCTAATTTATGAGATTCTGAGTAAATGTTCTTTATTATCCTAAAAAAAGGGGTTAGAAATCCTTTAAGATCCGCTAACTATGATTATCCGGTCAAACTTAGGTTAATTATTATGCTAAGAAAAAATGCATGTTTAAAAGTATATAAGGTTAATTAAAAAATGTTGCAAGTAGTTAATATGGAGCCGGATGTGAGATTCTCACCTATTGATCTTACTAAAAAAGAGTCATGGATGCATTTTTTTGACAACGTAAAGATTTTTACCACACAAAATCTTTTTCGAGGAGTCTCTCAAAGGTGATTTGCGATTCTGAGACATAGATTCTCGACATAAAATCTGAAAAGTATGAATGACATTGTTTATAAAAAATATATGTAAAATTAATTTTTGAATAAAAGCATGCATTTGTATGTCTTGTTTATAAAAATACATGTGAAGTTGATCATTTGGATAAAAGCATACATTTGTATGGCATTGTCCATAAAATATCCATTTTTGACAATTGATAGTAAGGAGAAAAGCAAATTATTTGTAATGCAAAGAAGTGATTTATATGAAAGTCATTTCAAATCGCAAATCGGATGGACAAAATAAAACCTTATTTGCATGATCAATAATGAGAGTAAAAGATGACCAAATTGTTTTGACAGTTTTAAATATGCATGACGAGCCTAAAGTAAATAAACTAAGGGCAGTTTTCCAATTTTAAACTACCCGAGCCTAAAATAAATAAACTAGCGGCAGGTTTCCAATTTTAAACTACCCTATTAATCTATCCATTCAAGGCCTAATTATTCTAAGTGTTCCCATGATCGCACAAGGTTGAGTAATTAAATTACAACCGAAAAAATAAAAATAGCGGGATTAAAGAATTGAAAGCAGCGACAAGGGCAGGATGAAATCTATTTGTTTAGAAGTCCCGGGGCAGGAGAATGCAATGAACATGGATGCGGGTCTTCGTTTGGCAATAGCCATGATGAGTCTCATAACGAGACTCTTCATTGCTCCCGGTGCGTTTCATGTAAATGAAAGAAAAGAAAATGATTAGTAGACGACATGAAAATATATACATAAAGAAAACGTAAATAAATAATTCATGAAAGGTAATATGTTGTTGGGCCTCAGAGAACAATTAAAATGCAGAAATAGAAAGCAAACCACATATAATATTTAGACTTGAAGGAGGGAAATATCTTGACACTTAATAAATGGTATACATTTCCACATAATTAAGTGAACCTTTGAAACACACAAAGATGAGCTAAACCAGAACATATTTTAGACATACAAGGTTATTTATGATCTGAATAACCTGCAGAATCATGATCATATTGTTCTATTAACCTCATGCTATCTCAAATAGAGGCATGATATAGTTAGGATGGTTATGGAGCAAGGTAAAAGTCAATAAATTAGCAAACCTCAGCCGAGAATCAAACCAGACAACCATCTAGAGGCGGAAACCAGTTAAAAGACTTAACAAGAAATACATATTTACTAATTCTAAGTCCATTATTAATGCAGAACATCTAGAGACCAAAACACACATATACAAAGCTCAGGTTTTATCCTAGCCTCACTAGAAACAAGTTTCATATTCCAAGCTAAATGTACCCTATACTATTCATCAATTACAGAGTCATACAAACAGGTTATCGACATACATATATGATTCACAAAGAAACCAAAATTGTGTCACTGTTAATGTGATCTCAAAATATATGGAGAGGCCAAAATATGATCACATAATCAAACTTCAATTGATTCAAATAATCCATGTTAAATACTGAGCCAATCTGTATCATTGTTCATTAAACAAGTGCCAAACTACACCTATATTTATACCTATATTAGACATAACCCTCACACCAACATCCAAACATTAATAATTAGCTAAACAGGTTGACAAATAACCTCAGTACCAAGACTATACGACATACTTAACACCTTACACTAACGTAACCTTAATTAATGACTTAATGAACAAAATAACCTAGATATTAGTAAACATATTGAACAGACATAATAACGTTAACTAACACATATCTAACAGAAAGCACATAATTTTTACATAAAGGGAAAAGCTGAAATTCGAGAGAAAATTGAACTGCCAACCTTTCCTCTTTCTTTGAGAAAAGTGGCCAATCCACGAGGCCTGCTTGACGAACGTCGCTAATTTACTGACCTTCTCCAGGGCAACGAACCGAGGCGTGTTTCGAATCGTCGAATCCGCTCAGAGAAGTTTATTTTGGAATTCTGATTGCGATTCTGATTTTCTGATTTTTGCGATTCTGATTTTCTGATTTTTGGACCCGATTTCGACCCGACCCGACCTGGAAACGTGAAGAACAAAAAAAAGGAAATTTTGAGGGTTGAAACTAATATTCAAAGGGGGGGGGGGGGGGGGTCAGATTAAAATTATGAAACAAAGGGGAGTATTTTCTAAGCAAAAATTAGGAACAAATCGACCATTTCTTTTCTGATTTGTCTCCTCCTTTTCGATGTATTTTTTTTTGTGTCGGACCCGACCCGTTTTTGATTTTTTTTTTTTGGGATTGTCTTTCGACCTCCTAACCCCCCCTCCCCAAAAAATGAAGAACAAATGGGAGTATTTATTAGTTGCAAAAATAGCCGTTGCACCAACGGCCATTTTAGATTATGGCCGTTGGCCAACGGCCATTTTAGGCCCCCCTCCCCCAACCCCCCCTACCCCTTAATATTTATTTTTAACCCATAAGTTATTATATTTACACTTTAACCCAATTTTTCAACTATAAATAACTCATTTTCTCTTCATCTTTCTCACAAATCTTCCTACAATCTCTCTAATTTCTCAATATATCTCTACATTGTTTGCTAAATATTCAATTTTATTAATTCATTTGGGAATTGGGAGTGAAGTTGGCAACTAGCTTGAGGATCTTCCATCGAGCAAAGTTTCAATTTTCAACCTCTCGATTACACGTCGACGTTACGTCGGCGTTTGGTACATTCGTTCCTTCATTAAATTATTATTGTCTCGTTTATTTTATTTAGCGCACTTAATTTCATTTACTTTAATTATTTGTTAGCATATAATTAAAATGGAAGGAATTAGAGGTATGTTTAAGGGTAAGGGTAAGACTTCTTCTAGTAGGGGCAATCGGGGCAAGGGTACTTCTTCTAGTCATCTTATTCCTACACGGGATGATTTTGTTGATACTCAACATTTTCCTACAATACCATTAGATTTAGACGAGGAGTTATTTTCGGAACTCAAGAAGACTTTAATTTAGACGATGATCTAGACGATACACCCACTAATATTGATGACAACACGCCCACTAGTGCACCTTCAACCGAAATACCTCCTATTCCCCCTAGTATGAGACGAGGTCCAAGAAAACGACCATTAAAATCGATGCATGGACATTTTTTGATAGGGACGTAGAGAATCAAGTAGCCATATGTAAAATTTGTAAAAATGTTTTAAAATTTAAAACTGGAAAAGGTCACGGTGGGACGGGGGTTTAATCGTACATGTAGTAAGTGCTCATCCGGCTAGGTATGCCCAATACCGAGCTTCAAAACCGGGTGCGCAAACGGCCGCTCCATCGGGACAAGGTTCACATACCGACATCGTTCGGACCAAGTACGGGGTTAAATTAACCCTATGACGGGGGAATTGTAGGCTCTAAATACAACAAACATAGAGATAGGGAAGCAATATCAAAATTAGTTGCATTGTGGAGGGTTTGCCTTTTTCATTTCCTTCATCTCCCGGTTTTATTCATTACATTAGAGATATATATAATCCTGCTTTTAACGGTTTTCCTAGGTCAACTCGTTAAGAGAGATGTATTTAAATTTGCGCATGAATATCAACAATATTTACGTTTTTCATTATATCATTTTAATGGCAAAGTATCTATCACGTCCGATATAGGTCGTAGTACTAACGGCCATGATTATTTAACTTGTAACTTGTCATTGGATAGATTATAAATGGTCTATGCAAAAACGTATTTTAGCGTATAGATATATAGATGATAGGCACACCGGTACTTTTATTGCAGAAAATATTTATCAAGTGTGCGATTATTACGGAATTACCGATAAAATTATGACTATTACATTAGATAACGCTTCTAATAACAATTACGCAATTACAATGTTAAAAAATAGTTTAGCTCCATCTTTTCCGGACCATTTTCATATAAAATGCGCGTGCCATATATATAACTTAATTGTAAAGGATGGTCTATCACTTTTTGAAGACATTCTTAGTAAAATACAATTTGCTATAAACTTTATTTTTAAAAGTAATAAAGTACAACGTAGAAAAGAATATAAAAAAATTTGTCATGATTGTGGACTACCTTTTAGAAGAATTCCACAAGAAGTATCCACTAGGTGGAATTCTTTATACGAGCAACTACTTGTTGCTTATGACTATAAATTACCTATAACTTTATTTTTTAACTCTCATAATAAAAAGCCAGTGATATGATTTTAGATAGTGATTGGGAAAAAATTTCCGAACTTATTGTATTTTTAGAGAAATTTTTTCAAGCAACAAAAGAATTTTCCGGTATATATTATCCTACTATTTCAACTATGTTATTTTATATAACTCTAATATTTTTATTACTTAGTGAATATATGGAAAAACCAAATTATAAGGCACTATTAAAAAAATGTTTGTCAAAATAAAAAAATATTTTATTCCTATTCCTTCTATTTATATTATTGGTTCTCAGTATTAAATCCTACTATTAAAATAGACGGTACTAAATCACTAATTGAAACTATTTACGATTGTATAGAAGTACTACCACCTCCAAGTCCCAAAAATCTAAATCACCCACCACCTATTGAACAAACTAAAGAAGAAGTGTTGAATAGCGTAGAACACCACTTTGCAAAAATATATATAGATTTTATCAACAAGAAAATGCTAGTAACGTACCGGCTACCATACCATCTTCTTCATCTTCAACACAACCTCACAAAAGACATGCTTGTTTCTGCGCTAGTATTGAAAGCCTCGAAATAGAATGTGCGGCCGTACCTCTACTAACCAAATTAGCGAGTTGGATATTTTTGTTTTGCGGGGTTAAATGCACGTATCAAGAAGTTATCAATGAAGATGGACAAGAAGACTTGCTTTGAAATACTTTTGGAGGGGAATGAGAAGACCTTTCCGACACTTTCAATGATGGCTCGAGATGTTTTGAACATTCAAGCGTCGTCAACTGCGTCGGAAAGCGCTTTTTCTGCAGCGCGATATCAAATAGGAGACCACGACACTCATTGGCGGAGACGACTTGGAAATTGCGTATTATTCGAGAGATTGGATACGAGCGGAGCGGAGAAGGTGCGGTCAACCGGAGATCAACGAAGAAGATGATGAAAACTACAACGAAATCTTAACCGAAGGTAGTGGAAGCGACGTGGATCAATTTGACCAACAAATACCTATTCCAACCGAAGAACCACATGAAATCATCAAGCAATTAGAACGATTTTTTTGAAAATGTAATTTTTTTAATTGCAATTTTATTATGTAATTTGCAACTTTTGGACAACACCATAAAGTTGCAATTTAGATTTTAGACAATTGTATTTGTATTACAAAAAAATCATATGTCTATAAATAATATAGGAGGCACAAAAACAGCCTTGGGATGTTTTTATTACACTATCTTGTTTTATTTATTGAGTTTTTTTTATACATATGTTATTTAAAAAAAAAAAAAAAGGAAAACCCGAGCCCGCCCCGCCCCGCCCCGAGCCCGAGCCGACCCCGCCCCGCCCCGATACCGACGGGATCGGGATCGGGATCGGGACGGACCGGAGCAGTCCCGCCCGTACCCGACCCCGCTAGGCCCGCTAGGCCCGATCCCGACCCCCGGATCGTCCCGCCCCGACCCCGACCCCGCCGGACCCGGCCCGCCGTACCCGAGCCCGGCCCACCGGCCACCCTTAGTATTTATAGATGGATTCCCCCCATAACGTTCACCCCCATAACCGAGTTTTTGAATTCAAAATAAAAGGGGCAAAAGGTGACGATTTGGAGTGGATTTTAGGGGTGTAGGTTGCGGATTTTGGAAAATAGGGTATGAGTGAAGTGATGGGTAATGGGTGTGGTGGCATGGATGGTGGGTGGTGTCGGCGGGTTTGGAGACGGTATGGGCATCGGCGAAGGTGAAAGAAGAGAGGATAGGGTTTGTTTGGTTTGTTTTAGGTTTAGGGTTAGTGGGAATAAAAGGTGTGGGTCGAATGGGTATTGGGCCGGGTCTTTTTGGGTGGACGATTTGGGTTGCGGAATGGGTGAGGTGCTGGGCCGATTTGGGCTCTTTTTTTTTTGGTGAGGGGAAATAAAATAGGGGAGTTGGGTTAAAATATAAAGAAAGGTTTATTATAAAAGATGCTTTGCAAAAAAAAATATAAATTATAAATATAAAAAAATAAATAAAAATGACAATGTGATAATAATAAAACATAATATTTGTGAAATGCTTATTGCTTAAAAAAAGAAAATGTGAGGCCGTTTTGCGAAAATAAAATAACATAGAATATTAGGGTAAAAACTATGATTATGATATTAAAAGACAAATGGCACTAGAAATACGAATAATAATAATAATAATAAATAATGATATTGAGAATAGACGACGATATTACAGGCCTTATATATATATTAAAATTATTTTGAGGTATCAAAATATTTTAAAACACAAACAAATAATCGGAAAAAATGGGACAAAATTAGGTGTCAACAGTACATATTATATATATTTTGTAATAATGAGAAGACTACTCAGTGAAATTATTACAATCTTACCTTTACATTAGATACAAAAGTTTGTAATATATAGTGGGTAGAAATATTTAATATCAGAAAAGTAATTTTATAACTTTGCTATTATAATATATTAATTTCACGGGGAGCCTATTTGTATTTCGCCATTTAACGCACAATCACATTTAATATCTTTTTATATTTGTAACCAATGGATTTTCATTGGTGTTAAGCTTCTAGACTTTGATCAGCTTTCATAATTTGATAGCAGAAAGCATGTTGTTTGACAATTTTATACAAAAGAAACTTCGTGCATACCAAGCAATTAAGATGATAAGACACACACTCCTCCTTATGAAATACTCCCTCCATCCTAATTTTATTTTTGTGAAGTATTTTTATTTGTCACGCACTTTAAGAAATAAAGAAATATTTTTGAATTTTATAGTTTAAAAAAATCAAAAATATTTGTGTGGTTATAGATCATATCATTTTGCGTAAAATGTAAAATTTAAAGTTGAATTATTGTCAAATAAGAAAATATATCATTCTTTTTTATATAGATTAAAAAAAAAGTGAATCTTTTTTTGGGACACAGAAAGTAATAAGATTAGGACTTGATAAAAGATTGTACCAAAATAATTTTTGTCACATAATAGTAAGCATGAAACCTTTTATTTGTCAAAATTTATTGACACATTCTCATCGACTTTGGAGGCTCAAGCTACATACTGCTAGGGAATATATATATATTTTTAGTTAAAGACCCATTATTTGAGATGTTGAATGTTATGCATAAATACATGAAGTTCATTCATCCAATTTCATTTGTCAATAATTCTATAAACTTCAAAAAAAAAAAAAAACTTGAGCATTGCAAGGCCATATATTAGACACGCAAGAATCCTGAAATCGGGTATCTGTGCAATTCCCCACTATTATAATTGTTGAAGTTTCAGACCATGCGGGAGATAAAACCACTTTTTTCTAGTACTAAGTACTTTTGTCATTGTCAAGAAAAAACAAGTAGTGCCGTTTGACTATGAGAGTTATTTATTTTTTTAGATTTTTTTTACTTTATTTAAAACCACTTTGATCATGAAAATCAAATACTTTCCACTTATTTAAATTTTGAAGTTGGAGTTGAAAATAAAGTTGTATTTGGTTAATTTTTTAAAGAATATTGATTGTTTGAATGTATTGAAAGTGATTAAAGTGAAAACAACATTTTAAACATTCTCCAATTTTCTAAAGTTGTCTTTAAAATTTTCATAACGAAAAGGTAGAACAAGAGTAAGAAATGGAAAATCTATTTAAATTGGGTTAGGTTTTAGTTAAACTACATATTTTCTTTTCCCATTTTTTGTAGTAGTGGGGTTCTAATTTTCGTAGGTGGAGAACACTTCACCACTTTGGTTTTGTCAAAGTTCCCATAATTCAAGTTAGTAGGATAGTGTTAGCATCATTCACGACAAACCAATATATTAAAATTTCAATTAGTACATCTTTCAATATACTATAACTATACTGCTTTATTAGTGTTCCCTCCGCTCCTCACGTTCCTCTTCCAAAACCAACATTTCTTTAATGTTCTCTCACGTCTCATTTTAATCTTATCTTTTTCTTTCAAACATCTCATTTTATCTACACAGGAAGTAAGGTACCTTGTCAAATTAACCGTCCAACTGCCCGAAAAGCTTTTTTTCCACTTTAGCAGGGGTCTCACGGAGTGTGATCAATCATTGAAGAAGGAAAAAAAACAAGAAAATATACTACACTTAACAAAATTGACTACCCATTGTTCAAGGTAAAAAACCCTTTTAATACAGTACATAAAAATGCTTGACTCTTCATTCATGCTGTTCTTTTGCCGTGAGAAAACACATAATCATAATTATGTCAACCTTTTAACTTTTAAGTATATAGAGATTGATTTTCGGATTTTGCTATTCATATTCTTGGACTCGTTTTTCTTTCATGGTTCCAACTTCTAGGATGTCAGGAAAAAACTAACCCCATTTCCTTGTTTTCTTCCTGCATTTATTCTTGGATTCTTGTTATTTTTTTCTTTGTTTATTTAACAGATGTAGCTTCAAGCTTACTTCTTTGTATATTTTACTATAAATAGGATCTGAACCATAACAACGGTTGTTATATTTTATTCTCAGAGGGGTTGTTTGGTTGGTCGATCTAGCAGCATCTTCTTGTGGGTCAGCTCAGTTTCTGCTGTAGTGTCATTTCAGCAAGAATCAACATTGTGGTGAAGGATTTTGAATTTTGATTATCTGGGGTTCTTTTAACCCCAAATATTTGGCCTTTTTCTTGAAAAATATTGGATTTTGATTATTTGGGGTTCTTTTAACCTCAAAGATTTGGCCTTTTACTTGAAAAAGATTGGATTTTTATCTCAAGTTTGTGAATTTCTTGAGAAAAAAGGCCATTCTTTTATGTATTCTTCAAGGGCTTGAGCAATGTTTATTTCTACTGAAGATGAAAATATGTCATTGCCTTTGGCAAATGGGAAAGTTTTGGAGAGTTCTTCTCCAATAGGATCAAATCCAGATTCCAATGATGATGAGTCTTCCAAAGAAATTCCTTCAACTTTCACAGATGTCAATGTGGTTCAAGAAGATGAAAAGTTTCAGCTTGAACAGAGGATTTTGAATTTAGAAGGTGCTTTTTTCTTGGGATTTGTTTGTAATTTGAATGAGTTGCAAAAATTTCTTGATCTGAACTTTCTTTTCTTTTCTCTTATGGTTTGCAGGTGAAATTGCAAGTTTGAGGCATAAAGAGAGATATTTGGATGAAAAAAGAAGAGAAGCATTGAATAAGATACTAGACATTAAAGGTGATTTCTAGTTTGGACATTTAATTTATTTGAGATCTTCTAAATTGACCTCATTTTTGTCCTCATTCATTTATGTGTTTTGAATGAGACATTAATATTTCCAAATATAGGTTGTATTCGGGTGTTTTCCCGAGTTAGACCATTTTTACCAACAGATAAACGGAGAACTCATCAACCAATTTCAGTTGAATCGGATAAGATTGTGGTAAGATCTGGTGGAAGCAGGAAAGAATTTGAATTTGACAAGGTTTTCCCTCAGGAATCAATCCAAGGTTGGTAACATATTTATGTGCTAAAAATTGATTTGTCTTATTTCCAAAGAAATTTAGTCAAAGGCATTTGTTATGCTTGGAACATTCTGTAGAAAATGTTTTTGCTGAGGTTGAGCCAATTATCGGATCTGCACTTGATGGGCACAATGTATGTATATTAGCTTATGGACAAACTGGAACTGGCAAGACATATACTATGGTTAGTTATCTTATTGTTATTGTATGGTTACATTTTCATCAAGAATGTTTATAGAAATGAACTAGGTGCTTTTCTTGTGTTCTTTAGGAGGGAAGCACTCAGTCTCCAGGGATCATTCTTCGTGTTCTTCAGGAGCTTTTTCACCTTTCCTCTTTAGGTAGTTCGATTTCATTTACATTTTCGATTAGCATGCTTGAAGTTTATTTGGGCAGTATAAGGGATTTGCTTGCTCCAAGACCTTCCAGTCGGAAATACACCACATCAAGATGGTAATTTCCAATACCTTGTCCTGTCCCTATAAAGGAGGATGTAATTTACTATGAATTTCCTGGTATAGTTTGGCTAACTCTATTACAGCAATCTAAATATTCAAACAGATCCAAAAGGTTCAATTGAAATCGATGGTCTAACTGAGGTGGAAATCTCTAACTTTACTAAAGCAAAGTGGTGGTATCATAAGGGGAGGCGAGTTAGATCCACATCGTGGACAAATGTAAACGAAACATCCAGCAGATCGCATTGGTGAGTGTCCAGTTTGTGTATAAGCCTTTCCCATCTTCAATTGGATTACTTTGGTCGACAGTTATGTCATCTGTTTTACTTCTTTGTATTTAGCTTGACGAGGATTAGTATATATCGCTATGAGGATGCTTTGGGAGGTAAAGGAGAAGCAAGCAAATTGTGGATGGTTGACCTTGGAGGGAGTGAGCGCCTACTCAAAACGGGAGCTACTGGACAAACCCTTGACGAGGGGAGGGCGATAAATCTCTCTCTTTCTGCACTAGGTGATGTTATCGCAGCTCTTAGAAGAAAGAGAGCCCATGTTCCTTATAGGTAAGTGAATATATACAAGTTTCTGACTTAAAAAAATCTGGTATTCTTTTCTGCATTAGGTAATACTTTCTTAGTGATCTTCTTGCTTGAGTTTTATTGTGTTACTATTACACTGCCCAACAGAAAAAGCTTGAGGAGCTATGAGTCTAAATATTTGGAAGTGTGATTTCGGATAACTAATGAACTTACAACTTTTGATTGCAGAAATAGCAAATTGACACAAGTTCTCAAGGATTCTTTAGGTAAATTCGCTCATTCCTGAAGAGCCATTTCCTAGTATGCATGTCAGAACTATTACGCTTTTTCACATTTTGGACAATAATAATTTTGTGATTGCAGTAGTACAATATTTTATAGCATCCACTCGGTTTTGTTAGGAGTTTTAAGGAATCGTTGAATTTACTTCTTGTCCAGTTGATGTAAAAAACTCTCTTGTTCGCCTTCGGACTTGCACATCTAAATGTGTTAAGTTGTTGATGCTTATTTCTTTGAACTTACTGCTTTAGGTGATGGATCAAAAGTTTTGATGGTAGTCCATGTTAGCCCGTACGAAGAAGATGTTGGAGAGACAACATGCTCCTGTACCTTTGCAAAGAGAGCAAGAGCAGCGGAATGCAACAGAGAACTCTCAGAAGTAATAATCCTCTGTGTTTCCTTTTTTCTACTGCCTCTGATGACCTTGTGACTTATCCTTATTTATTGTTTTGCATCACTTTTAGGAATCAAAGAAGCAAAGAGAAAAGAGGATTGCTGAGCTTGAGGAGCAAAGGAAGGAAGCTGAAGCAGGATGTACAGAACTAAACACTCAAATACAGAAAGCTGAATTTCTATTGAGTGAGAACAAAAGGCTTTTCATGAGGAAATATCAGCCACTTGAAGATGAAGAAACCTTTCCTATAACCCCAAAGGAAAACGTCGCTGAAGTCACAGTAACTCCAAGAAATTCCGAGAAGGGACTAAAAACGAATGTCACTAACTCAGTGCCTCGATTCATGAGTTCCACGGTTGCCAGTCGAATAAGGGAGACTACAGCAGAAAAGGAAATCCATAGCAGACCAAAAAGTTTGAGATCATGGGCTAGGAGCTCTATGCAAATTTCTGGTTCACAATCAAACAGCTTTGATCGTCGTTTCAGCACTCAGCTACGAACTTCAAATAAAAGATCACGATATAGTGAGACTCATACCATAGCAGGGGATATTAAGTGTAATGATGATTCAGATATTAAGCCATCCGTCTTACCACAAAGCAAAGTTATCGCTCCCTCGATCCAAAGCCTAAAAGACCACTAGCTCACCACAGAAGAAGGATGTCTGATCTGCTCTAACTATTACAAGAGTTGATCAAAGGTACTTTAATTTTTTTCCCCTCTTGGTGTTTTGACTATTATTTGGTATTGCTACTGCTACTGCCATTGTTTTCATTTTTCTTTTTGGTCCGGAAGTGCTTCAAGACTACCAGAGAATTTTTTCGGGGTTTATGTGTTATAGGTGTGATGATGATATTTCTTGTGGTAGGTTTAATTTTATACTTTTGCAAAGAGAATTGGTTTCTTTAGGCTTGTGTTTTTACATCAAATGTCATATTTTGGAGACAGTGTGAAGGAAGTGCATGAAAAACATATAAAAGAAATTCGTTCATGTTGTAACCATTTTTACTGCACTTTAGAATTGTATTAACAGAAACTGACAATTAGAAGTTTGCTGCTCCTACTCCTCTATATGTTTTAGTTTAGATTTACCATATGAATGAACATTGAGTGAATTTCAGAAATGAATCATTCAATGTTCTTGTTCTGTTACTCATTAATCTATTTTCCACCTCTTGTGTTTACTACTAAATAAGCTTAGCATGTATTTGAATGTGTAAACATAGTTTTTTTTTTTTTTTTTTTAATTTACATTCTATTTGTGGGCAATTAATTCCACTGAAAAGGTTAGGAAACACAATAACAAACATATAATTACATCAACTGGAGGATGACTCAAAATTTCAACTCTCATGTGTAGAATATATTATTATATTCCTTCCAAATATCTTAAAGTGCCTAACTTTTTTTTTTTTCCAAACGATGTTAAAGTGGTACTTAGTACTTAAAGCAAAATGCCGCCTAGTTTTTCCCACGGAGAAATAAGAATGAATCTGATTGCTCCTAGCATTTTAAACAGAGAGCAAGTTTAATTATTTTTAGTCATATTATATTTCAAAATTGAAAAAATGTTTTTCTGAACATCATTTATGTTTCATTGACCAATCTAAAAACTTTTAAGTAATTACTTTTCAAAGAGATGTCCTGGTCGAGATGCGCACAAGTTGGCTGAATATCACATTTTATTAACCTTAAATAAAAGATGGAGAGAGAGATCCACTATATGTATGTGTGTGTACATTTCATAAGGATTTTAATTTGAGCCAAAATAAGTCACTAGGTTGATTTAGCAGCGTCTGTATTCGAACTTTTAATAGTTGCAAGGTAAATGTTTTGCTTTCATTATTTTAATTGAGGATATTGTATTTTATTATTCATTATACTTTTTAATCTTTGCTTTATTATATTTTGTAATTGAAGAATATTTAATACCTTGTTTGAAATTTGTCAAATTTGTAGAGCACCATATATTTAAGATAGTGTGGTGTACATTTTCTATAGATAAATTCTCATGGTCTTTCTTTAACTTTGACATCGTAAACATGAAAAGGAATATGTGTTGCCTTTTCAAACTATATGTATATGTGGTGACATTCTCGAAAAGGCGCAAAGGCCTTTTCAAAAAAGCTAAAGAACTCGAATCCATGACGGGTTCTCGTGTTGCCTCTGTTGTTTTTTCACCCACCGGAAGGCCTTACACTTGCGGGGACGTTAATTCTGCTATCGAGAGGCACTTTTCTGGTAGTAGTTGTACATCAGGGCTGAATTCCCATCATTCTAATTCTGATGTTGTTGTTTCCGGCGGTTCCTCGGGATCGAGATCATCAGCAACCCCGAGGAGGAACGGTCTCCGTGATTGGGTCGAGGGTATCGACGTTGAAAGATGTCAAAATTTGAATCAACTCAAGATGTTGAAAGAGCAATTGGAAGGAACGAGAGAGAAGCTTTCTTCCCTGGAAGATTCTGAATCTTTTCAAGCTTTGTTCTACCGATGGTGGCTCAATAAAATTAGTGACCTAAATTTGAATGTTTAATAAAGGAATATATTATTTTATTGATGAATAATTTACAATATATAAGCGTTACAAGAATATTTACTTTGATACAAATTAGGTAACTAATTAACCTAATTACAAAATGATTATAATTCTGCCTAAAATAAGAGATATACAATTAATATAATTAATGAAATAATATTATAAAATATTCTATTACATCCCCGCAATAGAAGCGGGAGGTTCTCGAGCACTGAGACTGGCTCGAAAATCATCAAATAGTATGCGCGGAAGTCCTTTGGTGGAGATGTCTGATATCTGGAAGGAACACGAAAGACACGAACTTGACCACGAGCCATTTTTTCGCGAACGAAATGAATGTCCATCTCAATGTGTTTAGTGCGCTGATGTTGGACGGGATTGTCGGAAAGATATATCGCACTAATATTATCGCAGTAGACTAGTGTTGCCTTTTGAATCGGGCAGTGAAGTTCAAGTAGAAGGTTACAGATCCAACAATACTCAGAGACGGCGTTGGCAACACCTCTGTATTCGGCTTCTGCACTGGATCAGAATAGTGTAGGTTGCCTTTTGGAAGACCAAGATAATATGTTAACTCCGAGGAAAACGCAATAACCAGACGTGGAGCGTCGGGTGTCAGGACATCCATTCTAGTAAACATCAGAATAGGCAGTGAGACCAGTGAGGGATGACCTGTATAGATGTAATCCGAATTGAAGTGTACCTTGGACGTATCATAAAATACGTTTGAGGGCATGCATGCGTGCTTCCGTCGGACTCTGCATGTGCAAGCAGATTTATTGCACGACATAAGATATGTCTGATCTCATGAATGTGACTGCAGGGCCCCGACCAAGCTACGATAGTGAGTCGGGTCTAAATATCAAGGGTCGGAATCAACGCTAAGCTTGGAATTGGTGTCTATATGCATGTGGGATGGTTTGCAAGATGTCATGCTTGCACGGTCAATGATCTCTTCGGCGTACTTCTTCTAACATAGAAATATGGCGTCAGAATGTCGAGTGACAGAGATGCCCAAGAAATAACTTAGAGGGCCCAGATCTTTCATATCAAACTAAGAGGAAATGAGAAACATAATGGACTGCGGAGAGCATCAGATGATGTGGTGAGGATGATGACATCAACATATACTAATAGGAAGTCATGTCTGTACCATTGTTGTAGATGAACATGGAATGATCGAATCTGTTGTGTGAAATATTGATAGAGGAAACATAATCGGTGAACTGCTGGTACCATGCTCGAGGAGCATGTTTCAGTCCATAGAGCGATTTTTGCAACAGACACACATAAACTGGATGAATAGGATCCCTGAAACCCATAGGTTGATGCATATATACCGTTTCATGAAGATCCCCATGTAAAAAGGCATTCTTGACATCAAGCTGATAAATGGGCCAAGACTTGGATATGGCAATGCTGAGGACGGTCCGGATGGTTGCGGACTTTAAGACCGGGCCGAACGTTTCATCACAGTCCACTCCCACCTGTTGAGACCTGCCATCACCTACAAGACTAGCCTTGTACCTCTCAAAAGAACCATTAGATTTCTTTTTATGTCTAAAAATCCACATAGAACGAATGATGTTAGCATAAGGTGGACAGGGTACTAGTTACCACGTCTTATTATCAATAAAAATATTATATTCGTTAATCATTGCGGCTTTTCAATTAGGGTCGGACAAGGCATCTTTCAGGTTACGAGGGACAGAGGAATGGACAAATGAAATGGAAAGGTTAAACAAATGTTTAGGTTTATGAATTCCGTGCATGACATGTGTTTCCATAGTCTGAAAGTGTGCCTCGGGATGTAGGACGAGATGGGGGTTTGCCGCGGGACTACTGGGAAGAGGAGGAAGGGCATGGGTGGCGGTATTGGATGGACGAACCTCGGTTTGCCGAGAGGTGGCTGCGGAATCACCCTGAGGTCGGCTGTTCCGGGCCACTATCGGCAGAACTGGGTGGGCAGTGTGTCCCGGACTGTCCGAGGTGGTGGCGGGTGCCGGGGTCTGGGACGGCGGACTATGCAAATGATGAATTAGAAGAGGGTTCAGACCATCATTTAGGGAGTTGTAGGAATGCCGATGTGGCGAGTTTAGAGAGGCAAAGGGAAATTGAGACTCATCAAATAGGACATGACGTGAAATAATAATTTTACGGCTTGACAAGTCATAGCATGAGTAACCACGATGATTGACGGGATAACTCAGAAACACACACGGGAAAGACCGGAGTTGGAGTTTGCGAGTGGTCGGATGGAGAGGATAACAAAGACATCCAAAGATACGCAAGTGTTGGTAGGAGGGGTTCCTACGAAACAAAACTTAGGTGGGCGATCGTTGAGCTAGAGACTTGTTTGTGATTATGTTTAGGAGATAGGTGGGCATGGAGAGTGCGTAATGCCATAATTGAGGGGGAATTGAGGTGTGAGAAATTAGGGCACGAATGGGTTGTTTATGATTCGGATTTTCCGTTCGGCTTTACCATTTTGGGAGGATGTGTGAGGGTAGGAAAAACGAAAGGTAAGACCATTTTTGGAGCAAAACTAAGGGTGGTCAGTGGGTCGGGTCGGCCCGACCCAGCCCCGATCCCACGTAAAAAAAAAAGGTGGGGTGGCACTCGAACTCGGGACGGGACCTGGGCTCGTCCCGCCCGTCCCGACCCAGGCCCAATCCCGCTGCCCCGCCCCGTTCCCGCCCGATCCCCTCCCTTTTGCAAAAAAATATATGTAAAAAATACTGGAACGCCTCTTATTCCCCTTAGTATGAGACGAGGCCCAACACAATGAAAATTAAAATCAGACGCATGAGCTTTTTTTTATAGGGACCCAGAGAATCAAGTAGTTAGATGTCAAATTTGTAAAAATGTTTATAAATTTAAAATGGGAAAAGGTCAGGGTGGGATGGAAGGTTTATTGAGACATGTACAAAACCTTCACAAAGCTAGGTGGGATGAATACGAGGCTACAAATTCGGGTGCAAGGTTCACATATTGTCCCGGACCAAGTACATGGTCAAATTAACCCGATGACGGGGGAATTGTAAGCCATAAATACGATAAACATAGAGATAGGGAAGCAATAGCAAAATTAGTTGCAGTAGATGGTTCACCTTTTTCATTTCCTTCCTCTCATGGTTTTATTCATTATATTAAAGATATGTATAATCCTGCTTTTAACGTGTTTTCTAGATCAACTGTTAGGAGAGATGTTTTTAAATTTGCACATGAGTATCAACAATATTTACGTTATTCATTATATCATTTTCCTGGCAAAATGTCTACCACGTCTGATATAGGCCGTACTACTAACGGCCATGATTATTTAACTGTAACATGTCATTGGATAGATTATAAATGGTCTATACAAAAACGTATTTTAGCATATAGATATATTGATGATAGACACACTGAAACTTTTATTTCAGAAAATATTCATCAAGTTTGCGATTATTATAGAATAACTGATAAAATTATGACTATTACATTAGATAATGCTTCTTCTAATAATTATGTTATTAGACTTTTAAAAGATCTTTTAACTCCATATTTTCCTAATCATTTTCATATAAAATGTGCATGCCATATTTATAACTTAGTTGTAAAGGATGGTCTATCACTTTTTGAAGACATTCTTAATAAAATACAATTTGCTATAAACTTTATTTTTAGAAGTAATAGAATACAACAAAAAAAAGAATATAAAAAAACTTGTCACGATTATGGACTAACTTATAGAAAAATTTTCGAAGAAGTAGCTACTAGGTGAAATTCTTTATACGAACAACTACTTGTTGCTTATGATTATAGAAGATCTATAACTTTATTTTTTAACGCCCATAATCGAAATACAACTGATATGGTTGTAGATAACGATTGGAAAAAAAATTCAGAACTTATTGTATTTTTAGAGAATTTTTTTCAAGCAACAAAAGAATTTTCTGATATATATTATCCTACTATTTCAACTATGTTATTTTATATATCTCTAAAAATTTATTACTTAGTGAATATATGGAAAAATCATATTATAAGGCATCTATTAAAAATGTTTATCAAATTTTAAAAATGTTTTATTCTTATTCCCACTATTTATATTATTGGTGATGTATTAAATACAACTATTAAAATAGACGATTGTAAAGTACTTATGTAAACTATTTATATTGCATAGATGTACTTCCACCTCCAACTCCAAAAAATCCAAATGACCAACCACTTAAGGAACCAACTAAAGAAGAAGTTTTATCTAGCATACACGATGAATATAAAAAAATATATAGATATTACCAACAAGAAAGTGCTAGCAACCAACCGACTTCTATACTATATTTTTCTTCTTCTACAATACAACCTTATAAAAGATATATTGTTTCTGCAACAAGTATTGAAATCCTTAGAAATAGTATGTATAGTGGTACCACTACTAATCAAGTTAGCGAGTTTGATATTTTTGTTTTGCAGGGTGTTGTACCGTACCAAGCAGTTCTCAATGAAGAAGGACGTGAAGACTTGCTGAAATACTGGAGGGAGAATGAGAAGACATTTCCGACACTGTCAAAGATGGCCCGAGATGTGTTGAACATTCAAGCCTCATCAACAGCGTCTGAAAGTGCCTTTTCTCCCGGAAGATTTCAAATAGGAGAGCCAGACACTCATTAGCGGGAGACAACTTGGAGATTGCAGTATTATTCATTGGATACGAGCGGAGCGTAGAAGGTGCGGTCAATCGGAGATCAACGAAGAAGACGATGAAAACTACAACGGAATCTTATCCGACGGAGGTGGAAGCGACGTCGAGCAATTTGACCAACAAATTCCAATTCCAATTCCAACCAAAGAACCACAAGACATTGTGAAGAAACTAGAAAAAATGTTTTTAAATATGTAATTTTTTAAATTGGAATTTTACTATGTGATTTGCAACTTTTGAACAATACCACAAAGTTGCAATTTTGAAATTGTATTACAAAAAAATTATATTTCTATTAAATAATATAAGAGGCACCAAAATAGCCTTGAAATGTTTTTATTACATTATCTTGTTCAATTATTGAGTTGTTTATATATGTTATTTTTTAAAACTAAGTGAAAAAAATCAGAAAATCCTGTAACCGACCCGACCCCGGCCCAATAAGACCGGTCCCCTTTTCCTACGGGATCGGGAACGGGATGGGACATCGGCAGATTCTGCCAGTCCCGGCCCGCCAATTCCGTCGGAGGACCGGTCCCGTCAAGTCCCGTCCCGCCCCGTACCCGTCCCCGTTGGCCACCCCTAAGCAAAACTGTTTGAATTGGTTATTATCGAATTTCCCTGCCATTGTCAAATTAAAAACATTTAATGCTCTTTTCAAATTGTGTTTTTACGAGAGCACTGAATGAGAAAACGGGTCGGGTCAGTTACTTAAAATAGGAGACGTCCACAAATCACTATGTATGATATCGAAAGGTAGTAAAGTACGATTTGTGAAGGCAGAAAATGGTAATTTAACATGTTTTCCAAAAATGCAACAGTCACATATAGGAGTCCTAGAAATACAATTGTGATTAATAAAATTGTTTTTCCTAAGTGAGCGTAAAACAAAAAATCTTTCGAATGTCCTAATCTAGAGTGTCATAACGAAGACGAAAGAGTAGCAAATGTTTATGGAACTGAGGCTGGATTGTTGACGGCATTTGACATAGGGTAGACATCTCTGGTGATGTCACATCTCATTATTCGTCTTCCTGACGTAAAATCCTTCACAGAAAAAACAAAGGATCAAAGTCAAGGGAAACATTATTATCAGTTGTGAAACGTCGCATAAAGATTAGATTCTTAATGAGTTTAGGGGCATTTATGACATTTTTTAAGATTAGCGGTGGATGTGGTGGGGATAAGGATGAATGACCAAAACCGCGAATGAGAATGCCTTGTCCACTACCAACAATAATATTCGGATTTAAATTACTCAAATTGGAATAAGACGAGAGAGTACATTGTGATGTCGTCATATGAGTTGTGGCACCTGTTCCATATACTAATTTTCGTCTAGAGGGTTGAGTGACATTGTGTTCATAGCTACCTCAATGTCAGTCGGTGCATAAGTTGAAAATGGGGCATGTGCTGTGTAGACTTGTTGTGGACGTGGGCCAAGTATGCCAGGTTGGGCCTGTCGGTTCAGATGTGGAGTCCACGAGGATGTCGTATATGGGCAAGGAGTGGAAGCCCATGACGGTGGGGCCCACACGACCCACAATGGGTAGACAGCCCACGGCAGAGGCTGCTGCCACTACGCAGTCGCTGCTGGCTATTTTTGGAATTTCGTCCGCCGTGGCCCTTGCCGGACTACCTGCTCCAGCGGTTGTTGAGGGTGGATGCGGGCTGCTGCGAGTCCTCGGGCCGGCGGTTCTGGTTGCCAGACCGGGAGGCCCTGCCGTCTGCGGAGGGCCCGACGGTGGTGGTGAGGGCGACGTCGGTAATGCTGGCATAAGTGGTGTTGCGCTTGATTTTCTGGGTTTCCTCAAGAATAAGCTTCGAACGGGCCTCATAAAATGAAGGTAACGACATGCATTGATGAAGGATGGCGGCAACGCCGTCATATGATTCGTTCAAGCCTGCAATAAGTTGCATGACCAATCGTTGATTAGTGACTGATGCGCCGACGTTGGAGAGTTAGTCGGCAAGCATCTTGAGTTCTTGACAATAGACAAACATATTTGGGAAATCGTCCTGATGAACGTCCTTGAACTGATTTTCAAGGTATAACGCTCGTTGAGTTTTGTTATCGTGGAAAATACAGTCCAAACGTTCCCACGTTTGGTGGGCAGTGACATCGGTCTCAATGATGGTGTGCAACATATCATTAGATATCGTGACGTATATTCACTGGAGGACGACTGCGTCCAAAAGAGACCAGAGTGCATCATCAGAAGTCGAAGCCGATGGTACGTCTGTAGACTTCGGCGTGGGAGGGATGTTGTGGTAGATAACTTCGTAAACACGACAATGGATCTTAAAAAGCTCCGCCCACGAGGAGTATTGACCCTTTTCCATGTCAAGAGTCACAGGGATGAAGTTTTTAATGTTGTTTACGGAAAGTGCCGGATGAAATTTGGTTTTGTCAGCCATGGAAGAGAAAATTTAGGAGGAAGATAGAGTCAGAATGACCGTAAAAACCAGGGTTCCGTTGTGGGGAAAAGAGGGGGGAGGGGCGAGAGAGGTCGGCGGCTAGGATTTCGACGTGGGTTAGGTGCCGACGTGGAAAAAAGGTGGCGGCCGAAAAGGTGTATCGACGGCTAGGATAGTATTTGTAGATTTAGGCTACTAATACCATAAATGAATATGTTCATAGGAGATATACAATTAATCAAATTAATGAAAGAATATTGAAAAATATTCTATTATTTAAGTTTAAACTTATTTAATTTATCTATTTATTGGAATTGTACTTTTCTATCTTTGCATCTTAATTATACGCTCATGATCAATTTGTTATAGTATTTTTTTCATTGTAATCAAATTTAATCTTTCTTTTTTATACGGAGTCTAATCGCGAGTTGGAAATTATAATTAGTAGAATTCAGAAGTTATACTGGCCCCACAAGTATTTTTCAGAAATAAATTTTAGAAATTAACATAGAAATGGAATAGTCCAAAGGATCAAAACAAAGAGAATTAGAAAAATATATGTCACCTTTAATCTTTTTTTTTTTTTCTGCCACCCCTTACTATCTAATTGAAAAAAGATCCCATGACCCTTGAATCGATTTTACCTAGATCAACATGCTCCACCAATTATGCGGGCCCTAATCAATTTTGTGCAGGTCCTAGTCAATTTCTTTGAGTTTATTCTTACGAACGTAATCACCAGACATATACTTAACGTGTTATCTATGTGAGGTCTGAGAGAGTAGAGTGTACACACTACCTCAAGGAGGTAGAGAGTTTGTTTCTGGAACACCCTCAGCTCAAAAGTGTCAGCTGCTGAAGGAAAAATTTCAGGCATTTTTTAGAGAGGGACCGAAAGTGTACCAATTTGGCAAACAATAAAGACTATTAGTGTCTCATGCCAAAGAATAAGGATGACCAAAAATAAGGGCTTTGGACCTTTTCTCTCTGACACTATAAATATAAGGAGATTTTAATAGAGAAATTCACTTATTTTTTATAATCACTAAAAGCGTTTTAAAAGGAAATAAGTTACTGTTCAATAATACTTTCCAAAGTAAAACTTCGGCTACAATTTTATATTATGCAACCATAAATTTATGTTACTTTACTCATGGCTAATATGACACAATTTTTATATTATGCAACCATATTCTATTTATAAAAAAACTAAAATGTAACCAACTTCCTCAAGTGTAAGTGCCACTAAGATAAGGTTAGCTATGCAGGTGCTATGGTTAGCTTTGAGAGATAGACAGACACTCCATAAATGACCCTAATTGTATGTACATAGGACCATTGTTTGTAAAGCTTTTAAAATTTATATTTTTAGATAATAGTTTCAGATTATAACTCCAAATTTATCATTGAACAAAATATACAAAATAAATTAAATTGATTAAAGCATCTTGTGAAATCTTAGCTTTTTCCATTCCTTAATAAGTTTTAGCATTCAGATTTTAGTATTAAATTTATGAACTACTTTTATTGTTTTATCGCATTTCATAATATTTATTTTACTATGAAAGTTTTGTACCATCAGTTAGGTATTGTCAACGAGCCCCCGGGGCACAGGCGAGTTGGTAAGTGACAATGTGATTGGGGTACAACCACTCCGACGTCGCGGGTTCGAATCCGTGTGGTGATAGTCTTTGCTGAAATATTGCAAGGGCTGTTGCTGGGTTCGTGTCCTGTTGGTCTTCTCCCTTGCAGGGCTGACACTCGGGCATATCCCTCGATTTACATCTCACCTGGCTAAGATACCTCTGGTACAGGTGGGGGTTTGCCTTCGGGACTTTCCCCTTCACAGAGTTAGGTATTGTCAACAAGATTTATTGGTGTCCCATGGGTATGTGACAGATGTTGAGATTATATGTGACGAGAGTCGAGACATGTAATTAAGTCTAGACTTTATTGGATCCAATTTGTGAGCTCCGCCTTATTTTTTCATTTTTATTATTCTCGGGAAAAGATTATATATTCAAATTTTAGTTTTCATATATTGTTGCTCATGGTTTTATTTAATCTGACTTAAATGTTAAGTTCAATATAAATTCCCCAGTTTCTAATTCTAAAACCACTTTTATATAATTAAGAGTAAAATGGTAATTTAAGAATACTTTTATTCGGAAAACATGTACCATCTGCCCAAAATTTTACTGCCAAGCAAACTGTACAATCTGTTAAACACATGGTATAATAGATGCAAAGCTCATAAAAATCCGCAATTAATATTTTTTTTCCCGATCTCTGCCATTAATGAACTACTACAAATACAGAAACGCAGAGATATAATCCGACCACTCTCAATGGCTCTGCTATCGTCATCAAAGGGAGTGGTAATATCTCTGCCGGTGTTAGTCCTCTCCGGCGCCGCCTTTTCCTTCGTATTCCTCTTCTTTCTATTTTCGTCACCACCACCGTGTAATTGCCCTGTCACTCCAACAACCGCCGCCGTCGGTGGTGGTGGTGGGTCCAGATCCGGGACTAGAGAAGGGATATCAACGTCATCAGAGGATATAGAGTGGGTGAAGAAACAGATCGAAGGTAATGGACTACATATGGCGGATAATGTGCTACGCAAAGGGATCAATCCTCGTACTCGCCAACAACAGCTCCAGGATCTTCTTCAGTATGTTACTTTCTTAATCTATGTTTAACATTTTCCATGTTTGGATTAGTATGTGATGTTGTGAGTATGGTGAAGTATTGATTTAGCAGTAAAAAAAGATCATGCCTTTATTGTGATTGGTTATAAATTCAGTACTTGTGGTCTGGGGAGGATACAGTGTAAGCGGGAGGCTGTTTCCGATAGACCCTCGGGCTCAAGTAAAGCAAAAATAACATCGGAATAACCAGAAAACAAAAGGGGAATAGACAACGAGTAGTAATAGAAAACGAAGAATAAGAAATATGAGAATACTAAAATAAAAATTGACAGAAGTAATACTGATCCTACAAGGAAAATAATACTAATCCTACTACTAGCCTTCTACCCTAATACTCGACCTCCACATCCTCCTATGGGTCACGTCCTTGGTAAGCTGAAGACTTCCCATATCCTCGACTTGCCATATTACTGGTTATGAATTCAGTAATTTGTAGAAATTCTTGGCAATTGTTTGGTTGTACTTGAATTTGTTTTTTCTCTTGGAGTACTAGGTGACACTGGTTAAGGTAGAAACATAGCGAGTTGAAGCACTTCTAAGTTCGTGCTGTTTTAGTAATACTCGTGATTTTTGTTTCTGGGGTTCTGGATTTGTATGAATTTTATGAGTAGGTTTCCTATTATCTACTTAGTTTAATAAGATGTATAATCTAGACAGGAATTAATGTATAATCTAAATGATGACTTAATCTTTGATCAAGAATCAAAGAAAGATAATAAATGGCTTCTATGGTAATAAGAATTTGTGTTCGTTCACAGGAGGCTGGTTGTTGATTAGTACAAGGAAAAATAGATGATTAAGAAATTGGTATTGTTCATAAATAAAACAACAGTAACAACAACATACCCACAATGTAATCCCACATGTGGGGTTTGGGGAAGATAGAGTGTACGCAAACCTTACCCTATCTCGTGGGGGTAGAGAGGTTGTTTTCCGAAAGACCCTCGGCTCAAATAACGCATGTTCATAAATAAATTACCTCATTTTATCAAAACAAGAGACATTGTGCTTTGATGTGTTAGTAATACACAATGAGAAACAAGTAGACTTATTATAGTTGAATTTTCTCTCTTTTATGGTTTCACCACCCTCTCCCTTTATATTCTTTTCCTTGAAAAGAAAGAAAATGTGCTTTTAATACTCTCAGTAATAAACATGCAACTAGGTTCTATCGAGAAATAAATATTTACTATAGTCTGAATTTCTTCTCTCATGATTTCATCACCCCCCCCCCCCCCTGTTTCTGTTTCCTTATGGAAAGATAATGCATTAACCCCAACTAGCTTGGGAAAGAGACATGGTAGTTGTTATAAAAATAGTGCATAGACATGTTTGGTTCCGAGCATGGCCAGGAACTGGAAATGTTCCTGGAAATTGTTACTGGGTGTTTTCCTCTCGTATGCATCTGAAGTGTTGATCAAGTGCTAGTGTTAGTAGCTCGGCTTGTATATTATAACTTCTCTGTCTTTTTTCAGGTTCAAGGGCATATCACATTATGAAGGAGAACAACCAAGTAATCACACTGCCCTTCCTTGTCCTGGTGAACTCCTCGTAGAAGAGCACCATAGCAATTATGGAGAACCATGGGCAGGAGGGAGGGATGTTTTTGAATTCCTTGCAGAGTCAGCCCATCTAACCCCAAATTCCCAAGTTCTTGAGATTGGATGTGGGACTCTCCGTGTTGGATTACATTTCATCCACTATTTGAACCCAGAACACTTCCACTGTCTTGAGAGAGATGAACTTTCTTTAATGGCTGCATTCAGATATGAGCTTCCATCCCAAGGGCTATTACACAAACGTCCCCTTATTGTTAGAGGTGAAGACATGGATTTCAGTAAATTTGGATCCGGAACTATGTATGATCTGATATATGCAAGTGCCGTTTTTCTTCATATGCCTGATAAACTTGTTTGGGTTGGTTTGGAGAGGTTAGCTGGTAAATTGAAACCTTTAGAAGGTCGAATCTTTGTGTCACATAACATTAAGTTCTGTTCACGTTTGAGAGGAGAAGAATGCACAAAAAGGCTGAATGATTTAGGGCTAGAGTACATTGGCAAGTTTACGCATGATAGTTTGCTATTCAATCACTATGAAATTTGGTTTGGATTTAGGAGATTCAGAGCTTGAAGTCGCGTAGCAACTTGTTTGAAGACCTAGTATTCTCATGTCTAAAGCTATCGTGGAGCTGCAGTTGAAAGCATGCTCTTGCCTATACATTCTTTTGTTGCAATTCTTTTGTTGCAATTCTTTGCTCGAAGTCTGGCACGAAAAAATGTTTGTAGCACTTGTGTGTCAGAGATACTACATTTTGCCATATGGAGGTAGATCGTCATTTACATAAAGGGTAGCTCCTATACTTGAAGAATCGAGTATTAGCTACAGAGGCTGATCAAGTGAAGAGGAAACAGTTTCTTGCGGAGAAGAGCTGGTAACAAGGTTTATCTGTATCATACCTGAGTTTGTAACTTTTGCTGTATCCTGAACTTCTAGTTGTAGCAGGCTTTTTAAATATCTGCTATTTGTGAATTATTTCAGATTTTCAGTGACCACTTATGAATCAAGTATGCTAATTCTTATTCTTGCTTCTAGATTTTGAATCATCCTACTCCAGTAGGAGACTATCTAATTTTGAAAGTATAAGTTCGTTCTTTCACTTGTTTATAGAAACCTCTCTCTCTCTCCCACTAAATGCTTGCAGGAATAGTGTTCCATGTGCTCCTTGAACTCATGCTAGTTCCCTCTCTGTACCAGCATTGCAAAAGATCTTTAGTGGTTCTTGTCATGTGGCATTTGCAACTCAAGTAACTTCATCATTATGCTCCATAACTGGCTCATAAACTTGCAGTGAATGAAAAAGTGATCTGTATCCTTGTATCCCTCCTCACAAAATAAACATCTGTTACAACTAATTAATCCCCTACTTTGTAAATTATGTTGGGTCGAACATGCTTCATAAGCTACTAATCAAGTCATTCTACTTGGTACAGATTAGCTTCCATGGCCAATTGGACTGTGGTTTACTGGACCTCTCTACCCTTTATACAACTTTTTCGTAAAATGAACTGGTTATAAAATTAATTTTCACTCAACATTGGACTTTTTTGAAAATTATTCTTTGAAAATCAAAATTAAAGATTCAAAAACTATGTAAAATACAACTACACCTCAGCTTCGAGTTTTTGTGTTGAAGAGTAATGAAACTAATTAAAAAATGTCGTAATCTGAGAGGAAGATATCTTTTATAAGTGACAATTAAGTTGGCTAGCCAGTTTGTGCCCTTGCACAGTCCTTAAGTTTTGAGCAGAGCAAAACATTCGGTTATCATTTTGCTTGTTTTCCCCTTGGTATTATTACAGTAGAAAATGTAGAAAAGACACATAATTGGGGCGGGGTAAATATGAGAGATCTTAACTCGACAAAACTGAGAAGGGAGTTTATTAGCTATATAATAGAGCGCAATATTATAATATAACAATTTGTAGGTTTAAACTCTAAATTGGTTGGATGTTGGATTTGGGAACATGGGTGACAAAATAATTGCTTGGCACTTTCTCATGAGCTCAAAATAAATTTGAAGTTATTTTTCTCTATTTTTTTCTTTTAAGTTTGATAATGAGGAAGATAGTGAGATGATTCATACAACCAACCTCAGTTAAATTGGGACAAGGACTAAGGCATAATTGATTAGTCGACTAACCACGAGGAGATGTTTCCTACATTTTGGCAACTATTTTACATCATTTTTCCTGGATTAGTTGATCAATTCTATGATTTAAGTACTTGAGGAACATAATTTAAGGTAACAGTAGGGACCAATGAAATAGCGACTTCCAAAAAGCAAACAAAAATGAATTTACTTGTAAAGAAAACATTCAGCATGTTGAACGAATGAAAAGAAAGCAAAGACGAGTAAATTATGCTTGTATATAGTTGCAAGAAATTAGGCTATACAATAATCATGTAATTAAAAAGTAAAGTTGCAAGAAGTTTGGCCTCCCCAAAGGGGGGATTGAAATCATTATTTCCAGAAGCGTGGTACAAGTATCATGAGGTTAAGACAGCTCTGTGATGGTAGAGGTAGACTATCTATTTCATTACATCAGAGTATTAAGCAAATCCGAACAATTCCTAAGCACTAAGAAAGGTACCAGAAATCATCTTCAAATTATTGAAAACTGAGATGTCTCCTTATCAATGGAGAACCTTAAAACAAAACTACCATTATATGTCACAATTTAAAAAATCAAAATCTCCTTCACAGAAACCAAGTGCTGTATTTCTAGTAAACAAACTTGTACTGCAATACTTCCGAGTCATCTGCACATAGTGCTGCTGTTTAAGCACATCTATCTCACCGTCAATATTGAAGACATTTTTTTGGGAATGAAGTGATCTATTTGTAATGCTGAGAGACCTCTATTACAACCTTGTCCATGAACTGGCATTTTTTGTCAAATCCCCACCCCGGGTTGCTCTGTAAGATAGAGAACTGTCAGATATTGCGACACAGTGGAAACATAAGAAGCAAATGTCCAGGTAACAGATGAAACAGTCGCAAGATATCTTTATCTTTTCGATACATGATTACTTTAAGGGGAAAAACATCTAATTAATAGAACTAAAATTAGGATTTCCAAAGGAGCCAAAGATCTTTGATATAAGAACGAAAAAAAGAAAGATGATAATGACTGATAATATTCAAATTCAACACCATAAAGAAGGTAGATAGTCCCACAACATCCCAGGATATACTTCCTCCACAAGAGCAAACAGTCCATAAAACATAATCAAGTATATCAGAAAACAAGGGTGATATCCAGAATTGCAATAACTATAGGGGTACCAACTACCAAGCTTCTAAGTCACACGATAAAAATCTTGGAGAGGGTGGTCGAGTTGAGGATAAGGAAGGGTGTGTCTATCTCCAAAAACCAATTTGGATTCATGGGCGATCGACTACAAAAGCTATCCATCTTGTAAGGAGACTAGTGGAGCAATATAGGGACAAGAAGAGAGGCCTACACCGAGTATTCATTGACCTAGAAAAGGAGTATGATAAAGTCCTGATGGAGGTTCTTTGGACATGTATGGAGTCTAGAGGTGTGCATGTAGCTTACATTAGAGCTATTAAAGACATCGATAATGGAGCCAAGACTCGAGTTAGGACAGCGGGAGGTGACTAAACACTTTCCGATCATGATGGAGTTGTATCAGGGATCAGTCCTTAGCCCGTTCCTTTTTGCCTTGGTGATAGACGAATTGACAGGACATATTCAATGGGAGGTACCATGGTTTATGTTATTCGCAAATGATATAGTTTTGATCGACGAGTCGCGCGATGGAGTTAATGATATAAAATATTATTGCTTTGGATACACATGTTGTATGCAATACACATAATAGAGACTAGTAACTAAATAAGAAGATATTTGATTTCCTTGTCTTATAAGTTAGTTGTTAATGCTGGCTGCTCAATTACTTGTATTCCTCAATTTTTGATGATGTTTTAAGGTTACACTGTGTCATACTTCTGACTACTTCCATTTTAGAATTTCCTTTAACCCTAATAAAGCTTCAAGAGTGTAAAAAAAAAAGTATTGCTGATATGCACTCATCCTACCGTTTGTTCTGACTTCTTATAATTGCTGCCATACTGGGGGTGTAAAGAAAAAAGAACATTTGGTGAGAAATGAATATAAGGTCCAATGGTGCTATGTTGCCAAGAAAGTAATTCCCTGTCACAACTCACAAGATTCATCCATGATCTCTATTTTCACATGGTGTTGTTCGAATCAGTCTATGCTCATTTTGATTAATTTATTGGACAGATGTTAGCTCCTAACAATATAAAAATCGAATAACTTTATCCTTCAAAATTATAGACAAATTGAAAGAAATTACACCTAACAATTTTAATTGGTGTTTTTTGATCGTTCGACCGGGATCGTAGTGGCCCAGCCCGGATCAGGCGATGACAGGGGTCTAGGATATGCTTTATCAGTTGAGTATTGGGGCAGGGGATTGCACCTATGGCTGTGAAGATTGCAATTCCTCTAATTTTTAAGGAGTTTCCTGAAATAGTAAGGTTGCAAGCATTAGCTGATGCTCATCACATAGGGTGTTGGAGAAAGCTGGGTTTGTTATGTTCAGAAAGTATTTTTACTTTAAAGGTGAAATTAAGGATGTTGGTTGTACTTTATAGTTTTCTTTCCACTGATTCTATACCTTCAACATCATCTTCTTGAGCTCCTTTTTTGTTCTCATCAAGAACAAGATTGTTTGTACTTTTTTTTACTCACTCCGTTCACTTTTACTTGTCCATTATACTAAATATAAATTTTTACTTTTACTTATCACTTTTAACATATCAATAATTTTTTTCTGTTAACCTATAATATTAATTACTCATTTCAAATCATTTTTCAAGTCCATTAAAACTATACACCAATTAATATGGGTATCACAATAAACTATGCACCTCATTTATTATTTCTTAAGAAGTGTACAAAGTCAATAATAAACAATGAACAAAACATGACTTTAATGAAAAAGATAAGACGGGAGATATATGCAAAAAAAAAAAAAAAAAAAAAAAACCCCCAATTGAGTTATTGTGACTATCGTTAACCGCAATTTGCGATTTTGTCGACTTTCTTCTTATTAATAGGAGTATGATTTCCCCCTATTGCATTGATCCATATTGGTTTCTCTTAATTCTTCGCCAAATTGGCTGCAGAAGCTAGAATTATATGGTGTATACATGTGCTAGAATGACTTTTAGGCCCTTTTGGTTGAGAATTTAATGGGTGTCAAATGCGCAGCTGACTTAATAAATAAACGAGTCAAATAAATAGGGGAGTTTATCTATATACACAAAATTGTAAACTAAATATCATTATTATGGAGGTTTTCATTCAATTATCTAACATAATTATATTTATCAATTAAGTAAATACAAAGTAAGGGATTAAACTCCCATCTTTTTTTGCCATTTTAGGCTCCATTCTCCAATAACTTGAGCACTAAAGTGCAGATTTCGATCCTCAAAGATCCTTGAGCTAGGTCTCGAATAAATCCAAGTTCAGATCAGTTTTCAACTACACAATTTCAAACCCAATTAAAATTTTTACTCCTAACGCTAACAAATTCTCTAATACAATGTAAATGAATCGAAACAAAGAACTCGAACTCAAAATAGTTGTTGAATTTGAAATGTTTAAAATTTATTAGAAAGCTCCATTGATAGTCATTAAAAAGTTTTGAAGCTTTAAATTCGATAATCAGGTTTCACAATATTGTTATTTGTTTTAATTGGGTGCTATTGCAAACGTTTGGGAGTAAGCGTTGGAGTTTATATTTCAATTTTGAGAGACTTTAATAAAGACTCATTTTTGTGGAATTTTCAGATTGAAACTCGAAGAGAACGACATAAATAAGGTGTATATAAGAATATACGCACAACATAGATACAATAGTGTGATTATATATAAACGGTATGTTTTGATCGAATTTGTATACAAAAAAAAAAAGTTGTATGAAACTTATATGTAAACTATATGTTTTGACCTGATTCTATATAACAAAAATCGTATGCGAGTTGTATATTTTTCCGGAGCTTGTATATATTTTGTAAAAATACTCTCGCTACTTTTTAAAAACCTAAAGTTCTTTACCAAGTGATTTTCTTAGACCTCTTCAACCAAAGTTTATGTGGGAAAATGAGAAATTTCTGGTAGGAGAAAGAGAAATAATATACAACGTTTTTAAATATGATAAGGCTGAATTGATGATATGTGACTTGAGAGAGGAATTTCAGCACACGAGGGTTTTGGTTGTTGGTCTGGACAAAATTTCCTACAACCAAGTTTTTGTTGAAATTTTGGTGTCACCACATGGAGAAGCAGTGAAGTTAACATATGACAATCAACACTTTTTTATCTCATAGGTTCTGTAGCCATTCGTCTACCACTCATACTGAAAGAGATATAGTACAAGAAAGCTGTGAACTATCATTTGTTAAACAAAGAAGAGATCTAGTTAGAGTTGAGTATCTACGTTTTTGTTGTTGTTTAGAGTAATAACTTGTCCAACTTTTGTTTGAGATCATGTAATAACCCTACTACTACAAGCAAGCATCCTTAATATATATACAACTGGCGTACTTAGCTTATTGCTATTAGTGTTATCTACATAGGTCATCTTAGCTCACGTGGCTATAATCTCATAAGCATCATAATTAACTTTGTACCATATCATAATTGATAAACATACCAACTATGACATTGCCTTTATAAAAAGGCAATAAAGTAATATTTGTTTCATACACCTTTTATCCTATCAAAGGTATAAAAATTGGGAAAACTACATAACACAACTATTTAAGATACTATATTATAAAACATAAGGATACTTTTTCACATTTACAAAACATAACAATTTAATTACAAAACATATCAGATCTGAAAAAATTAAAAGCCCATCATTCCCTTCCCCTTTTCACCGGAGAACTCCTTCTCTTCAGGCTAATGCCAATGTTTGTTTGTTTGTTCTTCTCTCAATTACGTTAAGCACAATGTGTATCAAAGTTATCAAGCAACATGGAGTCACATTCAATACAACATATGGAATTACAAGTTTTCATCGCAATTTAAAACTCAGAGTTAACATCACTGTTTTAAATAGGGGAAAGCTAAAGGGACCTACACAAGTCGAGCAGTTCAGATGGATGACGATTTATGTTTAAAAGACAAGGAAGAAACTGAAATTCCTGTCATTGCAGCTCCGAGAATTGGAAAACAAGTGGAGGTTTCAAATCCTAAAAAGGAATTGATGATGATAGAAACATGATACATGAAAATGTGAGTGAAATTCTAAGCCCTAATCGAGATTTGAAGTGTAATTTTATCGAAATTTGAAGTGAGATTCAAAATTGTAAACTTGTATGATAATTAATGTATGCTGAGTCTGTATGAAAATTATATTTTAAATTTTGTATTTTTTGTAGTTGTATTAATATTGTATGAAAGTTGTATAAAATGTTGTAGTAGTTGTATTAAATTTCATATGAATTTCAAAGCGAGATTCAATTGTATCAAATTTGTATGAATATTGTATGAAAGTTGTATACAATATTGTTGTTGTCGTATTAAATTTCTTAAAACCTAACATGACTTTTATACAAAATTTATTCCGTTATATACATATTTCATACCATTTTATACATTTTTCATACACGAAAAATGTGAGAATTCTAAGCAAAATATACATATTTCATACAATTTTCATGGACAAATTTTGAGTGAAAATTTTATGTCTTTGAACGAAATATACACATTTCATATAAGTTTCATACACAAAAAAATTGAGCGAAATATACACATTTCATACACAAAATTTTGAGTGAAATTTTTAAGCCTTGAATGAAATTTTTTATATATTTTTCGTAAGAAATCTATTGCTATATTTTGTAAACTAAAAAATATCATCATATTTTGTAAATATAACCATTCTTATATATTCACACGTCATTCCCCTTAGAAATGTGTATTGGGCCCAAGTGTAAATTATCTACAAAAGTAAGTTCAATATATCCATCAGGTTACTGATTCTCTAACTAAGCTGGCTTCACTTAATATTTGGGATTAACTCCAAGCATTTCACCGGTGTCCTTCCTAAGGATTTATGTTTAATTTCCTTCCTATCTTTAAAGTTTAGCGAAACAAATTATCCATCAAAACTTCTCTTCATCATTCTTCTTTCTTTTTCTCTTCCTTCATCTTTCATATTCTCCATTATCTTCATATGTGATGTACAAAAATGAAACCCTATTTATTTATAGTGGTTTAGATTGGTTAAGTTAAACTTAAAAATATCATTGTTGAATTTTGTTAAGCTTGATTATTGGATAAAGACAAAGTGATTCTATTACAATATTTTATGATTTGAGTTGAATCTAACCATTGAAATTGTTAGGATTGATATTAGAAGCTGAATATCAAGTTTACAGTCACTTGGAGTTGATTTGAGTTGATTTAGAACAAGTCCGACCAATTTTGAAGTAAAAATGTGCTGATCAAATTTATGTGCAAGTTCTAATGAATTATTAGGATTTGTAAACAATTTGTATCAAAGTTATGATAAAATTTTCACTAAAGTTCTAATGATCCCCATGACTTGTGTGGCAAGGTAAATATTTACCTATTCATCCGAACTTCTAGCAATGTTGCAGCCAAGTTCTGACTCGCAAGCTATTCTTGTAACACTTATTTAAAAGAGATCAAAACTTAAACAGAAGCGTGGAAGTATCCTATTTGTACAAATTACCCAGTTAACTCTTAGATGAGTTAAGGTGTGCAGAATTTTTTGGTTTAGGTTTCTTGTTTAGTGAGCAAAAAGCTCCGAGTTTGTATCCAAAAGCAATCAGCCTAACCTTCACCCTTGAAGTAAAAATACTTTCTGAACACACTCTCCTTACAACAACAACAATAAACTCAGTATACCCCACCTGTGTTTTCGATAGCCCTCGACTCAGAGAAGGATGGAAAAAACAACAGTAATAATAGGCAGTAACCGCAACAAGATAATAAGGTAAATGAAATGAAATAAACAAGCAGATAGCCCTAGATATCTAAGAATAAGCAGATGTAAAAAACTACTAATACTCCTATTACGGAAACGAGATCTGCTTTGTAACCTACTAATACTCTAATAATATATGCTACAAGAACTCCCCTAACTTCTAGACATCTCCATAGAACATACCCTCCTTGAGATGCCTTATTCTCAACATTGCACCGAAGGTAACAGTAGTTAAAGAGGGAGACTTTGTTCAAAGAGGTATGATTCTAATTTTTTTGAAAAACTATAGCTTATCGTTGATCGCTTATACCCGTCCGTCCTGATAGTGAGTTCCTTTCGGAGTTGCAAACACAATCCCTAACATAAGTTGCAATCAACTTAATGCACTTTGTTGGACTAATGAGTATAAGACCTAATTAGAGGTGGTTTGCGCCTTATATACCATTTCAAACACTCTTTGTTTTATTTCCGTATGATAAGTGGTATTTAGCTAATGCTTGCAACGTTACTATTTCAGGAAATTTGAAAATTAGAGGAATTGCCATGCTGTGATCCCTTGCCCCCAATAGTCAACTGCTAAAGCATATCCTATCTCCGCTTGATACCTGTCATCACTCGATCAGGGCTGTCCCACCATGATTCCGATCGAATGGTCATCGATGCATATGGATCAACACTAAGGAACGGGACATTAATGGTAAAATAAGAAATTTAAATTAAATTTATTTCAAGTTAAAAAGATATTTTTTTTTTAAACAAATTAATACTAAAATAATATGATTCTTTTGAAACATAGGGCATAACCCTTTTGATTTATGACAGTTGTCCATAAGATAGCTAAGATACTACTATGATTCATGGTTAATAAAGGAATTAAAGGAAGGTTAAAAAAAGAGGAAGTTAACGGCTGCTACAACTTGTCCAGCCTCAAGACCTCTTCCTGTCTATTAACATTTTGCTTTCAGCTGTAAAACTATAAAAATATAGCATAAGATACATAGAAAAAATGTTAATAATCTTTGACTGATTCCATGAATAAACAAATTCATTCGAAAAAAATTCATCTTTTTTTTTTACGAAGTCGAGCCTTAATGAAAGTCTCTGAATTATCCGTTTTATCATCATACTTGATAGGATAAACAAATGGTAACATCATATTTATTTTTCCTCCTTCATACTTTACAATATAGTCTGTTGGGAAAATTTACATTTGATTTGTAAAATTTGGTTGGTTGCCAACCGACTGGAATAATATTCTGGGCAGTGACAGTCTTCTTTGTTGATGAAGTAAGTTTGAGGGTAAATGGAGGTTTTTGTATTTTTGGTTGTATGCCAACACTCCAAACTGCCCCAAAATTTCGCGTCATGGGAGTAAATGGAGCCTTGCCTGTTTGGATTTCAACTAAAGAAATATCACCATCTCCATTTACTGCTTCAGTTGCAACTGCGAAGAAATTAGGGTTGGAGCCTTTGTCCACCTTGAACAAAATATTTGAGTTGAAATTGCATGCTACCCTTCGATAGAAAATTGGAATTCTTCCTGCATAATGTAATTGGATCATTATTGCATGTTCCAGGGCACTCGTCAGTGAGGGTTACTGTAACATCTCGTAATTTCGAGCGATGGTTTGAGCACCTAAACGTAGGCAAGTAGATCCGGGCCTCGGGGAAATTTATGCTATATCTACGTATGCTAATAAAGAGCTTAGCTTATAAAAGGATGTGATCCTGAAACAATTTAAGATTTAACAAGTGTGACTACAGAGATTAATAATAATAATTATATATCCCCAAAAGAGGTTATGGACTAGTGTCATATTACAAGAATTATGACATTAGGTATAAGAGGATTTTATAAGTCGCCGGAATTTAAGTGAATCAGGATCGAGAATTTAGTTGCGTGTATATTTAATTAATTATGAGATTAATTAATTATAAGCGGAGAACCATCTCGTGGAATATTACGTATTGTTTTATCAATCAGCGGTGCACTGACTCAGTTGGAGAAAAGGATCGCTGGCAGCATGAAAGCTTCACCAGAATCCACATGCCCTATTCTCTTCTACAAAACTTAATTCCCTTTCCAATTTCTGTAGAACTCTTTCTCTAAGAATAGATTTTGCACCTCAGAGTTAGAAGGATTGAGTCTCAATTGAAAATCGTTGGGAGTTCTCGGTCAAATTGGGAATTTCCGTAAGCTTTTGCAGAAGTAATTCAGAGCTTTTTGAACCTTAAATCGAGTCCTTAAACAAGCCTAGAGACTCAGAAACCAAGTCAAAGATCTTGGGTCTAAGGAGTTGTGGCTTAAGTCGATTTTTGGGTCCTGTTTCTGCGGTTTCTGCTTGTCGGAAACTGTTTTGGGAAAAAGCTTTTGCGACGATTCTCGTCGCTATGTCTAACAGAGGTAATCTTCCTTGTTCCTAAAGTTTTTAGAATTTCAGAACATGATTCCTGCCATTAGCTCTAAAATAATTATCAAAAATGTTAAGTTGTTTGGGTACTGTTGGGGCTGTCCGTATGAAATTGGAGGTTGCATGTGAAGTTACTGGGTTGTTATAGATATTGTAGTAGTTAAGGAGGAAGGATTAAGAGGGCTGATTGTGTTGCTACATGTATAGGTTTGCATATAGAAGAAACATAGATTCTACGCGTACAACGTGTTCGCTAGAATGTCTCAATGAATCTATTACTGGTATATTGATCCGATTGTGATTTAAATCATCCGTGTGATGTAGATAATCATTCATAGAGCCTACAAGGACTCGCATAACTTAGATAATTTCGACAACAAGGTATGCAAGACTCTTTCATTCTTTTGGCATAATTCTATGTAGGGCTGGCCAGTGGGTCGGGTCGGGTCGGTCCCGCCCCGACACCGCCCCGGTCCCGCCCTCAACCTGAGTTGTTAAAAAAAATCGGTATCGGGACGGGACAATGTCTCGTCCCGACCCGCCTGTCCCGACCTGATCCCACCCCAGTCCCGACCCGATCCCGCCCGAAATCCCCCCTTTTGTAAAAATAACCGTTGCACCAACGTCCATTTTACATTTTGGTTGTTGTGCAACGGCCATTTTGGCCTCCCCCCTCCCCCAACCCCCCTACCAACTTAATATCTTCATCTTTCTCACAAATCTTCCTACAATCTCTCTAATATCTCAATCTATCTCTCTACAAGTCTACATTGTCTACTAAATATTCAATTTTACTTATTCATTTGAAAATTGGGAGTGAAGTTGGCAACTAGCTTGATGATCTTCCGTCGAGCAAAGTTTCAATTTTCAACCTCTCGATTACACGTCGACGTTACGTCGGCGCTTGGTACATTCGTTCCTTCATTAAATTATTATTGTCTGTTTATTTTATTTAGTGCACTTAATTTCATTTACTTTAATTATTTATTAGTATAATTATAAATTTATAATTGAATGATTTAAACGTATGCTTATGGGTAGGGGTCAGGCTTCTTCTAGTAGGGGCAACAAGGGCAAGGGTACTTCTTCTAGTCATCCTATTCCTACACAGGATGATTTTGTTGATGCTGAACATTTTCCTACAATACCATTAGTTTTAGACGATGAGCTATTTTCTGGAACTCAAGAAGACTTTAATTTAGACGATAATATAGATGATACACCCACTAATGTTGATGACAACACACCCACTAGTGCACCTTCAACTGAAATGCCTCCTATTCCCCCTAGTATGAGACGAGGTACATCAAAACGACCATTAAAATCATATGCATGGATATTTTTTGATAGGGAGTAGAGAATCAAGTAGCTAGATGTAAAATTTGTAAAGATGTTTTAAAATTTAAAACTGAAAAAGGTCACGGTGGGACGGGGGGGTTTAATGAGACACGTAGTAAGGGCTCATCCATCTAAGTATGCCTAATATGAGGCTTCAAAACCGGGTACGCAAACGCCCGCTCCATCAGGACAAGGTTCACATACTGATACTGTCCCGGACCAAGTACATGATCAAATTAACCCTATGACGGGGGGAATTGTAGGTCCTAAATACAATAAACATAAAGATAGAGAAGCAATAGCAAAATTAGTTGTTGTGGAGGATTTGCCTTTTTCATTTCCTTCATCTCCCGGTTTTATTCATTACATTAGAGATTTGTATAATCCTGCTTTTAACGGTTTTCCTAGATCAACTGTTAAGAGAGATGTATTTAAATTTGCACATGAATATCAACAATATTTACGTTATTCATTATATCATTTTAATGGCAAAATGGCTATCATCTCTGATATAGGCCGTAGTACTAACAACCATGATTATTTAACAGTAACTTGTCATTGGATAGATTATAAATGGTCTATGCAAAAACGTATCTTAGCGTATAGATATATAGATGATAGGCACACTGGTACTTTTATTGTAGAAAATATTTATCAAGTTTGCCATTATTACGGAATAACTGATAAAATTATGACTATTACATTAGATAACGCTTCTTCTAACAATTACGCTATTACAATTTTTAAAAATAGTTTAACTCCATCTTTTCCAGATCATTTTCATATAAAATGCGTGTGCCATATATATATAACTTAATTGTAAAGGATGGTCTATCACTTTTTGAAGATATTCTTAGTAAAATACAATTTGCTATAAACTTTATTTTTAAAAATAATTGAATACAACGAAGAAAAGAATATAAAAAAACTTGTCACGATTGCCAACTACGTTATAGAAAAATTCCAGAAGAAGTACCCACTAGGTGGAATTCTTTATACGAGCAACTACTTGTTGCTTATGACTATAGAAAACCTATAACTTTATTTTTTAGCTCTCATAATCAAAATTCAGCTGATATGATTGTAGATAGCGATTGGGTAAAATTTTTTGAACTAATTGTATTTTTAGAGAATTTTTTTTCACGCAACAAAAGAATTTTTCGGTATATATTATCCTACTATTTCAAATATGTTATTTTATATAGCTCTAATATTTTTATTACTTAGTGAATATATGAAAAAACCAGCTTATATGGCAGCTATTAAAAAAATGTTTATCAAAATAAAAATATTTTATTCCTATTCCCACTATTTATATTATTGGTGTTGTATTAAATCCGACTATTAAAATAGACGGTACTAAATCACCTATTGAAACTATTTACGATTGTATAGAAGTACTACCACCTCCAAGTCCCAAAAATCCAAATCACCCACCAGATATTGAACAAACTAAAGAAGAAGTATTGTCTAGCGTAGAAGACCAATGCAAAAAAGTATATAGGTTTTACCAACAAGAAAGTGCTAGTAACCTACCGGCTTCCATACCATCTTCTTATTCTTCTTCAACACAATCTCACAAAAGACATGATGTTTCTGCGGCTAGTATTGAAAGCCACAGAAATAGAATGTGCGGTCGTACCGCTACTAATCAAATTAGCGAGTTTGATATTTTTGTTTTGCAGGGTTCTCGTACCGTACTGCGCTTCTCAATGAAGAAGGACGTGAAGACTTGCCGAAATACCGGAGGGGGAATGAGAAGACCTTTCCGACACTTTCAATGATGGCCCGAGATGTTTTGAACATTCAAGCGTCATCAATCGCGTCTCGAAAGCGCTTTTTCTCGCCTACAGATATCAAATAGGAGACCACGACACTCATTAGCCGGAGACAGCTTGGAGATTGTAGTATTATTCAGAGATTGGATACGAGCGGAGCGGAGAAGGTGCGGTCAACCGGAGATCAACGAAGAAGACGAAAACTACAACGAAATCTTATCCGAAGGTGGTGGGAGCGACGTGGATCAATTTGACCAACAAATACCAATTTCAACCGAAGAACCGCAGAAAATTATCAAGAAAATAGAACAGGTTTTTTTCAGAATGTAATTTTTTTAATTGTAATTTTATTATGTAATTTGCAACTTTTGGACAACACCACAAAGTTGCAATTTTGACAATTGTATTTGTATTACAAAAAAATCATGTCTATTAAATAATATAAGAGGCACAAAAACAGCCTTGTGATGTTTTTATTACACTATCTTGTCTTGTTTAATTATTGAGTTTTCTATACATATGTTATTGGAAAAAAAAAGGAAAAACCGCCCGGATCCCGATCCGGCCCCGCCCCGACCCTGCCCCGACCCGATTCCAACGGGATCGGGACGGGACTTCGGCAAATCCCGCCAAACCTGGTCCGCGAGTCCCGAGCCCGGCCCACTGGCCAGCTCTGATTCTATGTGCAAAACATGTCGTGTTGCTACATAAATTACTCTACTCTTAGTAGTTAGGGATGATCAAGTCACCGACTCCTATGTTGAAAGAATATCCAAGTATGTTTCTAAGACCTTAATAAGGCACACCGGAAAAGATGTTGATGTTCCCAATATTAACCAAAGGTGTAAATGATATTATGTCACTCCGGATGTTTTATTATTGTTCATGCATTTCATTTGCATTGCATTCATATGTTATCCTGGACCACTTGTGCTATGCACATTACTATATGGTAAATATTATATATATATGTATGGGAATTGGGGAAAAGGGAAAAAGGCGTTATATACACACACCACCTGCAGCTAGTACATACTATCACGAAAGAGCCTGAAGAGGCCAATATGATGTGATGATGTGATGCCCTTGTGTGGCGATATAATCTGATGCCCACAGAGGCGGGTATGGGAGGATTCATGTGTGGACATTAGTATACCGCATTTGCATTATGCATACATTCATTAATCATTATATGGTATGCTGCCCACAGAGGCTGTTATGGTAAGGAAGATGCCCGAAGAGGCTGATGTATATGTATACTGCATTGTGCATAACATTTAGGCATGTGTATTAGGGCCCTCAAAGGCATTTACTGATGTTCAGTTGTTTCTGTTTCAGATTATGATGTATCTCTGCTATGTTATTTCTTATGCCTGACATACTCAGTACATCAGTCGTACTGACGTCCCTTTTGTCGGGGGACGCTGCGTTTTATGCCAGCAGGTTCATATTGAGAGAGTGATGGTTCGCACTAGTAGGTTGCTGGTTCAGCTGGTATTTGGAGCACTCTATTCGTTTCGGAGTTGTGGTCTGGTCGTGGTATGTTTTACTCTCTAGAGACTTGTAGACAGGTGTCCTGTGGTTAGTGTCATGTAAGGCCTTGGTATATAAATGGATAAGTTGGAGCTTTTGGGTTAAAACTTTATATAATCTATCACGGCTCAGTCCGTGTTTAAATATGGTTAAGGGTGGAATGTATCTGTGGCCGTCACGGCCCTCCGGTTTGGGTCGTGATAGTTACTGTTATTGGACTCCCTGAACAATGTGAAATTTTAGTTTGGGTGCACAACACCCTATTTACGTTATATATATATATATATGTTGACCTGGTAGCATGCACCGCATCCAGCGCCTTGCTTAGAAAGAGCTTGATTTCCGCTGTGATCATCGCATTGTAGGGAGCTCTTGCTACGTCATTTTCTAGCCCACATGCTCCACCACTCCCAGGACTAAAGATTTCATCTGCAGGATCAAAGATGAGAAAAATTGTACCAACAATATCTGTGAAGCAAGACTGATTAACTAAGAAACGAGATTGCGGCCAGCAACGTTGTAATAACCGTTAATTTCTTTACTCTCTTTTTAACAGATGTTCTTTAACTTGTTCTTTAGTCATTTTAATAACCTTGAGCTTTTAAAGGGGAAAAAAAAGGGACCACGAGTAATAGAATGAATTTTAGCCACCTAATATTTCTTGACAAATGTCATAAATCAAAAGGGGTATTGATCTTTACTGGATAGAAGTTCACTGGAGCAAATCTCATTTAGGACCGCATAAGCAATCACTAGAAATAATCACACGCCGAACACATTCAAGTCCATTGAAAGATAAGGAAGGCAAGTCAAAGCGGAAAGAAAGCCTTAGCCGGTATAGTAGGTAAATGTAGAAATATCACAACTAGACGTGTGTTCTGCAACTCTTCTCTAATCTCTAAGTCGTCCAATTTGTATTAATGGTAGGGTGAACTCATTACATAGATGTCATTAGTGTCACAAGCAAATTAATCTGTTACAAATAATGGAGTCCTCTAGAATTAGTTTGCGCCCATTTAGATTAACGGATGTTGATGATGTGATCTTATGGGCAGGCGATGATCGAGTAACTCAGAACATCCGATGGGAAACTTTGAATTCGAAAGAAGAAGCATCGAACTTCATCAAGGAAGTGTGTATACCTTACCCTTGGAGTATTGGGGGCAGGGGATTGCTACTAAGGCACTCAAAATGGCAATACCTAAAGTGTTCAATGACTTTCCTGGAATAGTAAAACTTCAAGCTTATGCTGTTTTGGAGAACAAGGCTTCCCATAGAGTTTTGGAGAAGGCTGGGTTTGTCTATCAACGTTCACTCACATGGCACGGCAACGTCAAGGGAAATTTAACTGCGGTTGATTTGGTAATTTACAGGTTACTGTCCACAGACATAATTCCTCCAAGTTCATGAATTTCAAAAGAATGTAACTCTATGATGTGTGCAAGTTCAGCATTTTTTTATGTACTACTATTTACTAAAAGGTACTTGCTACTTCCATGTAAAAGGTTGTCAACACGAACAACTAGCTCGTTCTAGATCAAGCTCTCTCTAATCTCTTTGAGTTATGGATTGGAAAACGGGATTATTTTCTTTCATTTACTTATAATCTTCGCTGTTGATGCCCTATCCCTGATCCTGGTAGATTTTAGCATCTACAATGTTCTTTTGGCTCTTTTGGTTTATGGGACGAACGAGTATGTTACAGACAAAGATAACTCACTCACCTCTTTCCTATGTATCTACATATTTGTTTGAGATGGCGAAAATCCTGCTGAAGCGAAAGAGAGTGGTCATCTCTAATGCAAACAAATTTGTGATGGGTAACAGATGGAGACTTGGGTTTTAAACAATTGCCGTTCATGTCAATGATATTGGTTCAAGATGACAATTGACAAGCATTTGTGGGAGTCTAGTTACACATAATTGATGAATTCAAAGTAGAGAACCATAACCACAATGAAGATAATGGAAAATAGGATTTTGGTTGTTGATCATGTAGGAACTTATTGTTTATTTGACGTATATTTCTAGTCACAGCAGCTTTCATTTTTGAATGTATTGCTTGTATTGGCTTCCATATTTTTTTTTTATGACAAGCGAACCGCAACCTCTACCCTTTTCAAGTGACTCCTGTGAATATTGGCTTCCATATTCATTTCGTTGTTATCTCTTTTGAATATTTCTTGTCAACAATGGGACACGTGAAAGCTTTTGCCTAACAAAGTAAAGACCAACTGCTACCATATTGTTCAGCTTCCAAGAATCATTTGTCAAATGAAGTTATGAGAAAGTCTAATAGTACATCGATTTGTCCAATAAAAATGTCTAAAATTGAAGTAACTTCCAAAGAATAGTACAAGAGGTTCCAACTTATATAAAAATAGACTATATCAAACTTGTGATTCAACTTTTAGCTGATAGTGTGGTAATGGGAGGTAGAAAGTACCCCTACATAGGTAGATACTGGTAATTTCAACTGCCAATTGGTATTTGGGCATTCAGAGAAGGCCCTTGGTTTAGGTGGCCACCATAACTTTATATGCAAAAAACAAATGATGCCCCACTGCCCATTGTCACGTTTTTAAAATCCCTAGTCTTTGACTAACAATTTGTTAAAGGTAGGTACTACTCTCTAAATTTATTAGTTGAGCAACCACCAGTCCATTAAAGCTTCAATTATTGTTACAGAGAGATCTGCTATAGTGGAAAGAAATATGGACTCCACAAGAATTAGTCTGCGTCCGTTTAAGTTAACGGATGTCGATGATATGATGTTATGGGTAGGCAATGATCGAGTAACTCGGACCATTCGATGGAAGACTTTGACCTCAAAAGAAGAAGTATTGATCTTTATCAAGGAAGTGTGCATACCCCAACCTTGGCATCGATCGATATGCATCGATGACCGCTCGATTGGGTTTGTATCAGTATTTCCCGGATCAGGTACTTTTTTTTTTACTTCGTGTCTCAGTATCTGAAACTCACTGGCTCGACTAAGACTAATTCCCTGAATCAGGTGATGATAGAAGTTGAGCCGATATAGGATATGGCAGTTGAATATTGGGGTCAGGGGATTGCTACTAAGGCTGTTAAAATGGCAATCCCTCAAGTGTACAATGCCTTCCTGAAGTAATAAGGCTGCAGGCATTTGCTGATGTTGAGAATAAGGCTTCCCAAAGGTATTGGAGAAGGCTGGGTTTATCAAGGAGGGCATATGATAAAATATGGATACCACAAGGGATATATGGATACCACAAGGGGAAAATAGTGATCTTGTTATGTACAGTCTCTTATCCACTGAGTCTACTGATACCATTCCCTCAGGCCCATGAATTTCCACCACCCACTTTTTCCCATGAAAAAAGCCACTCTTTTTATCCATATAATTGAAAATTAGCTATTGTCGTGGAGTTTCAACTTCTACTAGTCAAGCTTCAAGATACTATCATGTAATTCACTTGTAGAAGTTGGAATTTCAGAAAAGTGACTATTTTTAAATTACATAGCTGAAAAGCGGTTAGTTGCGCTATAACTACTTTTTCCTGTCTTGTTTTTGCTCTTTTCTAGAGGGTGGATGAAATGGAGGCTCGCATCTAAAGTCTTGTGCGACAAAAAGGTGCCAACTAAACTTAAAGGCAAGTTCTATAGGGCGTTGGTTAGACCGACTATGTTGTATGGGACAGAGTGTTGGTCAGTCAAGACTTCGCACATACAAAAGATGAGAGTTGCGGAGATGAGGATGCTGAGATGGATGTGTGGGCATACAAGGAGAGATAGGATTAGGAATGATGATATCCGGGATAAAGTAGGAGTGGCCTCGGTGGAGGATAAGATGATGGAAGCGAGGTTGAGATGGTTCGGGCATGTGCAGAAGAGAGACACAGATGCCCCAGTGCGGAGGTGTGAGAGGTTGGATATGGACGGGTTCAGGAGGGTAGAGGTAGGCCAAATAAGTATTGGGGAGAGGTGATTAGACGGGATATGGCGCAGGTACAACTTACTGAGGACATGACCTTAGTTAGGGGGTTGTGAGGACACAGATTATGGTAGAAGGATAGTAAGTGGTTGAGCGTAGTCCTCTTTACGCTTAAAAAATGATAGTGTAGTGTTATTAATGTAGGCTCGATTAGCCTGTCACACTTACTTTGATTCCTGCTGCTATGTGTTCTTTAGTGTAATTTATTTATCTTATTTAGTTGTGTTAGCTACTGCTTCTTGTTAGCTACTACTTCCTATTGTTAGAATGCGCTACCATTGCGTATTTGATTTTTACTATCTGCATGTCCACAATGCTTTAATTTTTCGTCTGAGTCTAACCGTTTCTCATACTTTGTTTTGCTTAGCTTGCTTTGCCTAATTATAATTTGTCTTGAGCCGAGTGTCTCCCGAAAACAGCCGCTCTACCTACCAAGGTGGAGGTAAGGCCTGTATACATTCTACTCTTCCACATTGTGGGATTTTACTGGGCTTTGAGCTGATTTTTGCTCTTTTCTAGGTAGAAATCTTTATGTATCGAGTAGAACACAGTAGAATTTTCCTCTTGAAATAAAAAAAATTATACTGGTTTTGTGTTTTACATAGTATCAACTAAGTTTAAGTTTAATGTGGATCAGATAATACAGTTCAGAATCGCCACTATATTTGTTTGATTCTATGTTTTACAATTGACATAAATTGTTTAGTAGTCTTAACTAAGATCATAGAATGAGGTGTAATGGGATAAAAAAATGCTATGAGAAATTAGGCAAAAAAAAAATTGGGACAGATGATACCTTTATTCTGGTTTGAAAGTGCCTAAGAGGGGTTAAAGTAGAATGAAAATCCGAGTATTCAATTTTATTTTTAGTAGAAAGATGTCAAATGAGTGAACATAGTATTCATGGTTTAGATATACAACAAAAGAGATATTTAAAGTTGTACGAAATATTATGATGAAGTATTAAACTTATAAAACACAATGAAACTTTGAAAAGAGTGAAAGAACATAGTGATCTTTCATAGTAACATAAAACTATCTTAGCCGGTGAATCTAAAGTAGAAGCTATATCTTGTTAAGATAATTGACGGAAGATATAGTGAAATGAAAAATTATCTCTACTTAATAACGATTGACATAGAGAAAGCTACGATATTGTACCAAGAAAAATTATTTAGTGTCCCTACCATATCTTCATCTATATTGGTGGTTAGCATTTGCCAAGATTCTTCTAGGTCTTGCTGTTGATATAAAGATAAATTCCACATTGTTAAATTGATACAGGTAAGATCAGATCAATAACTAAACCATGCCACATCTTATTATTGTTATCAAACACAAGAAGTTTGATCACACAAGCAGGCCACCTGAAGCTCTTTTCAGTTTTCCAAGTAAACTGTGGCGTTGTTGGAGGAATCGCTCAAACTCGCACTTGACCAACTGATATGAATACAAGACATAGTGCAGACTTACCAAAGGGAGGTGGAATTGGCATAATACGTGAGACATGGTACAGTTTGAAGGCGATTCATATATTCGTTGTAAGGGGCAACTTAGCCACTGTTGTATAGACTATACAAGGATCATGTGATAAGTGATTACGGGCGGCACCCCGATATTTCGAAGGGGGGCTCAACCAAGAAATTTATGGTCATTAAGAATATACATCTCAGAAAGACAAGCACTCCCTTTGGGATCAACTTATACACAACCACTATACAAGAAGAGTTGCAAGTAACGAGACATTTAAAAAGCACTACCAAGGTTGCTTTTGCTTTTTCTTCCAAAAGCGTCTCTGAGCAACAAGCACCATCTACCCTTTGCCAAGAGATAGTCCCCCGTCCTTTCGTCTTTGCATAGGAGCAAAACCAAAAACAAAAACCTTCCTTTTTCCCAGATTTAAAATGATAGGCCTACATTAGTACTTGAGGGAGCCGAGAAAATTTACGGGGTAGAATTTACTGAGATTTCCTGTGGCAAATGAGAGCTCGGCTGATCCACATAGGAAGGAATGACAAGTCGTTGCAATGATGTTAAAGCCACTGTTAGCTGAGCAAATGATGGACGCAAGTTCGGATCACTGGGAAAATACATATATGAGGTAGTTAGCATTTTGCATCTTGATAAACAAAAATCAAAATCATGAAGAATCTTAAAGGTTCATGTCACTTACGTTTGCCAACATTCCCATATTATTCTTGCTACTATAGGATCAAGTTCCTTTGGAATCTCAAGACGTTTATTCTGGAAGCCAACAGCTCCCACCACTTGCATAGGGTTCATCCCACTCCAAGGTAATCTTAAGGTAGCAAGTTCCCATAGAATGACACCAAAACTGTATATGTCACACCTGTCAAGTGACCAAATTTTTTAGCTGAGGAACACATAGCATGGAGAACTCAAGTACAAAATCTGCTGCAAAATAAATGCAGGTTGCAAGCTTAGCCATCTATGAGCTCATTTCTTTTTTGGAATAGGATAAATGAGCTCATTTCCGTCCTATGTGACCAAGAAATCACTCCTATGTAATCAAGAAGAATTCCACAAAGGAAAATAATCATTCAGGAAACCATGTTTAGTTCAAAATTAAGATACAAAGGTGCTAAAAGAGTTTAGCAAACAGATTATGCCACTACAATTCCTTCAGGTTATATCAGCTATTTTATTTCAGTTTGGAACTACATAACCAAGAGTTCTATCCTGGATAACACTAGCCATTTTGGAAAATATAAGAAAATTTTAAAGCTGGCATTTGGATCCCAGCAGTGGATGAAAGAAGGATTCTCATACTTGCAGAGATGGTGCAGCAGTCCAGCTCCATGGGCGTTAATACTATCTCAAAACTCAACTTTAGCCAAGTAGAAATGAAATTCACTGAAAAAATTTCCCCCATTTTGGGTCTTACCCAAGGCACTATAGGTTGTTCCACATTGATCGAGTGAATGGGATTGAAATTTTTATGGTCTTGTGCAATCCCTCATCCATAATTAGCTTTTGGGGCTTGAGTACCTTAGGTCTATTTCCTTAAGGACTCCTATGTTACGTTGTCCAAATGCACACCCTGGGCATGTGAGGAAGTGTTAGACCACGTTGGTCAAGGAAATGGGATGTGTCTCATTATATGTAGTCTTCGGCAATCCTCACTAATGAGCTAACTTTTGGGGTATGTGTTAGACCCAAAATCTATTTTCTTAATAAAGGTAACAAGTAATAGCAACATGATGAAACAACGGCACGCATGGCTAACATGAAGATTGACATAAAAACAAAAAGCTCAAAATTGTAAAGAAAACATAGAACTACAAGAATATCTCTACACAGACTATGAGCGAAACATGGAGTTAGTAAAGTAATTATTAACTCACTTCTCATTCGAAGGTTCATTGCGGAGAACTTCTGGCGCCATCCACTCAGGCTATGGAATGAAAAGACTAGGTTAGAAAATAAGAAAGAAAGAAAATAATTAGTATCCACACTTCACGGCAAGGGTAACACATCCAAGCAATAGAAACCAGGTATATAGTTCTAACCGTTCCAGCTGTTGATTTGGATGACAAAAATGTGTTATGCTTCAAGCGAGACAAGCCAAAATCACATACCTGCATTCCAAGCTTCAAGAGTTACTAATAGCCCCTCCGAAGACATCCGATAAGTTAAGGAATGGTTCAAAAAGAGATTCAGAGTTACTAATAGAAACAACCACAACCAAGTACACTCCCCTTCAAAATGAACATAATCGCATTATTGCATTACTTTCTTTTCATTTTGCAGTCCTGAATTGTAGAACTGAAGAAAAGGCTATAATGTTCTGCTCAAAGATTAGTAGCTGGTAAGCATTTCACAGAAGCGTTATGGATTTACAACCAACCAAAAATAAGATAAATTTTTTTTTAGAGATAAGGGTTAAAAACACACCTCAAGCATCACCTTTTTTTTTAAGTTCCAACTATCAGGGGTGAGAGTTTCCTATTTAAACTATCACCAACTAATTAGCAAAACACACCTCAACTATCATTTGATCACTTTTCCTACCTGATAGTAGAGGTAGGAAAAGTAAACATCTGATAGTTGAGGTGTGTTTTGCTAACTAGTTTGTGATAGTTTAGTTAGGAAACTCTCACACCTGATAGTTCAGGTAGAACACTAAAACAAAAGTGATACTTGAGGTGTATTTTTGACCCTTTTTTTTATAATCGAGAAATCCTCGAGGTCCAGTTGGTGAGCAGTTCGAAACTAGGTGGAAAATTAGGTTCATCCCTCCACTTAAATATCCGACTATTTTTCCGCGACAGGTTCGAACTCGTGATGTGTGATGGATAGGGGTGGCGAAATGGGTAAAAAAATATGGTTACCCGCCCGACCCAATCCATTTAAAATGGGTCCAATGAGTCAACCCATATTATCCACTTAAAATATGAGTGACTTAATGGGTAAAATGGATAAAACCCATAACTTAAGTAATACAAGTTCCTTAAAAATGAAAAAAAAAATGACTTCCCTAATAACATTAGGGAAAACAAGTCCCACAAGAAGCATTTCACCAACCAACCCACCCTCACCACCACCCAACTCAAACAAGTCCCACAAGAAGCATTTCACCAACCAACCCACCCTCACCACCACCCAACTCCCCCCGCCCCCTCTCCAATCCCCTCAAATTTTTTTTTTTTGGTTTTCTACCCCTTACCCCACCACCCTAAAAAATTACTTTTAGGTTAAAAAAAATTAGAAGTTTTTTATTTGGCATTTTACACCTCCCCCCTGAGACGCCTCCTCCCCCGAATATTCTATTTCATATATTTTAATTTACTTTTATAGAAATTTATTAAAAAAATGGAAATTTGGTGTGGGATGGGTGGTGGGTTGTGGTTTGGGGGGGGGGGGGGGAGGTGGGGTGGAGGTAAGAAAATATTTTCCATTTTTTATAAAAGTAAAATAAAGTATATGAAATAGAAAATTTGGGAGGGGTGGGTGGGTGGGGGATTTGAGTGGAGTGGTGGTGTAGGGTGAGGTTGTGGTGGGTGGTGGTGTGGGTAGGGGTGCGTGAAGATGAAGTGAATTCGAAGGTGGTGGTTGGGTGGGGGTGGGGTGGATTTGGTTGAGGAGTGGGTGGGGTGGGTGGTGGAGGGTGGGGTGGATATTTCCGAAAAATGTTTTCTTGGAAGTCGTGTCATTGAAAAGTTTCGAAGTTCTATTCTTCCCGCAAATATTGAGGTGCAACTATGTACTAAGGATTGGATTTATCTTCTCCATATTAGCTACATTAGCCCGCATATGGATCAATTACCAGACCCACCCATATTTAACACAGATAAAAAATGGGTTAACCCGACGGATAATATGGATATATCCATTTTTTGACGGATAATATGGATATATCCGTCGGGTTAACCCATTTTTTATCTGTGTTAAATATGGGTGGGTCGGGTAATTGATCCATTTTTTATTTAACCCATTTTGACCCGCCCGTTTGCCACCCCTAGTATGGCATTGCGCTCTTACTAATGAAAAAAAAACACTTTGGGCAAAAATAATAAATTTTGCTCGCTAAAAATAACATGAGTTCATGCAAAGGTAAAAGGAAGATACAAACATTTGAAAGCGAATTACCTTGACATTCCAGTTCTTATCAACCAATAGATTAGGTGACTTCAGATCACGGTGAACAATTGTAGGGTTGCTTGTATGTAAGCAATCCATGCCCTCTGCCTGCACAAGAGAACCTCTAAGATCAACATAAGCAAAAGAAATGCTGATCATTGGTCCGAAGCAATTGATCATGTAAAGATGTTGCTGGATCATACCACATCAAGGGCCATTTTAATTCTCCTCCTTTCATCAATTTGAGAATGAGGACGATGAATTATCCGATATAAGCTACCTCTGAAAAGCATGATCTTTTATATGAGTAATTCATCTTTCACGAGAAAAAAATTCAAAATCACTAATTGCTTGCCATATCTAGATACTATTTAATACTCCCTCCGGTTCAAAAAGAGTGTCCACTAAGCCATTTGCACACCCCTTGAGAAAATACTAATTCCTAGGCAAAAATAGGTAATTTGACTAAAGTGCCCCTAATTAAATAGGTATTGGGATTTGGTCTCATATCACTTAATAAGGGCAAATCTGAAAAAAAAAATAAGGTTAATATAAAGGCTAAGTGGACACTCTTTTTGAACTAGAGGGAGTAACTAATCAATGTTTGGCTGAAAGAGACATTAAGACTTGGCACTTTGTAGTACCACAAATCTAACACACTCACGAAAGAATATACATATCATTCATCTTTGTAGTATTCATGTCATATTAGAAGACAAATTCTTGGAGGGCTCTCAGAAAACATATCACATGGAAACAACTATAAGTGAGATAACTAAAGCCTTCTAGTAAATAAAATTAATCCAAATGGTAAACCTGTTTTTCATTGATTTCATCCACAAAATGCTAATAAAGACACCTAGAAAATATTCATGGCATAGCTAGGTGGATATGAGAGAGAGCCATCGTTTATAAGGTCTGAATCTGAATCGTTAAAGTCTCAACTCATTAACTGTATTTGCTTCCCCCCCCCCCCCCTTTTTACAAACACTTATGAGGCCTGAATTTAGAACTACTTTGCTGCATAAAGGGAAACTAATACAAGGATTTATGTGGGAAAAAACACAAGGATGTATGCGGGAAAAAAATACAAGGATTTATATACGATGATAAAAAGAACAACGTACTCTCAGTTCCAGTGGACACTAAGTCCTACACGGATTGCCGAACCAATATGAATAAGATACAAGTGTTGGTAAGTAAGTGGTACGCATATCTTCAACTTTTACCACTTTAATATATAGTGACTAATTTGAATCGAGTGCTTTCACCTACGTCATATCTTTTCAGCACAAGTACATCAAAGGAAAAAAGTTCATGTAGCATAGCATAGCATGCAATAAGTATGACTTGACAATAACCAAATCTTACTAATGATGGTAAATATGGAAGGACAAAGGGAAGGCAAATCAAAATATAAACATACCGTGGCAGGAACTCAGTGATAATAGAAAGGTGGGGAGGCCGAGTTATAGCACCCATAAAACGAACAACATTTGGATGTCGTAACCTTCGCATGATACGCACCTGCCATTAGGAACCAGATATGTTAATTAATGATGCATTTCAACATGAAGAAAGTTAAGCAGCAAGCAAAGAAATAGGACAAACATGACATCTGACAGGAATCTCTTCAAAAATACAGTTTAGCAGAATTAAACGAGAAGATAAATACAAAATTTATTAGCAGCTAACCTAGAAAATCAGACCAAGGATTTTCGTCAAACAAGTATCCTACCCAAATGAAACTGACAAACTAAAGCTGAAACGAGAAAGGAAGATATTCAAGTCATGTTCGTAAAGGAAAACATTTATACATGTGTCAATTTTAGGCATTAAAAACTCACTAATTTTCACATCCAAATAGAAAGGTAAGTCAATCTTTCTGACACTCTTCAAGTTGGTACTATACAAAATCTCTGACACCAACAAAACAACAACAACAACATACGGGTGTAATCCCACAAAGTGGGGTCTAGGGAGAGTAGGATGTACATAGACCTTACCAGTTACCTCGACCTTTATGGGGTAGAGAGGTTGTTTTCGATAGACCCTCAACTCAAAAGGAAAGTAGTAGATGCATGATTGCAAATAAAACAATAAAATATCCAGATATAAAGCAAATGGAGCAACACATAGTAATACATACATAAAGAGTAAGGATCTATGCGATACCTAAACCATACCACTAAGAAAAGGAGAAGAGGAGGAGAAGAGGCTAGCCCCCCAACCTCTCCCATACAATGCGACAAAAACTCAACTACCCACTAACCTTCTACCCTAATTCTCCACCTCCAAATATTCCTATCAAAGGTCATGTCCTCGGTCAATTGAAGTTGTGTCATGTCATGTCCTGTCTAATCACCTACCCTCAGTTCTTCTTCGGCTTTCCTAACTCCTGCCTCCGCCAATCTCTCGCACCCCTGACTGGCGCATCCTCACACCTCCTCTTCACATGTTCGAACCATCTCAGTCTCGCTCCACTCATCTTATCCTCACAGAGGCCACTCCGACCTTGTCCCGTATAACTTCGTTCCTAATTATATCTCTCCTAGTATAACATACTTGAAGTTTTCTCTTTTAGGTATAGCTTGTGCCTCGATCTTTACTTCCACTTCACTGAACTTGCACTCCATGTACTCCGTCTTCGTCCTGCTTAACCTAAAATCTTTAGACTCTAAGGTCATCCTCCGAACTTCCATCCACTAATAATATTACTCTACACCTTTTGTAACTTTCAAGAATCCAAATTCTTTTAGCTACTCAAATTTTAAACTTTGATTAATGTTTTCTCTATCAAACTAACTTCTCAACCAATATTCTAATGTCCTATTTGTATTTCTACTATTTTTGGCAAAGCAAAATTTAGTTTTCATGAGAGGACCCCCTGGCCAGATTCAATCTCAGGGTCAGTAAAGCCTGACCCATTCGAATGGTTAAAGAAACTTCTGATAGTCGGACCATTTGAGAGCCTTGCAAGACTTTTGAGAGTTAACGACAAGATAAAACGAAAAAAGATTGGAAGAATTGATTACAACTGTAACAGATTCATGTTGGCACTAAAATAACACATAAGTCAAATTAACATCTTAAACTCTGCTACAACTAAGGGACAACCGCACCCCAAAAGTGAGGTGGGAGAGCCCAAGGCTAAATAAGCCCCATATCAGCTCCCCATTAAACTCACGTGGGACTCAAGTCCCATACCTTGCAATAGGATCTTAACAAACCACCACCCTCCGCATCCGTCGTCCTCGACAGCTGTGCGCTAGACCATTTCTAGCCCCCGGCCAACACTGCAATACCGGCGTCACCATCCAAGGCACGATGGGCACGAAGGACAGTTGGTGGCTCTGATACCATTGATACAACCCAGGAAAACCACACCCCAAAAGCTGGCTATTGAAGTGGGAGAGCCCAAGGCTATATAAACCCCACATCAGCTCCCCATTAAACCGATGTGGGACTCAAGTCCCATACCTTGCAATACGATCTTAACAATCTGTCAGCATGTATAACTTGTGGCCGAACAATCCAAGACTCGTGAAAACGGTCAAAGGTATTATTACAGCTACAATGGACTCCACCACAAAGAACACAATAAAGAAGAGGTTATGACAGCATATTCCCATAAATGCAAAAATCATAGAACTACTTAATCTTCCCTGTGCTCAACCAGGTTTGTAGATCTATCTTAAAGAATGACGGAGTACAGTTCTAGAAGTGATTATACAGAACCAGAAAATGAGAAAAATAGGTTTGGGGACTATGCTGGCATAACCTCTTTTTAAAAAATTAGAAGAGTATTGGAAACCAGAACATGTTTCCAATACTCTTTAGATTTTTAGACCTCTGTGCAGGCATTAAATAGTATAAATGTATAGCAGTGCAGAATCCAAACCTCTCTCTTAAACTCGGCCAAAGCCGCACCTGAAAAATCCTGATCGAGGAACTTCTTTACAGCAACCTCCTATTTTAGACAAATTCACAAGCAAAAGTCAATATTCAATACACTCAAGTAATTACATCAATACCAAAGCTTTCACTTAATGGTAACAAAAAAGTAGACAGTAGAATATTTGAATGTGAGGCCAGCTATAGAGGATATATAAAAAAGAACACACTGACAACTCAGAACTTGAACCCACGTGTTTGATTCTAATTACATGGCTTGTAACAATTAATGAATGGGAAGATGAAACAAAACTCTCCCAAGTATATTTGAAATAAAATCACTTACAGTGCCATTCCAATCTGCATGGTAAACCTCTCCATATGAACCTGAAAATGGGACCAGAAAACTTCAGACTGAAGAAAAGATTCTGAGAGTAAACCCACAATATTACCTACAAACATTCCAACTATTACTATCCATTTTTGTGGATATCTTGCAGCAACATACCCAGTGAAATCCCACAAAGTGGGGTCTGGGGAGGCCGGAGGGTAGAGTGTACGCAGACCTTGCAACATATATATAAATAAATAAATAAATAAACAAGACTAGAATATCAGAATTATGATTGCTTCCAGATAAATAACTTAAATCCATACAAATGATTAAGTGGATAAAGGATTGCATTGCTGTAGATGGAGATGAGAAAGTATGTTCAGGCCCTTTTTCTTTTCACCTTTATTACCAAGCAACTGAGTGATCTCCAATTAAATTATTAAACCTACATTAACAAACATCCACTCTACACTCCTCCATGACAAGCATTAGGTACTAGAAATTTTCAGAAAATGTCACGTTTATTATTCATTTCCCCATCCAATGGATGGAAGAGAATGTAAATTAAATACTGTCACTGGCCCACACACACAAGGAAGTATAAATCTTAATGGAACTTCGGGCTGAGAAGTAGTTGTATGAATATAAATGAAAAGGTTTGAATGCATACAACATTGTCATCGCAAGATATTTCAGTCAGGACAAAGGCTTACCAAGACCAATCCTCTCGCCAATGACAAGATCTTCCCATGGAATTTCGCAATCACCAACATCATCAAATACAGGATTAACCTGACTTGGACATAGATCTCCTGAAAAAATTGGATTTTCCGGCTCCTCCAATTTTATATTTGTTCCTATTGACTGAGCTTGCGAATTTCTTATGTGGTCACTTTCCAGAATAATATCTTGTCCATATGCTTGTGTCCTATTTAACTCGTCACTCTGCAAACTGTGCCCCTCCCATTGACTTGTTTCTCTGTAATTGTTTCGACTGTTCTGAGCAGACAACCTTCTAAATTCAAGCTCAGCTGAAAATTTGGAACTGTTATCTGTGGTGGAAGCAACCCCATCATTTCCTCTATAGGCGGGCTGTGAATTTCCATTTAACCTGGAGGTATCAGGGGAAGATTTCTGTGGTATATTTAAGCTGGTAGATGCAATTGATGATGTATTATACCCGCCAGATCCACCGTTTTTCTTTGGAAAAGGTCCCTCGGAATCAGATTCGTTTTTCCAGGGGACCTCATTGTGTGCATACCGATTTTTCCACATCATAGGGGCAGGAGGCCGTCCAGGGACAAAAGTATTTTTTGGCTGTTGCAGTTCACTGACTTTGTTTCTAGCAGGGTTTTTCAGCAACAACGTGTTGCCAGAGCCTTTTATTTGAAACGGATTAAGATCAGCAAAAAGATTTTTTGGGTCCTCATGGTTATTCTGATCGTAAGGAACAACATTTACATTCAACCTCAAGCCATCACCAGCCGCATTGGGTCCACGACCCCCTTTGTACAAAGAAGTTCCAATTGCTAATGGCGAAGTCCAATCAACCTGATTAGAAGATGGTCTTTTATTGATTCCTGAAGAACCAGCGGTGGAGCTACCACCTGCATCTGAGATTGAATGAACTGATTCTATCTTCTCGGGCTTAGATTTACTGGAGAAATCATCTCCTAACCCAGAATTTTGACCAGATAACAAGTTGTGTCTCGGGTAAGAAACTCCAGAATCACTATTGGATGGCAAACTTGGAATCTTGTTCAATTTCGGACTGTATGATTTAAAAGAAGCATCCTTTGCACTCAGAACATCAGCTGGTATAAGTGTGCCTGGTGCTCCCATGAGATCAACCAAAAACTCGCTGAAGACAAAGAAATGATTTAGAGGCTGAAATTTAGAGAGGTATGCAACACAAATCAATTAATCACAAATGTCGCAATACATGCACGTGTGCGCGATAATGCAATTGCAGCAACAACTGCTTCGGGTAGTAAAAGATACAATTTGAAGTTGCAAATAAAGAAAGATCATGTGTATCATGGGATTGCATAGATGACTATAGCTCAGAACACTAACAAATGAATTTGGAGACAATCCAAGATCAATCTAGTGATATTCATGAAGAGTAAACTCAATTACACGAAGACGCGCAAGCACATGAGAACAACAACTCCATTTATTAAAGATAGATTGCCCATGTTTATTTTGTTGCCCTAAAATAACGTATCATGTAACACTTCATAAAAGACAATAACAAATCATGTTATAGAAGAGACTTATAACTTCCACCATCCCATTCAATTGTCTTAGTTTGACACAAATGTTAGAAGTGTGAGTTGTTCAGTGGGGAAACATGTAAACCCACGTGTTAGACTTTGTGTTTAGAGGAGAAGTTGCATTGAGAAGAGTACAAATTTTCCTACATGAGTTTTATAGATTACAGAAAATGCATTAAATCTAAACCACAAGGATAAAGGTAACGATTTTGGGATAACATAGAAAAGGAAATAGATAGTGGGACAGAGTGACAATAGAAACGATACAACTTTATGTGGAACCTTTCTTACACGTATTAAATATGATTATTCTCTATTTACTTCCAACAAAAAAATATCATATGGTGCCATGGTTAACAAAAACACATTCTAACATCTTCTTATAGTATATATAACAGTAAAAATCAAATGTCGCCATTCATATGTGACGAGGAGTACTTGAAAAGTATGTGTATATATATATATATATATATATATATATATATATATATATATATATATATATATATATATATATATATATATATATATATATATATATATATATAGTTCAGACTGCAAGAAGCACTTCCCAGTATTCTCTTCCTTTTCTCTAGCTACAGAAAGAGACTTTGGCAAACACGAAGGAACTAGTTAATATTTTTAGATGTAATGTCAGTATTGAGAATTTAACAACAGAAGGTAAACAAACTTTTCACAAAGATAACATTCTACCCTGATATAAAACAGAAACATTTGACTTGACCTCTCTAATACATTGTGAGCTCCACCCCGTACTACGTAAATTGCACAGGATGAAAAACAAATTTTGACATGAAGTAGTGCTAACAACTCCACAAAAGTACAAGGAAAGAGGAGTCGGCACTCGGCACCTGTCAACTTTATAAATATTAAGACAAAAATGTTTTAAGAAACTAAAATTTAAGCATAGAAATAAAAATTCCAAACAATAGTCTGTCAAATGCCAATGGACTAGATAATATTCAAATGTTGAGGAACAGTTTATGTAAAACATAAAAAGGACCCATAAACACTTTTAATATAATCATCACATCTCTTAAAACTGCATGAATGTTAAAGAAAATAGACCTTGGTCTAACTCAATCACAAAAGCTAACTCATGAGGTGAAAATTGTCCAGGACTACATAAGGAGACAACCCTCATTTCGGAAACTTATGTGGGATACTCTAGCAACAACAACTTCGACAGCAAAAAGAATTATAAACAGAATCAAACAAGGTCAAACATGTACAATACTATCGGCAACATATCAAATTTGGATATAACTGTTCCCTCCAGTTAGATTTAAGAAAAGCTATTGAACTTCGCAATTCACCTATCATTTGGTAACTTTACAATGTTGACAGCATCATCTTCGACACCAGTGTAGTGACTCCCCTTAACAAGTCTACAGGGTATTCCAACATGCTCAGCTAGTACCTACCCGCAAGTAAAAACAACAACAACAATGATGATGATGATGATACAAATCTTAATAGATAAGAAACTAATCACTCAAATGCTACAATAGCATAACGTCAGCAAACTTCAATACAAGAGTTCCTCCTATTTCAGACTTATATCTGATTAAAATAAAAAGAAATTACCCACACCCCTCCCGAAGAGTACTTTACGAAGTTTAAGTCAAAAGACAGTTGAATGAGGTCACAAGTACAGCAGACTATGTGCGTGGTTTGAGTTGAATTGTAATGGTGCAAAATAAAGGTAACAAAAGCTTTGTAGATTAATTACGCAAAATAAAATTGGCCTATTAGGAGATAAGGCCCACCTCTAAATAGATTTACAACATTTAGAGATTCTTGCAGATGAGCGTTAGGCAGTACCTCCTCAGTTTTCAGCTAAATGTATTGAAAGCTCTGAAAGAGTATAAGCATCGAATCCAAAAGTTTAAAGCAATAAATGAAACATCCCAAGACTTTACATAACCAAACACCCTCCTGAACACATAACTTTATAGTGGGGCTCACACATCAACTATATTTAACACGCACTTATGAGTTTAAGAAAGGGTTTGTTAAAGGTTGCCTCTCATACCACGTGGAAGAATTTAAGCGCCTACCTCAAAATCTTAGAAAATTAGTGGAGCACCAAAGAAATTATATAACTCAACAAAGCCCAAAGTGCCAACCATCAACCTATGCTCCTTAAAGAAGAAGGATAACATGTTGAGGATATACAACTACAAGCTGGCCATCACATGACTCTGACACCGGTGCTTCCTCATGAGCTAGAAAAGGTGCTTACTTCTTCCCACAAAACATGCTAACTCGAAAACATAAACCAGAGCCTTGAGCCTCAGATACCATGTATGAAAAATAAGGATCAATTATTTAAGAAATCTCCAAAACATGGTATTACGGTTGCTAATATTAATTTGCCAATTAAAACTTTCTTTACTCTCCACTGTTATCTTGGTTTAAGAAAAATGGTTTAGGGACTAGAAAAAATCAATGAAAGAAGTATATTGTATAGATATTTCATAAAGAGCATACTTATAATCCACAAGTTATTTCTCATAAATCAAACAGAATTTTTAGGAGAATGATTTTTAAATTATAAGTATAGCTTCCTACTTTTATAGTTTTCCATGTTCACCCATCATGGCTAACGTTAAATTAGATGGTTCATTGACCCGATTTAAAAGTCCTACATTGTTTACATAAAGAGTATAACCTTATTATCTATATTACCTATGATAAAAGCAAACAGCTTTTAAAGGAAGAATATTTTCTAAATTGTAAATATAGCTTCCTACCTTCAAAGTTTTCCTTGTTAGGAGCCCATCATGGCTAACAGGAAAGTAAAATGTTTTATTGGCACGACTCACAAGTCCTAAAATGTTGAAGAAATTGTAATACTTTAAGCAAAAAATTCCTTGACTCCTATTTCCAAGTGTCAGCAAGCACTGTTCAAATGTCAGTTAAGTATATCTAATCAACTGAAAGCAAGTTAACATTGCCTTTGTCCAATGCTTGTTATTATGGATTGCAAGAAGTTATTCAATCCGTCTGTCCCAACGAAAGAAACAGGCATAATATTTAATTATGATAATCACCTTAAAGAGCAGTGCACGGTGCCGTGAAAGCCCAATTTTTAGGGATCCAATTGGTAAAACACCGGTGTGAAGTGATGTCCTCAACTCGGTACTAATTTCCATCCATTTGGCCAATATGATATTTGCATCCTTTACGGGCCCACCTAAATGCCCAGTTACAAGTTCAGAAAGCCTCAGTATTAACAGACTAATCTCACTGGCAGGGCAGTCCAATGTAATACAGTGCGCAATCTGCATCAACTCTTCCAAGGAGGGGTCAATTCTCCGATTAATTATCACGCCTTCAAAGTTAGAACTTCCAGGATTTGTTTCAAGTTCAGTAAGAGATGGCACTTTCCCACGACTTGCTGGATCTGTAAAGAGAGTATATACATCATAGAAACCATCAACAACTTTCTCCTCATAGTCCAGCACACCATAATCCTGCTTAGAGGGTAAAGTAAGTGAGACAAAATGTTAGAAACCAAATTATGAGAACCAAACTGAAAACCATCTTCAATAGAAAACATATTCCAAAAACTAGCAAAGTATACAAATTATTAAGCTTTTATAGGGGAGGCACAAAAAAGAAAAAACGCACTCGTTAAAGTATTGTGAGGAAAGGAACCTATTCAAATCTTCAAGGCTAAGCAAACGACCGATAACAAGACACATCCTCTTGAACCCAAAAAAATCATGTGCCTTTCAAATCAAAAATAGCATGCCAGTGATGTTAGGTAGTCATGATGCGTTAGGTAGTCATGATGCTATGAACCTTAAATATCCAATACAAGGAAAATTAAACTCAAATCAGCTAAAGAACATTAGAAACTGAAAAAGAAAATGTGTTTGCAGCTTTGCAATATCTCCGCATACCCGTCAAAAGAAAAAAATGTAATACCTAAATATCCTCACCAAACAGTTCCTCTATCAGGCTTCTATTTTTTTTTTAAAAAAAAAAAAACAAAAAAACTATAACAAATAAATGTAATTTATATTAGAGACGGTAAGGTGCTGCAGCCCTTGAGCTTTGGTTAAATCAGCACCCCAAGTTGAACATTTTGCTTGAGAACACCCAATCTAAACCACTAAGCCGTATCTTGGTCTTCCATGACCATCCATCCAAATCATGTATTTCTTTTTCTCAAGTTTCTAAACTTTGTATACAGGGATTTCTCTGCTCCATCAATGTATTATTAACTTCATAAGAAAAAGGCTAACCCTTCTACACATCAGTTACTAAATCTAATCTTTTCTACAAGTTACATGGAAAGCTAACTGCAGCGGCATCTCTCTGCAGAACGGGAGAATTCCCACTACCGCTGGCAGGCCAGCCGGGCCGTGAGCGCGGTGGGAACGGGCTTCCCAAGAAGCCAGCCCGGGCCGGGGTCAGCATAGAATGAAGGGAACGGCCCTAATCTTGTGTTGGCTTTGCCAACTTATTGGGTTGCGGGCGGAGAAAAGCGGACGTGGGGACTCGGGTCGGGGCGCAGCGTAACTAAGAGAGCCATTCCATTTAGGGCGAGACAAAATGGGCGGGCACGGGCGGTCTGGTGTCCGAGCCAATTGGTCAGACGACGACTACTTCACTTATTATTTTAGTATTAGCCGCCTATTGTTTGCAAAGTTTACAACTCAAAATGCTGCACTACCTTAACACTGAAAAAGAGCATAAAAACAACAGATAAGGAGATATTCTCACTTGACTTCAACTAATCAGAAATAGAAAGTCTAATAAGACCATAAGCTTAATTAGCAATGCAAAACTAACACTCTATTTGGATGGTTGTTACCTATTGTGTTGTTTAAATACAATGATTGTTTTGATCGTTACTTAAATTTTATTATATCGTATCATTAAATCTGTCATTATATAACAATGAAAAATCCCATTTTATATAACGATCGATTTGGTGTGATCACGTCATTACCTTATTTTTTTTTCTCATTTTGTCTTCACTTATAATCTAATAATCTTATCTATTCCTTACACTACCTTTTTATAGTAGCTCTACCCTTACCTTACTTTTCTCACCTTACTTTTCTCGTAGGTTTATCATTTGTATAACAATGGAAAACGATATAATCTATTGAAACGATGTATCTATCAAAACAAGACAGTACGACACAATACAACACAAAACAATATAATACGATATATTATGAAACAATATGTAATAACCATCCAAATAGAGTGTAACGGAAGCAAATTCAATAACAATGAGAACTCAAAATTTACCCAATACTGCCTCGATAACAAGTCAGCAGCGGCATCCTCCCTATCACGTGCCAAGTCAGCAGCGCTTCGCCCTCCGCCGCGGAGTATCTGACCGTTGGTTGAATTAACATCGGACGGGAAAGAAGAATCCTGAGACTGCGAGGATGACACACTCAACGCTAGGGCAAGCTGCACCTGGTACTCTTCCTCCGAAGTATAATAATCCTGTTGCCGATTGATATTCCCTCCTCCACTAACACACGCCGGAGCAGCGGCCGTCGCCGTTGACGCAGTCGAAATGGTGGAAGGACTTGACGGTGATTGAGCAACCGAACTCGAATTCCGATGATCGGTAACACATGACGACGTGGACGGCGAAGATGAAGATACCGGCGATGAAGTAGATTGAGCGTCGTTCGATCGATTTGGATGGTGAAGCTTCTTGAAAATGTGTTTCATCGTTTTCTTTCTCTCTATATATATCATACGGTAGTAGTTTTCGTTTCTCTCTCTAAATTTTTACATATGTGTGTGTATATACATCTCAACTTAGGGCATGGAGTTGAGTGAATTTACGGCAAACGACATCGACGCGGTAAAGTAAGGGAAATGGGACATTCTTCCGCAGTACAACTATTTGCAACTACAATCTACATGAATAAAAATTTATCAATTTCAAATAACTTAGGTCCACTATATAAATTCTTAATGATTATATTATTTTATTTCAATTCAATTAAAGTCAAATACTATGTAAAATAATCTTATTTTCTCAATAAAATCTTTTTATAGGCATAGGGTACACTTTGAGATTGATGTTTACAAAATATAAATTGACCAAATTAAATAAACTATACAACTCAATTATCAACTAATGATTTGTATGTACGTTAGGTGATTGATGTTTGATGAGTAGACATTTCTAAAGTTACATCTTGAGAGCATTCTAATCTTGAAAGTCACGTGTTTACGATTTACTTATAAGGATCACATTATTAATTGAAGAGGAAATCACATTTGAGAATCCAACAAGTTTAGAATTTAAAGGAAACTAGTAAATAATCTAAAACAAATTGAATTGGTAAGAAATTCAGACATGCTCTATCTACAAAAAGCCCTACTTATAACTACAACTCTAGTCGTTATGTGCTCAAATCACATTCTTGTCATACTTGAAGATTTTTTAAATTCAATTCATCCAGCGATTTACTATTCATTCGACATCATATTTCATGAAAATGCAATTATCGGTATTGAAGTAAAAAAAACCAATACAACCAAGTTTCTCACAATAATTTTCACTGTTACTCAAATTTTGGATCAAACTCATGTAAACTAAATCATAAGAAGGGTCTTCTTCAATACAAAATCCACACAAGTGTTGGCGTTAACTTCTATGCAAATATAGATCTAGTGGCAAAACTTATCATTCTTCCTCTTTATTTTGCTTCCCCTTATCTTCTCGTACTCTAAACTTGGCAATTTCATTAGGAATCAGTTATTGAGAGTATACATGGTCTAGTGTGTGACAATTATTTTAAAAATACTTAGAATTTGAAGATGACTAATAGGTATTGAATAGAAAAATTGTAACTACAGATATCAACAGTTAAATAACACAAATAAATTTTGTCATTTCGATAGAATTAAAGATAATAAATAGAATGGTCAATGGAGATAGTATCGAGTCGTGACCGACAAAACATGTAAACAATTAAACAAAGACAAACATGTAAATTATATTCCATTGTCGTAACTTGTAAACAAGGCATGTTGTGTCAATCCAACAAAATTCTCGAACAGTTTATCGTACCCAAAGTTATGACCCATTAAATATAACTCATGAAAGCTTAATTTTTCCATTCTTTCACTTGGAATAACAAAAGTTTAAAGCAATATATGAAATATCCCAAGACTTTACGTAACCAAACACCCTCCTGCAGACATAACTTTATAGTGGGGCTCACACATCAACTCAATTTAACACACACTTATAAATAATAGAATATTTTTCAATATTTTTTCATTAATTGTATTAATTATATATCTCCAATTTTAGGTAAAATTATAATTCTTTTGTAATTAGGTTAATTAGTTACCTAGTTTTTATCAAAGTAAATATTCTAGTAACCTTATATATATTGTAAATCACTCATCAATAAAATCAAGGAACATATTACTTTATGTTATCAGTAGCCTAAAACTACAAACCCTACCCTAGCCGCCGATATATCTTCTCCCCCGCCACCTTTTTTCCATGTCGACACCTAGCCCACGTCGGAACCCTAGACGCCGACCTCTCTCGGCCGCCCCCTCTTTTCCCCACAACGGAACCCTAGTTTTCCGGCCATTCTCCCTCCTAAATCTCCACTTCCATGACTGACAAAACCAAAATCCATCCGACACTTGCCGTAAATAACATTAAAAACTTCATCCCTGTGACTCTTGAGATGGAAAAGAGTCAATACTCCTCGTGGGCGGAGCTTTTTAAGATCCATTATCGTGTTTACGAAGTTATCGACCACATCATCCCTCCCACGCTGAAGTCCACAGACGTACCATCGGCTTCGACTTCTGATGATGCACTCTGGTCTCGTTTGGACGCAATCGTCCTCAAGTGGATATACAACACGATATCTAATGATCTGTTGCACATCACCATTAAGATCGATGCCACTGCCCACCAAACGTGGAAACGTTTGGACAAGTATTTTCCACGACAACAAAACTCAACGAGTGTTATACCTTGAAAATCGGTTCAAGGGCGTTCATCAGGACGATTTTCCAAACGTGTCTGCCTATTGTCAAGAACTCAAGATGTTTGCCGACCAACTCTCCAACGTCGGCGCACCAAACACTAATCAACGATTGGTCATGCAACTTATTGTAGGTTTGAACAAATCCTATGACGTCGTTGCCACCATCCTTCAGCAATGCACGTTGTTACCTCTGTTTTATGAGTCTCGTTCGAAGTTCATCCTTGAGAAAATCCAGAAAATCAAGCGCAACACCATTCGGGTCAGCATAGCTGACGTTGCCCTCACCACCACCATCGGGCCCTCCACCAATGGCAGGGCCTCCCGAAAATAGCCAACAGCGAACGCGGCAGTGGCAGCAGCCTCCGCCGTGGGCCGCATGGGCCCCATCGTCATGGGCCTCCCCTCCTTGCCCGTTTACGACATCCTCATGGACTCCACCTCAGAACCGACAGGCCCAACCTAGCATACTTGGCCCACGTCCACAACAGGCCTACACGGCACAGACCCCCCGCCATCGACTTATGCACCGACTGACATTGAGGCAGCTATAAGCACAATGTCTCTCAACACTCCATACGAAAATTGGTATATTGACTTATGCGCCCCATCTCACATGACGGCATCATAAGGTACTCTCTCGTCTTATTCGTAATTTAAATGAGAATATTATTATTGGTAGTGGACAAGACATTCTGATCTGTGGTTATGGTCATTCCTCCCTATCCCCACCACATCCACCACTAATTTTAAAAAATGTCCTCCATGCCCCTAAACTCATTAAGAATCTAATCTTCGTGCGACGTTTCACAACTGACAATTGAGTTTCCCTTGACTTTGATCCTTTTGGTTTTACTGTGAAGGATTTTACGATAGGGAGACGATAATGAGATGTGGCAGCACCAGAGATCTCTACCCTATTTCAAACGTCGTCAACAATCCAGCCTCAGTTCCCTCAACATTTGCTTCTCTTTCGTCTTCCTTATGACATTTTAGATTAGGACATCCGGGAGACTCTGTTTTACGCTCCCTCAGGAAAAATAATTTTATTAATTGCAACCGTATTTCTAGGACTCCTATATGTGAATCTTGCATTTTTGGGAAACATGTCAAATTACCATTTTCTGCACCCATAAATTGTATTTTAAATCCCGTCCAACATCAGCTCACTAAACACATTGAGATGGACATTCATTTCGTTCGCGAAAAAGTGGCTCGTGGTCAAGTTTGTGTCCTTTATGTTCCTTCCAAATATCAGATTGCCGACATCTTCACCAAAGGACTTCCGCGCATGCTATTTGAGATTTTCGAGCTAGTCTCAGTGTCCGAGAACCTCCCGCTTCGATTGCGGGGTGTAATATAATATTTTTCAATATTCTTTCATTAATTGTATATCTCCTATTTTATGTAGAATTATAATTCTTTTGTAATTAGGTTAATTAATTATCTAGTTTGTATCAAAATAAATATTATTGTAACCTTATATATATCATAAATCATTCATCAATAAAATCAAGTAACATATTTCTTTAATGAATTTAAGAAATGGTTTGTTAAAGGTTAACTCTCATACCCGTGGAAGAATTTAAGCGCCTAACTCAAAATCTTAGAGAAATAAGTGGAGCACCAAAGAAATTATATAACTCAACAAAGCCCAAAGTGCCAAACATCAACCCATGTTCCTTATCACAAGTTATTAAAATGAGTAAAATTTAAACAGCGACCTTAGTGATCCCATTTGTGCAAAGAACAGAAACCTAACTCATCGTGATTTAACAAATGTCACTTGGAAAACACAGAGATCAACATTGACAAAGCATAAAACACAAGTCATGATTCAGCCAAATTTACACATGCAAATATAGTGACCTATATGATTCTAATTCAAGCACCGGTTGATCCAAAGCCTCCGGAGCCCCCGACTGTTGAGTCTAGATCATCAACCTCCTCGACCTCTGGCACGATGATTTTCTCAATGATCAATTGAGCTATTCGGTCACCAATTTTCACTTCAAAATCAACATCAGAATGGTTGAAAAGTATAACACCAACCGGTCCCCTGTAGTCTGCATCAACCACACCTGCCCCAACGTCTATACAATGCTTCCAGGTCAATCCTGATCTTGGAGCTACAAAAATTAACACATCAGAACTAATTAGCCCCTTGTCTTCTAGAAAATTTAGAATTAAATTTCAAATATCCGACCTAAAACAAAATCTAGAACATTACTCTCTTACTATCTCTTTAGGACAATGGAATACCAAACTATATTACTGGGTTAGGATAATAAGGTTCTATTCAAAACTCAGTGGTTAATGGACACACTCTAAAATGTTAAAATTTTGAATTTATGGACTTATAAAGCATAATTTATTGGGTTTATGATAAATAATTTATATATATTAAGTGGATTTTAAAGTACAAATATAAATTTTGAGCCAAAATTACTAGGTTTTACCGAACCTACCTGTCTTCAAGCCATTACTGTGTGCCAATTTCCCTAATATCTTCAAAATATTTTGTAAAATTATGAACTCTTTAAGTTGCACCTCTAAAGTAGACTTCTTTTGAAATTTGTGCCAATCATATTCTATTCAAGTGTGGTTTGTATGATGGAAATGAAAAAATGAACAAGAATATATTCCTTCAGGAACAGCAATACTAAGATCTGTGGGTACTAGAGCTTTTCCCCTAGCAGGCACTTTCGTCTCCGTTGCACTGCAATAAAAAACAGAAATAAAAATAAATTGAAGAGTAAATACAGATCCCAAAATTTAATTAATCAAACACACTGAAAATATAGAGAAAATATCTAAGTTTAGTTTAAATTCATCAAAAAAGAAGGGGGGGGGGGGGGGGGGGGAGATCATAGCCAGCAGAGAGAGGGGAGTCTCTGGATGGCAAAACAGCTTTATCAGATAGTAATTAATTTACCTATAATGACATCATATAAGTCACTTGATTGTTAATTTTTTTAAATTAGTGTTTTAAATTTTAACGCAATATGTATTGATGATTTTTAAAAAAAATTATATATGTATGAAAAAATAAAAAAGGAATCTAATAAATGTGTCAATATAAGTTCAAGGGTGGTTAGGGTTGGCTAATAAAATAATGGTGCATTTTTCAATGGAAAAATGTTAAAATTACACATTTTAACTTTGCAATAGTCCATATTTCCTTAATTAGTAATTGTTGATATCAAATTTATCCTTGTTGCTACAAAAGTAGGTTACATTTATTTTTATTAACGGGTGATACAAAATTTTCAACACTTAACTTTGTTACTAAGAAAATAATCAAAGTTGCCCTTGTACTATTGGAAATGGTTAAGATTTTGCGTTTGATAGTATTTGGCATATATAATTACTTTATATAATACTTCATACAATCTCGTTTTTCTACGGAATTTAAATTTATTTAAACTACTCTTATTTTTATCAAATTCTTGATCCAATTCCAAACAAACTCATGATACAAGTACATCCAAAAGAAAAAGTCACAAGGAGTTTCCAATACTTTAGGGCCTGCCACCTCAACCAAAATAGCTAACTCCTAAACAAATCCACTCCAAACAAAGCAAGAATAGTCACCCAACACGTGTTTACCTTTCACACTTTCCCCTTTTCTCGACACAAAAGTGAAAACTTATAACATCATATACAAGAGATGTTACTATCTTTAATTTCCTAAAAAATATATTCCTATATTTTGAGATAGTAAAAATGAGCCAAGAACAACCAAGGAGGGAAGAAGCTGAGCAAGAGCATGAATCCATTAAACATGATGATGTCCTTGATGTCCAAGGATCACTTGCTAGGAAGAGAACTGTTGCTGAGTCTATAGGTGGACAGGTTCTAAATAAGTTTTCAATTTTTTTGTTTTTGGTTATATATAGTTTTTTCTTTCCGATTAGATTCATCTTATTTTGAGAATGATGAATTGATATTTGACACACCATTTTCCTTTAAAAATACAAAACACACTCGCGACAGTCTTTTATAAGGTCATTAAATATCTTTTGTGAAATTTTGTTATCTATAAAAATAAATCTCTTTTGAAAAAGACATAAAACTAAAAATAAAACCAATTGACCGGTTACATGTTCATGTGCTAGTCAGGTGTCGATGGACATGAATTATTTTTCCTGCTCTTTTAGTTTTAGGTAGTTTTTTTTTTTTATCATTATTGATTATTATTTTTCAAATGAGATACTACTAATTAAAATGTTCTAAAACTCGAACAATTGAATGATGCTCACGAACCATAATTTGGTAATGTTTCTTCCTTAGGTATCATGTGATCTATCATCTTAAGTGTCCAAATCTGCATGTCAATACACCCAAAAGCTCAAATGAAGTTGCTATTAGTTGCGTATGTACTGAAAATTTAAATTCCATTAGATATTAATTTTGACCGCTATTGTTTTTAATTTTTTCCTTTTTCTGTTCTTAAAATTAGACTTTTAGATCTGGAAGCTGCAAATAAACTCCCTAAACATTACAAGTATTTAAGTCTAAAGATGCTAAAAAGAGAATATTACAGAAAGAAATAAAGCTTTATGATTCATATAGTCAATCCCAACTCGTTTGGAATTGAGACGTAATTGTTACTATTTGTTATGTAGCCTTTAGAAATAGAAAGGAGGAAAGAGTCAAAATTCTTAGCCATCTAATTCTACCCAGTCAAATTTCCAAGGTGGATCCATTTATATTTTGACTATTTATTTGCATCGCCAAAAAGTTAGCCAGCAACTTTTAAAAGAAAATGGTGATGTCATTGTATTGTACAGTTACTTGTAGTTATAAATTCGACATAAGATCGATCAACATTTCTCGTATTTTTGTGTAATGTAACCTCTACTTGAAGGTACTTGGAAAAGACAGAAAGCAAGCTTCAGTGAGCTCAGAATCAGCTTCAGCAAGAGCAAATATTACCATTGGTGAAGCCCTTGAAGCCACCGTTGTCACAGCTGGAAACAGGCCAGTTGATTACAGCGACGCAGCAGCGATACAGGCAGCAGAAGTGAGAGCCACCGGACGTACCAACATTATCCCTGGTGGAGTTGCTGCTGCTGCTCAGTCAGCTGCTACTCGCAATGCTCGACTTACCAAAGATGAAGAAAAAACAAAACTAGCTGAAATCCTTGCAGTAAGAATTCTTTATACTGTCAGTATATATAAGTTACTGTAAAATTGTTATCATGTGACCAAGAGGTCACGGGTTTGAGCTGTGGAAACAGCCTCTTGCAGAAATGCAAGATAAGACTGCTTACAATAGACCCTTGTGGTTCGGCCCTTACCTGGACCCAGTGCATACCAGGGCTTAGTGCATCGGGCCGACCTTGTCAGTATATATAAGTTAAATTGTATATTTCTATGTATAACTAAGACATTACATTGGAGATTGGCAGGATGCGAGTTCAAAGTTACTGTCAGATAAGCCAGTGACACGCAAAGATGCAGAGGGAGTGATCAGTGCAGAACTGAGGAATGATCCAAACTTGTGCACCCGTCCTGGTGGTGTCGCTGCTTCTATTGCTGCTGCTGCAAGGCTCAACCAAAGTAACACTACTACTAATACCACTAGTGGCACCGAGAATAATGATAAAAACAACAACAATCTCACGAAACAAAAACTGAACTAGGATGAGAGTAAACTACTGTTATATCTAATCCTTTAAGCCTGTACTGTCTTTCAGTTGTCTTTAAATCTTTCTTCTGTTGTTTTCTTTTTCTCTTTTGAAGATATATCACATTTTTCTCCTACATCATAGTTGTTTTTGCCCGAGGGATTGCCACAATCCCTAACTATTGAGGCTTAGCTCATAGGAGTAGTTATCTGTAGTGAATAATACTTAGAACCTGTGCAGTGAGTTTCTTTTCCCTTCCCAGCTCTGTGCAAGGGTTCAAGAGTATTTCAAGAATATGTATTTTTTCATTTCTGCACTTTTGCACGTCCAGGAAGTTAGAGAAGTTTGCCCATTAAGATCATAAAATGTATGCCTTACACTGTATAGGAGTAATTATCTCTTGAATTTTCTTCAGTCTAGTTCTATGCGTTTGCTGGAAAGCTCTCACTTTCTCTTACATTCAGAGGAGGGATACGAGGGAATATGATCTTGCAGGGTTTCGGAACCAGGAAGAGGGATGGAGGAAAAATATATCTATACTTTTCATCCGTGCCTTAATCGATTTGTTCCAATGAGCAAATAGTTGTTCTTTATATTATCCAAATGGTAAGAATTTTTGTATTTGTGAACAATAGTTCACCCATTTAGGAGGTTACACTTCAGTGGTCTTTACTATTCTAGCTCAAGTTACAACATATAACTTCCTTCAATGACCTATTTCACAATCTAAGTCATGTTCACCACCTCTTCTTGAATAGAATCAAACAGCACGGTGGAAAGATAACACTCCCCAGAACTAGCAAAGATGATCTGCATTTCCCAAGAGACGGTTTCCAATAGACATTTGGCTCAAAATAAAGCAAAAAACAAAGTAGGTCAAAAAGGAAAAGAAAACAGTAACTACAACAAAACAGTATGCTAAGAAAATAACAAGAGATAATAAATAGTATCAGAAAGCAAATGATAAGAAACTACAAGAGAAACACTACGATTACTAGTATGGAAAGGAATGGGAGACAATCCTCTATTACATATTAACCTTCTATCTTAATCCGTGTCCTCCACAACCTCCTATCTATAGAGTCATGTTGTCGGTAAGCTGTAACTGCGCCATGTCCTTTTTAATCACTTCTCCCCAATACTTTTTCGGTCTACCTCTTCTGAAGTCATCCATAGCCAACCTCTCACACCTTCTCACTCACACTGGGGCATCCACACATCTCCTCCTCACATGCCCGATCCATCTCAGCCTCGCTTCCCGCATCTTGTCCTCCACCGAAGCCACCCCCACCTTGTCTCAGATATCTTCATTTCTAATCCTGTCACTCCTCGTATGCCCACACATCCACCGCAACATACGCATTTCCGCCACCTTCATCTTCTGAACGTGCGAGTTCTTGACTGACAAACCCTCTGCCCCATACAACATAGTTGATCTAACCACTGCTCTGTAGAACTTGCATTTAAGTTTTGGTGGCACCTTCTTATCATACAAAACCCCGGATGCAAGCCTCCATTTCATCCACCCTGCACCAATACGATGTGTGACATCTTCGCCAATCTCCCAATTACCTTGAATAATAGACCTAAGGTACTTGAAACTTTCCCTCTTTTGAATGACCTGTGTATCAAGCCTCACTTCCACACCATCCTCATGCGCTACTATGAGGCTGCTTCAATGAACTTCCACTCCAAGTATTCTGTCTTGGTCCTGCTCAACCTGAACCCTTTAGATTCCAGGGTTTGTCTCCACACCTCCAGCTTAGCATTAACTCCACCGCGAGTCTCATCAACCAAAATTATGTCATCTGCGAATAACATACAATATAGCACCTCTCCCTAAATTTGTCGCGTCAAAACATCTAGCACTAGAGCAAATAAAAAACGGGGTAAGAGATGACCCTAGTGCAACCCCATCACAATAGGGAAGTGCTCCGAGTCACCTCCCACTGTCCTTACCATGGTCTTGGCTTCAGCATACATGTCCTTGATCGCCCTCGTATGTACCATGGGTACCCCACTAGGCTTCAAACATCTTCATAGAATCTCTCGCGAGACTTTATCGTATGTCTTTTATAGGTCGATAAACACCATATGTAAGTCATTCATTTCCCTATACTGCTCCACTAGTCTCCTTACCAGATGAATGACCTTTGTAGTCGAGCAGCCCGACATGAATCCAAATTGGTTCTCCGAAATAGACACGACCCTCCTAAGCCTCTTCCAAACTTTCATAGTATGACTTAGCAACTTAATACCCCTATAATTATTGCAATTCTAGATATCACTCTTGTTCTTGTACAAAGAGATCATTGTACTCCATCTCCATTCCTAGGGCATTCCTAAAAATGACATCAAACAACCCAGTCAACCACTCCATACCCGCCCGGCCTGCATTTTTTCCAAAATTCCATCGGAATCTCGTCAGGCCCCGTAGCTCTTCCCCTTTGCATCCTACGAACAATCCCCTTAACCTCCTCAACCTTAATTCGCCTACAAAACCCAAAATCGCGACACCTCTCGGAGTGCTCCAACTCTCCCAACACAATGACTATGTCCCCCTCCCCATTCAGGAGTTTATGGAAGTATGACTGTCATCTCTGTCTAATGAGAGCCTCCGCCACCAGAACCTTACCGTCCTCGTCCTTGATACACTTCACTTGGTCCAAATCACGTGCTCTCCTCTCTCTTGCCTCAACTAGCTTGTACAACTTCTTATCTCCGCTTTTGTCCTTTAATTCTGCATATAAGCGTTCAAAAGCTATCGTTTTTGCCGCTGTAACTGCAAAAACAACAATTAAGTAAATTAGAACCCATTGTCGGATCGGGTTGTTCACTTTATTGATTTGACTTATTCGGGTACATCAATCAAAGATCTTGCTTATCCAATAACTTTCCTCGTGAAGGCGAGAAAGTCTTCACGAGGAAAGTTTGACGAGCTAAGAAAGTCTCGTTGAAAGCATGAACTCAGACTATGTTTGCTAAGAAAGTCTCGTTGAAAGCATGAACTCAGACTATGTTTGATGTTCGTTAACTCTATCATACTCGTTGTACGACGAGTTTGTTCCCATGGTTCAATCCTTCCCCGTAAAACACCGCAACACTATACATTAGTATCTCTCTAGCTTCCGGTCTATATAAAAAGTAGTCAGCATAGATAGTCGTCAGCATAGATCCGGCGTTTCCTCGCATAAAGGACTACTTTTGCATACTCTTTCTTGTTAGGTAATTACAGAGGGGGAACAAAGAGATTTATATAACACTAAAAAATAGTACTATTACTTACATATTCTTATCTAGTGGAAAGATATCTGCAGTGATGTGTCTAAGCATACATTTCTTTATCATCTTTTTTGTGTTAAATACATTCAGCTTGTTTATTTCTTCTGTAGGCGGTGTCTTAATGTCCAACCAGAGTTGAAGAATACACTACAAAGCAAATATCCAGAGATGGTGCATTGGATTAGGACGTTAGTCATATTTACCTATTACTGCTATGCCATTTTTCAAATGTCTTAAAGTTTTGTTTTAGCTACCTCTGTCAACACGAGCAAGAAGAATCATACTTGATAAAGAGATACATGAATCACTCGTGAAGCTTGGAATATTCCGGTTAGTACTAATGATCAACTGGATTAAACCTTACTTGAGCTTGATTCATATTCTAAAAAATTACACATTTTTGATAAAACACTTGGCTTGTTTAGAAATTATACCAAGCTAGAATAAGCAATTACAAACTTGCCTCAGCTGAACTTACACCTCTACACGAATGTTAACATATAAATTTCCGATCAATGTTAAAACGAAAAATTTCAATTCTAAACCATGTACAATTATTATACATGTACACACACACACACACACACACACACACATTTATACTAACTCCAAAACTTTCTCAACATAATCTCAATTATTGAAGGAAATAACCAGACAAGAAGAACACAAAGCCTAAAAGCAATCCACCATATATAAGCAGTGCCTTCTGGCCAGAGGTAAGAGTATTACCACCTAAACCATACTGCTGATTCTCAGCAAACCCCGCAATCTCCACACTCTTGTTATCGAAAAAGCTCTTCGCAGCGCCACAAGTGGAGCACCTCCAATCCTCTGGAAGCTTATCAAATGGCAACCCTGGAGGAATGGGATAAGTTGGGTCACCAACAGCTTGATTATACTTGTACCCACAAGACCTACACTCATATATCCCAGTATTCAACACAACAAACTTCTCCTCAAGTCTTCTCTTGTCAAATTTCTCTTCTTCTTCTTCTTGCTCGGGTTCTTGATATTCTGAAATGGATGTCTCGGAAATCGGTTGTTCTGAAATGGGTTTGTCTTCTTTGGAGACATCAATGGACTTGAATTGGGTTCTTGGGTGTCTGTAAAAAGATGAAATTGGGTGGGATTTGAGGTGAAATGGTGGGAATGTGATGTGGGGTTTGGGTTTTGGAGTGGATGGGAGGGAAGGTGAAGAGAGGTTGAACGTGAAGGAAGCTCTTGTTGTTGCTGAAGCCATTAAAAATGGATTCTTTTTCTTGTTCTTAGAGCTCCTTTGGATGAATCAATGATTATGTTTTTTGGTAAAGGTTGAAAATGGATCAGTGGTGTTTGAGTTGTTGGGTTTGCTGTGTGGAGGGAACATGTGGATATAGAGAAACCAACGAACAAGGATCTATGGAAAAAGCATATGCCCTTTCAAATTATGGGGAATTGGATAAGGTTTAAATAAACTAATTCTATTAGTCCCTCCGTCTCAAAATACTTTTTCTTACCTATTAAAAATACTTACCTCAAAATACGTCATTTTATTTAATTAAAAAAAAATTAAATAGCTTTTTTCATTTCACCATTATATTAATTAGTAACATCTAAAAGTTTCTCATCATTGATAAAATAAATATTTATTGATGGGAAATTATATAATAAAATAGATTAAGAGGGTAAGCTAGTCAAAATGTTACCTTATATATTGTTAAACGATAAATTATTTGAGATGGAGGAAGTATATACTTTCTCTATTTCTCAAAACTTTATTTTCTTTTGTGATTTCTTTTTTTTTGTTTCTCTTTTCAACCCCAAAAAAAGTAGTGGAATTAATACTTTTAATCTCTTCAATATCAATAATAACAAATTTAGTATACTTTCACAAAATTAGGGATAGAGTGTATGCAAACTTTATCCGTACCTCAAAAGTAGAGAAGCTATTTCTGAAAAATTGTTGGCTCAAGTGGTCAAATCAAAACAGTTATGAAAAAAAAAATACAACAGTGAAGAAAATATGTCAATTAATAAGAAAAACATACATAGCATACATAAAAAGAATAATAACACAGGTAAGTAATGCGATAGCAGCAATAAAATAAATAGATACCAAATGGCGTTAGACTACCACCACATTTATCTCATCCTAAAAGCAAGAAAATACTCAACTACTTACTAATTCTACCTTAATCCACGATTTCCATACCCTCGCAAATATAGACGGATCCTTATAGTTTATGAGTAAGCACATTTAACTTTAAAATTAGTGATATTTGTATTTTGATCCTTTTAATTGTGAATTTTCATAAATTTAACTAATTATTAACTGCTAGATTATTCGATTATAAATATATTATGTTAAATTTGTATGGACAAAAAGGATTGATCAAGTGTAAGCACTCTCTCCCAGGGAGGGGTAAAAAATATTACACTTGTATTATCACTCCAAATTTAAAGATAATATAATTATAGAGAGAGTTTAAGTATCATATATTTTCTATATAAAAAGACCAAGCACACATATTTTAATTATTCAAAAATTAAATATACTTAGTCAAATATAAGAATTAAAATTATAATTAATCATTAATAAAGGGACCAAAAGTGCAATTATCCCCAAAAATCGGTAGTATCCGATTTGACTTGAGATGATAATAATGCTAAGATTTTCTTAGTAATTAAGTTTAGTTTGACATTGACCAGTAACTTAGTGATCATACCATAGTATGAATAAGTGATTATCATACAATTTTACCTGTGTATTAGACAAATGCGAAAATGATTTTACTTCTTTATTGGTTCTATCCTTTGTCAACTTTTACTACGAACAAAGATTATGATTCCATTGCATACTAACATTTATTTTGTTTCAATTTATGTGAGATACCTTATTTTAATATATTTCAAAAGTTTATATATTTAAAATAATTTAATTTTTTATTTTTTATTTTTAATAAATATAGTAATTTAAGAATCTAAACATTTTTTTCCCTTAAATTTCATATTCGGTCAAATATGGGAGGTGAGAAAATGCGTACCGAGTACCGGCTTACCAGTTAATGGTATCGGCGAGCACGCGCGGATCTAGTGAACCATTCAACCAAACCCAGTCTTGCACGAAACAAACTCTAACTTAACCAACTCCCTCTTTACTTTCGGCCTAACCACTTTACTATACTTTTTACCTTAGCCCACTGAACCCACCTAGCCTAATCTACCTTCCATCAAAGCGCTCTATGACCTTTCTTCCCATGGCTCACCACCAACACCAACAACCAGCCTACCACGACGATGATGTCGATGTCGACGGTGATGACGACTCCTCCGTCGCCGGCGTCAGCGTCTCCACCAGCGATTCTCCTGCTCCTTCCCTTCACCAGCCAGATCGAAAACGACCACGTATTGATGATTTCGCCGTTCCCGTTATTCTCCCAGGGATGAAGAAGCCATCAGCCGCTTTCGACGAGTCTCGCAAACTGTTTCAACGGCTGTGGACTGACGAGGACGAGGTCGAACTGTTACAAGGGTTTCTAGACTACACGACGCAGCGTGGGTTGAACAGTTCGTCGCAGCAGCACCATTATGATACGACCGCGTTTTACGACCAGATTAAGTGCAAATTCCAGCTGGATTTCAACAAGAATCAGCTGGTGGAGAAGCTCCGGCGCCTGAAGAAGAAGTACAGGACTGTGATGAACAAGATGGGATCCGGCAAAGATTTTGTCTTTAAAAGTGCTCACGATCAGACCACTTTCGAGATCTCGCGTAAGATCTGGAGTAGTGGCGGATCCTATGTTCGCAATAGCCCTGGAGGCTCTGTTGGTTTCTCTGCCCCGCCGGAAGATGGTGGATTGGATGATGAGGATACTTACCTAACCCTAACCCTAACCCTAACCCTGATGCTATTGTCATTTATCATAGCCCCAAATTTAACCTTAACTCTAATCCTAATGGAATTGACATCAAAACTCCGAAATCACAAAAACGATCTCCACCAGTACATACAGAATCAGTTAAAGTTGAGTTTCAACCATCGGGTGGCAGCACTAATGTGCCAATGCCGACCACAAACTCGGCCCCAATTCCAGTTACGCCCGTGGCCGGGGTTGCAGCGCCAGCCACTACCCCAGCTGCGGTGGCTACTTCAGTGCCTAGTTTGATTGAGGAAACGGTGAGGAATTGTGTGTCGCCAATTTTCAAGGAGTTGTTGAACAGTGTGGCAAATTTGAATGGGCCTACTAGGGGTCTTGGGTTCGGGTTTGGAGGAATGGGGATGAGTCCGATCCCGTTAGGGTTTGGGGGAGGTGAAATCAGCATGGAAATGATGGGGGATGAGAAATGGAGGAAGCAACAGATGTTAGAGTTGGAAGTGTATTCGAAGAGATTAGAACTGATTCAAGATCAGGTAAAAGCACAATTGGAGGAGCTGAGATCAACGGGAAGTTAAAGTTAGTTGCTGATCACAACAATCGAAAAGGTTGCTTTTCTAATGTATACATTTTTCAAATAATTGGAGTAGTTGATAATTTTACCAGATTGTTGATGACAATGGCTGGTTTAGGTATTTAGCTTTAGCTTTTGGTTGCTGGAATAATGAGTTCTAATTGTTTACAGCTGCTTGTTTGCAGACTGTTGGTTGCAACATAGATGCTTTGTCTTGTTTGTATATAGAAATGAAATGATAGAAGCCAAATGTTGAGTTTAATGTCAGTTCTTGATCTCTCTGATTTGAACTTTATGTCTCTGTTTAAGAACTTTATGTTCAGTCGTCTTACCACAAGGGAACCATGTAACTTGTGGTTGATTCAACCATGGGTTTGCAGATTCAGCAAAATCTACTACTGTACTACATAGTCTAACATATAATGTGTGAAAGAGAGCATAGATGAAGTAACTCAAGAAACTCACAAGTGAGTGTTCTTTGGAGGAGTAAAAGCACTAGTTATTGCGAATTTCCAATTAAATAGATGCTTTCCAAAAGCCGCTAATACATGATAAACGAGATGGATAAGAACTTATTTGCATCGGATGTTTACACAAAACTATAGTATTAACTTACCATAGTTAAGTGATCTAATGAGATGGAAATATATTTTAGTTAATCATTGATTAAGTAACAAAAGTGTACTTGCAAATACATGTCATGTATTATTGTTTTGATGTAATGTAAACATCACGTAAGTTTTTATCAACGAAATATTAAAGGAGTTATCTCAGATGTTCTACACGGTCTCTATTTTTCTTCCTTTCTTTCTTTTCCTCCTCCTTTCTTCTTCTATACACAACATGCAGAGAAATGATACGTATGTGGTTTGCAGGAACATATTTGAATTTCCTTTCCCTATGCTTGGACAAGCTATAACTTCCCTGATTCCTTTATTTTTACCTTGGGTTGTAATCAATTGCTTTCTGCTTTGCATCCATCATCATCATGGAGTAGAGTGATAGTATTATTGGCTGTGATCTCTGTTCCCAATTCAAAATTAGTACTCACATTAAATCCTTTGTTATAGGTTTCACTCTGTCCAGAAGTGGCGTTACCCCCGTGTTAACTCCATTAAATCTAGACCTATTCCCATCAAATTCTAATATATAATCTCACACGCAAGTGAAATGGGATAGCACATGCAGAGAATTCTAGTTATACCAGTTGACACCAAAAAACCCACGCCCGTCAAAGAACAGGCCCTCAAGTCCTTTCCTGGGCTATCTATCAGAGAGTACCTCTCCTTCAAGCATTAACAAAAAGAAACGAAAAAGAAAGAAACTTGTAGATTTGACTGATATCCACGTGTAAAGTTCAACAGATGCATACAATTTGAGAAATTGTGTCTTAGAAATATTATTCAGGGAAAAGCATAATTAGTTTATCAACATCAGGATCAGTAATGAAATCAGACAGCTGTAGTTTTCTTCATGTACGATTTGCTTCTTCTCTTAATAGATGGGGAACTTTTCTTTGGTCTTCTCAAATACTTGCTCGGCTATAAGGGCTCCCTTACCATCAGCCTGCTTGATCTCTAACTGAGCCTTCTGATAAAATCCAGTACCTCTGAGAGCATCTGCAATGAAATCATCGAAGCCAATAGCAATTGCAGCTTCAGCTTTGGCTCCATATACCAACCTCTATGCAAAGAACAGATGGTAGAAGCATCAGCATTGTCAAAATGACGAGGAGGAGACTCTTCAGTTTAAAAGAATAACATAATGGTAAAGAGTCGAAGGCGCAAATATAAACCTTGATGCGTGATAGATGGATAGCACCAAAGCACATCGGACAGGGCTCACAAGAAGCATATATCTCACAATCTGCAAGCTCAATTCGATTGAGCTTCTTACATGCCTGAAGATGTGTTGAAAACGATGAGCAAGAGAGCAGGGGGTGAGAAAAATACACCAACACAACTTGCGAACAGGGGGTTGAGAAAAATACTTTAACACAACTTGTAGTTCCAGAAAACAAATGAGGAGAATTATGTACATATTACATGACAAGCGATACTTGACCATACCTTCTTTGTTTACTAATGCATTTTCATAATTGACCCTGATAACACAGAGCTACCTCATAGTTCAACAGGTACTTATAATTAGTCAACTAACTTTATTCTAACCTCAAAAATTTCCCGTTAGTTGATCAGAGAGATCTGATGCATCAAATTATTGCACTTATTTTTCAATCAATGCATGTCTAAAGGTTTAAGATGAAAACTTCTTGACATCATTCCACTGCTTACTAAGTGGAGATGTCAGTTGATATATCACACTTTTGCTACTTAAAGCAGTCGCTATTTAATTTTCGACAGAAAACTTGCCTAATGGAGAGAGCATCATAAAAGGACAGCAAAGTCGAGACAACAAAACAAAGCTCATGAGAAGTAGCAAATCCCAGCATAGAAAGACATCCCCGCTTCATTGCTCACACTCCAAATAAAAATCAGCAGGAAAGTTCACTAGTCATTCAGAATTTAGATCCGTTTGACCATAAAAATTATTCACTTTTTTCCGGAATAATTTTTCACTTTATTTGAAAATCAGTGTTTGGCCATGAAAATTCCAAATCCAACATGAAGTTGTATTCCAAATTTTAAAAAAAACTGCTTATAATATGTTCTCCAACTCACATTTCACTTTTGAAGTTGTATTTAAGTACACTCAAATATGAATATTGTTCCAAATATTCTTTGCAAAAAGTATAACCAAATACAATTCCATCTTTAACTCCAACTCCAACTCCATAAATCTCATATAAAGTGAAAAATATTTGGGATCGATGGCCAAACGCCTACTTAGACATGCAAACTGACAAAATTTCACATCCCTGGGTCCCAGAGTTCCATTGAAGGGTATGAAATATGCTTGAAGAAAGAGAAATAATAATGAAGAGGATATCTCAACCCAAAGTCATTTTACGGTTCCGTTATTATGTGTTCGTACCCAGCACCCATACAGCCACCATTGGAGAAGTTTGGGCTCTATAGTAACCCTATCATAGGACTTGTAGTCATTTTCTTCTCCAACGACTTTTTTTCATGAACTGCTACTTAAACTTGACGTATCAACCTACGCAACACAAGTGCAAAATAATGAGTAGCCATGAACTTTAAGAGTTGTTTAGTCGAGGTGCGCGCAAGCTGCCCTGCACATCACCATTATCTAAACAACAAAAAAATGTTAGCTGCTGTAAAGCCACGACATATTGACATAGCTCATGCCATAAAAGAAGGGGGTGAGTGGGGAAATTTCACCCAATCCCTCCACATCCTACTATGCTTGACATGCTATAAAGGATGAGTAGTAAGATGGGGAATCCTCACCATGAGAATCCCCTCCCCACCACCTCCAACTAAAAGACAAAAAAATCCTAATAAAGGAGAAGGGATCGGTAGGTTGACAAAAGCATAAAGATAGTCAATTTCTGATGAATCCTCATGGCAATGAATTCATTGTTAGGCCCCGAAAGAGAGGAATGATTTTAGAGGACTCATATAGTCGACCCCAACTTTGTTTGGTGTTAAGTAGCAGTTGTTTTATTGAATTTCTTTGTGAGAGGCTGAGAGCTGGCCAATCCAAAGTAGCCAATCACTTTGCTCACTTCATGCTACAATATTGCTGCTCCCTCTTGCAACATCCTAGACTTAATGTGTTAAGTGCCATACCATAAGGGAGAAAGGATTCAAGTGATGTCTGGGGAGGATATGGTAGACCTACCCTGCAATAATAATGTCTAACAGCAGGTATTGGTGAGGAAATTGCTCTTTCAATTGCAATTCTGTCGTCCAGTAATCTCCGGCACCAAAATAGCACACAAAATCCTTGGGCCTTTTATCCGCTTCCACCAATGGGTTAAGGAGTGGTTTCTCTGAACAAACATCCAGTTCAAGGAGTTGGAAAAGTGCCGCAAAAGCTTGAGAAGATCAAATTGTGGACACGCGTTATAGAAATGATGCATGAGACATACAATATAATCCCTCTGTCAAACAACTTACTAACCTGCATTCTGTTTTGGTTTATCCCAGTATTGTGTCTGCTTTAATAAAAGGGTCTGTGAAGCTTCCTGCATACCTCAACTTCTCCTCCAGTGTTTCACAATAAGAAAAGTACCATAAGACTCAAATTTTCAAAAGATTGACTTTTTTCTTCACCTTAGGTCTCGGGTCTCCACTTTAGCCAACCAACTGGACTAGTAAGAGTCCCCCGTCCAATCCATTAGGTTATCAAAACCTGGGATGAAGATATAATAGTTTGTTGCAGCGAGGATGGTAAGCTACAGAAGCATAATCATCCCAAGCTAAATTTGAATTCCTAAATGGAAGAAGAATTGACAGCTAAACACATGTCTGTTAAATATATTCTTCACTGTAGGAAGATAAACCTTGGATAAAATGTCATATCGTAGCAATATAGAATGAGGGATAAAAATTCCTCAACGAGAGAAGATATTGACAGCTAAAACACGTCTGTTAAACAGATTCTTAGCTGTAAGAAGATAAAACTTGGATACAATGTCATATTGTAGCAAATAGACCATGGTTATCAAAAACAAAGAGCATAACAATACTTCTTGTGCCAGTATCACAGAATAGCTTGATATGACAGAGGGTCACAATATTGGCACGAGCGCCAATTGATTCTACATGCCCAAGGATTAAGGTCATACTGTTCCGGAAAATGGGCAATCATGGTATAAAGTTAGACTACCTCATAAACTACTTCGACTAGGACTCAGAACTACAGAAACAGCAAACAGAGTCATCAGACAATTAGGCATGAAAAATGGATTGGAAAAACAACTCAAAAAGAAAAATGACAGTAGTAAACACCAACAACATGCTGCCTCCAGCATATAATTGCAAAAATATCATCCTTTAAATCCACATGAATTAGCAAGAATCTCACAGAGTAGAACAAATCACGGAGTAAGAACACTGACCTCTCTCACTGCCGTAACCTCTGCATGAGCTGTAGGGTCAGTATGCTTATGAACCATGTTGTGGCAGCTAACAACTACTTCATCATTGCAAACAACAACTGCACCAAATGGGCCTCCATCTCCACTTTCTACACCTTTGTAAGCTTCTTTGACTGCTTGTGTCAAGAATTTGTGGTCTCTATCCCGCACAGCTGGTGGATATCCCGGAGGACGAAGAGAAGTTTAACATTTATTCTTTTTCTTTTTAAAAAAGAATTTAACATTTACTCAAATATATATTGTTGATACATTTTTTCCCCAAAAGACAGGCAAATATTAGATCATCACATTCTTCCTGCTACAACTGAATCAATAGCAACAACAAGACTTCGGGGAGCAAATCATCCAGGACAGTAAAACATATAAGCAAGAAATCAAATAAGTTAATTCAAAGGGCCATCTGGTAAGATGCATGTCCATCTGATTATAAGTAAAATAGCTAAAGGGAGTGCAAAAAAAGAGACATTTCACTTAATGCAAATGCTATTTAAGATATAGAAAGGTAGAGATGATGAACATTGAAAAAGACATATCTCAACAGCATTTACTAATTAGAATCAAGGTCATTTCAATGCGTGTAGGGAACAATAGACAGACATTTTGATTAGTTTCATGCTAGTTTAATGTGTAAGATACCGAGAGCAAAGACTATACAGGAATCGGGAAATTTCAGATTACCTTCTTGGTGACCAGCAAATGCAGTGGCTACTGAGATAGTTCCATCCTTAGCTTCAACAACTGATCAATGAAGACGAGAAATAAGAAAAAAAACTGATACAACTTGATAACAAATTTGTAAAACTGAAAATTCCAAACACAAACATCAAAATGAGACTGCAGCACGATGGGATTTTAACAATTTTCCACCTTTAGATAAGAAAGACAAGTACAACAAATAAATTAAAAAGACTAATCATGCATCCGTATAGCCCATAGAGCGAACACATGTAACACAACTCAGTAATGCACTAGGAATAGACCATTGCAAGCAACATGGTAGCAAAACAAGTTCAAAGCAAATACACCATGATCCCATGAACATAATTAGGATTTAACTTAGGAAGTCAAACAGTAAGAATTCTGTAAATTTGTCGGTCACAATCAAAACAAAAAGCACAGATCAAAATTCAACTGGTCCAAAGTCTCAACTCCAAAACGGCGAAGTTTTATTCAGTCAACCCACATCCCCAAAGACCATATCATTGCCCAAATACCAACCTTTGAAAGAAATAACCAAACCCCATCAACAAAAATAGATTCAAGATCCAGCATTGACCCAAAAAAGAAAGAATAAGAGATACAATGGGAAAATAAAACAAGTCCCCACATGAATCAAAATTCTACCCAACAAAACAAAAACACCCATGATCACAATGAATTCCCAAGTCCAGAAAATTCAAAGAAAATGTAAATATCACTTACCATTTGCTTCATCCATGATGAGACAAATTTCAGATGCAAAGAATTTTTTTTTGGCAAATGGGACTGACTGAAAAGGGTAAAAATTGGGTTAGTTGGGGAAGGAAGAGGACGATATATATATATATATATAGGTAGACAGTAGATGTATAATAGAGATGGGATTAAACGTGGAAGTACCCAAAGTAAAAAATGAACCACGTATTTATTTTTCACATATAATAAAGACTGCAAAAGGAAAAAGAGAAAGAGAGATTTAGGGAGAACGAGACCTTGTGATTGGTTGAAGAAAAAACAAAGGCAAAAAGGGTTGTAAAATAGAGAAGGCGAAATAGGAATCTCAATTTGATTGGATTATGTGTATACATACAACTAGAAACCGGTGGATGTAACCAATTTTTTTGAACTTTTTCTATCACTAGAAAATTACGTGGGGAACATGCTCTTCTTTTGGTTCTCTTATCTTATTTTTTGTTTCTCATTCTGAAATCATATCGTGCCCAACTAAAATTTAAGTCATGTCAATTTTTTTAATTAAAAGATAAATATTCATTAATTCTTATCTGACTTTCTTTGTTATGCGTTCTCTTTAGTCGAAAATTTCTCAAAAATAATATTTTCATCTCCTAAAATAGGAGTAAGATTACACTCTAACTTCCTCAGATTTCATTTGTGAATTTACATTAATATATTATTATTGTAAAAGGTAAAACATTCTTTAACAAAAAATGACTTCTTTTAGCTATTGGTTCTTCTTGTTCTTTTTATTTTGTGTTTCCCTTTAAACCTTATTAGCATCTACGATCCTAGATAAGGGATTAGTCTGTTAGGTCTTTTAGGTTCGGAAAGTGTGCACGTAAACTTAATTTTTTGGGAAAGGATCATATTCATATGTTAATTATTTTAAATTGGATAGTTTTAACTTTTTTAATCTAATATTATCTTTGTCACTTGAATTTTTTCTTTCTTTCACCTCTGACGGAACTTTAATTTGAAAGTAATTAAATCATATAATAAAACAATAACAGATAATTTAGACCCCTTTTTTTTTTTTTTAAAAAATAGACAAATGAATCCATATGCTTTTTGCTGAAGCTCTACTAATGACAAGAACAAATACAAGATAATCTGCAATACTATGAATTGACCAAATATAAATTAAGGAGAAAAAAACAAACAATTTCGAATAGGTATATGAGCAAATTTGGACCTCCATCATTAATTTCCCAATACATTATTTTGGTTAGTTGTTAGATGAAGACAAAATGAGAAGGAGCACAGAATGTACACCTAGAAATACATAAGGTGAGTATCTTGCTGAACAGCTAATTATTTTCTTGTCGTGTACTATAAAGGGTACTCCAAACCTAATTGTTAAGGATGAAATAATCTCTATATCTCCGTGGCTAATTCTTTTGCTATGGGTCAAATATGTCTGTTTATTAGCACAAAAATAATAGACACTCTACATCATTGAACCACAACTTCAACATTTTTCCTTTTCAGTTTTTTGGTCCAACGCCTCGAGAAAATTTGGAAAGGATAGGAATAAGAAAAGGCGTGTTATTCTTCAAGTGATAAAACTTACATCTATCAAGGGGGATAAGACTAACCATAAAATATTAAGAAAATAGAGTATAGATAGAACGTTAGTAATGTTCGCTGCATCATCCATTCAATAACTTCGTACAAAAATCAAAGAAAAAGCATACCTCATCCAGCACAAATGTAACTAACTACAATGTTGAAGACACATTACCAAAGCAGATAGCACTTGACCTTTCCTCTACATTTCTAAACGGTTTGCTGACTACTTGGGCACATTTTTATTATCAAGTGCACCTATTGCTCTAGCCTCTAGGTAAAAATTTACGATGACATTATTTCTATCAAGTTCTACAATGATAGTATAACAAATAACATCTTGACAACGTTGCGTATCATTTGATAAGTGTAAGGAATATTCATATTCGAATTGAGCAATGTATGTGCTATCATGTCTTTTGCAAACTTAATCTTGGCTGCAAGAACCTTGTAAACCGTTTGAGAACAATACTTGAATCTTCTCTTAATAACCACGAGACTTTAGTTATGTCCTATGGTAGTTAAAAATATTGATATCTTCAGCAGAGGCTATTTATGAGTCATCAATTACATCTAAAATGTTGTTGGCATAATAGAACATATGCATTATGAGAACCGCATCAACTCTATGCATTTAACAAATACATAACAAGACAATGAATAGAGTAAATGTGCATGTCTCTTGAAGCATGTGTGTGGTTCTGTCAAGACTTGAGACATAATTAATGGCTCATAATAGATAGCTTTCATATATCTATCAAACAGAATATAGCAATATCTATATCCAGCATAGGACGCAACAAGCGTTCTGTGGTCTTTAAGAGAAGATTACAACATTCTTCGCAAATGGTTCACAAATACTTTCATGAAATTGTTCAAGCAATAATGAGTTCAGCAAAATAGATGATAACACTCACACTAGATTAGAATCAGAATATTTCTTGTACTCATAAGGATACAAAGAACTTGTTTAAGGTACTATGTTATACTACTACCATAGAACTCCATAAGAGGGCCCGAACCACCCACCCACCCCAACAAGAGAACCCAACCTTTGAAAATAGGGGCTGAAACAAGTCAATTGAACTGAAATAACTTTACCATTCAAAAAGTTAATCAAAACAAACTTCCACTGCAGATAAGAACTCTAGTAGAATAATAGTAACAAGTAACAGGTAACACTAACTAATAAGAACTCTCAAGTACTCTAAGCCCTGCATGAGATATTCAAGGAAAAACAAAACTGAACTGACCCAAAGTCCGACAAAATCAACAGTAAATAATGGCTCAAACACCAAAAGTACAAGGCCACCTAAACAACCCCAAAATGAGATTTTTTGTTTGCAAAAGACTCATTTCTTCTTAGCATCACCAGCCTTGGTCTGCATGAAACAAATAACAACAAACCAATTTGGTGAAAAACACAACGATACAGAAAAAGAGAACAAAAAACTAAAACAGTAATGATGACGCACCTTCTTTACACCGCGGACCTTCTTGGCTCTGTTCTTCCTTTCCTTCATTTGTTTCCTAGACTTCTCAACCTTAGTGTCAAGCCCATTCTGCAATACAAAAGCATTGAACTAATGATGAGAATCCAAGTAGCAAAGGTGTATCAGCAAGGACTTGCACTAACATGCAAGACCATAAAATTCCTTTTGCGTGTTAGCAGGCTGTAAAAACCACATTCCACTTTTATTAGAGAAAAAGCCCATGCACCCAGTTACATGAACCCGATAGAACTGGATAAACACAGTAGACTATCCAAGGCAGAGAAAAACTTAGTAAACAAAATATGATTTCTTCCAATTCAGTTTTCTACAAGTTGGACACAACATTTATGTAGTTATCTTCAAATCCTTTGTCCCTATTGACTCACCTTAAAACTATCTGATTAGTTTCACTAAATGAAGGATTTCAACATCATATTTAATTCACATGGAAGCAACTCTATTACTCAAACTTCAAGCCAAATATAGTAATTACAACTATTCAGAATTGAACTCAGCAAAATACAGAGTTGATTTGATATTGCCATTGATTTAGAAAGTTTTTTTTTCCTACTTTGAGGGGCAGAATTTTCCTGAAAGCTGCAGTGTACACAAAGAAAAGATAATGTGAGGACAGTTTTAAAAGAATTTAAGTAAAGTGTAAAAAAAATCGATCAACATAGTTGAGAAATAGAGGTTAAAATGGTCATAGCACATGGACAAGCGCAGTATGGATCCTTAGATTAGATTTAGTGATAAGTCTTATTCTGTACATTAAACTGGTCAAAGTGTTTATCCACTAAATGAAAAGAACATAAGGAGACACAAAATATCTTTCTGTTAGCAGTTCATCAATGACATTAAAGCAGACATGAAAACATTCATTATGAAGTGCAGACCATCTCAAGCATACAGCATCTAAAGGCTAAAAATTTAAAAGAATAACTTACCCTGATGAGCCTATACTTCGGCTCATACTTCTTGGCATTTTCAACCGAATCATAAATAAGACCAAATCCTGTTGATTTCCCACCTCCAAAGTGTGTACGGAACTTGAAAACAAAAATAACATTTGGGTCCTTCACCTCATACATCCTAGCCAACTTCTCCTTCAGCTCAGCCTTCACATAAGCAATAAACATTAATGCGACATCCCAAAAGATCCTCCCAAACCATGAAGTTTTATGAGAACACACAAGAAACATCAACAAAATCAACTGCTTACCTTTGAGACGTTGGCTCTTCCCGGATGAAGTACATCAATAATCTGCAAAAATAGAAGCATTTATCATCACTTTTAATACTTAGAATGCAGCAATACTAACTACTACATTGTTTCAGCCCAAAACTAGCTGGGTCGGCTAATCCTCACTATCCATTTCTCTGCAGTTGGACGACAATGTTGCTCAGACTCTCCAAAAATATTGCCGCACCCGTGTTGGATCCTCCTAAAATACACTACTTTTGGAGGATCCGACAAGCACCCGTCGACATTTTTGAAGAGTCCGAGCAACATAAATTGGACCCTTTCCGTTCTACTATCTAATATTCAACATTTTAAAGCCCTCTGCATTATATAACGCCATATATATCTTCACCTACTGCAAGCCAACTTGACTGTAACTTATTCCCACTAGTCAGTATAGCCTATATGGATCTTTTGTAGCAATACTACTACCTTAAAATTTGATGATTAACTAAATGATTCCAAAAGACAACAAAAGCAAGATTAGTTCTTTTAATGAGTTAATACCTAACATCAACATTTTGAGTTTCTCTACATTTTCTAATGCCATACAAATCACGACCCACAAAGATAGGGGGTAATGTTTGCGTACATATTAACCTCTTCAGACCCCACTTGTGGGACTACACTGGGTATGTTGTTGTTATATACAAATCATGACCCAATGCAAGCGTACAACCTTGACTAAACCAGATAGGGAATTTTTTGTAGCAATACTACTGCCTTATAATTTGATGATTAACTCATAGATTCCAAAAGATAACAAATGCAAGACCTTTTTATTACTAGGTTCCAAAAGATAACAAATGCAAGACCTTTTTATTACTAGGTTAGTACCTAACGTCAGATCTAAAAGTAATTGGAATAAACAATATAAATTAGTAAATAAGCGGGAAAAAATGGCTAAGGCTTACGAATTGCTTCCTGGCGAGAAGCCTGTTGGTCATGAACTTGCGGGTACGAATAGTGACTGCCTTGTCCGCCATGATTAGTTAGCTTTCTCTTAGGGCAAAGAGTGAGGCAGGAAAAAAAAAACTCACAGAGGCAGTAGCGATATATGCCGCGAGAGAGAGGTAAAACCCTAGATTTTATATAAAAAAAAAATGGCTGCCGGTATATGGACGGGGTTCGGAAAAGGCTGCTTGATCAGGTGTCAGCAACTAAATTTTATATAGTCCTAATTGGTTCTTGGGCGTCATGCCTATAATTACGTGTTATCTTTTGACTTCTAGCATGTAAAATTCTCCTGATTGAGTATATTTGCGTTACTCCACGCAATATAACCAAGAATAAAAACTCTTAAATTCTTGCTTAATGCTCATGGGAAAACATTCTTTCAACCTATTGTAAGGCCACTGAGATTCTCCTTTCAAAACTCTTAAATTCATAAGATTAGTTAGTAAAATACACATCAAAATATATTTTGGAGCCGTTTGAACATGATTTAAAATCATGATTGAAGTTAAAGTTTTATTTAGACATACAATTTAGATTTCTTAAATTATTTTTCTTATAGACATAAAAAAATCACAAATTATGAAAATAATTAAAACTTTCTCAATTCTTATACAAGCTTACTAGATGAGCAAGTCATAGTTCTTAACAAAATTAATACGCTACCTTTCTAAAAAATACAACATCAATTGATCAAATTTTAATTCAATAAAATGAAAAATTGAACATGAGTTGTGGCGTAACTATTCTTTAATATAATTCTTCCACATAGTTGGTAAGAGTAAATTTATTATAAATATACTATCAATTTACGGATCTTTTAGTATTTGATATAAATGATTGATAAACATATTTACTAATTTATGTATCTATTTTATAAAATATAAATTTATGAGTAAACATTTACCCTTAAAATGTATGATTTGGAAAATCGCATGTCCAAACTCCTGCTTAATTAGTGATATCACATTCACAACTAATAGTACTTACCCTTTTAACTCTTTTTATTGTTGGTATACTTTCGTACAAAAAATACCTAGTTACTCAAGTGGCTCGAAGCATGCCACTTCATGGCCCAAACTCATTTCAACCCCTACCATTTCTTCCAGCTACATCTTCCTCTCCGCCACCAAAATTGATCCTTGAGGAGTAAAAGTTACCCTTTTTCCAATTGCATTTGATGAACTTTTGGATAATCTGATCCACAGTGAAAAGTGAAAGCGACCCACCAGGCCAAGGGGATTGTTGTTGTGCCTGTGTTCAAAAAATCAGGAAAAACAGAAACCAAACGGAAAGACAAAAAACCGTAAAAAAACCGGAAAAATAATACGTAAGTAAGAAAATATCCGAGACCACGAGAATTCACCGTGTGTCCTTAAGGAATTTAATCCCCTCACTTTGTGCAGGGGTTATGGATTACTTCCTCCCAGGATAAAACGGATATACTGTCGCAGAGAGTAGCGGTACGTCAAACGCCTTCGACTTCGACGAACTCAAAGTTGGCAACGAAACACAAGAAGACTCGATAGTTTTATTTGTGAAAAAAGAATGCGAAATTTCGGATGCGAAATTTTTGGTTTTGGTATCTTTAAAATGAGGCATTGCCTTAGTTTATATAGCCTTGAAGGTGCCTCTTCGGAATAGGTTGGTGATCTTTTCGGAAAGGTTGCCTTCCATTTCTCATTCACACCAACTTGGCTAGTTTTATTCATTAACTAGCTTTAACAATCCCCCACATGAATGGGGAATGGCTATATGATGAAAAACATGCATGACAAAAAACCGTGATTCGTAAGCAAGGATTAATCGCATCCGGATAAGTAGATTTCTCTTTGAACTTTCCGTAGTGAACATATGTCGGATATACTCTGTCAATCGGTAGATGTGATATCCTTGAACCGTCGAGCTTTGGTGTATACCTAGACAACCACATGTCACACAATTAACCCTTTAACCGTCTTTGGTTCTCATTGTTTTGTTCGTTTCGACCATGAACAACGCCTGGTTCATAAGTGCGTAGAGAATTGGCCTTACATAATTCTCCTTGAAGCGGCTTACACTTCACACTTACATAGGTGATTCGTAAATGTGTCATCCCGTAGATACACTATTTGATATACCCCGTACCAAACTTAGGAACCATTAAAAAGCCGCAATGCTTTATCCTGGTACTGAACATTGTCTTATCACGATAATGGACCAAAGAGTTATTGTGACAATGTTGAACCGTCATTAATGACTTTGTTTGATCTCTTTGAACCTAGATCTTGGGATCTCCGCCTCTTCTAGGTAGAGTTACCGTCACGATGACTTGTCCTCGGCCATAGTCCCATTCCCCTTGATGATCTTTCAACTACCTCTCTAGTTAGGCCTTTAGTTAGTGGATCCGACACATTATCTCTTGACTTAACATAGTCAATTGTGATAATTCCACTAGAGAGTAGTTGTCTAACGGTATTATGTCTTCGTCGTATGTGACGAGACTTTCCGTTGTACATAAGGCTCCCGCTCTTCCTATTGCCGCTTGGCTATCGCAATGTATGCATATAGGAGCCAACGGTTTGGGCCAAAATGGAATATCTTCTAAGAAATTCCTGAGCCATTCAAATTTCTTCACCGGCTTTGTCTAAAGCTATGAACTCGGATTCCATTGTAGAGCGGGCGATACATGTCTGTTGGATGACTTCCAAGACACTCGCTCCTCCACCTATGGTAAAAACATATCCACTTGTGGATTTAGTTTCGATTGAACCGGTGATCCAATTTGCATCACCGTATCCTTCAATAACTCTGCAGGATACCCGTTATAATGCAAAGCAAAGTTTTGAGTATGTTTTAAATACCCCAAAACTCGTTTCATCGCCACCAATGTTTTTGGTCGGGATTACTAGTGTAGCGACTTAGTTTACTTATAGCACATGCAATATCGAGTCGCGTACGATTCATGATATACATCAAACTTCCCAACACTCGGCATAATCCAATTGAGAATGACTTTCACCTTTATTCTTTGCAAGAGCAAGGTTCATATCAATTGGCGTCTTTGCAACTTTAAAGTCCAAGTACTTGAACTTTTCAAGTACCGTTTCAATATAATGAGATTGAGATAATGCTAGACCTTGAGGAGTCTTATGGATTTTAATTCCCGAATTAAATCGGCAACTCCTAAGTCTTTCATATCAAACTTACTAGCAAGCATGCGCTTAGTAGCATTTATGTTAGCAATGTCGTTACTCATTATCAACATATCATCCACGTACAAACAAACAATGACTACGTGGTTTGGAGTGTTCTTAATGTAGACACATTTATCACACTCATTTATCTTGAATCCATTTGACAAAGATTGTATGGTCAAATTTTGCATGCCACTTGTTTGGGTGCTTGTTTTAGTCCGTAAAGAGACTTAACAAGTCGACAAACCTTCTTCTCTTTCCCTGGAACTACAAACCCTCAAAGTTGTCCCATGTAAATTTCTTCCTCTAACTCTCCATTTAAGAAGGCTGTTTTCACATCCATTTGATGGATTTCAAGACCGTACACGGCGGCTAACGCTACTAACACCCGAATAGATGTAATCCTCGTTACCGGCGAGTATGTATCAAAGTAATCAAGACCTTATCGTTGTCTAAACCCTTTAACAACTAGTCTTGCCTTATATTTATCAATAGTACCATCGACTTTCATTTTCTCGCTTGAAAATCCATTTGGAACCTAAAGGTTTATTCCCTGGAGGAAGGTCAACCAATTCCCAAGTATGGTTGTTTAAGATGGATTCTATCTCACTATTGATTGCCACTTTCCAAAATTGAGCTTCCGATGAAGACATAGCTTCGTTGAAGGTTCGAGGCTCATTCTCCAACAAAAATGTTAGAAATTCGGTCCAAATGAAGTAGACGTCCTTTGACGTTTCTTTGCGTCTCGGTTTTTCCTCATCGTGAATATTTTCCTTTGTTTCTTCCCGAGGTCGTTTAGATTCTTTGCTAGACGACTCACATTCCTTTTTATACGGATATATGGTTTCAAAGAAGTCATCATTATCTGATTCAATTACCGTATTTACCTGAATGTCGGGATTTTCTCGATTTGTGAACCGAGAAATCGATATGCCTTACTATTTGTGGCATATCCTATGAAAACACAATCAATGGTTTTAGGTCCTATTTTTACCCTTTTGGATTTAGGAACTTGCACCTTGGCCAAACACCCCCACACTTTGAAGTATCCCAAATTGGGCTTCCTTCCTTTCCACTTTTCGTATGGAATAGATTTTGTTTTGCAATGGGGCACTCGATTGAGTATTCGGCTAGTTGTTAGAATGGCTTCCCCCACAAGTTCGGGGTAAACCGAACTTATTAACGAGGCATTCATCATTTCTTTCATGGTTCTATTTTTCCTTTCCGCAATTCCGTTTGATTGTGGCGAGTAAGGCGATTGTTTGATGAATAATGCCATATTCCAAACATATTTGTTCAAAAGGAGATTCATATTCACCGCCCCTATCACTCCTTATCATTTTAATCTTTTTGTTAAGTTGAGTCTCAACTTCACTTTTGTATTGCCCGAATGCTTCAATTGCTTCATCTTTACTATTAAGTAAACAAACGTAGCAATACCGCGTACTATCGTCAATAAAAGTTATGAAATACTTCTTCCCACCACGAGATGGGATTGACTTCATGTCACAAATATCTCGTATGGATTAAGTCTAAAGGACTTGAATTCCTTTCAACCGACTTATAAGGATGTTTAACATACTTAGACTCAACACATATTTGACATTTTGATTGATTGCATTCAAACTTAGGCAATACTTTCAAACTAATCATTTTTCGCAAGGTTCTATAATTGACATGTCCTAAGCGTGAATGCCATAAATTATCGAATCGAATCGCTTTTGACAAAGAACAATTATAATACACAACGGTGAAGATTTTATTTCTTCAAACCGAATCAAGGTTACACAAACAGATTTAAAATACTTGAAACGAAATGCGAGAAATTGTATGTTGTATACTTGATGAAGTTTTTATATCTTCAAATCAAGTACCCAAATGAGTAGAAAGTTATGAAAACTTTAATCTCAACCGGAGTAGAAAATCCGAAGATTTTAGTCTCCAAACAACATATAAGTTCGTTACACCGAAACAACAAACACCTTTTTTTTTCTTTTTTTTTCCCAGTAAATTGTATGTTGTATACTTGATGAAGTTTTTATATCTTCAAATCAAGTACCCAACGGAGTAGAAAGTTATGGAAACTTTAATCTCAACCGGAGTAGAAAATCCGAAGATTTTAGTCTCCAAACAACATACAAGTTCGTTACATCGAAACAACAAACATACACCTTTTTTTTTTTTCCCAAGAATTGTATGTTGTATACTTGATGAAGTTTTTATATCTTCAAATCAAGTACCCAACGGAGTAGAAAGTTATGGAAACTTTAATCTCAACCGGAGTAGAAAATCCGATGATTTTAGTCTCCAAACAACATACAAGTTCGTTACATCGAAACAACAAACATACACCTTTCCCCCCCCAATAAATTGTATGTTGTATACTTGATGAAGTTTTTATATCTTCAAATCAAGTACCCAACGAGTAGAAAGTTATGAAAACTTTAATCTCAACCGGAGTAGAAAATCCGAAGATTTTAGTCTCCAAACAACATACACTTTTTTTTTTTTTCCGACAACGTTCGTAATTGTTAAACAAGAACAAATGAACACGAAATAATGATTAAATTCCTTAAGCTTGTTGTTGTGCACGTGTTCAAAAAATCGAAAAAAACGAAACCAAACGGAAAGACAAAAAACGAAAAAAAACAGAAACTGGAAAAATAATACGAAGTAAGAAAATATCCGAGACCACGAGAATTCACTGTGTCCTTAAGGAATTTAATCCTCTCACCTGTGCCCGAGGTTATGGATTACTTCCTCCCGGATAAAACGGATATACACTGTCGCGGAGGAGTAGCGGTACGTCAAACGCCTTCGACTTCGACGAACTCAAAGTTGGCAACGAAACACGGTAAGACTCGATAGTTTTATTTGTGAAAAAAGAATGCGAAATTTCGAGATGCGAGAAATTTTTGGTTTTGGTATCTTTAAAATGAGGCATTGCCTTAGTTTATATAGCCTTGAAGGTGCCTCTTCTAATAGGTTGGTGATCGTTCGGAAAGATTGCTTCCATTTCTCATTCACACCAACTTGGCTAATTTTATTCATTAACTAGCTTTAACAGAGATGAGGTTCTCTCGTTGAGACCCTCACAACCCCCAAACACGTTCATCTAAAACTCACCATTCTTTCTTCTTTCCTTGGCCCACCCCCAATAATATCTAATTCCAACTCTGAAACAAACACAAATTCTGTCTTAGTTATTCAAAAAAACTTGCCACCCTTTGAGCTAAATCATGGCTGCTGCTCCCTTCTTGCTTGAATCAAACCTCAAATGGAACCCTTTATTGTATACTCCAAACCCAATTCAATATACCCGTCTCTTCCATTACCCAAAGCTTCTTACACATTCAAAACTCTCCAAACCCACCAAGCTGACCGTTAAATGCTTCACCAAGAACCATAAAAATGAGTTCTTTAATGATAGAAACGGGTTAGAAATCAAGAACAAAGAAAACCCATTTGATATAGTTATGAAAATTGTCAAAAAAGCCCTTAAAGCTTTGCAGAAGCCAGCTGTAGCGGCTGTATTAGTCGGGTTGTTGTTGATGTATGACCCGAATTCAGCATTGGCTGCTTCTGGTGGGAGGATTGGTGGCAAGTCGTTTTCGTCATCGAGGAGCTCGTCGTCTTCGTCGAGGGGGTATTCTACGAGGACAGCAGAGCCTAGTTTTTCGTATTCAGTTCCGTATTATGCGCCTTCCCCTTTTGGGTTTGGTGGGGGTGGGGTTTATGTAGGCCCAGCTGTTGGTTTTGGGTCCAGTGCCTTTCTAGTTATGGCGGGTTTTACTGCGTTTGTTTTGGTTTCTGGGTTTCTGTCTGATCGGTCTGAGGGGGCAGTGTGCTTACTGCTACTGACAAAACTAGTGTTCTCAAGCTGCAGGTAATCATCTTATACATAAATGCATTGTTGTTTCCATGATTACTACTATTAGTGGATATAATGTCAAAGACTACATATTAAATGTACAAGTGTCGATAAACATTATTGTACATAGGTTACTTTAAGATTTGCTTTGCTTTGATTGGTTATAGCTTTAGTGAGGTTATTAAGTAATAATTCTTGCCTAGTTTAGTGGTCAAAGTTGTTTGCTTTAGTTCTTGACATTTGGAATCTATACATTGATTCACAATTGCTTCGAACCTTATGCATCAAAAGGAACATATATGGTTCCTAAGGGATACAATTTTACCTATTTTGTCGAGAAAAATTACTTTTTTTAGTCCAAGAGATAGATAGCAAGATTCAAATACTTTTTTGTGCAGTGACTTCGTTCACCAAAGAAGTTGGATTGGGATGGTGAAGTTGTTTCTAGCTTAAGGTGTGCTGGAATTCTATGTTACATGTTAAAAAAAGGTGTGCTGGAATTCTATGTAGAAATTGGGGAATTAGCGATAGGCAGAAAAATCCTGCACTGGAAGGTTATTGGTAATGTTATTAATGATATAATGCTATAGCTGCATTTGTTTCTGGATGCCGGCGTTTACCAAATTTGAAGATTTTTACTTGTGTTGAGACCCTCCCATTAGCATCGCCGTGCGATTTGTCCCCTGTTCTACCAGTTATCAGTTTCAGAGGGAATAAAGTATATCCACAGGTGTGTGGATGTATCATCTCTGCTTGGACATGATTTTGGTGCAGTTAATTTTTGATACATCTGCATGGCCTTCAATATACATCTAGTTGTTTCCTTCTAAAATGTTGTGATTAGTTCAACTATGGATAATCACCAATCGGTTCTAAATGCTGCTGTGGAGTTCAATAGTAGTATTTGCGTCATTTGTCTCATTTTTGAATGCTTTTTGTAATATAGTTAGAGATGCTTTGGTTTTTATATAGGACCTGCAATTGTCAAATTATCTTAACAGCAAAATTATTTTCTGAAATGCATACAACTGAAACTACGTTGGTGTGTAGCATAGCTTGTCCTCCACCATTCTCTGATAATATTCCTAGAATTTGCTTGTGCATGCTTCATCTGTTGGCCATAAGTCCTCTTAGTTTTTAACCTCTTATGGTTTTTGATACTTTCTCCCTCCACTCCATTTGATAAGTAGATGTTAAATTGGAAGTTGTGTCTTATATTAAAAATACAGGGATGATTCTAGTCTAATTTTTATATTCTACTGAATGGTACTATTGATGGTCAACTAGTTTGTGCTCATATATGATGAAAATTATAAAATCTAGAATGAACCATCTTAGAAAGGTACTTCATGTAGCCTTTCTTGATTTTTCTCTGTGTGGTCATGCTATCTATTGTTCCTTGCTAAATGTCTTCCTCCCACTCATGGCCGTTGTTGATGCACTAAATATCAAGCAGCACATAAGCCGAAATTGTGCACTCAGAAATTGATAGTGGAGCTGTTGGACCATTATCTTCAGTTCCAATCGCTACAATACCCTAAGTTGAGTTAAGTCGTTTGAATGCCCTCCTCTCCTTTCCCTTCTAATGGGTAGAGGAAATAAACAAACAGTGGGAAAACAAAATTTAGATGTTGGACACTTTAAGTTTAGTAGTGGACTGAAAAAAAAAAACTGCATACAAGGTTGACTTTTCCCCAGATGGTCTAAGGGTTTGTGTGTGAAGAAGTGAATCTGCATTCTGATGTGATTCAGTGTATCTACTGTTAAGTTTCCTCAGACATTGCTATGGTGGCTTATGTACTATAGGTTCTCATAACAAGATTGAATACTAATGATTCAGTATGTTGATCTCTTGTATTAGTCATCTGTTATTTCCATTTTCAGAAATTTTGTTTGCCTTGCATTTGCATTGTGCTTACAATTTCTTTTCTACTGTTTCACTGCCTTTTCTCTAAAGGTTGGGTTGTTGGGCTTGGGTAGATCACTTCAAAAGGATCTCAACCGGATTGCAGAAGTGGCAGATACATCCACACCGGAGGGTTTAAGCTATGTCTTGACAGGTAAAAATAGTTCGTGCTGATCTATTAAACTATGTGCACAATTATAGGAGTGATGACTAGTTCCCATCTTCATACGAACAACATCGTATCAAAAAATTTCTTATTCATGAAGGAAGTTATCTCTGCTACTGCTGTTAATTGTTGTTCACCATGCTTTTCTCCCCCTTCCTTGCCCTCACCCCTGACCAAAAGGGGAAAAGGAGAAGAAACAATCGTTATAATAAGTGTGCTTGAATTTTGAATCAGTGGTGTCAGAAAATGTGATTCTGTGTCCATTCCACCCTGTTCAGGGCTGTTCTACTTCCATCTGAATACTCAAGACAACTTTTTGAAAGACAAATTAGAGGTTCAATATTAGGGATTCCGTTAATCTCACATTTATATCTAAACTGTCATACAAATCTCTAGTTCAATTAAAAACACTCTTGGCAAATAAAAAAAACTAATGGAAGAGACAAACAATAACTAACCCTTAATATGGACTAGTTGGTAACATTTATATGGATATTTTTCTTTCATTGTGTTTTGTGCTTTGTTGAGTGTGCATTAATTTCAAGAGATTGCTAGTACTTTGCGATAACTTCCACCGATGTAATTTTAGGTCTACTCAACCATATTCTAACATCTTCAATCATCTTAATGTCACTCCTATGTGTTGGTGCATTCAGAGGTCTACATAGAGCACGACAAAACTATTTCAAGTGATTTTCTCTGTTTGTATCCTTGTTTTTTATTGTTATTCTCTGTTTGTATCCTTTATGTGTGCTACTTGCACCTTCTATCGCTTGTAATTACTTCTAGTCCAGCTATCTCATAATTCATATGTTAAAGCACTCATCTCGGGGATATACTAGGACTCATAGGTCGAATATGCACTTAAATATAATATTCCTGGTTTCCAATTGTTCTTAATCAAAAAATATAACACTCTTGGTTTCCAATTGTTCTATAGAACTTGCATTTCACTTCGATAAGTATCATCCTGTACATAACAATCTCGTAGCTCTTCTTCATTTAAGTCATCCTATCTTAAGTTTTTGTATTATATCTTCATCTATTATGTCATTATCTTGAAAGAACAAGATATCTACTATTTGTATGTTTGTGGTAATCCCGTCTAACCTCACCTTGACTTCATTCTTTTTAGGCGGGCTAAACTCGCAGTCTGTATATTTTATTTTACTTTTACTTATCCTCAATCCTTACTCTATAGACAATAACTCAAACTTTTGGGTGTAAACCCACAATTATGGAAAACTCCTCTATGTCTCCTTCCACAGTTCTCTTATACTTGTGACGGTTCCTTCAACATAACCTTTATACCATTAATATATTTGATATGAATTTCTTTCTTTCCTATCACCCACCAAAAATGGGAGGAAAGCCTTCTTTATGCTTCCACTAGTCCTGGAGTTTATAGTTCTCTATTAAAGTGGGTAGCAAAGTATCTTAGTGAAAGTAACTTCCCTACATTGAATATCTTGGTATTTTTGTGCCAGTTACTTAGTGGGTCAGGAAAAGACCTTTCTTGCCCCTTTTCTCCCTTAAAGATTTAATCTGCTGGTGTTGCAACCGTAGGGCTTAGTTGAAATGTTTTGCTTCAGTCCTTTTATTTCTTGTTAACAACAAAAAAATCCTTTTAATTTCTTGTTGAAATAGCTTAAGCCTACTAATCTAAAGACTAAACATTTGGATATATTTTTCTATGGTTGTTCTATGGAATTATTTGTTTCTTACGTAAAGTGATTGATTTAGGGTTTTCCTTGTTGCAGAGACAACATTGGCTTTGCTTCGACACCCTGATTATTGCATCTCAGCTTATTCATCTGTAAGTGAAGGCAATTCATTTATGTACTTTCTGATGTGTGATTATGTGATTTTAAGCTGTGGTAGTGGCAAATCTGAACTTTTGTGATTTTAAGCTGTGGTAGTGGCAAATCTGAACTTTTGTCTATTTTTGCCAAGATCATGATACCAAATCTGCAATAGCATTACTTCTCTTTGTTCTTCTCTCATTATTGCTCTTGATTTGATTGAGTCAGCTTGAATATATGATAATTTTACTTTTAAACCAGCTAAAATCCATAAGACTGTCCTTAAGTGAAGTGTTTGATTTCACTCTGCCTTTTCATTTCTATACTCTCTCCATTTTTAAAATGAATGAGTGTTTTATTTGCAATGGTCAAATTATAGGTCTTAATTCTGACAACAATTCTTAATTCCTGAAAAACAATTTTTTCTTCAATTAGAAACTAGAGGCTAAGTACATATATGGAAAAGTTGTTATTAAAGAAAAAGTTTGACTCATATAGTAATGGTGTCATGCATTCTGTTATGTGCTACCAAGTCCAATAAAGCCTTGGTATATTGTCCTATATTCATGGAGCTCGGTATTTGATAAAGAACACCAAGACTTGTTGCACCATCTTTTCTTGACTGATATCCTTTACCGATCTCTTTCTGCCATCTCTGTTGCCTAGTCCTTCTCTCCTTTCTGTGGAAGAGAGACTAAAAACGTCATACTCATGTAACTGCTAAAGCCATGTCCTTAATTTGCATGAGATACTTTCAATGTGCACATGTCAAAATCCTGTCAGCTATATGTTAGTCCAAATCAGAAGCAAAGTCAGCAAAGAATATCCAAGTCACAACAATAAATGAGTGGAAGATGAGCTTTTAGCCTATTAATGTGCTCTGTGCGCCATTACTATCTTATTTACTTTGATTCCTATAATATAACTGCTTTTTTTTTTTTTGCTACAAACACAAATACTATAATTGAACTTAGTGCTCTAATTGATTTTGGATAGTTAACTATTAGCGCGTTCAGGATTCTAGAAGATACTGTTTGGGGCTTCTGGCATTTCAGCTTTGATTGATACTAGGGTGGGTGGCCAACCAAAATCTGGTTATGAGTCTTCAATGTCAAGATGCATAAATAAACTAATGTGTTAGAAGTATGCTTTAGTTGGCTAGGTAGAACACAATTCCTTACCCTGTTAGTCTCCGGTCAGATAATTTCAGTAGTCAACCTAAGATTTGGGAGAAATTATGCTATCGTGACAGTCTGAAAGAGCTCCTAATTATTTCATCTACTGCCATTGATTCTATCAGAAGTTGACTTGTATCCATTTCTCGCATCTTTGTGAAACCTTGTAATCATGGTTGGGTCCTTCTTGTTTCATCATATTGGTGCTTTGTTTCTTCAGAGAATCCTTCTGCTGAGTACAGTTGTAATAAATTTCTTAAAATTTCATGATACCTGAATCCCTCTCTTTTCTAGTTACAATATCTTGCTTTTGTTGCATAACTAGTGAAAAAGAATCATAATCCTTACATGAAACAGTTTTTATAACGCCCAGGACTTACTATTTACAGTGCATTTATGCTGACCTGCGCATCAGCCATGCACGATTGAGAACATAATACCTTAAAATTGTAGTTAAGTTTCTGCCAGATCTACAATGTCATGAAGTAACCACTGTATGAATCATTTTAAGATCTCATTTTTACTTTCACTACTGGACTATACATATATTGAACTATATAGCTTCTAGTCCAATCATCGGCATTTATCAGTACCTTGAGAGAGAAATTCTGTAACTGCTCTGCCCTGCAGCACACTTGTCTGAGAAAACTAGAGGGAAATTTATAACACCAAAACAGTAAGGATGAATTAAGCTAGCATAAACTTTTGTTCTGCTCTGTTGATAATCATCATGACTGGTGAAGGTTTTTGTTGTCTTGAGGGATCACAGTTTCTTCTCAGTATTTAATTGACAATCCCCGTTATTAATTTGATTTTCTAGATTTTAACTTCGGTGATTTTTGCTTCTTTTCGTACACTCTATCCTCCCCAGACCCCTCGTTGTGGGATTTCACTGGGTATGTTGTTGTTGATTTTTGCTTCTTCGGCTAGGCTAGAAGATCCTTGTTGTTCCTTTTAGATATGTGGAGCTAGTCTTTGTAGAAGTGTGTGGTTTTGTATCATAAAGGGGGATAAAGCTGCTTCGTCTTAATTTTATAGATCAGTTATAGATGAGAACTGATCATTTGCTATAATTTGGGGAATATTGGTAATAGTAAGCTGCTGTTTTTTCATGATCTTTATTTTTGGGGCCAAACGTGATATATTAGGTGCGTTTTCAATCTGTTAAGTTTTTTTGTGTGCGTGTGTGTTTTGTCTCTCTCCACTAATGCATTTACACATCAATGCATATCAGGCAGTTTTTAAAAAAAAACATCAATGCATATCAGGAAGGTCTCTCAAATTTTGTCATTCTACTGAGTATATTTGTTGTGTCTGTTGTGCAGGTTGATGTCAAGAGGAGCATGGAGGAAGGCGAGAACCGATTCAATCAACTTTCCATTGAGGAACGTGGTAAATTTGATGAAGAGACACTTGTGAATGTGAACAACATTAGAAGGAAAAGCTCTACGAGCCAGAGATCAAATGGATTTAGCAATGAATACATAGTGGTAAGGATGACCTTGTATTTTATTTAAATTTTGTAGGTATTTTTGGGCCAAATTGTGGAAACGTGAAGGCCTGCTATGACTTTAGGGAAAGCTTTTCTAAGTGTCAAACCTTATCACCAAAAAAGAGCTTTTCTAAATGTTGGAAGGTCTTGTATTAGTGCTGTTATTGGTATTAGGACTGTAGGCTTAGTTTCAAGAGCCCCACAACACCCTCCCTACCTCGACAGGACACTTGCCAAGTTATCTTGGTAGATGGTTGCTTGAAGAGAATACTCATTTCTTTGCTTGGTGAAAAATATTTTAAGAGATAGATTAAACATTCTGAGCGAGTGCGACCTAGGGCCCCTCTCACTGATGTTTATGATTATTGCCCTTTGCTAATTCTGTGTGGATGTAGCTTGTGGGATACCCTTTATCTGGTGTTTGGCAGTTGGGCACACAATGCAAAGATTCTTCCACTTCATCTACTGAAAGGAGTTTTCTCTTATACATCATGTTAGCTGCTGACTGGTGATAAAAATCTCATGTAGTCTGCAGGTCGTTGGAAAATAGTGATGTAACAATTAGAGAAAACATAGATCGTAAATGAACTATGTTAGTCTTATCATAAAAATTATATAAAATGTATCTTGATTTAGATTTAGGGCATAATGATATGTCAAAGTGGACTTCTGTTGACCCTGATGCCCCTCTCCAGAAGAAAAAACTGAGAGCTCTGCATTTGATGTGAAAGACAAATGTCCACCTTCGATCTATACCCTGCAATGGATTTATTGTTCTACCATTTAGTTGCTATTTTAGTTTCTGAATCGTCACCATTTTCTTTTGGAGTCAAATTTCCGCCATTGGGTTTATACGCTAGTGATCCATCCTTTAGTTGAACACATCTAATGTTCTTCCGTGATGATCATTCTTTTCTGCATATGTGCAATTTCAGGTTACAATCTTGGTAGCTGCTGAAGGTTCTTATAAATTGCCTACTATTAATGGAAGTGGAGACTTGAAAGAAGCCTTGCAAAAGATTGCATCTATTCCATCCAGTAGAACACTGGTAAGCGATCGAAATGGTCATCAAGAAGCAACAAGTTTTATGCTACTTCTAGCTTTTAATTTGTGACATTTTACTTGTTACAGGCAGTTGAGATTTTATGGACTCCACAGAACGAAAACGACACATTATCAGAACGAGAACTTCTTGAGGATTACTCTCTATTGCGGCCTCTGTAAGAAATCCGGGATTTCATGCCCATTTACTTTCTAAAGATTATACAGGCCCCTTTTTGTTATCTCCATGTATATAACTCATAGAGCATCGACAATACCTGTATAAGAATGATGGTAAATTGTCGTAATTGTACTAGTCAAATTGTGTATACAAAATGACTGTATTCTCTTTAAGTTCCTCAGCAATCACTACTTCCACAATCTACCCTCTTCAAAAGAAAAGTGAAATAACACGTCCTTTCAGGATTTTAAAGGCTGCACTTGATCAAGCATTATCTTTTGCATATGTTGTTAATTAAATATGGAACAAGTGCTTTGACATAAGAATTATATCATTGTTTTACCTTTTTCAGTTTTGAACTATGAGAACTAAAATTACATTATTATTGGATCTCATCTTCTTAAGATGTCACACATCCCAGTAGTGGATTTGCCAGGTGATATTTGATTGGATTCTTCAAATCAAAATAAGATTTAAGATTTTTGCTAGTCTCTATCCTTTTGAATTAGCCGATCTTACAAAATCGATCGGCAGGCGGGCTGGTTGGGAAGGTGTGATTAGCGGAGAAAAGAATCGCTGAGAGAGATTCTACTCTACTATTTAGTCAGGACGAATGAGTGGTTGTGCAGCATGCTCCTCCGGCTCAAGGTCCCCAGCGGACTGAAGCCAATCCTCCTACTCTGGTATTGATCCCTTTGATAAAGACAATTCCGAAGAGTCCTCTATCGGTACAACTGTAAGAAGACTCTCAGTTTGCTCGGTATGGAGGATTAATAATTTTGATATGAATATCCTCCCAAGGACAAGGACCAGTACCAAAAGTTGAAATAAATAAAAGTAATTTTAACAACATTGGTTGAAGCACTTGTTTTTTGGGTTAAAGGTTACTCTCTTGATGGTGATTAGGTCAACATGAGAGAAAAAGAAATCATTCGCTCATGACGTTTATCTTTTATAAAGAGTTTATAATTTAATTGTCATTAATTATATGTGTTTTAAGTTCAATTTATCGCGTAATTATGATGAATTGATATGATTTGGCTGTAGCATGTTTTTTCCTTGTGGGGCCGGGTGATCCTGTCTTAGGTGTTTGTTGTTGGGGTTGTCAATGTGGGAGAATATTTCGATTTCAACGTGTGTTCTTAGATTTTACTCAAGCAATGTGGCACCTACCAGAGCACTAAGCATTTATATTTTTTTGGATTTTTATTTCATGATTATCTATGCTAAATAAACTATTTACTCGCCTATACTCATTTACAAAATTCATCCTTTAAAAAATTTACATTGTACGCTATACCTTGGGAAATATAATTCACATTTTAGAAGACTAGTTGAATGACATTGTTATATATTATATACCCGAAAGTATACAACATACATACCTGCAGCCTGCTGGCTGTTTCGTAATTTTTTTTCTAAATAAGTTTTGAGTAATAATATTTTCAAAATAAGCATTTTCACTTATCTTTATTTTGAGCGCTTGGCACACCCCATAAATGTTCTTTTTTTCAAATAAATAAATAAATATCTTGGAAATTTTCTTAAGAATTCTAATTCTAGATGTTTCCAATGCCATATTTATGTTTATTCCTTAGGCATCTGTTGATTCAAAATCAAGATTGTAATTTTGGGATTATATTTAGGATTGAATATCTATCCCGTCTTCTATGAGTTTGATATTCCATGATTATAACGTAAAATTTTATGTTAATAATATCCTCAACCAAGTATGAAATAAATTTAATTTTAACTTTTATATCGAGATAATCAACTTAATCCCTTCAGCCAAACGCCTCTTAGGAGTTTGGAGGCCGAGGTGGGGAAGTTTGGTTTGATTAGTGTCAAAATCACTTGCAAGTTGTGCTCAAACGTAATCAATTACCATTTTACAATGGATTTTCTTTTCAAGCATGAGAATTTTAATGCTTGACTCAAGATAGACTGAGGAAATGGAGTTGTCACATTTGGAGATTTCATATTATAATATCCACATCTTTTAAAGTTATCATACTTTTTAGTTTGCGATCTACACTTTTTAACATACATCTTTTTGGCCTTTTTCATGTCGACATAGACATCTCGACTATTGTAGTCCTAGTTGACTAAGAAAGATCATTAAACTTGCAAACCAACTGATTGGTCCTATGTAAATTATCGACATAAAGTTTTCACCACTTTTAATATATTAAAGCAACTAACATATATAACAGGCATACAAAGAAAGCATCATTATATCTACAACTGTAAAATCGGAATTGGGATAACTCCACTTCTAAAAATTTATTTGTCGAGGGTGCTTTACTCTATGAGTTGGCTTATTTGGCGTAATTTTAACTAATCGAAACAGTAAAAAATGAATCAGTAAATTTGAATACTTCAAAAGTTCAAATTTATTTGAGATGTGAATACACTTCAAATTGGAGAAGAGTATGGGCCCTTGGTTTCTTTTACTAGTGTTACATATATATTTTTGTTTCTAATTGGTCAGAAGTTTCTTGAAAAATCATATAGTTATTTCGCAGATAGTTAGCACCACGAATGACATAAATATTACTGTGACTTGGCTTTACTCACATTAGTGGCATAATTCTTTTTAGGTCTTATGTACAAAAATGATTAGGTTATTCCGAGAAATATATTCAACAAAATCCAATTCTTTTACCCATCATTTTAGAAAATTTTACAAAATTTTTATAATACTTTTCGATTTTCCTACCATATCTTCACCGATGAATTAGTATTTTTTTTTTGGTTCTTCTTTAGTAGTTCCTACCACCCATGCAATTTTCCCGTACTAAAGTTGTTTTAAGTTTTGCTTTATACTAGTAGGTCGATGTTTGTAATGAGAGAGTGCACATGGAAGGTTTCTAACTTTGAGGCAAGTGCTCTTATTTTAATCCATCAGACTCCGAATATTTTTCATCTCTAAATTAATATCCTTAATATATAGTAAGCCTTATAATTTGAGTATCTTAGGACTATTGGAATCCAATGCAGATTTTATAACGCGAAGGACTAGTTCACTTGCTCCTTTATATATGGAGTAGGTTAATACAGAAGAAAGCCATTGTTCAAGTTATCATAACTATATATCAGCATTACCATTAATGTTATCACTAATAAATTATTTTTATTGTTGTTATTACCATACAAATTTCTCTATAGAGACTTGATTTAATTATTACTCCCTCCGTTTATTTTTACTTGTCACGCTTCTTGAGAGTTAATTAATTTGACTAATCATCGGAGCTAAATTGAATGAGATTAGTTCAATATTTTAAAATCAAAATTTAGATGTTAGGAAACTATATGAAAAATACCATAAATTGTAATTTTTTTCTCATATTAATATGATGAAAAAATAAATCTTAAAATGTTGTTCAGTTCGTTAAGTTCGGGACTAGCGGGCCTAGCGGGGTCGGGTGCAGGCGGACTCAAGCTCCGGTCCCGTTCCGATCCCGAAAAGTAAACGGAGGGAGTGCAATCATAACATACTGTTCTTCTTTTTTCCTTTTCAAAAGAGTTGAGATCTATTAATTAGTACAAGAGATATACTTTAATTAGTACCATAATAGTTAGTGGCGAAATTTTCAATCATCAATCCATAATGACATTTTATTATTGGGCAAAAAATGAAAGTAAAAAATAGTGGCTGATACGTGGAAAAAAAGAAGGAAAAAGTGGTTGATAAGACTAAAGAAAAGAGACGGAGTTAGTGGAAATTAGGGATAATGATATTTAAAATGATTGAAAAGTTTTCTTCTCACCTTTTTCTTTACACTTTATGGAGTAGTAATAAAGTTTAAAGTTGTAGATCAATGAAGATATAGATGTAAGTACAAAGGTTGCATGAAACGGGAATTACAAATAACTGCAGTAATTCAAGAACTGAAAATTACAATAGAACAATAAAACTGAAATTACAATTTTGTTGAAGAAGTAAAACTGGAAACTGTTTTGTTATTGATGAGTCGAGTGTGGCACTCTGTCCTTAAGACAATATTGCCCCGTATGTATCCTTTATACGTCCTGGACAATTCGTCTCCCAAGATAAAACAGCAATGGAACACTTGAGCAAAGAAAACTCAAGAGCTACCGTGAAGAATATTGAGTAACGAAATGATGCTTGGAAGTTGTAGGAAGAAACTGTTTTTGCTTGTGTATTTTTGTGTATCTCAAGTGTTGTAAGTGTTGCTCAACAATGGTGTAAGGAGTGTTTATATAGGTGAGGGAGGGCTGTTTAACTGCCCCCATAACAGTCATTATGGAGGTAGTAAAGCCACCAAAATAAATGGTGAAAGACCAACGGATTGACCATTATAGGAGGAGTAATTCAGCCAAAATTAATTGTACTATCAAATTTTTCGTGCCATTGTTTCGGGGCTTGTTTCAGCCCGTACAGAGATTTGACAAGTCTACAGACTTTCTTCTCTTGCCCTTGAACCACATACCCCTCGGGTTGGTCCATATAAATTTCTTCTTCCAAATCACCGTTTAGGAATGCTGTCTTAACATCCATCTAGTGTATCTCAAGGTCACGCAAAGCTGCGATCACAATAAATACCCGTATGGATGTCATCCGGGATACCGGAGAGTAGGTATCAAAGTAGTCAAAGCCTTATGTCTGCCGATAGCCCTTGACTACCAACCTGGCCTTGTACTTGTCTATAGACCCATCTGCCTTGTATTTCCGTTTGAGTATCCATTTACAACCCAACGGTTTATTTCCCGGAGGAAGATAAACCAACTCCCACGTATGGTTATGCAGAATGAAGCCTATTTCACTCTCAATAGCTTCTTTCCAGAGCGGTGCTTCTGGAGTTGACAACGCCTGAGCAATTGTCCTTGGTTCATCATTAACCATATAAGCTACAAAGTCAGGACCGAAGGATTTATCCTTCCCCGGCCCTCTTACTTCGCCTTAGATCCATTTCTCGAGTCTCCAAGTTCGAGAATCGGAACACTAGATTTCGGATGTTCGGCCACCTTGAGATTCGCTAGATCCGAACCATTCGGATCCGGCGCCAAGGACTCCCGGTTCTTGAGAGCTTTGTGCATAACTTCGTTTGCGAGAGGTTATGTCTTTCTCCTTTCTAGGAAAGGTACTTTCAAAGAATAGAGCATTCCTTGATTCCATTATTGTACCCTGGTGGATATCTGGAATATCGACTTATGCACTAAGAAGCGATAAGCACTAACGTTATTTGCATATCCGATGAATATGCAATCTACAGGTCTTAGGCCCAATCTTGACCTGCTTTGGCTTGGGTACTTCAACCTTTGCCGTACAACCCCACACCTTAAAATATTTGTAGGTGGGTTTCTTTCCCTTCCATGATTCATATGGAGTTTTGTCCTTACCCTTATATGGGACTCTGTTAAGAATCGTATTAGCGGTAAGGACGGCTTCTCCCTACATATTTTGGGGAAGACCGGAATTGATAAGCAAGGCATTCATCATTTCCTTTAATGTGCGGTTCTTACGTTCCGCCACACCGTTTGATTGAGGTGAGTATGGAGCCGTCGTTTGATGAATAATGCCTTCATGGGCACAGTATTCCTCAAATGGCGCTACATATTCTCCCCCTCTATCGCTACGAATGAATTTTATCCGTAGGCTAAGTTGATTCTCAACTTCTGCTTTGTAACGTCGGAACGCTTCAAAGGCTTTATCCTTACTTTTCAACAAGTAAAGGTAACAATACCTTGTGCTATCATCTATAAATGTCACAAAGTACTTATTCCCCCCTCTAGTTTGTGCAAACTTCAAATCACATATATCTGTGTGAATAAGTTCTAGAGAGCGGTATTCCTTTCGACGGATCGAAAAGGAAGCTTGGTGAGTTTTGCCTCTACGCACACCTCACATTTATGTTGAGGGTTTACGTCGATAGACGGCAACAACTCCATCTTTACCAGCCTTTGAATAGACTTGTAGTTAACATGTCCTAATCTATGATGCCATAAATTAGAAGACTCAAGCAAATAAGAAGAAGGTTCAACTTTATTTCCTTGACGCAATACAGACATGTCATTCACTTTGAAGAGGCCTTCACAGACGAAGCCCCTCCCCACAAATGTGTTATTTTTAGTAAGTACAAACTTATTGGATTCAAACACTAGCCTAAAACCATCATTAACCAATAAAGGTCCAGAAATTAAATTTCTTCTAATCTCTGGGACGTGCATCACTTCCTTCAGAGTAAGTTCCTTCCCGGAAGTCATCTTCAGGACCACCTTTCCAACCCCCAACACGTCAGAAGAAGCTTTGTTGCCCATGAACAGCTTCTTGTCAGCGACTGGAGTGTACGTGGAGAAGACATCTTTGTTGGAACAGATGTGCCTAGTAGCACCTGTGTCCATCCACCACTGCATCGGATTCTCCACCAAGTTGGCTTCTAGCACCACTGCAGAGAATTCCTCGATCATGTCATCCATGAGCGTGTCCTTGACGACGTTTGCTTGAGCCTTGCCTTTAGACTTGGCTTTCTGCTGTTGCTCAGTCTTGAGCTTGCGGCATTCCTTAATCCTATGACCAGGTTTTCCACAGAGTTGACAATTACCTCTGAACATCTCTCGCGGGGGCTTTGCCGTCTTTCTCGGAACTTCCGCTTCTTGCTTGAGTTCCCTTTGGCCTCGCCCAGTTCGCCTTTGCCTCGAAAGGTTGTCTACCCTTTGGCAAGGTCTTCTTATTATCTTCCCGGATTTGCGCTTTGATAACAAGCTCTTCAAAGGTCATCTCCTTTGTCTTGAGTTTCATGTAACTCATAAACTTATTCCATGAAGGAGGTAACTTTTCAATCAGCGATGCAACCAAAAATTGCTCGTTTGGTTTCAGTCCTTCCAAATCCAAGTGATGTAAAATCATTTGGAATTCCTGGACTTGGGACATCACTGTCTTACTGTCCACCATTTGTAATTTTAGAAATTTCCCAACGATGAACTTCTTAGTACCCGCATCTTGTGCGTTGTACTTCTTTTGCAGTTTTTCCCACATCTCTTTGACATTGCCAACGGTGCAATAGACCGTGTAGAGAGGGTCTGTCAAGTAGTTCAGTATATAGTTCTTGCACATGAAATTGCTATGATTCCACACATCACGAACCATCTTCATGCCGTTAACGACATGGATACCAAGGCCCCTTCACCCGTTTCAAAGCGGCGAAGAGTCCATTTCATCTCCAGCTTGTGGATGATCTTCCGTAAGGAACCGGGCCATGCCCATTACCGTTAAGTAAAACAACATCTTTTGCTGCCATCTTTTAAATTCTGATCCCATGAATTTTTCAGGGCGATCATGGTGGTGTGATGAAGAGGGTGGAGCTCCAGCAGTCGGGAAGGCAGCGGTGTTACTGCCTTGAACAGTAGAAGCAACAACAACAACGAAGGCGGCGGTGTTACTGCCTTGAGCGGTAGCAGCAGTGGCGGGGAAGGCAGCAACGTTGCCTCGAGAGGCAGCAGCAGTAGCATCAACATCGGTCATATTTTCAGCCATGTTATAGCAGTTACAGTAAACAAATATTGTCTTAAGCTGTTGTAAGTACAAAGGTTGCAGGAAACGGGAATTACAAATAACTGCAAAGTAATTCAAGAATTGAAAATTACAATAGAACAACAAAACTGAAATTACAATTTTGTTGAAGAAGTAAAACTGGAAACTGTTTTGTTATTGATGAGTCGAGTGTGGCACTCTGTCCTTAAGACAATATTGCCCCGTATGTATCCTTTATACGTCCTGGACAATTCGTCTCCCAAGATAAAACAACAATGGAACACTTGAGCAAAGGAAACTCAAGAGCTACCGTGAAGAATATTGAGTAACGAAATGATGCTTTGAAGTTGTAGGAAGAAACTGTTTTTGCTTGTGTATTTTCGTGTATCTCAAGTGTTGTAAGTGTTGCTCAACAATGGTGTAAGGGGTGTTTATATAGGTGAGGGGGGGTGGTTTAACTGCCCCCATAACAGCCATTATGGAGGTAGTAAAGCCACCAAAATAAATGGTGAAAGACCAACGGATTGGCCATTATAGGAGGAATAATTCAGCCAAAATAAATGGCTGAATTGAGTGTTTGGCGTTTCTGTTCTCTTCTGCTCAATTCTGACTTTCTGGAAACTTCAGGGACCAAACTGTACATCTTGAAACTTCAGGGACCAAACTGTACATCGCGCGTGTGTGGTCTTTCCTTGAACCGAAGCACTTCTAGGTCCTCCCTCCTTTAAACACATGGGATACCCCTTTAGAGTCTTATATACACAACAATTCTTTCTTCCTCTACTGATGAGGGAGAATTGAACACAATACCACACTTTCCATGCTTCAAACACCTCACTTCGTGGACCAATATCTCTTTCATTTCTCAATGAAATTTGACGATTCTTGGCCCTACGGTTATCTACGTACTTAGTAGATCATGCATGTGTGAAGAACCGGATTCTCCAACATACGTAACACTAGTGTTTAAGCCGTTAAAGTTGGTCGGTCGCAACTCCCGCCAAAGGCAAATTTCCAACAATATATGTATTTGCCTAAAGGGAATTCATTAGCTACGTAACTTTATTCTCACTATTGATTATTTATCAAAAGATATTCAACTTTTGGATCAAATTAATACTACGAATTTATCCACTTCTACGTGAAAAATTTCACCTTTTTGCTTTAATAAGTAGAATTCAAGCACATGTATTATGTAACTAAAATATCAACGAAAAGTTAGTACATTTTAGTTCATAATTCAATTTTTTTTTTTTTTTTTTTTTTTTGTGTTTTCAAATGGTGTACGGTATGTGTATATACGGATTCACGTCGTGTAGGGCCCATTCGGGGGAAGTGCTCCCTACGAAGAATTTTTTCATACCCATGATTCAAACTCAAGACCTCTGATTAAGAGAGGAGCAGCTACATCCGCTGAATCACATCATTTGTTGGTCAAATTCTTGATGTTATTTCTTGTTTGTTTTAACTTGCCGTTTTTTAAAGTATGACAATCATTAGGATATTTTTAGTTTCCGTAAGAAATGAGTTTATGAATTGCGTAGTTTGAATGAATTGTGATGATTACAAAATCAATGTATGGGCTATCTTCTAAATAACTTGATCAATTAAGGAAAATAGAAAATAAAAATGAGAAGAGTAAAACACAGTCAAAAACATGAGTAGTAACGTTGGGACGAAAACATAAAACTCTTCCTTCATTTTCCATTCTTCAGCAAGTCGTTTCGTATTTGTTTTCTTCGTCAGAATCAACCTATTTGCTTTGTAGTGTTGATTAAAGTGTTGTTTTATCTTGAAAGACTATTGCCCGTTAACGTAAAAACATATATACGGGGCAATCTTGTCTTAAAGACAGAGAGTCATCTCTCGACTCAGCACACAGTTGTAACAATCCAGATTTAATGTTTCTTGATTTCAGGTTATCAAGATTCAAGACTCAACAAACTTGCGGCAGTTCTGAACATTGACCTACTTGTTTATTCTTTCGAACACTTGTAATATTTATTTACTTCTCGTACTGCTTTACATATCCACCAAAAAGTTCTTTCATGGTGGACCAAGTTTTCTTAATATTTTGTTGACGTTTGAAATTTTCCAATATTATCAAAATAATAGTCCTGTATTTGTCTTCAAATTAGTTGGAATTTAAAGATATTAAAAATGATAAAAAATTGACCTTAAATTGTCAGCAAATAGAACGTAACATAGCATGCTCCTTTCGTTTTCTATTTTTCTTTGATGGATCTGAAACTCTTAAATATGAATTCTGCTATTTAATTATATTGTCTTTGTGAATATGATACAGGAACTAAAATATGTCAATAATTGTGATTTGCGTCCATCTGCAAATTCCTTAAAAGAGCTAAATTTTGGCCAGTGCTCAAATAATGACACATAATTGACGTTTAATCTAGGTCAACAACATCATATCATATTATACTAAAAGTGGAAAGATTTTAAGGGCAAAATTGAATTACCAAAATGTCCATTAAAAGCTAAACGTCATTTTTACCCTTACAATAAAATACTATTTTATCAACACTTATGTACAAAAAGGTAAATATAAATTATAATGAAGATAATAGAAAAAGAAGTTATATTATTGAAATGCAAACGTGGGACTCAAATTAATAGCAATTAGTATGAAAATGCCGTTTCTCATGTTAATGCAACATCTGTTGAAGAAAACCAAGAGGTATATCATTAAATTGTTGTGGAATTAAACTTCATACGTTTTAGAAGTGTAAAAGTTATGTTTTATGTAAGTGACTTTATATTTAAAAGTTTTGAAGTTGGTAATTATTTATTACTAGTAGTTTTTTTTTAGCCAAGTAAGTATCCTCAGTTCCTCACTAATTCAATTGTCTGTAATCTCGTATCTAATTTTTTTAGGAGTATACGAACTATTACCATTACAAAATGGAGATTTTCTTGATATGAAAGTGTAAGTGAACTTTTACTTTTCAAATATTCACTTTTTTGAGTTCTCAGATATTATTTTTTATAATTGTTTATTGTCTTTTCACCTTCGTTTTTTTGTGCTTCCAGCTTTAGAAATACACATCTTAAAAAGCTAATTCAAATTTATATTCATCAAATATTTTGCAGGTAAAACGAATTTCACGATTAGCTTATAAAAGGTAATTTTTTGATAATTATTTACAGTCATATCTTCTTCATTATTTGAAAATTATTTGCTTTAAAGTTATTTTTATCCTTTGCCTTATTCCCCCCCCCCCCCCCCCCCCCCCCCCTCTAATTTTACAAAGCCTGAAAATTGCATACATTACTCAATTATTATTGAAAGGTACAAAATCGAAGCACAATTGTTTTTTTTTTTAAAAGTATTATGAGAATACGTAGGAGATTAAAAGTTGTATTGAATTTTTTGTATAGAATTCTTTTCTATATTAATTTTTAGAAAACTGTTGGAAATTTACTAAATGTAGAATTAAGTATATCCCATTAATTTATGACTCGAACAATTGGGGCCCGCACGTCGGAAACGTCGTTTCCACACACGTGCACACGTAGTGCCAAGTATCGCAAATTTCATTAGTGAAAGAGATATTGGTACGTATGTAATACGTTTGAGACATAGGATTATGGACGGTTATTGGCCAAATGACAAAGTATTCCACGTTGGTAAAAGAAGGAAGAAGTGTAAGATGAAATGAGTCGGAAATCGCCGCGGAGCCGTGAAGGGCCGCGGCGCCTCCCAGGCAGCGCCGCGACGCTAATTGGTTGGGTAGTCACTGGAGATGCAGCGCTAATTCACAGCGCCGCGGCGCTTCGGAGGCAGAATGATGCGACGGGAAGTTGGAAAAATCTAACCTTTGGGCTGGTTTTGGAGCATTGATTCTCCATTACTTGCCACATGAATTCAACAATTATTTGGCTGAATGTAACCCCTCATTCAAGTGCAATTACATGACTATTGAGGGCCATTAGTTGGCTAGGTGAGGGGGTCTTCTACTTACACTATAAATTGAGGCCTTTGGCTCAATTGAACACAACACTCAACACTTAGAAAATACTCCAGATTTTCTGATTCTTCCTATCTAGCAAAGTCACTATACTCAAAGTTCTTCAAGAGTAACACTTGAGTTTCCTTTGCTCACTTGTTAAAGTTGTTGTTGTATCTTGGGAGACTATTGCTCAATACCGTAAAAGGAGATATACGGGGCAATTTTGTCTTAAAGAAAGAGTGTCATCACTCGACTTAGCGAATCACACAAGTAATCGGTTAAGTTCTTGATTTCTAGTTTATTGTAATAGTTAGTTTATCATTTCTATTATTGTAATAGTTACTTAATTCCCGTTCTCTGAAACAATTGTATCCCAACAAAAACATTGTATTAATCGAAGTAGAAAATAATATCGCTAAAGAAACATTTTGTTTCTCCCTTAAAAATTAACGTATCCTCCCAACTTCATTAGATATAATTGTTTCAAGATAGTGCTTATAATAAATATCGTTCGAGTAGGCTCATTTTTCATCAATTTGAGCTTGCATTTTTATTCTTCAAATTTCGTATAATGAATATATTTTGTGATGATTAGTATGGGATTCGAAAACTAGTAACCACAAATTCCTGGCCCGAAAATTCAGTGTATAATAAGAAAAAAATAAATTGCAAATTACAATTTTTCTTATGGGAATTTTTTGAAATGAAGTTTGTGTTGGTACTCTACTGTACTTTATAAAGCAGTACGGGAAGTAAATAACTATTACAAGTATTCGAAAGGGTGAACAAACATTCAATATTCAGAAATTGAATCTTGTTGAACAAATAGGCCAATCTTCAAAACTGCCGCAAGCTTGTTGTGTCTTGAATTTTGATAACCTGAAATCAACAAACAACTAAATCTGGATGGTTACAACGTTGTGTGTTGAGTCGAGAAATTGACCTCTGTCCTTAAGACAAGATTGTCCTGTATATATGCTTTTACGTTAGCGGACAATAGTCTCCCAAGATAAAATAACACTTTAATCTCAACGCTACAAAGCCAATAGGTTGAGCCTGGCGAAGAAAACAAATATGACTCGACTTGCTGAAGATATGGAATAGGAAGGAAGAGTTTCTCCTTACTCTTCTCTTTTGTATCTGTGTATATAGTGTGTCTCTGTAGTGTATATCTTATGTATATGTGAGGGTTTGGTCACTGTTTTTCGATCCACGAATTGCACCGATTTTCGCCACCGTTTTGAGCAGTTTTTTGCCATTGTTTTGTGCTCTTTTGTGATCGAAATTTGCTGCTATTTTCGTGTGTTTTCTGTGCTATATTGTCGATCGTTTTTCAGCTCGTTGTGCACCGTTTTCGATCATCTCAGTGCGATCCCGAATTGAGCCAACTACAACTCAATATATAGCATGAAGGAGGGGGCTGTCCAACTCGCCAAAAATAAAGTCAGTAATGGCCATTAAGGAGGCCATTAAAACAACCAAGTAATGGCTGTTAATGGCCATTGAAAGAGGTTGCCCAACTGCCCAAGAATGGGCTGTTAATGGAGGAGTTAATCAGCCAAGTCAAAAAACAGTTCCAACGGAGGCAGAACCAACTTTCCAGAAACTCTGGGGACCAAACTGTAAATATTGAAACTTCAGGGACCAAACTGTACATATGAAACTTCAGGGATCAAACTATACATATGGCAGAGTTCTCTGGTCCAAAAAGATAATATCATCCCTCAACCTGAAATCGGACGGGCGGGCGGCGGCGGCGCGCGTGTGGGCTTAGCCATGAACCCAAGTACATCTAGGTCCTCCCTCCTTTAAACACATGGGATACCCCTTGGGGTCCCAAACCCTTTACCAATTAGAGACTTATATAGAGAGCAATTCTTCATATTCCCACCGATGTGGTAGATTTGTCCCACACCACATTTCCATGTCTCAAACACCTTACTTCGTGGACCAATATCTCTTTCATTTCTCAACGAAATTTGACGATTCTTGGCCCTACGGTCATCTACTCACTTCGTAGATCATGCATGTGCGAAGAGACAAGATCTCCAACATGCGGAACACTAGTGTTTAATTTATCAAAGATGGGTGGACGCATCTCCCCGCCAAAGGCTAATTTCCAAACAGTTTGAGCTATACTGTTAGTTGTAGAGAAAATAAAATTTTAAGATGGTCGAAATCTTGAACTTATTACAGAATACAGATACATAGTTTCAATTTATGTGGGGTATAGTTAGTTTAAAATATTGACTTCAGAAAGAGAATAAAAGAGGAATAATTTGGAAGATATCTCTAAAAAGGGCAACAATTATTGAGTGAGCCAGCCTATTATGAATAGATAAAAAATATGGCTATGGAATCTCTTTAGCTTTTGCTTTATAGACCTTGAGAATTGGTCCAATTTCGAAAAATTCAATAGATATGTAACATTTTAAGTTGAGATTCCTTCTGAAAGTGTGAAGTCCAACCTCATCATTGCTGTCCAAAGAAAAGAAGGCAAGAACAAATTACTTTTTTGGTGAATACTATTATAACTACGCCTTAATTTTAAACAAGTTATAAATTTTCACTATTAATGTCGCTCCATGTAAGTCTATTTTAACCAATATTACAAAGTTTTAGTTTCTTTCACTAGAATTTCTCTATATGTTCTTATTGGCATCTAGATATTTGAAAAGGCTAAGGCTCTCACCGAGCATTTGATCTTAACGTAATTGTACAACCATGACAAAAAATATAATCTCCACCGAATAATTAGTATCGCTTATATAAAAAAAGTTTCACATTGAGTCATACTTTTCGTTGGGTTTGCATGAATTCCAAAAGAGTATATGTCTAATTTGTCCCCTTTGAATACCTTCGATCAACATAGTTTTACAACTACGTACATACTGATGCATCTGAAGGTCGACGTAGAACATGACTAAACCATCTCAATGGATTATCTCTTATATTAGTTGCTATTCAATTCTTTTTAGAGAAAATACATCATTACCCTCTTTAACCTCAACATTTTTTTTTCAAAAAGACATTTCAATTTTATAAAAGTCCTAGTACCCTTTATGATCCTACGTGGCATAGAGTATACTTCACTCTCCAGTAGAGCATGAAATAGACAAAAAAAAAAAAAAAAGTTTCAGCATTGTTTGAAATATTTTTTTACTTTATTTATTTTAATTTTCTTTTTAATTCTTTTTTCCCCCTTTATATTCTTCATCAAACTCCGCCCATTTCTTTTATTTTTTCAATCGCGGATCTTTTTACTAAATTGAGCTCCATCGCGAATTTTTTCCTGATTTGTTGTTTCATGATCAATACTAGAATGTGAGAGAGCTTGGACATTGCGGGAGGAGGTTTCAAGCTGTTGTTCCCATCCCAAGGACAGGTTGTTATGCGTTACTCACTCCTTCGCCACTGATCTGTATTTTTCGTCCGACTTGCATGCGTTAAGCGGCAGGCGTATAATACTAATAAAACAGCTTCAAATCCGGCTAAAGGCTTGTCTAAATTGACCCTAAACTCCAGCGACGATGGGTAAAAATCGGAGGACGACGAGGTGGAGTTTGGGTTCAGAGGATTGGAATGTGTCGCTGTGCCAGCGGCATAGGTTGTTGTTGCCGGCATCGAAATCAGATTGACGGAGGAGTTTAGAGATTTGGGCGCGCGGTAGTTTACAAAATCATGGAGGAATTATCAAATTAATCCATTGTTGTCATTTTTGTCAAATTAAACTAATTAATCTATGCAGTCAGTATATAACTGTTTCGAAAGGGAAGGAGGAATGTGAGGGACAATAGAAGTTGATGATTGGATTGAGAAGTTGTTGATCGGCCGTTGGAGCAGAGGGAATGGGGGTTAGGGTAGGGGAAGAGGAACAAAGGAGGCGAGAGAAAAAAAAAAAAAAGAAAAAGAAATAAAGTAAGAAAACTTAAATAATATGTAAAATTTAAAAATCAATTGACACGTGGCAGACAATTATTGGTGCGTAGTTTGCCCCTTCTTATAAGTCAGGTTGAACGAGAAAAGTTGTATTTGTACTAGTTTGAAATTGTTCAAGGTATACTACCAGTCTACCACCTTTACAAAGTAAGTGTATTTTTGAAAAAATAAGTTCTAAGTTCAAGAGGGTAATGATATATTTTCTCTTTCTTTTTATTTCTGTGGGTGCCTCAGCTTGTAGATCTAAAATTGGCTGGTATCAATTGATATCATACTACAAATTTTCTTTTCACTAGGGTCAAACCGAAAACATAGTGGACAGAATTTTATTGAAGTTAGCCCTTCTGGACCATGTAAGAAAAGGGTTAGATTTCAAACACATTTTGCGATTTACTGATAGTAGTGCTGAGAGATTGAAACTACTATATCCAGGAATAGTCTGTCGTAAGTTGAATATAAAAAAAAAAAAAAAAAAGAAAGGCCAGATTGTGAGTAGATTTTAGTTGGCTGAGGCATGATGAAGGTGGGACATGATTCACATTTGAAAACCAACTTTCTATCATTGACATGGGACATTAAAGTTAGAGGATGCAATATGCAAACATAAGAATTATCAATAAAAGCTCTCATTGGCCAGCAAATAACTGACATGCTAAAAAAAATAGTCAGTTCATTGCCTGCACTTCAAGTGACCCTTTCAACTTAAAATAAAGGCACCAATGAGAACAAGACAAATAGATGCACTTATTTGGCAATTTTAAGGTAGAAGGATAATGTTATTATTGCACATACAACGCAAGAACTTGAACCAAGTCATGTACAGATCAAGAAAGGATTAAGGATGGATATCCCACTTCGAGAAACCCTCTAAAGCCTCAATAATTACATTGTCTCATAATTTGCCTGTCACAACTCACTATCATTCATATGGTTAAATATACACAATTATGTGTAATTTATGGTAAATATTGAGCACATAAATGAACTCAAACGCATTATCCGGTATATTCAGGGTACACTGGACTATGGGTTGCATTTGTATCCTTCATCGACATCCACACTTGTCTCATACACAGATGCTGATTGGGGTGGGTGTCCAGACACCAGACGGTCTACGTCCGCTACGTATGTTCCTCCTGGCAACAACTTGGTCTCCTGGTCTGTGAAGCGTCAGGCGACTCTATCTCGCTCAAGTGCCGAGGCTGAATATAGAGGGGTAGCCAATGTGGTCTCAGAATCATGTTGGTTACGTAATTTGCTTTTGGAGCTTTATTGTTCCATTCAGAAGGCAACCTTGGTATATTGCGATAACATTAGTGCCATCTACCTTTCTAGTAATTCGGTTCATCACCAACGCACTAAACATATCGAGATGGACATTCACTTTGTCCGTGAAAAGGTTGCCCGTGGTCAAGTTCGCGTATGCCATGTCCCGTCGAGATATCAAATTGCCGACATATTTACAAAGGGTCTTCCCTCGGTCCTTTTTGAAGATTTTAGGCACAGTCTCAGCATTCGAAGACCGTCCGCTATGACTGCGGGGGTGTGTTAAATATACACAATTATGTGTAATTTATGATAAATATTTAGTATCCTAGTTTAGATAAGATTGTAATATAATTAGTATTGTATTACCATAATTAGTGTATTACCATAAATGTATAGAATAAGGTTTTAGGAATAAAATAGGAATATGATTCTCCTATTATGTAACTTGTATATATAGCCTTTCAATTAATGAAAATAATCAAGGGGATTATTTCTTTCACATATTTTTTCTATTCAAGAATATTATATAGGCAAACCCCAAAAGTGGTAAAGGGAGGGGGTGGGGAAATTTAACAAGGGAAAAAGAAAAGGGTAAATGGGATGCCTCATAAACTAACCTCGTAGATAACAAGACAATTTTACAGCCTCTACTATTGTATGAAACACTTGTAAAAACAAGAAAAATGGAGTTTCCTACAACAGCTATATATCAACAGCATCAACTGGTAAGGATGTTGTTCTGTGAAGTGAGTTTGGAAGCAATGTTCTGGTGAAGAAACTCTTTGCAGTACTAACCATGTCCTTGACATTCGGGGAGCCTTTGATCGCCTCACATTTTCGGGCCCTTTGGGATACCGAAATGGGGCAGCTAGTATTGACAACAAGTCCATTTGATTCTGAACTAATGGTCTTACCACAATCAGAAGATTTTAGTAGAGTTTCAAGACATGAAGTCCTATTCTTCGTCTTCGTCTTCTTTTTCCTTTTAGAAGAACCTGTAGGAGGCTTCGAAGCTTTAGGTGGAAGTCCCAAGTGTTGATCTTTTAGCTCCCTTAATTTTATCTGGTAGTTCGCTTTGAGCCATCTCATTTCCTGCTCAATCAAGTGCTCATACTCAGAAATTTCATTGCATGATGCAGGAATTTCACCTAAAGAACGGGGATTCGATAAAGATCTGACTAAACTTTTTGCACCTGATTCTTTCTGACCTTCTGTTGGAGGGTCGTGATCCAATTTCTCACCCTCTTCAAGGGAATGACTCTCCTCGGATCCCACTGAACTGCATTCGAAGCTTTCATGTCGATCCCAAATCTCTGTGTGATGGAAACCATTCATTTTGAATAAGTTGTAATGGACACCATTAATATGGCTTGATGATGCTGGTTCATCAGAATAAGTCGAAATAATAGGTCGAGGACTGTTAGATTGATACGTAACCTCTTCAAACCGACCATGTGTAGCAGCACATCCATTGCATTCCGTGAACTGCAAATTCTGAGCAGCTGGATTTTTAGACAGGAAATTCATGAACGAACCAATAGAGGAATTGTTAGATGAACAGTTGCGACATAAGCTAGAATTCGCAAAGCGAGGGGTTTCTTCTATTCCTGGTCCTGGCTTCCAGTCGGGTTCTAATTTGGGAATCTCACCATCAATCATATCGGCTATTTTTGTAACATCCTGATCAGTTATATCCAATTCGGATACCATTTCAGTTGCAACAGTTAATGCTGTATCATATTCAACATCGAATGGGAAGTAGATATTCCTGATACGGCCTGCAAAAGACACAATCCCCAGCCCAATTTTCAGCTCATGATAAGCATAAACAATCAGTTCAAGAAAATAAAATATGGCAGCTTACCTTCTTTGTCTGCAATTCTGAGTCTCAAAAAGATGCTACCATCTTCTCTTCTCTTCCCTTTAATAGTTATATCCAAATCCGCGGAATGTTCGTCGTGTTCATCATCGTTATACTCAAAAATTTCAATTCCAGTTTGCTCATATTCATTTGGATCAGATGCCCATTCATTTGTATCATCAAAACCATAATCGTTGCAGTATCCATTGTAGGTGCCATTACCAAAAGATTTTCCTTGCCTTAGCAGAGGGTTCATATAATCTAGTTCTCTCCTGGACTCTATAGGTCTTAAATATGATTCATTATCATCAATTCGGAGAAAAGGGTCATCAAGAAGCTCTTTTGCTGATAACCTTAAAGACACGGTGGCCAAGCATTTTTCAATGAATTGACGTATCTCAGGATCCTTCACTTGGTACAACGCATCTGGTTTTTCCCCCTAAAAAATTGACCAAATCAATTGGGATGACCACAACAAAAAGGGAAGGACAATGGGAGTACAAAAGATGAGTACTTACAGACATCACTTTCTTGTAGATCTGAGCAGGATGGGTGCACTCACTATATGGGTACTGAAAAGTAACCATTTCTAATATGCACATCCCAAAAGAATAAATGTCAACTAATTCATTGTATTCCTCCTCGTATACTTCCGGTGCCATGAACTCAGGCGTTCCTGATCATTACAAACATAGAAACATCTGAGCAAACTACTTTCCAAGTTGTAGCACAAGCACTCACAAGTTGATCATACATTTCAAACATCAAGAAAACAGTTTAAAGGGGGTAAAATCAGTGTAAGTATACCGACACAACGAGCAGCGTGCGATTTTCGCAGAATAGCAGCAAGGCCAAGATCTCCAATTTTAACTTCCCCTTGGTTTCCATTGATAAAGATGTTATCACACTTAAGATCTCTATGGATAACAAGGGGATCATGGCTATGAAGATAGAGAAGCCCATTCAAGATCTGTCTACACCAACGCTTTACCGCTCTAATGTTGACTCTTTTATGCTTCTGCCTATACCTAACAAACCCCATAAACAAAAAAGCAAAGATTTGAGGGTGGTGGAGGAGATCCAGATTTAACAATAGTAAGAAATCAAATGCCAAGAAAATTAAGAACTCACTGTCTAAGAGTTCCAGAAGTGAACATTTCAGTGACAAAATTGATGTTCCTATTAGCAGGATCCACCCAAGAAGTATAAAAAGTCATGATATTTTTGTGCTTCAAAGTCTTAAGCAAATGAATTTCACAGTAGAGCCTTTCAAGATCTTCAGGACTTTGTAAGAAATCATAAAGCTTCACTTGGTTCCAAGCAACTTCAATCCCTTCATATTCATCAAATGCTCTATAACTGTATAATCATTAGATACCAATCAAATCAGAATGATCCACCTCAAAAAAGATTCATCTTTTATCCAAAAAATTGGAGAAAAAAAACCCAAATCTTTAAACACCCCACTTTTACAACCCCATAGTAAAGCTGCAACATTTGGACCAAATATCAAAATGGGTGTCTAGTAGATCTAATAAATACCCATTTTTACAAGGTAAAAAAGGAGATGAGTTTTGATTCATACACAGTCTTTGAAGCTCCTTTTCCAAGAATTTCATTGTACTGCATCAAAAGAACAAAACATCAAGCTCAAAACTTCAATGGAGTGAAAAGGCTGAGGGTGGGTATTGTTCCTTTTGTTTGGGGGGGGGGGGGGGAGGACAGAAACACACAGAGAGAAAGAGAAAGAGGACATACTCTGCCATATCTACCAGTTGGATCAACTTCAACATATTCAGAAAACTCTGGTTCTGTATGTGTAAGACCATTCATGCTTTGACAAAATTAATCAATTTGCTCTATTTAGTTTCCAAAGATTGTATCTTTTTTGTTCATTCACCAAGAAACAGATGAAAAATATATCTGTGTTTGCAGCTACAACTCTTTTTTTGTTCTTGAAAGAGAGATATATGGAAATATATGGGAAAGTGAATTTATTGAAGTTTTTACAAACCCAAACAACACTTCTTGAAGGTATCCACAATAAACGTGAGTCTACAGAAAATTAACAGGAAAAAAAATGATGTGGGGTTGGTCGGGAAATGAGTGTTGTATCCCTTGCTTCTTAATCAAAAGAGAAATCAACGGTCCCTCCGTCTAATAAAGATTATTTTAATTTTCTTATTAATTTATTTAAAAAGATTAATATATTTTTATATTGAGATATAATTTAATTTTATTAGCTAATTTACAATCACATAAATATTTAAAATTTATTTGGACCATACATTTTTTAAAAATTTATTATTTTTAAAATTTCGTGTCAAATCAAATTTAGATAATTTTTTTGAGATGAAAAGGATAAACTGTATCAAAAAGCAATCAACCTAAAAAAGAGAAGAAAAAAGAACAAGAAAAGGGGAAATAGAAGGAAAAAAAAAAGAGGTCATATGGTCAAAGATTTGATAAAGTGTATGGCATGACATATGAAGTTTACTAGAGACATTAGTGTCAATTAGTTTGTTTAAATTAAGAGTATATAAGATTAAACTAATCTAACAAATTGAATGCTCCGTGTATTTCTTAACAAAAAGGTATGGTAAGTACAAATAACATATAAGATAAGGACCAAAACTGTACATTTATGAAATACCTTTTAAGAAAATATCAAGTGTTTAAATTGAAGTAAATGTATTGATTAGTGATTACCAATTTATAACGAGTGTAAATAATTATGATTTCTTTCTATATCCATAAAAATAAGGGTGATATGCATAAATATGATTATTTGATGCCGGTGTTTAACTTTTGGTCCCGTTTAAGGAATTAGTGCAAAATGACTTCAGCTCTACACATCCGAAAGAATCATGCTTCAACAAGTTGTGACAAGCACGTCTTGCTGAATTGACAAATTTTGAATGTGTTCAATTATTCACAAATTATGATGGACGCATCATAACTTTAATACAATCTTCATTCTTCTATATATCTTGTTAAATCGTTCACTATTCATGCCGGATTGATTGCATGAGTTCAATTGTTCATAAGTTATGACAAACGCGCCATAATTTTATTATAAATATATTCTCCTATCTTGTTAAATTATTCACAAATTTTATCAAATTATAAAAAAGTGTTTGTGTCGTAGTGCCGAACTTTTGTGCAAATTTACTAAACGGGCAAAACTTAAACAACAGCCCATGAAGTGTCTTATTTGTGAAAGTTAGTAAAATTAATAATAAATCCAATTACCGATTTTTCATGAAGCAGGTGAGCATTTTATTAGGTCTGGTACATAGATTGGTTTGTGAGATTGAGAGCACTATATGTAAAACCATAAAGTGTGAAATTTCTAAATGTTACATTTTCGAAGTAACATATGAATATTTAACGTAATAAAGGTTACTTGTAAAAGCATATGATCTTGTTGACGATTATTTTACTAACATAATTATTCGATAATGTTAAATGGTTTATTTTTATAAAATTGCAATGCACGATCGAATTGACATTGTCCATTTGCTGACCAGTATTGTGCTTAGTTTCTCCATTCTTATTGTCTCTTTTTTTTTTTTTTGAGATATTCAGCTTCTCAATCCCTCAACACTACTACCGGTAAATCGCGAATATGTCTGAATGACCAGAATTTGAGAACAGAGCAACTGATATCACCTACTAGGTCCTACCCCAAAAGAGAGCAAATTACTCCTACCAGAATTCGAACATACACTGCATGCCTCAAATTGAATTTTAAATTTATCTTATTTGTCATTCAGCTATGTCGTGGACTTCTTATTCTTTCTATTTGACCCAAAAAGGGAAAATATGTCACAACAAACCATTTAAAAAATGACATAGACACGTGCATCTGTGACTCGGTGTGCTACTCCATCTATTTCGTTTTATATATAAGTTATTCTTTTGTTACAGTCCAATCAGTAAAAATGGAGTAGCATCTTTTTGTATTTAATTTTAAAAAAATTTAACATTCTAATGATACATTTAAAACATAGTCTAACAATCGCAATAACATAATTTATTTAATAACAGAAGTTTTAATCCTAGCGACTAACATAACTGCCAAAAATCTTTTTCTTTTAGAACTTTGTAAAATTTTTTTTTATATAAAATGAAAAAAGAAAGTATTTGCTAACAATCCAGCTAAAACTAACAATACAAAATCACCACCAAGTGATGTGGTGGAGTCAATAAAATCTTTTCATCCTTAATTATATGTTTCAGATGTGAGTCTTAAGAATTGAGAAACTCATGATAATGATCACTTCTCCTTTTATGAGATACACAACTGAATATTAGGAAGAACATACACTAGCTCATTTTTGCCTCTGTAATTGAAAATTAACCATTATTATGAAATCTCAAATTTTTACAGATGAAATTTCATGACAATGTCCAGGAGTTTCCACCTATAAGATCCCAAATTCACGATCATGACTATTTTTTAATTAAATAGACTTATTCTCATGAAGTTTCACGTATAAAATTTGAAACTCCGTAATGATGACTATTTTATAATTTACCGGCAAATCTGAATAATCAGGTCAGTAAATTTTAGTTACCAGGCAATTATACTAAAAAGAATGATACAAAATCAGTTTAAGATTAAGAAAACTACTCGAAATTTTGACCAATAAAAATGAGAAGAAAAACTAAAACAAAGAACAAAAAATAGAAAAAGAAAAGAGATGATGATAAGAATAAGAATGAAAAGAAAGGGACCCACTGAAAAACGGAAAGGGGCGAGCGTGTGAGGTGAAGAGAGTGGACCAAGAGGAGTTTGCAGAATGGACATTTTGCATTGCATTACTTTTTATTTTTATTTTTTATATCTAGCTTCTCGACTTACGTTAGATTATTTTTGGAGATTGTAGTCATGATCCTCAACACTACTATCAGTAAATCGCAAAATGTGCATAATAAATAAAATTTAAGAACAAAATAACTAATATCACCTATAAAATTCTATTTCAGAAGAGAGCAACTGATTAATTAACGTTGCCGAGTCGCATTTGGCTAAAGCCTTAATATATGATGCCGTGACAAATAAAGCTAACGTGCCAACGCAGCACCTTCCACTTGTTTTTTGCGTACGGAATTTGGTACGGTTCCTTGCACTTCCTTTCTACTTTTTCTACTTTACCTATTTTTGCCCTATTCAATACACTTTCTCGGTACTCCTATTTCCTATATACTTGTCACGTTATATTTTTCAAAAGTAAAATTTTATGAATTTTAGTTTTAAGCTATATTTTTTCATCATATTAATTTGAAAAGAATTATAACTTATAGTATTTTTAATATAATTTTTGAATATCTAAATTTTAATTTTAAATTATTAAATTAATCTAATCTAATTTAGCTTTGAAATTTAGTAAAATTAACTTTTAAAAAGAAAAAATGACAAGTATTTTGGGACGGATGGAGTAATATACTTCTTTTGGTAACTCATTCAATTCGGGAATTTTATAATGCATGCCTTCTATGTCCCTGAAGAGTTGTCACGTTTTATTTTTTCGAGAGTTAATTTGATTAATATTCGAAGGTAAATTAATTAGTCTAGATTATTTTAATATTTTAAAATTAAAAATTATATTAAAAAATTATACAAAAAATACATATTAAAATAAAGGTCAAAGTTCATTATGGTTTGGCTCTTGAGAAATAAAATATGACAAGTATTTTTGCAATAGAGGGAATAACAATCTAAAAGATAAAAAAAAACAACTCTACTTATACTTTTTATAGATTTTAGCCAATACGAAATGTATAATTAATTTATAATCATTATATATTTTGTGTATAAATTTTATTTAACTAACTCACAAAAAGTGATAAGATCCCAGTTTCAATCATTTAATGATTTGTTCAACTCTCCTCCTTTTCTCTTTTAAACTTGTTATTGACTTCTCACCTTGTATGGAGCAAATGAGAGGTTCTTGGCCCACTAAAGGATGAATCTTTAAAGGACTGATTGATTATAATGGAAAGAAAACCCTGATTCAGAGAGTAGATCGATATGGACCATAATCTGTGAGAATTATGATGTAAATAAAAACAAGATTGCTGAATAACAGAAAGCAGCTGTTTATGCGGGTATGAACACTTTCTCACAAGATAAAATATCATTTTTTAATTTCTTGTTCAGTATTTGATACATGCTTTGAGTTTCAATTAATCCGAATTCGCGCTATATATATAATACTTCCTATAGGGAGAATCGTTTTCCACCAAAAAATTATATTCTCGGAGCTCAAACCTAATACTTTTATTATTTAATGGTGAGAGGATCTTATCCATTGCTACCACAACCCTTTGAGCGATATAAAAGAGATTGTTTACTGTTGGAGATGGTAAACAACTGATCCCTGCTTAATTAGGATACGGTGAGCTTTATTACTGGTTATGTAGAAGTAACTACTTGAAATTGGAACAACGTGTTCTGATTCAGAAAACATAAACAACTATTCTTATATAGTGCATATATATACCGGTGTTTAAAAAGCGGGAGCACGACGCGAGGCATTTACCTGATATTAGGTGAAGAGCGAGTTCCAAAGCATGGCGCGGAGCTGTTGTATATAGGAGACTCGTGTGCGAGGTGCTAAACGTTAGACGTGCTTGATAAGGTGCAAAACTATTAGAATGTGTAAAATATTATTTAGCCATATTTAGTTTTATGTAATTATGGTAAATATAGTATCCCTATTATATGATGATTTCACATTGTATACCCTATATATTGTATGAATGAGAAAGGCGGAGATTAATACAATTCTACATGGTATCAAAAGTCAATAATCCTTCCCGACCTAAAACCTGAAATTTGGTCGCCATTCCCTTTCTTTTTCCGGCACAAAACCGCCTGTATACAGCTGGTATACATATGATATACGCGTGATATACAGCTGTCCATCCCTTATACTCTACAAACAGCCTTGTATACACCCGATATATCACTGATATACCACCATATTTCCATCCCTATCTCTTCAACAGGTCGTATACCCCTCGTATACAGCCCATATATGCCGATATATACCTGTATACGATAGATATACCTATCCAGCCACTATATACTACCCGTATACGGCCTCCCTAAGCCGATATACACCTAGTTTACGATCGAAACTACACGTATACAACCTACCGACGCCGCTATACACCTCGTATATGGCCTTACATACACCTCTTATACGTCCCGAACCCCCCATATTTTTTTTCTCTCACCCAACCTCCGACAGTCCATATGGCGGCACCAAATAGCCACTGCCCTGGCTGGCTGGACACGACTTAGGCCCTCAGCAAGAGCCCAACAGCCAGAGACAACTCTCCAGCAGCTGCGGCCCATCTCCTACCGCGGCCCAGTCGCTAGAAACCAACCAACCCAATTTCAGGCACTCCATCAGCGGCTCAATTGCTGGGCCGCTCCAGCACAACCGACATGCCACCTAAATCAGGCTCAAATACCTGGAGACATTCAGTTTGGTTGTTAAACTGGCCACTATTCGTACAGTCCCGAGCATTGCTATGGGTAAGCATTGGACGATTCATCAGCTCGACGTAAAAAATGCCTTTTTACATGGGGATTTAAAGGAAATTGTTTACATGCACCAGCCGATCGGTTTTGTCCATCCAACCGCGCCTCAGTACGTATGTCGTCTCCGTAAGTCACTTTATGGCTTGAAACAGGCCCTTAGAGCGTGGTATGATTGCTTTGCACAATATATCATGCAGATTGTGTTTGTATGCATCAAGTGTGATAATTCTCTATTTATTTTTCATAGAGGTAGTAGCATTGCATATTTATTATTGTATATGGATGATATTATGCTTACTGCCTCATCTGAGTTGTTGAAAAATGAGATCATTGCATTGCTCAAAACAGAATTTGTTATGACTGACTTGGGAAAGTTGAGCTATATCTTGGGGATTTCAGTGATTAGATCTGCAGATACTATGTTTCTTTGTCAGCGTAAGTATGTAAATGATATGGTGTACATGGTTTAAAATGTCAAACTGCAAAATCATGTCTACTCAAGTTGACTCTAAATCAAAGCTTAGTGCTTTGGATGGTGATCCAGTGTCAGATCCCACTCTCTACCGGAGTCTTGCAGGTGCACTACAGTACCTTACTTTCACCAGGCCTAATATTACTTATGTTGTTCAGCATGTATGCTTATTCATGCATGCCCCGGGGAGCCTCGTTTTATCGCCGCCAACGTATCATTCGATACGTTAAGGGCACACTTGATTATGGACTGCATCTATACCTCTCGGCACCGACCAAGTTGTTGTCATATACGGATGTTGATTGGGCAGGCTGTCCAGACACGCGACGATCCACCTCAGGCTATTGTGTATTCTTGAGGGATAATCTAATTTCTTGGTCGGCCAAAAGACAGGCCACATTATCCCGTTCGAGTGCAAAAGCAGAGTATAAATGTGTTGCTAATGCTGTTGATGAGATATGTTGGCTCCGAGGAGCTTCAGTATCCGATGTGTAAGGCGTATTTGGTTTATTGTGACAACATATCCGCCAACTATCTATCTCATAATTTGGTTCAGCATTAGAGAACCAAACATATTGAGATGAACATCCACTTTGTTCGTGAGAAGGTTGCACTCGGTCATGTCAAGGTATTACATGTGCCTTCTTCTTATCAGTATGCGGATATATTCACAAAGGTCTTCCTAGACATCTATTTCTTGACTTCAGATCCAGTCTTAGCGTCCGGCTTCCTTCCGCTCAGACTGAGGGGATGTATTAGAATGTGTACAATATTATTTAGCCATATTTAGTCTTATGTAATTATAGTAAATATATGATCCCTATTGTATAAGAATTTCACATTGTATACCCTATATATATTTTGTATTAATGAGAAAGACTCTGTAAGAGAGATTAATACAATTCTACACAAACTAAATGATTGGTGTGTAAGCTTTGAGAGACAAGAGCCTTTCATGTGTGTCTCAAAGCGTTTACTAAGCGCTTCGTCCTAAAGCAAGCCTCCAGACGAGTCCCAAACAAGTCTTTTAAACACTAATTTATACTCTTATAAATCTGTTCGTACTTTTTCAAAGTTCTAACTGTCCTTTTTTTACTTTTTGAATTATTCTCTAAGTTTTTAAAAGTTTTTTAAAAAAATATATTTCTATGATATTTTATAAAATTTAAAAATAATAAAATTTAAAGAGTTTTGCACTTACGTCCATGTTTTCAAACTTACCCCTTACCTGATCCGTATTAAATAAAACATCTCACCTCTTAAAACACTGATTATTCCAAATAATTACGTTTCGATCTCGTACTTCACTATTCTAGATTCCTATAATTAAATTATTAGGAGCTGGGATTTGGTCAAAACTTCACGAAGGAGAATTTGCCACCTCTCTGAAAACAAAATTCTGATTTTTTCTTGAATTTCGGCGTAAGACAAGTAGTTTAACAATTTAATAATGCAAGAGAAAAAATGACTGTTCCTGCGTAAGCTGAGACATCTCACTTGTTTGCTAGCTTAGTGGGATGCAAAATGAGTGTGATTTATAAATTATACATTACATGCTTTCTCCATAGATAGTTACGACTCCTATTATTTTTATTTTGATCAGTATGCCTCAGAAATCTTTCATAATTACAAACAATTCCCTTTAAACAAAAGTGGATCATCATGAGTAAAGACGAAAATTTAGTCCATCCCAATTTACGTGACTGTTTTTAAAATTTTATACGGAAATTCATTATTCTGATTTGTATAATTGACCCTGTCATTTTGTGTAACATTTGTTTTTTCATTTTCTTTTTATTTTATTGTATGAGGGAGGATCGGACAAGTAGGAAAAACGGATTTTTTTTTTATAATAATTAAACCTTGATTTCTAGAATTCAAGACATATCATTATTTTACCCCATAATTCACGTAATCCTTGAATCAATGGTTCAAATCCACTTCTAAACCGGTGAAAGGTCCAAATCATAGCCGGGAGCGAGCTGGATTTATAATTTTATATATTTATCTTCCCCGTATATACTTTGATTGTTTAAATATCAATTGTTTTTCTAAAATTTTAAAATTTATCACCTTCATTGAATAAAATGAAGGTATTACTTACAAAATTGACTCATGATATTTAAATTTATAATTATATGATACATCAAACTAACTTAACCGGACATATTCACTAATTAATCAGCTCAACATGCCAAACAACCTAATTAATTATGTGAAACCTACACAGAAGATCCATTTATTTCTGGATTTGGTGCTCCCGTCATCAAATATTAGCTTATTAATCAATATTACTTGAATTTAAATAAATATATCCTTGGAGGCTGGATTTATTTTAGTAAACTTGACAAATAAACAGATAAAAAGGCACCAAGCATGCTTTATGAGTTTTGATAAAAAAAAGTATGGCCAAATACAAAATGTATATGCATTTGTCATCAAATATTAGCTTATTAATCAATATTTCTTGAATTTAAATAAATATATCCTTGGAGGCTGGATTTATTTTAGTAAACTTGACAAATAAACAGATAAAAAGGCACCAAGCATGCCTTATGAGTTTTGAGAAAAAAAATATGGCCAAAAACAAAATGTGTATGCATTTGTCTTTTTTGGGTTTTCTTTCTTAAATGTGTTTGGATTTTTTAATGAATGAATTCGTATATTTTTATCTGCAAAGTGATCTAAAATTCTGTTGGGAGTTTTTTTTTTTTTTTGTATGGTACTTTATAAAGCAGTACGTGAAGTATATAACTATTACAAGTATTCGAAAGGATAAACAAAGATTCAATAATTCAACTAGAAATCTAAAAATTACAATAGTTACACAAGAAAACTGGAAATTCCAGTTTTGTAGAAGATGGAAAAATGGAAATTGTTTTTGCTTTGAGTCGAGTGTAGCACTCATCCTTAAGACAATATTGCCCCGTATGTATCCTTTATACGTCCCGGACAATTTGTCTCCCAAGATAAAACAAAGAATGGAACCCTTGAGCAAAGGAAACTCAAGAGCTACCGTGAAGAATATTGAGTAACGAAATGATGCTTGGAAGTTGTAGGAAGAAAACTATTTTCGGTTGTGTATTTTCGTGCAATCTTTGTTTTTGGTATTCTCCTTAGTGCTCAACAATGGTGTAAGGGGGTGTTTATATAGGTGAGTGAGGGGCTGATTATCGCCCTCCATAACAGCCAAATAATGGCCATTATGAAGGTAGTAAAGCCACCAACATAAATGGAGAAAAGACCAACGGATTTGGCCATTATAGGAGGAGTAATTCACCAAAATAAATGGTGAATTGAGTGCTTGGCAACCGCTTTTTGACTCTCCGGATTCGGAAACTTCGGGGACCAAACGTACAACTTGAAACTTCGGGGACCGCCTGCGGCCCAAAAAGATAATATCGAAAGACCCACGGTCCCACAACCGGAACCCGGAACTCGGAACCGACCGGGACGGGCGGCGGCGGCGCGCGTGTGGTCTTTCCTCGAACCGAAGCACATCTAGGTCCTCCCTCCTTTAAACACATGGGATACCCTTGGGGTCCCAAACCCCAAACCAATTTTGAGTCTTATATACACAACAATTCTTTCTTCCTCTACCGATGAGGGAGAATTACACACAATACCACACTTTCATGCTTCAAACACCTTACTTCGTGAACCAATATCTCTTTCATTTCTCAATGAAATTTGACGATTCTTGGCCCTACGGTTATCTACGTACTTAGTAGATCATGCATTGTGAAGAACCGAATTCTCCAATATGCGTAACACTAGTGTTTAAGCCGTTAAAGTTGGTCGGTCGCAACTCCCGCCAAAGGCAAATTTCCAACAATCCCCTCTCGAAGATTTTGGCGCACTCACATGGTGTCTTTTCATTTCCGAAAGAATATTTCGAAATGGACCGATGTTGCATAAGGAGAGGTAGCTTCACTTTGAACCTTCCATAGTTAAATACCATCGGACTTACTTACTTGCGCGGTGAACGTGATGTCTTGAACCGTCGTTGTTTAGTGTAAGCCAAGTCAATGGTACCAACACAACAAATTCCCTTACTCTCTTCTTCGTAATGTTTTGTCTGTTTTAGCCATAGACAACGTCTTGGATTCTTAAGCGCGTTCATTTTTAATCGGCCCGTCCTCGAACTTAAATAGGTGGTCTCCTACAAGGTATCCCGCTATACCCCACTTCACAAGTGTTAGGAACCATTAAAAGTTTCCCAAAGACCTAACCTCAACTGTTGAGGATCATTACGAGTTTTGAAAACTTAACCTTTACCCATACTGCGAGATAGCACTTAACGTCTATCGCGGGAACGGCTTTGGATTTGGTGTTTCTTTTTAGAGATCACTATCCGAAGTGCTCATGCTTCCACCGAAGCGATCAACGAACCTTTACAACTTAGTTTTCCCATTGAACCAAATTACCGGGATCTCCGGTTCGTAAGGTTGGGTTTTCACCGTATTGGTCCGTATATTTTGGGTTTTAAGCCCATTCCCCTAGACAAAGGCGAGAACACTTGATCTCCGGGTAGTCCCTTAGTTAGTAAACAAGGAAGTGACACCCGTGATGATCAACCGCCATACGGTCTTATGTCTCCGACGGATCCCGACGAGATATGTCCGTACGCCGTCATCCGTGTCCTTCCTAAAGCCGACCGGCTAGCCACGATGTAGAACTACTCAAGGCACGGGTTTCTCCCAATAAGGGACGTCCTCTAATGAGTCGTGAAGTTACTCAACTTCTTTCATGCTTTGTATAAAGCGATAAACTCCGATACCATCATGAATCGGTCGATGCAAGTTTGCTTAGAGGATTTTCCAAGAACCACCATACACATTTACTTGTGGCTTTGGTGTTCTTCGGATCCGATGTCCAGTTTGCATCATTGTGTTCTCTCGAGCCGCCGGACATCCGAATACTATAATCCGTAGATAAGCGAATAATTCGGATATCGTCATATCCGACTTAACGCCTTCTATTGATCATGTATTAAGATCATCGATGAACCTTAGTTCAATCCGATCTGTTTGTTGGACGATACCGGGTCGGTTGTAGTGTGTACAATACATTGAACTACGGTGACACGAGCATATCGCTCCTTGTCTATGGGTGCACCATGATTCCAATCGGTTCTATGATTCATATCCATTGGTGGCTTCAACGACACTTAATGTCAACTATCGACCGTCCGTTAGATGTCTTAGAAATCCAATTCCTAAGATGTCATCTGTGATACCCATATCTTTCATATCGAGACTTTGTTTCAATATGATTTTCACTCTAAGACCGTTGGTTTTCCCAACTGTTGGCTTTCTAACTTCGAGTCAATGTTTCGTGATCGTATTTATTGTTTCTATTTTATCTCGAGACTTTCGGGACCAAAATGTTAACATTTCGGGGACCAAAATGAAAGTTCAGGAAGAAGCCCAACAGTTCAGCAAACCAATTCTGATTCTCTTCTTCCAACTCTCCGGTTGGGAAGGCTGTTTCAACATCCATGCCACGCAAGACTGCAATGGCCCTAGATGTTAAGCTACTCACAAGGGAGCACATTTTACAACCCAAAGGTTCTTTTCCCCGAGGAAGATCAACCATTACACAAGTATGGTTCTATATGATGGAATATATTTCTCTCTTTAGCTTCTTTCCAAAAAAACGCTTTTGGAGATGACAATTATTTGTTAATTGTCCATGGTTCATTATTAACCATACAAGCTAGAAGGATTGGAACAAGTCTTTGTCCCCTTCTTTGCTCCGTCTCGGTTCAACATCTAGAATCCCTGAGTTCTGCAGATCTGGAATATTAAGTTCCGGATAGCCAGCAACTTTCGAGTCCTGAAGATACGGAACGTCTAGTTCCGGGACGATCGAGCCCTCGCGGGTTCTTGTTAACCTTGAGCAATTACTCCTTTTTCCTATTTCAAGGAAAGTTATCTTCAAGGAATTCATCATTCTTTTACGCCAAGAGGCGATCAGCACTACTGTTATTTGCAGATCCAGTGGATATGTAATCTACAGCTTTAGGTACGAAACCACCTCACATCACAACATTTGAATGTGAGATCCTTTCCATGTCTCACATGGAGGGTTATCCTTATCCTTATGCGGAGTTCTGTTGAGAATCACATTAGCGGTAATGATCGCCTTGCCCCACATAATTTGGGCGTACGGGTTTACGCTTGGCTAACACCGTTAGACTGAGGTGAGTAATGAGCAGTCGTTTAATAAACGATGCTTCACATTCTCCCCCTCTATCACTACGAATTTCTCAATCCGTGGGCTTAGTTGATTCAACTTCTGCTTTGTAGCGCTTATCCGCTTCAACAACTTCATCTTTGCTTTTCAACAAACAAAGGATTCCATACGTTGTACTATCATCAAATGACGATCACAACGTACTTGTCTCCCCCCTCTATTTTGTATAAACTTCAAATCACCCAAGTATGTGTGACTAAGTTCTAGAGGAGCAGTGCGTCTTTCGCTATTCCCTTGACAGAATTTGGAAAGGTGATTTTGCCTCTTCGCCTACCTCACATTCATTTTGAGGGTTTATGTCGATGGAAGGCAACAATCTCAATATCGTTAGCTATTGAATGACTTGCTATTTAACGTGTCTTAATCTATGATGGCATAGATGCATGGATTACAAATATATCATTCATATGGCTACAGACATACTGTACCATTCTTGGTTATTACAGATCTGTTGGACTAGTCTCAAACCAGCTTGACCAACATCGTCCCTTAAACTAAGTTAGGAACATGTATCACCTCTTTTTAGAGTGATCTCATTCCTTGAAGTCCTATTGAGGACAACCTCTCTAGCCCCTTTGATTTTAGAGGTGGCGTTGCTTCACATGAACAATCTCTTGATCGTGGTTAGGGCGTAACCGGATCATATGTGATCCAGATACTCTGGCCCACTCCAGTTGCTTTGCGCATCCGAGTGTCCACTTTATTTTCTGCCTTTTCTTTAGGCCTTCAGATCATTTAAGACCTGGAAACTGTGGCCCACCTTACTAGGTGTCCATTATTTTTCCTATGAAATGAATTTTGGCCCCACTCTAGTCGCCCGGAGGCTTTATATGACTGAGTGTCCAATATCATCATATCAAAGAAATTTTGGCCCACTCCAGTCGCCCGGAGGCTTTGTATGACTGAGTGTCCAATATCATCGTATCAAAGGAATTTTGGCCCACTCCAGTCGCCCGGAGGCTTTATGTGACTGAGTGTCCAATATCATCCTATGAAGGATCTTCTGCCAAATAGTATGACAGGTTCAACGTCTTTAGCTTTTAGACTCCTTCCGTTAAGATTGGTGAACAGATAATTCTTGGCGCTTACTTAAGAGTAGTAACAGTTTTCGCACAGTCAGTGGATCTTACTCCCTCGTATGTGCGAACATACTTTACACACTTTAATAATTACACTTAAAAGAACGGATCTTCTTAAGTCGTTTACAAAATTCAATCTTTAAACGGAAAAGAAGATGAGATTAAACTTCTGATTTGTTAAAGCATAAGGAATATAAATTATTTTCATATTCCTCCTTACTTTAATCCATTTTTAATCAGACATAATTTAATCTTTATTCTTGACAAGTAAGAAAAACTACTTATCCCAATTTCGGATTCGGCTCACTTCGGTCCTCACTTCATCAAACCGAGTGTCCGGTTCCTTCTTTACCATTATTCGGATCTTTTGTCCGGGACGGATATAGGCCTTCTCGCACGCAAGATAGAATAACATCTTCGATCTTCTCCTCTTGTCCCAGGGCTTGACATCCTCGTGCTCTCGAGAGCGCTTGTTTCCACCAGTCTTGGTAGCGGTGACACCATGAACACGTTCATCATCATCACTCTCTTCTACCAGAAAACCATTTTCATATCCAGATTTGGTCACACAATTTTTGACCGACATCTTTCGAACACTAATAGTAATACAATACAATTATTGTCTTAAGTTGTTGGGAATTTTTTTTCTTCTGTATGGTACTTTATAAAGCAGTACGGGAAGTATATAACTATTACAAGTATTCGAAAGGATAAACAAAGATTCAATAATTCAACTAGAAATCTAAAAATTACAATAGTTACACAAGAAAACTGGAAATTCCAGTTTTGTAGAAGATGGAAAAATGGAAATTGTTTTTGCTGAGTCGAGTGTAGCACTCTGTCCTTAAGACAATATTGCCCCGTATGTATCCTTTATACGTCCTGGACAATTTGTCTCCCAAGATAAAACAGCAATGGAACCCTTGAGCAAAGGAAACTCAAGAGCTACCGTGAAGAATATTGAGTAACGAAATGATGCTTGGAAGTTGTAGGAAGAAAACTATTTTCGGTTGTGTATTTTCGTGCACTGTTTTTGGTATTCTCCTTAGTGCTCAACAATGGTGTAAGGGGGTGTTTATATAGGTGAGTGAGGGGTTGATTACGGCCCTCCATAACAGCCAAATAATGGCCATTATGAAGGTAGTAAAGCCACCAACATAAATGGAGAAAAGACCAACGGATTTGGCCATTATAGGAGGAGTAATTCGACCAAAATAAATGGTGAATTGAGTGCTTGGCAATCGCTTTGACCGTCCCGATTCGGAAACTTCGGGGACCAAACCGTACAACTTGAAACTTCGGGGACCGGTTCTGCGGCCCAAAAAGATAATATCGAAAGACCCGCGGCCCACGAACCGGAACCCGGACCCGGAACCCGGACGGAACCCAACCGGCCGGAACCGGAACCGGAACCGACGGACGGGCGGCGGCGGCGCGCGTGTGGTCTTTCCTCGAACCGAAGCACATCTAGGTCCTCCTCCTTTAAACACATGGGATACCCCTTGGGGTCCCAAACCCCAAACCAATTTCGAGTCTTATATACACAACAATTCTTTCTTCCTCTACCGATGAGGGAGAATTACACACAATACCACACTTTTCATGCTTCAAACACCTTACTTCGTGAACCAATATCTCTTTCATTTCTCAATGAAATTTGACGATTCTTGGCCCTACGGTTATCTACGTACTTAGTAGATCATGCATGTGTGAAGAACCGAATTCTCCAATATGCGTAACACTAGTGTTTAAGCCGTTAAAGTTGGTCGGTCGCAACTCCCGCCAAAGGCAAATTTCCAACAAATTCAACTTTATTCTTACGAGGACAACACTAAACTTGCTTGTTCATGTTAAATTTATTTTTGTATACGCAAGGCATGAACAAGAAAATGGGTTCTCCATCTTCATAAAAAAAAAAAAGGGATAGTTTTGTTTAACAAATTAGCTTCCACGTCCATTAATTGTTTTACAAAAAAAATACTAGATGCTCGTTTGTTTAGCAAATCTTACCTAAGGTCATTCTCAATCTTTTATAATGTACGAGATGAAACATTTATTATTGTTTCCTTGAACTTAAGGTTTCTAAAGTTTTGTAACCCAAATAAAGCTTATATATAATTTACTACTTGAATGTTTAGAGATTTTAAAGTATGAGAGGTAACTATCATATATCAAAGCAAGTTGCTCGACACCTTATGACATGATATATAAAATTTTAAGACAAGAAAACATGTACTCCTTCTAATTAATATCACTCTTTAGTGTCCTCTATGTAGATTCTCAAACATGTAAATTGTGAAAAGACATACTTTTACCATCTTTCCCACATATATTTGTTTTAGAAACATAATTATCTTATTAGAGCTTTCTGTTGAAATTAGATGTAATTTGGCTTTATGGATGATCTCTATTTCAAGCTATGGATGATTGGTAATCATATTGTCCTCCTACACTTAATTAATTTGACTCGCTTGAATCATTAGACTAACTCGTGTGACATAACCTTAGTTGAAAAATGCCACTTGAACACTTATAAGATTTTGATTGGCCTTTAATTGGACTAGGCACGCCGGCCACATTGAAAGATTTGAATTGGTGTGCTTCGTCAAAATATTGCATATGCATGATTCTTGGCTATTAGCTAGGATGAATTGGCATTTAAAAGAACGGGCTAAATACCCCCATTAGATAGAATGACCAAACAAAGTTGTATTTCACTTAAATCCATGTAATTAGACATACTATCAAAGAATTAATCCAACTATATTGACTCGTAATATTTACTTGGACCACATTTCTTGAATTCAGAATGTTGCCCAATTTTGTACCAACAGAATCCAAAAAGATCTGAACGTCTACTATAACTATCGAGGTACCAATATTAATGTTTTCGGAAAGATTTTGGTCAAGATATTGTTGACAAAAATGAAGAATTATTTGGAATAATACTAAGATTGTTATGGACAACAATATTGAAATGGTTTACATTTATATGTAGTTGTTGATAAATATGTTCGTACGTGAGTTGATCTTTTACTATAAAAAAGAGACAAAGGAGAGCAAAAGAGTTTGCATTTCATGTTTTATTTATTGAAGTAGGGACTGGACATGAATATTAATAATGTACAAAAAAACATACAAATTGGACCTATCACATGCATGATAGAGGTTGTTAGGGTGCAATGATGATAATGAAGACTTGAATTCCACATGTATTTGTGAGTGATTGAATAATGCACTAAGACATCATGGGATGGGCAGCTTGTTTGTGTAACATGTTTGAAAAGGGCAACTAACATATATAAAATAAAATAAAATGAAAGTGACAATACCAAGTGATATTCGCATAATATACGAAGAATATTTAGAAAAAATAAATAATTATTTACTATAGAATTTTACGAATTAATACAAGTTATAATTCAAGTCGTCACTCAACCCTTAGCCTTCATTAATATCTCTGTGTGTCTATCCCTCATGATTCATGAACCAGTTCTATATCTCTTCAGTAATCTACTGTGAAATTGGGATGTCCCCCATTAGAATAGCTTATATTTTGTCTATTTCCCCGACATTGGAAGATAACACCCTAATTACCCATCTTACTTGAATCCAAAACATAGGGTTCCTATTAATCCATAATGAAATCCAAACATGACTTTAGGGTATAGCTTAGGGAGAAGGAATAAGTATTTCGCGTTTGAATTGAATTTTTAGTTACACACTCCACTTTTGCAGGAGTTCAGCCTATACATCCTGAACTTTTTCTAAGTGAGTAAATACGTGAAATCAGTTAAGACTTGTGTTGGATTCCTCAAATTTATCTCTAGGAGCGTTCTTGCCACTATAATCATTCCATCAAAGTTATAAGTCAAAATAGGGCTAATATGCATACCCAAGTGTATAACATTACTAGAACATATCAAAATCCCTCAAATTTCTGATTTGGTGCAAATACCATTACGTTGCATTACCCCTATGTTGGTACTAGAATGCCAATTTTCTAAAGTTGTAGGACGATGTGTCATGGATGATGATGATTTTTATCGCGATCGCGAAGGCCACACCACTCTACATAACGGATCTTCACTAAATTGTCCTAACTTTGATAGCATAATTCAAATGATGAATCATTTGTACCATCTTAAACTAGACTTTAAGAGTATAATTCTTTAGAAATTAAAGTTATATCATATATTCCTTCTAGAGCAAGAGTTGTGTGTAACGATTTAGAGATGTAGAAGAAAGTTTTGTCGGGCATGGCAGCGGGGAGCAAATAAAAGTTGGCTTTGATATCATTTGTTGTGAATTTGTATCATTCACGAATGGAGATGGAAATATATAGAGAGGACGAAGAAGAGTATAAAGGGTGAGAGAAGGAAAAATAGAGAGAGAAATTGGAACTCATTTTCATCCTATCATATTGTTTTCTCATACACTATTCATTACTATTAAATTATTGTTATTATTAATTAAATATTTCCATTCATCATATTTATTCATGTGGTGGCAAAGATCAAAAGTGGCATTGGAGGAAAATGAACCGAAAATTACTCCACATATAACTTCTGGCTGTGGTATATCCCTTGAAAAATGATTATCTTTTTCAAGTAACGTGCATTTTTTTTAACGTGTCATGCATTTTTGGTCAAATATACAAGCCTATTGTCAGGAAACTTTTACCTTTTGGTGTCCTATTTGTTTTTTTTTTCCGGCCCCTTAGTACAAGTTACTGTTGAGTTTGTGTGCCGTGAATGAAAATTTGAGTTACTTTATCGAAAAGAAACCAGGAGTAAAGGATGTGATTTTTTTGTAAAATCAGCACATCTTTTCATAACACGTTCATTAGCTATATAAGTTGAAATTCTGTTTCAGATTTTTAATTCACTGAACCATAAAAACTACTGAAAAATTTAGCATTTTCACTTTGCATTTTGCATCTTTTTCAAAAACAAAACGTAAGTGTCCAGTATGATTTGTTGTCCCCATTTGAATTCGCTGAAATTCTGCAGTTTTCATTACCGCTATTGCATAGTAGTTTTTTGTTCTATTCTGAGAGAATTTAATTCATCAACCTTGGCAACTATGAGAGTATTAGATTTCTTAAGGACACACAAAAAACTTGTGGGCTCGAATTTATTTCATCTATTTCCGTCTCTAACGTTTTTTTATTCTATTTTTATTTGGTTTAAAACTGAAACTGATATTACAAAAATATTGATTTGAAACCGAGATAACAATTACATGTAGATTAATTTGCAATCCTTGATGCAACTTACTTTAAAGGAAAATTAAATATCAATAAATGTTGTTTGCTTCCCTATTAATAGATTTTATTTACTTCTTGGGTTTGCCTTGGCATGCCGATAAACTCATCATGTCTATCATGGAAGATACAAAGAACGACCCAGGATGTATTAAGCTCTAATTAACGTTTAAGTAATCAAGATTTATAAAAATCTAAGTTACTTTCTTCGTACTTCAATTATTAGACAAACTGCCACTGATTCAGAGTACCGCACCATATATAGACTATAGTCACGAAAACTACAAATGAAGTTATTTTGAAATTTGAGCCAACCTAACATGGAGTTGCATCGGATGCCGCAAACTGCAATAAGACAAACTTGGACTCTAGTCCAAAGTTTAAATTTCTTGCCTGCCCATAAATATTATCCCGTGAGTCCAATTTATTTGCCAAATAATTATTTAAGTTATTATTATTTTAGATAATTAAGAAAATTTAATTAATTATATTCATTTTCACTCTTACTATTCTAAGAGTTATTCTAGAAGAACTAAAAAAGTTGAGAGCGAATACGAGCAATACAGTTAAACAACTGTTATTATTATATTTTTAAAACGTATGAAAAAGGCTAAACTAATACTTGAATAGGATCGGAAGGAGTACCGGTGTACTTATTATTATCCGTAAATGTTTACAACTCATTACCAGTACTAATTTATTGATTAAGTGAAATATGGAATTTCTTGTTTGAATATGTTTATGTTCATAATTTCTTAACTCTTACAAGCATTGTTTTTCTAGGTTCAAACACAATTAATATACTTGGAAAGTTTCTATTTTTCTTTCACATGTATTATTAGTTTACTAATTGGTACTATTAATTATTAGTTTGAAATATGAGCTACTTTATCTACAAATTTCTAATCACACTCCCTTCCTGTATTTATGGAATATATTTATTCCCTCCAATTCCAAATTAATTATCGTTCTTTCATTTTTGGTCTTTTCAAAATTACATAGACTTATTAAAATTAGAAACTTATTTTCTTTTCACTTATAAATAATTTGTCTTATTCCGTTATAAGAAGATACTTCGCCAACACCCCAACCAAATTAAATGATTTTACTTTTTATTTAAAGCCTACTTAATAATTTGAATTTTTTATACAATTCAAGTGTCTCCATTTTTTTAAAAAAAATATTCCAGATGTTCACAGCTTACTTTGTCAAAACAGATGATAATTTATTAATTAGACCAGTTATCGTTTGATAGACATTCAATTTGGCAATCACAAACATATTGTCCACACCATATTGAGGAATGTGATAAGCAGCTTTATCAAAGAGCTAAATAGGAGTTCCTATAATATATACCTGAGTTATGAATTTAAAATTTTCTTTCTTAATAAGTATAATAACATTGGATCCAATTGACTAGGAACAATACAAGGATCAGATGTAAAATCACACAACAAAGTCCGAAATTAACGACAACGAGGCAGGTAATCTAGCACGATATGAATATAAATATAATTATATTGTTAACTAATAATATATGTCAAGCATTCGGTAATTAGATCGATTCTTATGGTACCAAATGAGCTGTAATTTTATTAAATCTTCTTTAAGATTCTGAATATAAGTAAAAATTCCCGTATAACTTTTTTACTGATAGAAATTGTGTTATTATGTAATGTTGACACTTACAAAGACTGCTCTTCCAAACTAGAAGGATTATAATTTAATCAAAGTGCTGAAGTCACATTATTATGGACCTGCACCAAGGGCTGTGCTATGAGGTCTTGGCTTCGTGTTATATTACTCGGAAAAAAAAATAGTATAGATAGTTTTTCTCTTTAATGGATCTTATGCTATCTAAAACAAGTACTGGATATTGGGTGGAAAAAAATTCCATATAGCCTATTAGAGTTATAATAGAAGTTGTTTTGGTGAAATCACATGATTGTTGAGTTGTGGAGCCTAATTCATCGCCGACACTATGAAGACCCTACGCAAAGTGTGGAACGTTGATCGGCCTTGTATTATGGAAGGTATTTTGAGAATTTCAGGCTTGTATTATGTTCGCCCTAGTTTTCGTTATATGTATTCTAGGGCTTCGTTTTCTTTTCCGTGTGCGTGTGACGAGAAAAAAGAGAGAATTGTAAAAACCACAAACTCCTATTTTGATAATAGTGAAAATCTGTAGCGGCAAAGTGGACGTAGCTCTCGCATTGAGGGTGAACCGCTATAAATACGTATGTTATTTGTTATTATCTTATTTACTGTTTTCTGATTAGGTCGAATTTGGGACTCAAATCCTAACAATCTTCACTAAGTTTATTTTATTTTTATCAAAATATCATACATTAATGTTTTTGCAGGTGAAGTAGATAGGTATTTTTTGGCTTTGCGTTGAAGTTAAATAGCTTGCATCCATGTGGTAATGAAGGGGACAAAGAGAAAATCATGTGGTGTTAAACCTAGATTATTAACCCACAAACATATGATAATGGTTGGTAATTTTTTCAAGTTTGTTTTTTGTTCTCTTTTTCTTTGGGTTATCTATTTGATCTACTATTCTTTTTGACTAGTTGACATTCATTTGGTCAGTTCCGTACATACGAGGAATCTACTACAAGTATGGAGTCGTTGTGAAAGTGATGCGAAATCCAAGTGTATTGACTGCTTTATTTTTTATTTTTTATTTTTGTATCGAGATTTGGTATTGAAAGAAATAATCTCTTCATTATTTTCATTAATTGAAATAGTATATATACATTTTACATAATAGGAGAATCATATTCATATTCTACTCCTAAAACCTTATTCTACTTAGACATTAACTATACAATTATGGTAATACAATTATGATAAGTGTACAATAATAATTACAACAAAATACTACCTAAATTATAGCTCAAACCGCGGGACTTACTGTACAAAACCCGAGACACCAATAATAGACAATATACATACGATATACACGTGTATACGGTGTATATCGTATGTACATTTAACACACCCCGCAGTCATAGCGGGCGGTCTTCGTACGCTGAGACTGTCCCTAAAATCTTCAAAAGGACCGAGGGAAGACCCTTTGTAAAGATGTCTGCAATTTGATACCTGGACGGACCATGGCAGACGCGTACTTGACCCCGAGCAACCTTTTCGCGAACAAAGTGAATGTTCATCTCGATATGTTTAGTGCGCTGGTGTTGAATCGGATTACCAGAAAGGTAGATGGCACTAACATTATCACAATAAACCAAGGTCGCTTTCTGAATAGGATAATGAAGTTCTAACAATAAATTACGTAACCAACAGGATTCAGAGACCACATTAGCTACCCCTCGATACTCGACCTCGGCACTGGAGCGGGACAAAGTTGACTAACGTTTCGCAGACCATGAGACCAAGTTATTACCAAGAAACATACAATAGCCAGACGTAGACCGTTTGGTGTCCGGACAGCCTCCCCAATCAGCATCTGTATACGAGACAAGTGTTGACGTCGATGAAGGATATAAATGCAAGTCATAGTCAAGTGTACCCTAAATATACCGAAGGATGCGTTTGAGCGCATTCATGTGCTCAATCCTGGGATCATGCATAAACAAACACACTTGATGTACGACATACGTAATATCTGGTCTCGTAAATGTAAGATACTGAAGGGTCACTGCAAGACTGCGATAACGGGTGGGACCCTCGTATGGTGCATCGGCCGCAGCACCAAGCTTAGGCTTAGTATCAACTGGAGTGGAAGTGGACTTACATGATGTCATCCCAGCCCTCTCAATGATCTCAGTTGCATACTTCCTTTGGGATAAGAACACCCCACCTGCATGACGAGTGACAGCAATCCCCAAAAAATAACTCAATGGCCCCAAGTCTTTCATAGCAAATTCAGAACTGAGCATTGTCATAATAAACTGGCGTAAGACATCGGAAGAGGCAGTCAAGATAATATCATCCACATATAATAGTATATAAGCCAAGGAAGAACCACGACGATATATGAATAAGGAATTATCCGACCTGCCGTGAGTGAACCCAATAGTCGGAACATAGTCGGCAAATATCTTATACCACGCCCGTGGAGACTGCTTAAGCCCATATAAGAACTTTTTCAACAAACAGACATGATGAGGATATTTGGGATTCCTAAACCACAAAGGCTGATGCATATAGACTTTTCCTTGAGATCACTATGTAAGAAAACATTCTTCACATCTAACTGATGAATGGGCCATGTTTTCGAAAGAGTCAAGTTGAGCACAGTGCGAATGGTAGCCGGCTTGACCACTGGACTAAATGTCTCACCACAGTCCACACAAACTTGCTGAGTCTTACCATCACCCACAAGTCGAACCTTATGCCTTGCAAAGAACCATTTAAATTGTCCTTATGAGCAAAAATCCACACAGACCTAATAATATTAACACCAGATGGACGGGGTACCAATTCCCACGTCTTATTATCAATAAGAGCATTATATTCATCGGTCATAGCAATTTTTCAATTCGGGTCATTTAACGCAGACACGAGGATTACGGGGTAAGGGTGATTTAAGAACATTAGAATTTAAATTAAAATGTATTTTTGGTTTAAAAATACCCCGTTGACTACGAGTGACCGGTCTATGAATCGGGGAAGAATTGAGCGAATTTTGGGAAATATCAGGACACGTGACAGACGGGCAGTAGGCCTGCTGGCCCAGAACTGGGAACGGTAGCACTGCCTGAAGTCGAAACTGGACCAGTTACAGGATTGGGTTGGGCAACCGGCCCAAATACGGAGATTGGAACAGATGATGGCCCAAATACGGTACTGGAAACAATGGTGGGAGACAAGATTGTAGGTCCAGCGGGCCCACCGCCCGCTGGTGGATTTAGGGTGCGGGACACGTCCAAAAATGGTGAATAATATATGGGGATATATCATCATCCAAAAAATTATACGAACTAGGCACGGGATTACTAACCTTAGCAAACGAAAATTGGGATTCATAAAAAATTACATGGCGACTAATGATGATTTTATTACATGATAAGTCCAAACATTTGTAACCACATTGATTTGACGAAAAACCCAAAAACACACAAGGGGTAGACCGGGCCTGAAGTTTGTTAATTGTGGTGGACGAAAAGAGTGGATAACACAAGCACCCCAAAGACCCTAAGATGGGAATACGAAGGAGTCTTATTATATAAAATTTGAAGAGGGGACGAATATGTCAAACCTTTGGAAGGAAGAACGTTAAGAAGATATGTAGCCATTTGTAGAGTATGATGCCGAAAATACGGGGGTACGGAAGCATGAATGAATAGAGTTCGGATAATGTTATTAATGGTACGAATTTTGCGTTTGGCTTTCCCATTTTTGTGAAGACGTATGAAGGCAAGAAAACCAAAAATTGATCTCATTAGTTGCACAAAATTCCCGAAACACCCCGTTGTCATATTCTCTGCCATTATCACATTGAATATTTTTTATTTCTTGTTCGAATTGGGTTCTAATGAAAGCTCTAAATTTTAAGAAGATGGAAAAACTTGAGATTTTTCGCTATCGAAAAGTCCATAAAAATTTTGAATAATCATCCAAAAAGAGAACATAATACCGATGACCCAAAGAACTAAGAACATGAGATGTCCATAAGTCGCTATGAATAATATCAAATGATATTAAAGTATGAGACTTAGAGTCTACAAATGGCAACCTAACAATTTTTCCTAAATAACAAGAATGACAATTCGGAGTACTATGCGCACCCTTACATGAAATAAAATTATTTTTATCTAAGAAAAATAAAATGGACGACCCCGGATGACCAAGACGAGCATGCCACAAAGAAGGGGAAAGGACTGCAAACGCTGACGGCAAGGCTTGACTCGATAGACCGGAACATGACGTGATAGGATAAAGATCTCCCCTACTATCACACCTCATGAGAGGACTCTCCGTCTTGAAATCCTTCACAGAGAAACCAAACAGATCAAATTCAATAGACACGGAATTGTCAGTGGTAAATTTACGGGCAGACACTAAGATTTTAATCAGTTTGGGGGCATGTATGGTATTTTTCAAGATAAGGGGTGGATGGGGGGAGACAAAGTTTTATGACCATAACTATAAATTGGAATAGAATTACCATTACCAACAATTATGACACGAGGGCTGCTCAAATTAGAATAAGACGAGAGAGTACCTGAATCGGATGTCATGTGGGTAGTGACACCGGTGTCTATATACCAATTCGAGTCTGGTGGAGTCAAACCAAGTGTGTGCATCGTGACCTCAATATCGGTCTAAGTGGAGCCTGCTGCATGGTGGGCTTGCAGAGCCAGGAGCCCAAGTACCCCTACGTGCTGCCCCGGTCCTGTGCTACTTCGTTAAAAACCATTGGCCCATTTGGTATTGGGCCGATGAGGCTGCTGGAAAGCCCACTGGAACTAGGCTGGTACCGACGATGAACCTGGGTTGTTGGGCCACTGCCCATTGTTCTAGGCCCACGGCCCAGTGGCCCAAGGTTGGGACTAGTGGGTCGGTGGCCCATTGTATCCGGGATATTATCCTCCGCCACCGTTTTGGCCCCCGTTACCATTTCCGGAACCGACGCGTTTGCCCCTGCGATTTTTGCCATTATTTTTCCGACTATTTTTGCCGCCGCCATGAGACCCATTTTGGTTCGAATTGTCATCAAAAATTTGAGGATTAGTGAAAGTTGTCATCATGACCACGGGGCTAGCACTCGTAGCCGCCTTTTTATCTAAGCCGACTTCTTCCAAGGTAAGCATGGAGCGGGTCTGATAGAACTTCGGAAGAGGATTACTTTGACGAAGGAGAGTTCCAACGCCACTATAGGCCTTGGATAGGCCAACAACCATTTGGATAATAAGACGATCTTCATTAAATGGCGCGCCAACGTTGCGGAGTTGGTCCGCCAATTCTTTCAACCTTTTGCAATAAGCTGAAACGTTTGGGAATTTTTTCATGTTGACGTGGGAAAATTCATGTTCAAGGGTAACATCTCTGGATTTTGATTATCTTGAAATATGTCACGTAACCTATCCCACGCAGCCATCTCCATAGCGTATGACTCAATAATCGTCTGCAATAGGTCGATAGAGATAGTAGAATAAATCCATTGAAGGACAGTGGCATCAAGTGTGGTCCATAATTTAGGATCATCCTCGCGTTGAGGCACCTCCGTATCTTCAGGAGCTGCGGGGATTATGTGATGGATGACTTGATGCGAACGAGCGTGAATTTTGAACAACTCGACCCACGTCGCGTATTGGACGTTTTCTATTTCAAGAATTAGATGGATATGATTCTTGATGTTAGAAACAACAAGGGCATGGTGAAACGTGTTCTTTGACGTAGACATAATGAAAGAAGAATAAGTGATAGAGGGATTTGGAAGAGAGAATTGGAGAGCGGAAAAATAGATGCGGAAACCGAGGATGGGCTCTCGGATTCTGCTTGGCCGAGGAACAAGAAATTTTTGGGAGAAATTTTTTGTGTGACCTAGACTTCTGATACCATGAAAGAAATAATCCCTTCATTATTTTCATTAATTGAAAGAGTATATATACATTTTACATAATAGGAGAATCTTATTCCTATTATACTCCTAAAACCTTATTCTACTTAGACACTAACTATACAATTATGGTAAGTGTACAATAATAATTACAACCAAATACTACCTAAATTATAGCCCAAACTGTGGGACTTACTCTACAAAACCCAAGACACCAACAATAGACAATATACATACGATATACACATGTATACGTATATATCGTATGTATATTTAACAGGTATCTCTTTTGGAGTTCGATTAATTTAAGTTCGTGTAAAAAATTCACTTTAAAAGTAAAATGCTTTTTATCAAGGACGACTTCATTCTTAGGACTCGAAACACGAAATCTATAGTTAAATGAATCTAAAGCTGTGCTTACGACCCTACCGCAACTTTTGGTGATTGTGCATTGGTTGCTTGACTTGCTTCAACTTGTAAGTAAACAACTTCATTTGCTTCAAATGTTAGTAAATGTACAACACATATATACATCAGCTAATTTGAATGATTTTCGTCAATTATTTTGACCAATTCATTATTTGTTTTCAAACTTCTTGAATCATCGTAACCCTATTTTTGACCAAAAAAAAATTGAACGGACTTCTGTCTAATGTGCATGCTTACATCTCTATATCATTAGAGGAAGACGATATTTAGATTTTTTTTTTTTGAAGATGTAACGATAAAACTTTTTCGAATGAACATTACAGTGAAATTATAACTATAACTATATATATATATATATATATATATATAATTGTTAGGTTTTAGTAACGATATCTCTGACAACGATTTTATTTATGTATTTAAATCTTTTTAATGCCTCAAAAGACTACATATCCCAATATGGGCCTGGGCTAACAAAGGATACTGCTAAATGGAAGCTTTTTTAATCCGGCCCATTCTCCTCTTTCTTTTTGGACTTTAGCATTTGCTGGCCCTTCGTCTAGTCCTTATGATTTCACTTTGGGGCACCCACGCCGTCCAGTAGATAATATCCCCTTTTTTTATTTCGTTCTTTAATTCTGTCATAAACAATTTGTGAATAAGACTTGAATTCACATACCACAAACAGATAAATTGACCTTGATAGCTTTTTATCTTGATTTGAATTTCTTTTTTTGCACTGGATTGTAATAGAATTAAATTGCATTTATAATTATACATCTCCTATATTAGGTAGAATTATATTTCTCTTGTAATTAGGATTGATTAGTTACCTTACCTAGTTTGTAGCAATGTAAATATTTTTGTACCACTATAAATAATGTAAATCATTAATGAAATAATCAAGGAAGAATATTTTTTTACATGGTATCAGTAGTCTAGGGAAAGTTCCAGAAATCCTAACCTTGCTTCCTTGTGTCCGTCCCCTTCCCCTTCTTCTTTTTGCCGCCGACCACCCTTCTCCCCGTCAGCCATGTCTGACTCAAAATATTCTTTTCATCCAGCCCTCACAGTTTCCAACATCAAATCTCATGTTTCTATCACTCTTGAGATGAAAAACGTCCATTAGGCAACGTGGGCAGAGCTCTTCAAGATTCACTGCCGCTCCCACCGGGTCATTCATCACATAATTCTGCCGGAAAAAAGCAAGGAGAATGTGCCGAAAACTGACGACGAAAGAAAATTATGGTTAACCCTTGATGCGACAGTTCTTCAGTGGATTTATGCCACTATTTCTAGTGATTTGCTGCATACAATTATTGAGCCTGATTCCACGGTTATGGAGGCTTGGGATCGCTTACGCGACATATTCCAAGACAACAAAAATTTCTGGGCCGTTACTCTTGAACAGGAATTCTCCATCACCGACATGACGGACTTTCCCAGTGCTTCCGCCTATTGTCAACGGATCGAGGTGTTGTCGGACCAACTCAAGAACGTCGGCGCGCCGATCACTAACAATCTACTTGTTTTACAACTAGTGGTCGGCTTCACCGACGCATATAGTGGAGTGGGTATGCTCATCCACCAAGGCAATCCCCTTCCACCGTTTTACCAAGCCAGCTCTATGCTCATTCTAGAAGAGGGTTTTGCCAAGAAAACAACCACCGTGTCACATTCTACCTTGGTTGTCGCTCCGTCCAATGAGAGTTCATCGCAATTTGAAAATTTACTACCGAATTGTGGCTAGAAGGGCTGAAACGACGGTAATGAGAGCAAAAACCGCGGTGGTAGTAAAGACGGCGGCAACCGCCGTGGAGTAGGTGGCGGCATGCGCGGTGGCCAACAACAACCACCAGCCCAGTGGCAGCCAAGGGCACCATAGGAAGTGGGCCGACACCATAGGCCTGGTAGTGGGCTTGGGCCGTATCGCCCTGCCCCTATCCAACCGGCAATAGCTAGGCCAGGCCCATGTCACATCCAGTAACCCAGAAGGCCAATCCAGTAGGCAGCAACCCAGGAATTTTTGGGCCACTACCGAGCCAGTGGCAACAGGCCCACTCGGCACTGACAGATATCGAGGTTGTGATGCACACTTTTGGGCTTACCCCATTCGACACAAATTGGTACATGGACACCAGTGCAACGTCTCATATGACGTTCTCACAACGTAATCTCTCATCCTATTTTAATTTGAGCAATAATCGTGGTATAATTATCGAAAATGGTCATTCAATTCCAATTCATGGTTATGGTACTACAAATTTGTCTCCCCGAACCCATGTTAATTTTGAAAAATGTCCTTCAAACACCTAAATTAATTAAAAAAATGATTTCAGTTAGAAATTTACCACTGATAATTGAGTTTCTGTTGAATTTGATCATTTTGGATTTCCCATGAAGGATTTTCACACGAGAATGTGTCTAATGAGATGTGATAGTCGGGGTTAGAGATGGCAGTGGATCCTAGACCCGATCCGGATCCGATGGATCCAGATCCGTTTTATAAAATATGGATCTTCAAAATTTGGACTAGACGGATCCGGATCGGACCCGGATCCATTTCTGACGGATCGGATCTGAATCTGAATCTTGTATTGAGATCCGTATCCGGTCAAGATCCGACCCGTGGATCCATTTTTTATTAAATATATCTATTATTTATGTATTGATGATAGATATATTTAATATATGGAATATTATTCTAGTATACCTCCTAAACATGGTAAGTATATTTGTTGTGTATGTTATATTGGTGTAAAGAACTATCAAATCACGGTAAGAAAATCTCTTCAGAATACAGTTCACAGAAAAATAATCCCGAGCAGTTCAAACAAATGAAATCCAAATCTAACTCTTGACAATTATTGACAATTAGAGGTACTGATAATCTCACTCCTTGATCATGCAACTTCCTGATAGACACACATCATTGAGTCATGTTGCCAGAAGATACTTGATCCCAATCAAATAAAAAAACTGAAGTGCATCACGATTCATCAATACATGTACTTAGCATAAACACACTTAAAATTATTATGCAGGACCTTATAATTCATAGACTCACCGGTCCTAGCTATGCAATTGCCAATAGCTATATTTATGGATATTATTTATGTATTGATAATAGATATATTTACTTATGTATTGGGTTTCATTTTGTCAAAAAAGTTTCAACATGTGGGAATATTATTCAAGGCAAAATATTTTACACGTGTATCCAGATCCGATCCGTGGATTCGATGAATCCGGATTTGGATCTAATTTTTATGGACCTGATGGATCTGGATCCGAATATGGATCCAGAAATGAAAACGGATCTGGATATGGATCTAGTAGGATCCGGTCCAGATCCGATCCGTTGCCATCCCTAGTTGGGGTGAGCTTTATCCAATCACCATAACCACACATCAAGATAAATTACCATCCACTTTTGCAACTTTAGCTCCTTCTTTATGCATGAACGTTTGAGTCATCCGGGAGCACCTGTTTTGACTTTCCTTAAATAAAATAAATTTATTGAGTGTACTAGACCTCGTAGTTCTCATGTTTGTCGCTCTTATTTTCTTGTAAAACATGTTAAGTTGCCTTTTGTTGCTTCGAATTCTCATACTGTTATGCCCTTTGATATTATTCATAGCGATATTTGGACATATCCCGTTTTGAGCTCTTCGGGCCACCGATATTATCTTCTGTTGTTGGATGATTACTCTAATTTTTTTGTGGACGTTTCCTTTGTCTAAAAAGTCACAAGTTTTTTCAAATTTCCATCCTTTAGAGCATACACCCGCACTCGGTTTGAACGGGACATTAAAAATATTCAGTGTGATAATGGTAGAGAATTTGATAATAGGCCTTTTTGGGATTTTTGCAAAACTAATGGTTTGTCGTTTCGTCTCTCTTATCCACATACATCATCTCAAAATGAAAACGAAGAAAGAAAAATTCGAACCATTAACAATATTGTTAGAACCTTACTTGCCCATGCATCTCTACCACCATCATTTTTGCATCATGTGTAACAAATGACAACCTATCTGTTAAACATACTTCCGAACAAACAAGTAGCCTACCAATTCCCACTCAAATTTTTATAACTAAGGGACCCTTCATATTCTTATTTACGGGTTTTTTGGTGCTTATGCTATCATATATTTCCTTCTACTACTATTAATAAACTTCTAATTCTATGTGTTTTTTGGGATATCCGTCAAATCATCGTGGTTACAAATATTTCGACTGATTCTCTAATAAAATCATCGTAAGTCGTCACATAATTTTTGATGAAATAAATTTCTCTTTTTCCACATTACATTATTTTGGGCCTCCTACCTATGAATTTCTTGATGATAGCATACCCCCGTATTTGATCCATAAATTAGCCTCCCAAACATGCCCAATATTTCCAGGTGTCTCAGCCTAATCACCGAGTACACCGACTGCTGGACCAACTGAGTCTCTCGCTGGCAGCCCATTGTCGCGAGGTCCAGTGGCTGGCAGTTCGTTGGGTCTCGGCCCACCGTCCAACTTGAGCAGCCCACTGCCTGGTAGTCTAGTCACTACCAGCCCACTGCTGGGCAGTCCATCCTTCCCGTCTGGCCCAATTCTAATTCCGGCCCAACGGCCTGTCACTCGTAGTCAACACAGGATTTTTAAGCTAAACAAAAAATACGATTTTCATACCCAGATTTCCAAGTCACGTTGTCTCATACTCTTGTGTCTGCCCTTAATGACCCGAATTGGAAAATGACTATGAATGATGAATTTAATGCTCTTATTAATAATAGAATGTGGGATTTGGTGCCCCGTCCCCTGATGTTAATGTGATTTGGTCTATGTGGATTTTTAGTCATAAAGAAAAATCTGATGGTACTTTTGAGAGGCACAAAGCCCGTCTTGTAGGTGATGGGAAGACTCATCAGGTTGGTGTGGATTGTGGTGAGACTTTTAATCCGGTGGTCAAACCGGTAACTATCAGAACGGTCCTCAGTCTGGCCCTTTTGAAGGCATGGCCGCTTCATCAGCTTGATGCCAAAAATGCCTTCCTGCATGGAGACCTTAATGAAACAATGTACATGTATCAGCCCATGGGGTACAAAGACCCTACTTATCCTAATCATGTGTGCCTGCTTAAGAAATCATTATATGAGCTCAAACAAGCTCCTAGGGTCTGGTACAAAAAGTTTGTAGATTACGTTTCACATATTAGGTTTTCTAACAACATGTCTTATCATTCTATATTCATCTACCGTCAGGGTAATGATATTGCTTACATTCTTTTGTATGTGGATGATATTATCTTAACTGCCTCATCTGACGCTATTCGCAAGTCTATCATGTCACTGCTTGGCTTTGAGTTTGCAATGAAAGATCTAGGGCCACTGAGTTACTTCTTTGGGGATAGCTGTGACACGTCATGCATGTGGTTTATTTTTATCCCAAAAGAAGTATGCAACAAAGATTGTTGAATGTGCTGGCATGTCATCGTGTAGGTCGTCGGCCACTCCGGTTGACACTAAACCAAAGTTGAGTGCTTCTTCCAGCAAGTCATATGCCGATCAATCACATTACATTAGTCTTGCAGGGGCCCTGCAATATCTCACATTCGCATGGCCCGACATCTCTTATGTTGTACAACATGTTTATCTATTCATGCATAACCCAATGGAGGATCACATGCATGCTCTCAAACGCATTGTGCGTTATATCATGACTTGCATTTATATCCGTCTTCGACAACCACTCTTATTTCATATACATATGTCGATTGGGGTGGTTGTCCGGACGCTCCACGCCTAGTTATTGTGTATTTCTTGGTGATAATTTGATCTCTTGGTCCTCAAAATGGCAAGCAACCTTGTCCAGATCCAGTGCCGAAGCAGAATACCGAGGAGTTACCAATGTGGTGTCTGAATCTTGTTGGCTACAGAACCTTTTTTAGAGCTCCACTGTCTGGTTCCGAATGCGACATTGATTTATTGTGATAATGTTAGTGCTATTTATCTCTCAGGGAATCCGGTTCACCACCAACGCACTAAACATATTGAGTTGGATATTCACTTTGTTCGCGAAAAGGTTGCTCGTGGACAAGTACGTGTCTTACATGTACCTTCACGTTATCAGATTACCGACATCTTTACAAAAGGTCTTCCGCTGATTTTATTTGAAGACTTTCGGAACAGTCTCATCATACGCCGACCTCCCGCTTTTACTGCGGGGGTGTAATAGAATTAGATTGCATTTATAATTGTACATCTCCTATATTATGTAAAATTAGATTTCTCTTATAATTAGGATTGATTAGTTACCTAGTTTGTTTAATAAGGAAGAATATTTCTTAAAGATTTGGCCACTTTGTTCTTCAGAAATTACTCCAAAATAGAGAGAATATCACTTTCGTAAGAATGTGCTTTCTTGAAAAGGGGGAAAAAGAATTAGAGCAGTTCAATTAAGTTTTAAAAAATTCTTTCATTTTTTCAAAGTTTAAATTTGAGGGTAATGATAATGTCTCTCGTGAAGGTTGCAGAGTGGAACGATTTTTCAGCATGATGTCCTTACTCTTCACACTGAGATGTTGGAGAAAGTTGTTAACATCACGATTTCCTATGGTCTACAAAATTCAGTAGACTAGTCAAAATATCAACCACTAGGGTGTGTTTAGTGGGAAATAGAACATGGATGAAGATTTCTGAAAATATGGGCATTTACTATACGGTGTACTCATCCTATTTTAACGATAGCTTTATCTATTTTCATACCCATTAAGAAAAACAATAAATACAATAAGATAGTTTACTAAGTCATCTCTATTTATTAGATGTTTCTTTGAGAATTGAACACTATTAAAAAGAGATAGTTCTATAATATAAGGGTAGAGTTGAAAATAGTTGCTACTAATTTTTGTCTTGAATTTTTAAAGCAACAATTATCTTGAAACATTTGTTGCTAAAACGACAATTAAAGTGAGACGAACTAAGTATTTTCAGAAAGAAATATCACATTTGATTTTTTTTTTAAAAAAAACTACGAACTTTTCAACTTTGCATGACAAATAAACGTGTGGGTCTTGCATGAGGGTAAGGGAAATCTTTTCTTTCATACAATTTTTTATTTAAATAAACATTCTTTTTGAAATTGATACTCTAGCTAGATTAGACTAAATTATGTTAGTAGGATAGTTTTTGTTGAATCAACAAAAGGGTTCAATACTTTAGAATAAAAAGGACGGACTCTAATTGTTGGGGAATAACTTCACATATTGGTATGTCCTACCATCAATTAGACTAGAGACTTTAAAACTCAATTTAGTTTCTGGACCTAAGCAAATCAAACAGGAATATGGAAGCCAGCTTACTATTTTGAAATCAGAAAATTTACAGCTAAAAGTTGATTGGCCTTCTTTGACCTCTAAGTTAAAAGGCTTGTATAACATTTTGAAATGACAAGATAATTTAATATTGTTGCAGTGAAAGAGTCGGGAATTCATTTAAGGACGTTCAAACAAAATGTAAGAATGTATATTAATGGTGTTAAGAGTCTCACGTCGAATATGAAATGGGAACATGGACTCATTACATAAACTTGAATAATCCTCACCGTACAAGCTAGCTTTTGGGATTGAGTTAGGCCAAAGATCCATTCTTTACATGGTATCGAGTCGAAGCCCATTCCAATTCTTTATTCGTCGATATTGGGCCCTCAAATTATATTGTCCACGCTCCAGTTAACGAGTTATGGACGTGCGGTGAAGTGTTAAGAGTCCCACATCGGATATGAACTCATTATATGGACTTAGACAATCCTCACCCTACAAGCTAACTTTTGGGGTTGAGTTAAACCCAAAATCCATTCTTTACAAATGAAATTCAATAATTTATATATTTTTACCCTTTTCAATGTGATATTATTTTTCGATGAAGGAGATTCAATTGAATCTCTTCATTAAAGGTCGCTACGATCCTAGGCTACACATCTCATAATATCTTATGTTCGAATTTTCTCTAGATTTAGAATATCATTATGTCCCATAATGTCTACGTCCAATGGATACTAAAGAAAATTGAAGCATTGAACTCTCCCCTAAATTTCACTCTATCCATCTCCAAAGTTGGAACATCCCAACAAGAGTGGTTGGATCTCCCCTTTCCCAAGGCGCCACCACCGTTTTATGATTCACTTTCCAAATGCCGTGTTGAAAGAAAGTACTTATTCTTTAAGGGTGTGTGTGGTATGAAGGAAAACGTTTCCTAGAATTTTATTTTTTTTCAAAGCAAAAAATATCAACAACACACTTAGTGTAGTTCCACAAATGGAGTATGGAGAGGGAAGGATGTACGCAGATCTTACTCCTATCTTTGTGGGGTAGAGAGGTTGTTCTCGATAGATCCTCGACTTGAAAGAAAAGAAAAAGATATAAGGCACGATATCAAGAAAAATATGACAATAAAATAGCAAGATAAAAAAATAAAGAGGCAACAAATAGTAATACACATTGAAGAAAAAAAACTATGTGATAACTAACTAATACTACTAATAAGGAGAACACTCAGCTACCTATTAACCTTCTGTCCTAATCCTCAGACATCCACACTTTTCTATCCACGGTCATGTCCTCAATAAGCTGAAATTGTGACATGTCATGTCTAATCACTCCCCCCCCCCCCCAAACTCTTCTTCGGCCTACCTCTACATCTCTTAACTCCTGTTATAGACAACCTCACACCTCCTTAATGGCGCATCCACACATTCTCTTCACATGTCCGAACTATCTTATTCCAAATATATTTATATATGATTTAGAAAAACAATATGCATGTGAATGGGGTTGGGATAGGGGCTTGGGCCTTGGGGTGGCGGGCGGGTGGGGATGGTCAATGGGTGAGGGTTTGGGGGTGTTGAGTGTGAAAAGGAAACAATGAGCTTTGAAAAGATTTATACGAAAATGTTTTTCAGGGAGAAGCATTTTCTAGTGTTTGATATGACATAAGTCATTTTTCATGAAAATTAAGGATTTTCATCAACTTATGTGCGAAAGTCATTACAACTATCTTACTAACTTCATTTAACTTTGCTTCAGCAAATATTTAGACATTATTATTAATCTCTACAACTAAAAAAATTCATTGCAACACTCTCCAATTTGATGATATTATTAAGATCTTAAAAATGTACATTAGTATATCTTTTTGGAAAATATTTCTTATTCACCAACCAAATACTAGAAAACGTTTTAGATGAAAAATGACTTCGGTCATAACAAACACACAATGGAAAAATATGACTTAGGCTTGGGATACCAGTTGTCTTTTTTGATAGAGAATATATTAATATTCTCCATATATTCTGTAATTATTATTCTAGTATAATTAGGTAAAGTAGAGATCCTTCTCCAATTAAATTTGTAAATTGTAAACACCTATAAATGTTGCATTAATGAGAAGCCTCCAACCAATGAGAATTATATTATTCTACATTTTTTACTTAAATAAATTGGAAATAAAAAGAAGAGGATAAAGTAAGTAAACCAAGTCTATGTTACCTGATATGGTGACTTTGAAATTGAAGCAAGAAAGTCTTGAAGTTTGCTAGTGCCTCCCAGCTCACATACATATAAAATATTCATCATGAGCTGCAAATCATATATATAGCTTTCTCTCTTTCAATGGCGCTAATCAAGCTATAATATGAAACCCCACCTCATATAATACAACCCCTTCCTCCTTGTACTCATCATTACATTTCACTTATGGCCAACCTCAAGAAAGGGGGAAAAAACAGTGTCTTGTATAGATTTAGACTTGTAGCTTAGTTCTTTACTCGTTCCATACTTGGAAGAATTGCAGGAAATCGTTTGGTAACTTCATTAGAATCAAATCCTCCATTCTTGATTCCAACATTTAGAAGTGTACATTGTGTTAGGATGAAAAATATGATTCCTGCTTGTTTTAGTATTCCTCATTCTGAGGTTTCAAAAACTTCTCCTCCTAATAGACAAGTGCCTCAAAATCTTGTTACATGTATTTACCAAGCTCAGATTTGTGGCTCACCTGTTTATCTCACACTCACTTGGTCCAAGAACATGTTTTCTCATGCTTTGTTAGTTCATGCACCTGATCTTTTCTCCATCACCATTCCACTCCACCAATCATCTTTCGCCATATTCAAGGCCCGGCCGGGATCCAAATCCGTCCATACAATCCTACATGATCATAAGAAAATGAAGATCCATTGGGACTTCACACTTGCCAAGTTTAATCAAAACTCAGCTGAGCCTGAGGGGTGCTTTTACATTGCAATTATTTGCAATGCAAGGTTGGAGTTTTTTCTTGGTGATATGTTGACGGAGTTAACAGGCCGGGCCAAGCTGGTATCAGGATGTTGCTCGGGCGAGCTGACTTTGTTGTCACGGCGAGAACATGTGTTCGGACGGAGGAGTTATACCACTCGGGCTCAAATTATGGGGGTCAAACATGAATTCGTGATAGAGTGTGGGGGTGGAGTGTTAAAAGTCAAAGTTGATGGGAAAACAAGTCTTGTAGTGAAAAGACTTGGGTGGAAATTTAGGGGCAATGAAAGAATTGTAGTTGGTCAAGCGGAGGTAACCTTTTTTTGGGATGTCTTCAATTGGGTAAGTGAACAAAGTGACAATCATAAATTTGGCTATGGCCATGGTGTTTTTGTGTTCCAAGTAGGTGATGGTGGTGTTTGGCCTGAAATGGGTGGCGCCGAGAGGAAATTGATGAGGAAAAGTTTGTCAGCGACGGCTGGGTCGACGTCGGCATCACCATCGGTTTCTTTGTTTTCGTCGCTATCACCGTCGTGCTCTAGTGTTTTGCAGTGGGCAGAGGAGAACAGTGAATGTGGGAGGAGTTCATGGTCATCTATAAGAACAAGTGGGAGTAGTGAGGGATTTTCTTTATTATTGTATGCATGGAGGAAGGATTGACATTAATTTGATTTTTTCTTTGGTTCGTTTACTCACATTGTTTGTGAGTATTGAAATTGTAATAACAGAAAACCTGTAATTTTGTTCCAGATTATGTGAAATATTCACCTAGTAGCCCATGGAAAAAGCTGCCTTTTGCCTGTCTAATTTTGCTCCTGCAATTGAGTTGGTTCTTACCGAGTCACTAGGAACAGTTTCTATTCAACTATTAGTGACAAATTCAAGAACAATGACTACGGAAGAGCAGCCACTGTTGGAGAAGAAATGAGGCGCTAACTAGTTCCATAGAGAGTGCAAGTGGAGCTAGACAGAAGTCAAGTATTTATACGTTCCATGTCAAAAACGTGGCTAGATCCGTGGATCTTATGAGCAATCTAAGCTTATCTTCAGGATCAAATTCACACAGACAAAGCACAATAGGAAGAGTTTATCATAACAACAGCAACAACATTGTTATACAAGGAAAGTAACGATGGAGGACTGATGAACTCAGCATCATGTAGGTGAAATAGCTACTGAAATTGCCCTTGAAGGACAGTCACATTCTCCAAGTCATCTAGGTCTCTATTTGGAGGCAAGAATGATGTACAAGATAAACTGACGTAATAAGTGATTAACTGAAATGAGTAAATACTATAAATGTATGTAAAGAGAAATCGCTTCACCTATTTATTACCTATATACCTGTCTTTCCAACTCAGCTTTGAGTAACACGTAAGGTGGTTTTGAGATCAGAGTATACATGCTGGGTTGAATCTCGAATAGAAAAAATCTGATTCTTCACGAGTCTTTTAGAAAGAATACCAGCTCTGTAGAGTTTTCACTTAGCGGTGCGCCTCAAACCAGGCGTAAATATCTGCCCAACGGCTTCAAGAGCAGAAATGTTCCAGCTCTCAACATGCTTAACAATCTGTTTAGAGATAGGAGAAATTAATGAGGGAAGAAAATTGCCCAGTAACAAATTACACCTGATGCTCTAGTTTTGAATTGTAGAGATCAACTCTTCTCTACTTACTTTGAGTTGCTCATCTAGATCATAGACTGTCTTCCCATCAACAGAGATGAGAGGCCTCCACGGAAGTTTGAGGGATGTTCTACAGGTCAGATGAAAAATCAGCATATGCACAATCATAAGAAACCTATGACAACTATGGTATTCTTTTACATCCACAAATATTTGACTTTCTCATTGGAACTTCAAAACTAAAAATTAGCTATGTTGGATGAGTTTTTGGTCACATCACATCAAAGAGAAAATTTCAGGTTTCCAAATTCTCCAAGGGTCAAGGCAACTATAAATTTTCCACCTAAATATCTGAAAGAACCCAATGGACAAAGCTGAATGCGAGCATAACCTTAATATTAAAACACTAGATGCAATATGTAAGATTACGGAATGGATGTCTGTAGAATGAAGGCAAACTGCAGCATTCCAAGATTTAGTTCAATAATGGCTAGCCTTTTCAAAGTAGGTTTAGTTACGTAAGCATCCAATCTGATACATAATCAACTCAAATAGAGAATTTCTTAGCTAAGTATTTTGGATACTCGGTAATCCAGCAAATTTAATCACTTCTCAGGATCAACCATGCATAATTGATAGAAATAAACAAAAAATGCTTTGAGATGGAGAGCAGTGAATAACTCCGTGTAAATAAATATTCAGCCTTTAAGCTAACAAAAATATGAGAATAAAACCAAGCACCTCAGTTTCCAGTATGCCACTATGACCTCCGCATTAGAATCATTACCCTGTGCATCAGGCAGATAAGCATTAAGAAAAATGTTCCTAATACGAAAGGAAGATTTGAATATTGTAAATGATTAATAAAATGTCATTTCACAATAATTATAAAAGAATGCTTGGACACGTTTGGATAACTATGTTACAAGCATTACAGAAAACTGGTTTCATAATCATTTATGAATGGATGTGTGCTTATACACCATTAAATGAGTGGAGATGAATAAAAAGAGGCCACAATTTGGTATTACGAAGCCTTCATAGTATTTCAATTGTGGAACCGGAATCATCATCCAGAACCGTTTGTATTCTCTAACTTTTGGAGTGGATAATAAAACTGAGTATGATGTCAAAGATAACTTTGGAAGTTTAACATACAAGATATAGTATAATACCCAAAAAGAAAAAGAAGAAACTGATTCAAGGCTAAATCTGTCAAAAGTGCTGTTTGATTCAATGAGCCTTCGCATTTTGAACCATGAAGCCACACTACCAGAGTTTATTGCTAGGTCCAAGATCGTAGACCTTGTTAAAAACTTGACATGAAAAGCTCCCATTTCTTATGAAAAAGGCAAAATACTACATATAAAAAATTAAGCAGATTCTGTTCTGGCAGTTTGAGGACTTTTTTTTTACTTGCTAAGGATTTTACTGGTACACTAATGTAGATACCAGATTGGTAATTGAAAAAGATTAAACTAGCAAAATATCCGTCCTCCCATTTGGCAGTCACCACATTTACAATCCCATTTCAAGTGTGAGAATTGTGGGCAATATCGTCTGTCATATTATGACTGGAGCCACCATCAAACTCAGCCAATGTTGTGGGTTTCCAGATTTGGAAGATAATATGGCTTATAAAGGCCACAACTATGGAGGTCTTGGCGGAAAGCAAACCCCAGTTTATTCATTCTGAGGAAGCTGGTGATTAACCCATTCCATTACAATGTAAATTAGTTATTTAATTGCGTCGAATTAGCCACTGTTATTTTTTCATCTATATGGCAGATAGCTAAGCTCAAGGGCTACGTTTAGCTACTTTCTTTTCTTAAGTAGAAAATATGCTTACGCTTAATGATGTAGCTTAAAATGTTTCCATTTATTAGTTATCAATAAAAAGAATTCCATTTATTGATGTAACTTAGAAAAAGAAGAAGTGATTTTCTGTCTGTCTATACTCTGACATCAAGTGGGTCAAAGACACTATACAGTCTAGTGAAAGGAGACACCGAAGTTTACTCATTTTATTTTATTTTTTTCAAAAAACAAAGAACCTTCAAGGTCTCTTTAGAGGAATTGAAATAGTCACGTTGCTCCCATATTCTATCAGTAAAGCATGCAGCAAGTTTGTTGCAAATTTTCTTCCAAACTCTGACTATAGATTCAGAACAATCACTTTAGCAAGTGAGACCTTTCATATTTGTACAAGCAGTAAATTGTTCGAGCAGTACGATCAGATATAAATAACAAAGCACAACCAGTTCTATCAGAAAAGGCTCAAGTTGGAGTAATCCTCTCTCCGAAATTTCATTTCTGAAGAGGATAGAAACGTCACAGATCAGATTACTGACGCACTCCATATCTCTAGAAGGGGCAAGAACTAATGAAAAGAACGAAATGCTTGACAACACTTCCTACGAAGCGTTCAGTGCTTGCTATTACTTTTTTTGGATTTGTTTGTTTTATACTTTTGTTCTTTAATACTAGTTAATGAACTTTTGTCTGGCAGTACATACCTTCTCAATCTTTTCTAATTTGATTGATGGACTATCAAAAAATGGTACCAGCAACTGCAAGTTGCGGGAATACAAGTCCCTTCCTGGATGACACAATCATAAGATAAGGTGAATTATATTTTCTTTGTTGTTAAACTCAGTAAACTTCTAGCTTTGGAAGATTGACAATTCCCATTGTTATTCATCTAATGCAGCATACTACTCCGTAGCTAGTCCAGAAACTGACATAGATGTTTAGAGTACTGACACTAGCATAAAAGAGGTAAAAATGGAATATTGCAGAATGAATATGTCACATATAGAATAAATCCAGTAATAGACGCTGACAATTAAGATGTTTACTCAAACATATATGTAATGTGCAAGTAGTACACCTAGATGATAAAACTAGAGGGGGTCACGTTAATTGATGGTCTGGCAATGTCTTATGCAACCACTCCAAATGCACCGATCTGTATGTATAATCCAGTTCTAGGGTTCAAACATGAATCGAGGATCGAACTTACGAATGAATGGAACGGGTTATTCAAAAGGTTATCTATGATACTATGTGAAAGAATATCAGCATCCAACCAAAAAGTGTAATGCAATGAATCAAGCAGCCTAATGCTTTTATAAAATTCAACACCGAATGCAGGACATAATTCTCTTACAAACAAAGAAGCAAGTAAACTCCTTGTTGTGCCACAACTGTGATGCAAATATCAAATAGTGTGCCATCAGATATTGAAATTAATTCCTCTTACCACTGAATTTTATCGTTGGATCTTCAAAGATGCATTCTTCTGCATAAATTCCACTAGTGAAGAGTCCTAAATTGAATGAAAGATCAAAATCAGCCAAAAACCAGCTGTAACCACATCAATAAGCTTAAACTTTAATGGAGTATGTTATTCAAAATCAGAAACAAGAAAACTTTGTTTATGGACCCACATCCAATTAATGAAAGATTTCAGCAAAAACCAAACAGCCTACAACAACAACATACCCAGTGGTATACACAAGTGGGGTCTGGGGAGGTAGAGAGGTTGTGTATGTTTTTTCAATCTTCAATCAAGTCCTTATATTATGCTTCTACTTCCATGTTAGCTTATATACTTAGTACTATTACTAAAAGATGAACAAAGATACCTGTAACAAAATAAGCTCTCTCATAATCTGCCTTGATAATATTTAGGACATCTTCTACATTAGAGACCAAAGGTTCTTCAGCCCCTTCATCATCAGATATCTCCAATCTGACAAAACATTATTGTTAATTAATGAAAGCATATGAAATCTTGAAAACAGTAATATACCCAATTTGAGAAAATGCAACCAATGAAACCTGTTTGTTATTGGTGAGGAGAAACTGAAGAGCCTAAGGAGTTCAGTGACACCAGTAACAGCAATTTTCAAGAACTTGGGAGTTTGGGTTTTCACCTTCTGGTTATTATTGGGTGCTGGAGAGCAGCAGTAGAAACTTTGCACTTTCTGATGGAAAAAAGTTTTTAAAAAAAAGAAAGAATTAAAAGAGATGATGAACTGGGGAAAGCGGAGATTTTTTTCAAGATGATGGTAAGATTACATTTTATCATAAACCAAACCTTGTTGATGAGGGTCTGTGAAAGCCTTCCATAGCAACACATACCCGCCATTTTCCTTCACTTACTAATTTCTGGTTTATTACACACCACATTGGACACAACACACAGAGACAAGTGTACCACTACCCCTTCTCCTGAAGGAAAATAAAATTATACATAAACAAAATATTTAATTTGTCCATATGTTTTTAGACTAGGTGATCCGATTTATTAAATACCTTGTATGTTGGCGAAAATGTAAATTAAACACTTGTAGAAAATGTAAGAGTTAATGGTAAAAAATATATGTATAGTTTAAGTAGTAAACTAAAAAAAAATAGTGATATTTAAAATGTGTTTTTGACTTTATCTCAAAAATGTAAATATTGAACATCATATGTGTCCAATGAACATATTTTAATTTATTGAAATATGTGTTTTGGTATATGATAAATTCCCCCAAAATATAAAGTAATAATATAAATAAATTTAACTGTAGACATCAAAATTAACCGGTTTAAGATACGACTAGTCCAATTCATCTTCCAATTCTAAGCTCCGTTAAGATGGTATTTACAAAGAGATCAAGACAACAAATATTGTCTTTCTCAAAAGGGAGGAGATTAATATCGAATATGATGCCCGGTGTTCTTGCCGATCAAATATATCACAAGGAGATCAAAATTATCATACGTTTGAGAAATACGCACTAATAACACAGTAATTAGATGATTTGAATTAATTATTCATTAAATTTAAGGAAATTCACAATCAGAGGAGTTAATGTGTACATTTTAATTAATTAAAAGTTAAATAAATTCACAAAGAATTAAATCAGAATGTGTTAATATATCAATGATTAAAAGTGCAATTTTTGTAAACTATAATATAAAAACTTGATGCGCTAAAATCACAAGTTTTTCCCTTTTCTTTAATTTTCTTAGTCAGGAGTTAATTTATAAAGAACGCATAGTTGGTAGATGAAATAATGACAGTAACCAAGTGCATTTTGTATTAATTGACCAAAACCTCATCTTTGTAACCGGTGCCAAACTAATGTTCTAATACAAGAAGAAAAAAAAACATTTCGAAAGAACGTATGGTCTTGTTTTAGTAAGTGGTGGTGGCGGCAACACACCACCGTTGCCGCCTTCTCTCTCTATTACTACAAACAAAACAAACACCCAATTCTTGTTCGGCACCTAATTGGTAACTACACATAACACCAATTAGCCTCTATGCCCTGCCAAATTTCCCTCTTATAGCATCTCTTAATCGTTAGATACCCTTTCTTCTTCTTTTGTCTTTCTATCCTTCATTTCATGCTTTCTTGATTAACCCCATTTCTTCCACTTTCTTGATATTTAACAAGAAAAATATTTCATTTTTTTTCTACCCAGATAAGTTATTTGTTGGGTATAGCACAATTCCATGGCTACTTCTTCAGCTTATCTTTGTTGTCCTGCAACTTCTGCTACTGGAAAGAAACATATTTTCCCAACTGGGTCAGCTGGATTCTTGGTTTTTGGTGATCCCCGTTTTTCGAACCGGTTAGTGACTCGAAAATCAGTTATTCGTGCTGATTTGGACTCCATGGTATCTGATATGAGTACTGATGGTAAAGTTTATCCACTTCCCTAGTTGATTTTTCATTCTATGTTTAGCTTTTGTTCCTACTTGTGTGTTGTAAGGATTCTTGGACTATAGTTTGAGCTATTGAACTGAATTCTGAAAGGGTATTAAGCAACTGTGTTTTCTATGTATATATATATATATCTTGGTGGGAAGTGTCTTTCGTCTTTGAGTTTTGTTCTCTAAATTTGGTGGAAAGATAAGATTTCAAAGGGTACCAAGCCACAAATTTTGAGGTTAATATTTCTTTGTATTTAATGAATGTTTTGGATATCAGCCGTTTGTTTCTTTTTAAAAATTTGGTCTTTGTGTGTGTCTTGACTCTTGATTGAGCATTTGTGTTATTTTCTTGAGTCTTTTCTTTTAAACTTGGATTATAAAGTGGTGGTATTTATCTGTGTTGTAAATTCAGAAGTTTTAGGGGAAGATAGGATGTTTAAGGATGTCAGCAGACTTTGAGGTTGATGGTTCTTTGTACTTTCGTATCATAGATTTCTTCATCTAAAAGGAATAATGACCGAGAAACAAAAATTTCATCTCGCTCTTGTCGTAAACAACGTCAAGAACTTTATTTCGATTACCCTTGAAATGGAAAAATGATAATACTCTTCTTGGGCGGAGTTATTTAAAATCCATTGTCAAGCATACGAGGTTATAGATCATATAATTCCTTCTAAGTCTTCATCGGAGACCATCGTTATTGATCCACATTTATGATCTCGGTTAGATGCTATAGTCCTTCAATGGATTTACGGCACAATCTCCAATGACCTTTGCACACCATTTTGGAACCGGATTCTATGGCCTAACAGGCTTGGGAACGTTTACAAAATATTTTTCAAGATAATAAAATTTCTCGGGCGGTATATCTTGAAAATCAATTCACCAATGTAAAATTGGATGCTTTCTCAAACGTCTCCACGTGTTGCCAAGAGTTAAAAATGCTTGCCGATCAACTCTCTAATGTTGGTACGCCGGTGACAAATCAAATGTTAGTTCTCCAATTGATTGCGGGATTGAATGAACAATTTGATGGTGTTGCTACGTTCATTCAACAAAGCAATCTCTTACCACCATTCTGTGAGGCTCAGTCGAGATTGATTCTAGAAGAAACCCGAAAGCGAAAATAGGTGACGGGGGCGGCAACAAATGTTGGCACCTCTTATTTCTACCAACACGTATAATAATGATTTTGGCACTAGGTGACGGGGGCGGCAACAAATGTTGGCACCTCTTATTTCTACCAACACGTATAATAATGATTTTGGCACTCAAAATTATGGTTCCAATAATGGTTAAAACAGACAAATTAATTGGTCAAAAAAAGGTCAAAATCGTAACAATAACAAGAAAAAATAATGGTGGAAAAGGGTGGGGTCGGGGGGGAGGACAGGACGACGGCGGCGGTAACAGCCGCGTCCAGCAGGGTCAAAACAGACCCCACTGGCAGCAGCCCAACCAGTCGGCCGACGGGCAGTATCCACCGTGGGCCTGGCAGCCACAACAGTGGGATGCCCCACCCTGCCAATATCCCACGGCTTTGTGGGCCCGTCATCTTCCAGCCTCTAGACAGCCAGGGTTCTCGGCTCTCGTCCGCAACAAGCTTTTACATCCCATGGACCATCCTCTGCAGGTTATGCTCCCACAGATATTGAACAAGCCATGAACAACATGAATTTAAGTGTTCCCGACGACTCGTAGTACGTGGACACTGGGGCAACATCACATATGACGGCATCCCAAAATAATCTCTCGTCTTATTTTAATATGAGCGAAAAAAAAAAAATTGTTGTTCGCAGTGGGCATGAAATTCCAATTCGTGGTATTGCATCCCCCCCACCCCCCTTTACATTTGAAAAACATCCTACATGCACCCAAACTAATTAAAAATTTGGTATATCTACGTCGTTTTACTACTGATAATAATGTTTCTGTTAATTTTGATCCGTTTGAGTTTTCCGTGAAGGGTTTTCAGACGGGGATGTCACTAATGAGATGTAATAGCACTGGAGACTTGTACCCCATCACCACCACTACCAACAACCAAGTCACCAATCCATCAACCTTTGCAGCTATTTCCCCTAGTTTATGGCATAACCGGTTGGGACACCCGGGAGCACCGGTATTCAATGTTCTTAAAAATAATAATTTTGTTGATTGTAACAAACGTATGGACTCTTCTGTTTGCCAGGCTTATGTGTTTGGGAAGCATGTTAAACTTCATTTTTCATTATCTACTTCAAAAACGCTTATGCCATTTGATCCTATGCATTGTAATTTGTGGACATCCCTGATTTTGAGTTCGTCATGTCATAAATATTATATGCTTATTTTGGATGATTATTCAAATTTTATGTGGACTTTTCCCTTTGGACAAAAATCGCAGGCCTTCACCGTTTTAAACAATTTAGTGTTTTTATCAAAACCAAATTTGAGAAATTCATTAAATATTTTCAATGTGACAATGGGAGGAATTCATAAATGCCCATTTTCAAGAATGTCACCAGAATGGAATGTCATTGCGTCTTTCATGTCCACATACTTCTCCTCAAAATGGAAAAGCCGAAAGAAAAATTCGAACAATCAACAATATAATTCGCACACTTCTTGTGCATTCGTCCACACCACCGGCCATTTTGCATCATGCACTTCAAATGACCACATATCTTTTAAACAATCTTCCTAGCAAACTACTCTCAAACATATCACCCACACAAATGTTGTACCATCGTCTTCCGTCTTATACACATTTGAGGGTTTTTGGGTGTTTGTGTTATCCCTTGTTACAAACTTTAAGCTTGTTCTACTCCTTGTGTTTTTTTGGGATATTCACAAAATCATTGGGGATATAAGTGTTATGATATGACGAATGGAAAAATTATTATCTCTCGTCACGTTGTTTTTTATGAGTTCACATTTCCTGTTGCTAAATCTCACGTAGCATCCTCACCTTCATATGATTTTTTGGATGACGGAATACATCCAATTTTAAATCACCTTCTCAATACCCAAAACAGTATTGGACCAGCCCAAAATACACCACCAACTGTGGCAGCCCAACTATGAAATGGGACTGGGCCAATCCGAGTTGAGGAGCCAACTGCCTCCTCCTCTTCGGCCTCGACCCAGTCCACGTCTCGTGACGGGCAGTCCCACATGAGGGAGTCCATTGTTCCCTCATCTGTGTCACCAACTAGGCCAATATGCCTAACTTTTCTGGCCCAAAATCCCACCTCCCCGGCCCAATTCTCAAACAGCAAAGCCATTATCCCAGCCTTCCGTCTTGGCCCAACATCGAACCTCTCCTAGACCCAATCCAGTAACTGAAAACCCACAGCCCCAGGCTTCGGTATTAGGCCAATCTCAGACCATTGAAACCCGTGCTATGCACGGGATTTTTCGACCCAAGCGTCATTTTAACCTCACATCTTCGGTCCAACCATCACCTCTTCCAAAAAATTCCAAAGCGGCCCTATCAGACTCGAATTACAAAGTTGTCATAATAGATGAAATTGATGCTTTTATTAAAAATAAGACGAGGGAGTTAGTGCCCCGTCCATCTAATGTGAACATAATACGATCTATGTGGGTTTTCTGTCATAAAAAGAATTCCGATGGCTCGTTTGCGAGACACAAAACTCGTCTTGTTGGTGATGACAGGTCTCAGCAGGTTGGCGTAGATTGCCGAGAAACATTCAGTCTGTCAGTTAAGCCATCAACTATCAGGATTGTTCTTAGTCTGGCTCTGTCAAAATCATGGTCCATTCATCAGTTGGACGTTAAAAATGCCTTTTTTACATGGTCACCTACAGGAAATAATTTACATATACCAACCTCTGGGTTTCAGAGATCCTACACATTCGGATTATGTTTGCATGTTGAAAAAATTATTATATGGTTTGAAACAGGCTCTCAGGGCATGGTATAACATGTTTGCAGGGTTTGTATTCACACTAGGGTTCTCACACAGCAGTTCCGACCAGTCTTTGTTCATTTATAAGAAGGGAAATGACATGTCATATATCCTTCTCTATGTGGATGACATCATTCTCACAGCATCATCTGAATCACTTTGCCAGTGTATTATGTTCTTCCTTGCATATACACTTTATTTATTATTTATTAAAGAAAGTATGAACTCTATTATGATAAAATATACACTTTATTTATTATTTATTAAAGAAAGTACGAACTCTATTATGGACAAGTAAAGTGAACTGAGGGAGCATTAAAGTGTGCTGCCTCTGTTTTTTTTCTTCAAAATTTTTTGCACGGATTCCCCCTAGGGGTGGTTTTTAATTTTCCCCCTCAAATATGATGATTTTTAATTTTTGTTTATGCTTTTCATTTAATGAAAATTTGTGGGTCAAAGTATCTTTATCTATGACCTGATTTCGCATGACATAAGTTTTAGAGAATTTTGGCCTTTGTCCGTCATAAATTTTGTAGGAATTAATTTATCCGGCATTAGTGCAATATCTAATTCGATCGGCAGTTTAGAGAACTTTGCCTTGTCCAGCATAAGTTATATAGGAATTAAGTTATGCCTTCTATGACATAACTTGTGGGTTCTAAACTGATCGGCATAAGTTCGGTAGGAATTAAGCGGCATAATTTATTATGCCTTACAAGACATAACTTGTGTTATCTTATAATGTGAAAATATAAATTAATGACAATCAAATTCTTTTTGGTTTATTTTATATCAAAAATATTTTCGATCACTTTTTTGTTACTTAAAATGTAGAAAATAAAAATTAAAGACCACAAATTTGAAGGGCAAATATTAAACACCACCCCAAGATAGAGGGTTTTCGTGCGAATGACCCATTTTTTTTAGTACTAAAATAAGCCTGCTACCGTGATTATGTTTCGGAGGTGAAGGAAAAAGTTCATTGGTGTAGAAAATCAATCTAAACAGATTGAAAGAACTCAAATTGTCTACGTACTATTATGCTAAAAAATATTTAATATAAACTAAATATTATTTAATGGATATATTTCTACAAAACTTCAAATTAAAACATTTCAATGATAAACTAGATGAGCGTTTATTGAGGGAAAGCAACACACAGGCACACAAGTATAAAAGCAGGTTGATGAAAATAACTTATTATAAAATATGGAAATATGGACTATATTGTTCCATATAAATTGTTGGAAATTTGCCTTTGATGGGGTTGCGTCCGCCCATCTTTAATGACTTAAACACTTGGGTTACGCATGTTGGAGACTTTGGTTCTTCACACGTGCATAATCTACTAAGTGAGTAGATGACCGTAGGGCCAAGGATCGTCAAATTTCGTTAAGAAATGAAAGAGATATTGGTCCACGAAGTAAGGTGTTTGAGGCATGGAAATATGATGTGGGACAAATCTATCACATCGGTGGGAAAAAGAAGAATTGTTCTTTTTTATAAGCCTAAAAATGGATAAGGGTTTGGGACTCCAAATAGGTAACCCACGTGTTTGAAGGAGGGAGGACCTATGTGTGCTTGGATTCAAAGCTAGGCCCACACGCGCGCCATCACCACCCGCCCGGGGCGGGGAGAAAACCTTACACTAATTTTGAGCAGGGAGAAAGGGAAGAAAAAAAAAGGAGATTTTCCATTCTTCATCAAGTCGTTTCATGTTTGTTTTCTTCGTCAGATTCAGAGAGTCATCTCTCGACTCAGACGGTGGTGTTGTGATTATCTAATTGGTTGATAAGTGTTTCAGGTGTGAACTTGAAACTCAAATGACTCTAACCGTTCGAATTCTCAGCGGTTCTACAAGCCACAAGTGTAGTAGTTCATGTTCTTGTATTTTTGAATACAAGATCCAGATTTGAAGTTCTAGTTTAAGATTAAAAAATTAACAACTTCTTGTTATAATCTTTGTTATTTATCCTTTCGAAGCACTTGTAATAATTATTTACAATTCCCGTACGACTTTATTTTTCAACATAAATTTCAAACTAAAAAGAACATGGACAACAATTTAGCCATTTGATCTCAATTCTCACTACAGCCACCATATTACATTCTCTTGCAAAAGCAAACAATCATAGATGTTATATTTAGGCATTATATATTTTTATTAAATGCTCTATTTATAGTTTGTGAATCTTATATAGCAATTTCAGGATATCTCAATTTTTTTAATTCATCACTTACAAGTTACAACTCAGGTGTTAAAAAGTGTATCTCCAACATAAAACAGAACCATTTTTTCTACCCGTGACACAGTAATTTAATGTGCTATATATAAGAATGCGTTAACGTCTCTCGTGTTAAAATTCATTAACCAAGTTTTTTTAATTGATAAGGAAATCCATAGCTGCTAACCGCATAAGGTAAACTTCGCTCTAGTATAATAGCCCGGAGATAATGGCGGAGCCAGAATTTTCATCTAGGGGATTTAAAAATACGAAAAAGTAAATACACGAAGAACTCAAGGGGGTCAACATCTACTATATATACATAAAAAATAATTTTAACCTTATATATATAGTGTTATTTTTTTGTTGAGGGGTTCGAACCCCTTGGAGCCTATCTAGCTCCGTCCTTGTCCGGAAACCACACGAGAGGTAATCGCACTAGACAAGCCCCATGCGACGAGATCAATCAAAAAAACATGTGGGGGTTTCGAACCTGAGACCCCACTTGGGAGGATATTTTATGTTTATCTGACTTAATATATTTGTTTTTTCGTATTAACTTAAGCTATCAAGGTCATTAATTAGTATACAAAAAAGGTTGTTTGTTTTTTTAGGGCTTAAAGTATTAACTAAAATAATCTTACTATAGTACAACTTCATTTGGATAATCATTCCAATTGATATTGTATCAATCACGTATACCAAATATTGCTAAGTAATGGTAATTGGTAGGGGCCATGATAGATACAAATCAAATTTAATACGCATTTAAAATTAGTTTTCTTGCCAACCCATAAGAGAAAAAATGGAAAACCAAAAATAAAGATAAATTGCTTAATTGAGCTTTCATATGTCAAAATAAATCTGTGAAGTCATTTTCCATCAACTCTATGAAAATGATTTACTACATTAGAGGAGTATCATCTCCTTTTTCATTTAAGTATTTATTAGTAATTATTTTAGCAATTAAGTATGTTTAATGATTTAATTAAACAGATATGTATAAATGAAAAAGAGTAGGCAACTGGGACCCACCTTCGAAAAGTAGTAAGTAACCTAGTACTCTTGGTAAGGCCCCCAAAAAAACTTAAAAATTTAATAATATAAAAAGATAGGGGTGGGGGTTGTAAAAATATATTTTTTATTAAATTATAAAATATAAAATTGCTGAATCTGCCAACTAAACACCAACTAATACACGTGAAGACCACTTTCTAAGCTTACGCCAAACTTTTGCAATTTATAACACCTCCCTAACAAATTCTTTTTTTTCCCCTTAAATTTATATCCCTTGTTTACATCATATTGAGCTTTAGGGTTAAAGTAAGTTAAGGTACTTATTCTCATTATTTACAAAAAGTACAAACTTTTAATGTCGACACTCTACTACAACAAGCTTATTAATGATTTTTGTAGTTGTTGAAGTCTAGGAAATTGCTATGAAGCAATATTCAAACTTGGTTACGTGCCTAATAAAGTTTAATGAAGCGTAATCTAAAAATCTCTTGCCAATTCAAGAAAATGGGACCATTAAATAAAAGTTAATATTGCCCCAGGGTCACATGCGAGTTGGTAAGTGACAAAGTGATTGGGGTACAACCACTCCGACGTCGCGAGTTCGAATCCGTGTGGTGACAGTCTTTGCTGAAATATTGCAAGGTCATTCTTTGAATTAATGTCCCTCAGTCCCTCATTGAAAAATGCACATCAAGCGCATATTCCTCATTTTTGTCTCTCATTTAGATAAAAGCGTGTCGTTCACGTATAAAGACATGTTTTCCATAATGGCAACACCGAAACATAGCATTCCACCTGTTAAAGGTAAAATTATAATTTAAATGAATAATCAAACATTTGAAAATGTAAGAAAGAAGGAATCATCCCGGATTGCAATGAGATTGATAGAATCCGTTTAGCGGTTCAGTCTTAATAAAAAAACTTCAAGTTCGATAAATAATTTTTGGTAAGGATCAGAGTTTTCCTTTTTAATGAGTCTTATATAATATGAATTCAAATTAATTAAGGCCTTAAAATAAATAACAAATGTGGAATTAAAAATTAAAATAAACAAAGGAAAAAGAATGAGGAAATTGGATAAAACCATTTTACCCAACAGTATATTTGGTTGAACAACTCAACTCTAATATTTGTTGGGTCACCCATATCCTACTAATACCTACTTAACCAATCTATCTTAGTTGCTGCTATAATATTAAACTATTCGGAGAAAAAATAATGAAATAATGATTGTGGAGTTGGGTTATTTTTAATATATAAATAATTTCAGTCGTTATTTTTTTAATGAAAAATTTTGTCAACTTTCGCGAGGATAAACTCCAATTGACTTCAAGCTTGATACTAGTCATGCAGACTGTAGTTTTCATCCTTTTTTTCTTTTTGTTTGTGTAGAGGGAAAAAAAGAAGGAAAAACCTTACCCTCGAGACGTTGTAAAATAATCATTTGCTCATGTACTATATGAAATTATTTTATTGTTTTCGTTATATTTTTAATTTATTCATACAGTTACTGCTAGCAATCATTTTGATTTAATCTCGTCATTAACGGAAGTAAACCAAAAAAATATTAGTCTCTTCTCCCTTTCCCGACCAAGTAGCGAACACTTCAGCAAAGCATGCATGTAGGATGAAAAGCATATGCACAGTTTAGGACTTAGTAGTAAAACTTAAGCAAAGCATGCACATGGTATTTATTATACGCTCGAAATGATCATAAAAGCTACAATCGTTATATTTTTGCACTATCAAGCCGTGCCCGAAATATCTTACAAGTAAAAAAAAATTTATAATTTAATAATATATAAATATGACATGAGAAGGGGAGCTGGCGTAACTGATAAAGTTGTTGTCATGTGATCAAAATGTCATGGGTTCAAGCCGTGGAAACAATTTCTTGCAGAAATGTGGGATAAAGCTGCGTACAATAGACTCTTGTGGTCCGGCCCTTTCCTGGACCCTGCATAGCGGGGTTTAGTGCACTGAACCTCTAAATATTAGTTAAACTCGCATTATTATGAATTTTTAGAGTAAACTATCCACTTGTACTAATAGAGGGGATTATTTAACTATAAAAAAGTACAGGGGTGAACTAAATTTCGGAGTCTAAATTTAATGTTGAGACACTTACAATTACAGCATTGAATCTACTTTTTTGTTTTCATTTGTAAAGGGAACCATATGGAATGGAAATGGAGCGGGAGGTTGTGAATGGAACATATATAATATCTCTTAGAATAAAAAAGGAGCAACCCAATATACTAAGCTTTCGCTACGCGCGAAGTCGGGAAGGGTCAGACCTCAAGAGTCTATTGTACGCCGTCTTAACTTGCATTTCTGCAAGAGGCTGTTTCCACGGCATGAACCCGTAACTTCCTGATCACATGACAACAACTTTATCAGTTACTCCAAGACTCCCCTTCCATCCTATCTCTTGAGTGTAAACTAAAAATAGTATTAATCGTGAATTCTGACTTCTGACACGTAAAATTCTATGTTAAAGTAATAGCAACTCCAATCTACTGAGTAGGGCTTGAGACATGAGAATGTTGCTCTTCCATTTTTTTCGGCATATTCGTAAATAGGCGATTATTTCCTCTCTTTTGAAGCTTTCTTCCCCCCCCCCCCCCCCCCCATGACATGCACGCAAGTGTGAGAATAGCTTTCACCAAAAATAAAAGAGTGAGAATAGCCATTGCAAGATATTTTTGACTTTATTATCAAAAACAAAAAGAAGATATTTTTGACAATTATCTGCAATTTGGTACCTCAAAACATAAGATAGTAAAAAAAATATTATATATACATAAATAATAATTTAGTTTTATTTATAGAGTAAAAACATTCGACTGATAAAATTTGATTGGACCCTGTTACTCCCTAGAAATTTCTCGATCTGTATAACTCAAATTCAAAACATCTTGCTAATTGTATGATTAATACTCTGTCTCATATTACTTGTTCACGTTACTAAAAATATTTATTTCAAATTACTTGTCAATTTACAAAGCAACAACAATAATAATATATCTAGTGTATTCCCACAAAGTGAGGTCTGGGGAGGATAGGATGTACACAGACCTTACTTCTACCTTTGTAGGGCAGAGAGACTGTTTCAGCTAGACCATCGACTTAAAAAACGTAGTCAATACAAGATTCCAAGAAAATAAGAAAGCAAAAATATCAAGATATTCTATTTACAAAACCAAAACATAATTAATTAAATCTTTCCCATTTTATCCTTAATATCAAGTGTTATTTAAAATAATCAATATTGATTAGAGTGTAATTAATTGAGGAAAGATAAGGGTAAGGTAGTACAAAGACATCATTTATTAATAATTTCTTAAGATGTGTGTAAAGGGAAAAATGAACAAGTAATATAGGACAGAGGGAATACTCCCTATGTGTTAAATTATTTGTCGTGTTTACTAAAAATACAACAACAACATATCCAGTGAAATTCCACAATGTGGGGTCTTAAAGGGTAGAGTGTACACAAACCTTACATCTACCTTGGTAGGTCTCAGCTATTTCCGAAAGACCCTCGGCTCAAGACAAATCATAAGCATAAGCAAAGCAAAGACCCTCATATTTACTAAAACTAGTTATCTCTAATTATTTATCGTTTTAGAAGTTCAAGACATAATTGATTTTTTTTTTCATTTTACCCTTCTTCATTAATGAAGATGACACATAAATATAATAAAATTTAATGTAAAGAGATTATAATTTAGACATAATTAAGGATGAAATAGATCAAATATCCCTCATAATTTATATTTTTTAAGCTCGTGTAAATTAAAAAAGCTACAAAATAAGTGACGGAGGAGTAATACATTTTGGAGTTTCGGTACACCACCACTGGCTGGGCCACCACCCCACTTCCTATTACCCATTGGGATTCCAATTGGTAAGACTTTAAGTATGCAATACATGCATATTTGACTAATTAAATGCAACATCGTGGCAACCACTCGGAAAAATTGGACCCCCACCCCACCCAGCCCACCCCTTATCCAAACCATCATGTAAATAAAACTCCCCCACTTTTTCATGCTTCCTTCAAATTTTTTCAAACCAAAGTCAAGTAAATTCCAAGATAGTCATACTAAAACATCACATACTTCAATTCAAAGTGGTAAGATGTACCCCCTCTGTATTTAATTTAAAGATTCTTACCATATCTTACATTTAAAATAAAGATTGAAGGAAATAAATGCACCTTTTCATATCATTTTGTTTTACATTACATACTTCAATTGAAAGTAGTAAGAAGTACCCTTCTATTTAATTTCAAGATTCTTACAATATTTACCCTTTTAAATGAACAACTAAAGAAGTAAAAAGACTTCTCTTTCCGTTTATATTTTTTCTTTTCATTCATTCTGATGATTTATACAAAATTCTACCATTCCAAGAGAATTTTTACCAAAGTTCAAAAATCATAGAGAATAAGGAGTAAGTAGAGAGAAACTTTTTAAATTTTTCCTTTTCTTTTGCATTTTCTTATGTTGTATCTTGTGATGATACGTTAATACATAATAATCCAATTTATAGAGTACATTCAATGATCAAAATTTTATCAAATAATTGATTTCTAATGTTGGAGGGAATCTTGACGTAACTGGTAAAATTGATGTCATGTGATTAGGAGATCACAAGCTCGAGTCGTGCAAATAGCTTCTTGCAAAAATGCGGCTAAAACTACATACAATAGACCTTTGTGGTCCGTCGCTTCTCCGAACCACGTGTATGACAAGAATTTAGTGCATTGATTTGTCCTTTTTTTGTTATTTATTTGATTTCTAATGTTAAAAAACCAATCTTGGAGACTGAAGGATCAGTGAGAAGTTTTCTGTTTGAAGAAACACTGTGTGGGGGGGGGGGGGGGGGGATGTAAAAGCATAGTCGGAAAAAAAGAAGAAAAAATCTAAAGACAGGCTGGGAATTCCTTTTTTTTTTCTTTCTATTCTCTTGTAGTATACATTTTTCTTTTCCTCTGCTTCTTTCATTGAGTAGTTTTAGTTACTGTTACTTTACTTTGAGCCTGTCACCATCTTACTAGTAATGTATATACTTTCTCTGTCCCAATATATCAGATATATTTTATTTTTTAATTTGTTTTTAAAAAAAATGATACATTTTATATTTAAAAATAATTTAATTTAATTTTTTCTATAATGAATTAATTTACCGTCACATCAATATTTATAACATGTTTTAAATCATAAATTTTAATTTTTTTTTTAATTTTATTATTAATTAAATTATATCACATAAATTAGGACGAAGAGAGTATTATCTGTATTTTTCCTTCATTTTTATACATATCTTTAAAAAGTATTTTCTACTATATATGTATATTAGAGTTGTGTCTTTAATTACTACAGTGATAGTGAAATGAGTCGGAGTAGTCTGCTTTTTGTCTCCTTCTTCCCTCTTTCACTCTCTATCAATTTTTATTTTTTTACTGTCTACATTCCCCATTTTTGTCTCTCATTTAGAGGGACCCTCATCCTTTTCTTTCTCCTTTTTATGAAGTTTGTGTTCCTTGTTGTGTGCAGCAAAATGCATCTTGTATACATATCTCTCAGATCAAATCAACCCCTGAGAAGAACATTTTGAAGCTATTCTTGATATAAGTTTTGTCTCTTCCTTTGCAGATTAGTTGAGGTATGTTGCTTTTTTCAGCTCAAGTTACATTCTTTTTTAGCCCCTTTTTGTTGTGCCCAATTCTGAAAGTCCTTATTTCTGTTTGTGTGTAGTTAAAAATTGAATCTTTGTGCGTAAATCAGAGAAAGAAGAAAAGGGGCAGTTGTAGAAGAAATAAAGATTATTTCTTGGTTACAACATGAGGGATTTTCCTTCTTGTTTTGGAGAAACTGGGGTTCAAGTAGCTGATTTTTCATCATCAGGTGCTAATAAGGCTGCTCAGAATTTGGTAACTTGTGTGTACCAGTGTAAATTGCGTGGTAAATCTTGTTTGCTTAATGTTACATGGAGTAATAATTTGATGGGTCAAGGTCTTACTGTTGGGATTGATGATAATACAAATCAGTGCCTCTGTAAGGTTGATATTAAGCCCTGGTTGTTCTCTAAGAAGAAAGGGTCAAGGACTTTAGAAGCATATTCTAGGAAAATTGATGTTTATTGGGACCTTTCTTCGGCGAAGTTCGGATCTGGTCCAGAGCCATTGGAAGGATTCTATGTGTGTGTTGTTTCCGAAAGGCAAATGATTTTGCTCCTTGGTGATATGAGAAAAGAAGCTGTCAAGAAAACAAGTGCCACCCCTGCTGCTTCTGGTGCTGTTTTTATTGCTAAGAAGGAGCATATATTTGGCAAGAAAGTGTTTGGCACTAAGGCTCAGTTTTGTGATAACGGTCGAGTCCATGATCTCGTGATTGAATGTGATACCAGTAGCACCAATGATCCATGCCTTGTCATCCGCGTGGACAGTAAACCAATGATGCAGGTAAAGAGGCTTAGGTGGAAGTTCCGCGGTAACCAAACCATTTTGGTTGACGGCCTTAGTGTAGAAGTATTTTGGGATGTTCATAACTGGCTTTTTAGCACATCCGTTGGAAATGCCATCTTCATGTTCAAGACCAACATTTCAGCTGAGAAATTATGGGCGGCCCAGCCCATCTGCGATCCCCAAACACTACATTGGTCCTGGTCACAGAGATTCAGAGAGGCCCAGTCGCATAATCTTGGTTTCTCACTCTTTTTATATGCTTGGAAAAACGAATAGTCAATTTGATCGGATTCAACCTTGAGTTCTAACGTATACTTTAGCGAGCTGTGATTTAGTGACTATGAAATTCAATTATACTTTCATTTTAAATGTAGTTAATTTGTTCTTTTCGTATGTTCAGTTGCTCAAGCTGAGAGCCTAGACAAATAGACATTTTTGCCTGTTTGGTTGTAAATTGTTCAATTATAGTTTCTTTCATTCTCTTTTCCAATTTCCATGGAGAAGAATATGAAATCCATTTATTCTTGGTCAAAGGTTTCATCTTGTTGACGTCTTTGTATGGCTGTGATTAATCTAAGAAACATTAACAAGCAATTGGAATATGCCTTGTTTCAATAAACTCTTCACTTGTCCATTTTTTGATGCAGGCGGAATATACCTTATCACAGTCCGATGTATATGTTTATAGCTTCCATACTGATGATATATACATATGTTGTTTTAACATGTTAACTTTGATATGACCAATTCCATGCAGGTGGTTCAATTGCTAATGAAAGTTGATGGACTGAGACCCTGTAGGAATGGTCACAACATATGCTGTTTGCGGCAGACTATGTTAAATAAAAGCATCATACGAGCAAATAGCTGCTTTGACCCTCGATGCAATATAAGGATATTGGTATGTGCTGCATCTTGTTAGTCATTTGTGTATTTGAAGCGTAGATGGATTGTGACAGTTGATATTGCTGCATTGAGATTTAAGGGAGTTTGGTGGGGCTGAATACTGCTAGCTGTCTACTCAATGTTAAATCCACATTACCACATTCCAAAGTGAAGAAAGCTTAACATACCACTTCTCTTGGACACTGTATATCTCCACTTATCCATGGCCCATGGGAAGCACCAAAAAATCTGTAACAGCTGCAATCTGCCCCTACCAGCTCTTACACAAGCATTCCAACTAGATTTTCTGTCTTTTTTTTTTAAATTTTGTTCTCTTTTATCCCAAACTCTCATTTCACTTATGTGTAGCTGAACCATAGGTTGTTTTTCCCCATAAATCCCATCTTGTTCTTCAATGGTGCAGTTTCCTTTCCCGTCCTTCCAGTTTTATCATAACTCTCTCAAGGCATGACAGGGTGGGATCGCTGCAACTGCTTTTCTCCAAGAAGTTAATATTTTGGTTTCTAATTCTGATGTTGGTAGTGTTGGATATAATTGCAGTACGGGAAGTAAATAAATATTACAAGTGTTCGAAAGGATGAACAAACAACCAATATTCAGAACTGCTGCAAGCTTGTTGAGTCTTGAATCTTGATAACCTGAAATCAAGAAAGACTAAATCTGGATTGTTACAACTGTGACTGAGTCGAGAGATGACTCTCTGTCTTTAAGACAAGATTGTCCCGTATATATGCTTTTACATTTGCGGGCAATAGTCTCCCAAGATAAAACAACAACTAATCAACACTACAAAGCAAATATGTTGATTCTGATGAAGAAAACAAACACGAAACGACTTACTGATTTAGAGGAAAAAGGAAGGAAGAGTTTCTGTTGCTCACTTTTAGACTGATTTTCTCTTGTTTTTCGTCCTCTCTCTATTACCTCAAATCTGTTTCAGAAGTTTATATATAGTGTTTTTGGAGGAGGAGAGGTGATTAAGAGAGGTGTAATTCATGGGTATTCATGGCCAGAAACGTTTTGTAGTAAGTGCAAAACGTTTCCGAAGTTTAATGCCATAAACTGTTGGCTTTCTGGCTGCTTTCTGAAACTCCAGGGACCAAAACAGTTTGGGGTCTAAAAGATAATGTCAGAAGAAGCCCGAGACCGGACGGGACGGGCGGGCGGCGGCGGCGCGCGTGTGGGGCTAGCGTCGAACCCAATCACACTTAGGTCCTCCCTCCTTCAAACACATGGGTTACCCCCTTGGGGTCCCAAACCCTTATCCATTTTTTAGGCTTATAAAGAGAACAATTCTTCTTTTTTCCACCGATGTGGTAGATTTGTCCCACACCATATTTTCCATGCCTTCAAACACCTTACTTCGTGGACTAATATCTCTTTCATTTCTTAATGAAATTTGACGATCCTTGGTCCTACGGTCATCTACTCACTTTGTAGATTATGCACGTGTGAAGAGACAAAGCCTCCAACATGCGGAACCCTAGTGTTTAAGTTATTAAATATGGGTGGACGCAACCTCCCCACCAAAGGCAAATTTCCAACAGTGGTTAATGTTTCTTTTACATATTTGTTGATGCTTACATGATAGGAGTTGCCGGAAACATTTTATGCAAAGTATCAAAAGATACTAATAGCTATATTTTGTAATATATTTCATGCATCAGATGTTATCTCATTGAAAATTCCTTTCAACTTCTAAAAAATTCTTTCTTTCATATGACGGTGTGTCCAGTCAACTTTCATTCACCTCAACTAATCAGTCACCTCTCGACGATAAAGCTTTTTCCCATCGTCTCACTAGCTGACCTTGACCCCTGTTATTTATGTTCTCTATGACCTAGAAATCCGTCCACAACCTTTGGAACTCGACGATAATCGGCCAGCCCCTCTACCCTCCTCCACTTAAGTACCAGGCTTAGTTCGCATGGCGCAGAGCTCATATCTATGATCTAAGTCACAAGTACCTCAACCTTTGCTACTTGAACCAACTCTTGGGGGCTTGACATTGACCCCTATTAGTTTGAGGTCACATCTAGTAGTCAGAGTTTGACTTGATTTGGTACCACTCAGTTTGCTATAACCCACAAGCATGGTGCTAGGTAAAGCTGCCCACTAAGGTCGGAGCACATAGAGTGTTGTAACTAGGACACGGACTGGGATCTCCAGGTTGGTACTCTGTCTCAACCACACCACTCAGTCATTCCCTCAGATATTCGACAAGGTCCTTTTGTGTTTCTGTGTTATTGCTTATTAGATCTTAGTCTTTCCCGATATAACCCGAATTCACTATGTGATAGACAGGTGACGCACAAACATCCATCATTGTTTCCTGCCATTGAACTTTTAGATTCAGGTCTCTAATATGCTGATGCTGGAATATTGCTATTATTATAATTCCTTTCAGTGTTTTTACAAGTCTTAGAATTTGATCTAATCCACTATCATGAACGCCAATGTGAGATCTCTCTCCATCTCTAAAGAGGAATTATCCAGGGTATGTCTGTAACATCTTTGCATGGTCAAGAGAGAAGCTGAAGGGTTGAGTTGAGTTGTCAACAGTTCTTTCATAAACATGGATCTATTTAACTCATAAAGAGCTTGTTTAATGACACCCTTAAGCTAATCTGCTCTGCTTCATTGGCCCTACAAGGACAGCAGTTTCCAATCTTATATATCAATTTGGACATTCTAGAATCTGGCATGTTTCATTATGTTTATACTAGGCAGGCAGCATCGAGCATGCCTTGTTATATGAGTCAGTACTGCGATGACAACTCACAGTTGGACACTGTTTTGTCGTTGTAACCCATATATAAGCCTCTGTTGATGGCAGAAGTGTATTAATATCATGTGGTATTATTTAAATCATAATTGATTCGTTTCTGATTTGAGCAGATAGCTATCGGATTGAGTCATGTTTCCTCTCTTTTTTGATCATCTTCTCTATAGTAAATTTATGTGGAATCTGATTTTTCTGTTATATATGCATTTGGTACTTTGGATGTTGCTTGCAGCAATATATAACTATCATCATTAATATTCTTTATCCCTTTTCTTTACATGTACAAATTGGAGCAACCCGAGTCCAAATTCGGGACTCTCTCAAAACATTAGTCTCAAAATGAGACTCAGCGCTACCGTCACATTCGTACATTGAGTCATCACCCCCCACAATTCGTAAACCACATCGACGACAAAACGAGCAAAATCGCTTGGGTCGCCTATGGAACTTTCATCCTTTTCCCTTTTTTCTCGCCCTTAGCATTCATTTTATATCATCTTTTTACTGATTTATTTGTGTTGATTTTGTTGCTGGTTTAAAACTGTGGGGGATTTATGGTTCATATGGGATTATAATAGTTAGGTCTATCGCTTTAAACATTAAGTAGTTAGTTTTACCATATAAAGTTCAATACCTATTTTATAAAGACCCTTAAGATGGTGAATAATCTCATTAGGATATTTATTATTTTGTCCTTATGTTAAGCGTTGGGAACTTCCGGCTGGAAATTCAGTAGCTGCATTTGCGTATTTCCCACATATTGTTTTACTCTTTTGATAAAACATAGCTTTGGAATGAATGGATTTAATTCTCACAGCCTAGTTTTGGTAAATCTTTAAAAGAAAATGGTTTAGAGCCCCGTTCATAACGTTCTAAACTCTTCAAATACTTTATAGAAACCCATCAAGGCTCAAGTCATTTTGTCTCAAGTTAGTTATCGTAAAATCCCAGCCGTCATTCCTCAAATCTTATTTTTTTACTCTTTAAATAAAATGTAGCTTTGGAATGGATGGACTTAATTTTTACTTTTCAGTATTTTTGGTAAATCTTTAAAGGAAAGATCTGTTTTGGAGACGCTTTCAGAGGCGAAAGGCCATGGGGAGATACCGTCTGTGATCCATGGATCTCCGATCGGGAAACCGTATCCAAGCTCCGTGGCTGTTCACGTCTTAAGTCAACAATTTCTTTATCAATCATTTCCGTTCCATAATGTTTCAAACTCTTCAAATATTTTTATAAAAAAGCAATGAAGGTTCGCATCATTTTCAGGCCATCATAAAATCCCAGGGGCTTGGGACTCTTTAATCGAAACTTCAAATTTGGCCATCATCATTCATCTATTATATTTTTATTAGTTAGGAATTATTTTCTTTAACGGAATGACTAAAAGCTGGTTTCTTAATTATTTTAGACCCTAGTATAATTAACCTAAGTTTGACCGGATAACCGTAGTTAGCGGATCTTAAAGGATGTCTAACCCCTTCCCTTTAGGATAATGAATGATCCTTACCCATAATCATTTAGTTAAGCAGATCATTAATTGGAGTTAATTTTAGGCAATTGCTTAGTCAAATAGATGTCCTAATTCATCTTAAAATAATTAGGTGACGACTCCTTAAATTACTTTAGGAATCACCAATATGTTGTGCTCCGCTTTGACCTGGTTAAAACGGGAATATAGCACTTGTTCATGCCATTCATAGAAGTTCAATCCGTTGAACACAGTAACAGATGAAACAAGCGAATGAAGAGGAATAGGTGCAAAATAGATATACATGCTCACAAATTAGACAATAATATGGATTCAGCAAACAATAAAAGTATATCGTAATTCTCCTTTGGGTGATACTACGAGACACTATCATAATTTAAAAGCCAATTTCAATTTTAATATGCAATTAAATATTTTCAATCGAACATATACGACATTTTTGAATATACAATACATATTTGATTAAAAAAATATTAATTTACCTCATTATGTTCACTATTCATAGAATAATTGACTTTTTTGGATAAATTCTTAAGTTCTAGCAATAGTGAAAGTCAATTTATCCATTTATTTTCAATAATAAACATTTCATTAGTTTCATGGATAAACGACAATTTAATGTATGCATATTTTTCTTAAACATACTAGTTCGGACACTTTGATGACCAACAAACTATATTAACATAAATGCACACATAAAATAAATATCATAAATTTTTATGCATGTAAATATTTTAAACATTCTAGTTTGGCCACTTTGATGACTAACAAACTATATAATCCAAATACATGCATAAAGTTAACATCAGTATAACGTATGTGTAATTATCAATTTTCTAGTTTGGCCACTTTGATGACTAACAAATTATATAACTTTAAATCACATACGTTAATTATTGTTCAACATAAATATCACATTTAGATATAAAAACCAAAACAGAGCCAATACATTACGTGTGATTTATCAAGGTTCATACATGTAAGAATGCAACATCAATCACTTTATGACCTAAAGTATTTAAATAGCAAGAGATCTAATTTTATAGCCCATAATCACAATAGCTGAGACTTAAAATAGATATTTTATTTCATGGACCATTAAAGATTCATAATGATGTAAGATACGGGCTAAAATTACATAAATAATTTGCAGAAACCAATAAACAATTATCACGGCATCGCCAAAACGTCAACAATTGAAAAGATATTAAAGATCTAAAAATAGATCAATCTATGCAGTATCAATACAACCTCGAAGTACATTATTTTAGGCAAAACTCAAATCATTCTGTTACATAATTAAAACAAGTGCTTTCCTTTCTCTTTTTATTTTATTTATAAATAGTATTTCAAACCTCTGTAAAGATTGAAACTATTCTACTGTATAAGGTCTGTGAAGTCCAAAAAAAATTGACACATAACTGAGAGAAATAAGATAGTCGTGCATATGATGTTCTTCACATAACAACATTAATTCGTAAGTGACATACGTGTAATCATGTATGTGCTTAATGTTATATTCATTAGCGAAGATTATCGGTTCAAATATCCATGCTCTGATACCACATGTAAGATTAAAACTTAATGCACACAGAATCTTGAACACAATAATCTTAATAGAGATAATACGAAAAATATACCAGATGCGTAAGACATTATCACAAAGCGAAAACGTTACTAGTAAAAATTGATTTCTACCTCCATGTCCTAGCTTTACGTTACCACAACCCAGCGATGGAGAAGTGTAGAGAATATATGGTAACCCCAATGGTGGAGGGAGGACCAATTAATAGGGTTTGTGACTTAATACGGTACATTTATCAAGTAAATAATCTAACATACGAGATTTATTCTTCATTAAATATTAGTTATGAATTTTACATTAATTGGGCCACATATTTTAATTAATAAAACCTAACATGTTGTCTTTGATCATTGTAATTAAGTTACGTATCCTTGGAACCAAGATTTGCACATGCTTGCGATTTATCTTCTACAAGTCACACAAATGGCTAAAGTAGTATTGCATGGACAATGAGAATCACTTGACCATTCATATAAAGCAGTTAATTGCGGACCTACTCTATATGTGACTCGGGCCATCACTGCAGGTGTCGAGCTGGTATCCTATCAGCGTGACTGTGGCGGAACAAATCATTGTGTCAACACTTAATTAATTAATAGGAATTTGCGCATGCACTTGCATTATATGGCTTGCCGCATTCAAATTTAATTGTGAGAAAATGATGTTATACATTTTTAATTTACTTTGCCACGTGAATTATGCGTTGTATCAATTAGTTACTAATCATTAATCTCAAGATGAACGGCTTTGAAATCTTTTTAGTTCAAAATACTGGTTCATCGCAATTAACCTGTCTAATATCACGTCACGGAGGGGTCTCGACTTCAGTAAACTTAGTAACTTCTACACTAATCTTCACAATTATGGCCACTTCCTAATTATTTATGCTTCTCCTCCTAGCTCTTTCCCTTCCTTGCTTCAAGGAGGTTATATAATAGTAGCAAAAGGAGACAGGTATAATATAGAAGTTCGCCTCATGTTACTAAACCTAGCTCATCAAGTCTTAGTAGTGCTTTGTCGTGGGCTTATAACGATTGAATCTTGTTTCCAATAGAGCATCATTGATTGGTCTATTTGCAAAAGAAACATTGTAACTTGCAGGTTAAATCTACTTTCAATTCATACGCACTTTATTTTCCTGAAAATAAGTAGATTCAGAATTTAAATTGCATACTAGCTCCTCTCTTCTTGTAACATAACATGGCCTAGGTGATATGTAGATTTGATTATCCAACAACTCTTCAAACATGATATTACAGGAACTGACTATTTCTGTTCTTTTTCTTGTAGGTATCCCTCATCGATCTGTGGTACATGAAAATAGTCTCCCGGCCCCCTCCCCCACCTTATTGAATATACATTTGGAGGACAATTTTTCTCCAGTGATGGTATCTCAGTTTCTTAACTGCAGTGAAATTTTGGTTAATTTTACGTGGAAATTTACTCACTATAATGGTAAAATAACTAAATTTTTTTTGTCTTTTCCACTATAATTACAAAGTCATAAATTATTTTTTGTCACGTTAAAATAGTAAAACAATAGCTCCCTATAACAATAATTCACAAAACTTTACCGCTTAGAAAGTATAGTGATTTCAACGGATTAAGTTTTGTCGTTATAGTGAGTAAATTTCATTTTCCCTTATTCTAATGAAACAAAAAGCAGTATTGTAACTTTATTGTCATAATAAATAAAGTTCAACAATCATATGTTAAATTAACTCGTGAAATTTTACATGATATTTTCACCTAAACATTTGGCGGAGGACCCCAAAAAGAAGGGTTAATTAATGAACCAAATTACAATGTGAAATGATAATGAATGCTAAAGTTCCAAAAGTATAGCATAGCAAGGACCACATATTGACTTCTCGTTAAGTTATTTATTTTGTAGCATTGAAAAGATTAATGGCTACTGAAGGAAGTGAAATTACTTCCACTGCGTCACATCAGATATTCGCATAGTTACCTTCACGTCCTAGATGGGTGATTTACAATAATGATTTTAGAGGTGAGTTTTTTTAACTATTAACCAGATATCTTGTAGTCGAAGTGCGTAGATACACAATTTTAAAACACATCATTTTGTTGGGAGTTTTTGCTCTATGGTACTTTATTATGCAGTACGGGAAGTATATAACTATTACAAGTATTCGAAAGGATAAATAAAGATTCAATAATTCAACTAGAAATCTGAAAATTACAATAGTTACACAAGAAAACTGGAAATTCCAGTTTTGTAGAAGATGGAAAAATGGAAATTGTTTTTGCTGAGTCGAGTGTAGCACTCTGTCCTTAAGACAATATTGCCCCGTATGTATCCTTTATACGTCCTGGACAATTTGTCTCCAAAGATAAAACAGCAATGGAACCTTTGAGCAAAGGAAACTCAAGAGCTAACGTGAAGAATATTGAGCAACGAAATGATGCTTGAAAGTTGTAGGAAGAAAACTGTTTTCGATTGTGTATTTTCGTGCACTGTTTTTGGTGTTGTCCTTGGTCATTCTTAGTGCTCAACAATGGTGTAAGGGGGTGTTTATATAGGTGAGGGAGGGGCTGAAAAAGTGCCTCCATAATAGCCAAATAATGGCCATTATGGAGGTAGTAAAGCCACCAACATAAATGGTGAAAGACCAACGGATTTGGCCATTATAGGAGGAGTAATTCAGCCAAAATAAATGGCTGAATTGAGTGCTTGGCAAATCGCTTTGACGTCCAGTTCTGAAACTTGAGGGACCAAACTCGTACATCCGAAAGAATTCGGTCCGAACCGTACATCCGGAAACTTCGGGATCAAATCGTACTTCGGCAAAGTTCTTTGGCCCAAAAAGATAATATCGAAGACCCCGTGGCCCGTGGCCGTGGCCGTGGCCGTGGCGGGCCGTGGCCCGTGGCGGCGGCGGCGGCGGGCGGCGGCGGCGCGCGTGTGGTCTTTCCTCGAACCGAAGCACATCTAGGTCCTCCCTCCTTTAAACACATGGGATACCCCTTGGGGTCCCAAACCCCAAACCAATTTCGAATCTTATATACACAACAATTCTTTCTTCCTCTACCGATGAGGGAGAATTGAACCCAATACCACACTTTCCATGCTTCAAACACCTTACTTCGTGAACCAATATCTCTTTCATTTCTCAATGAAATTTGACTATTATTGGTCTTACGGTTATCTACGTACATAGTAGATCATGCATGTGTGAAGAACCGGATTCTCCAACATACGTTACACTAATGTTTAAGCCGTTAAAGTTGGTCGGTCGCAACTCCCGCCAAAGGCAAATTTCCAACACATTTAAGTTACATGACTGAAGTTTATACAAAGTTCAATTATTTTCGTCTACACTTTAGGTACATACAAATTAAGTTGAGCCATATTTGCATGAACTTTAATCATATATAGTTGAAGTACTCAATTATTTTTGTCTGAAATTCGGCAAACTTAATATTTTGTCTCTAAGTTAGGCTTAATATACCCTGAAATTGTTGAAGGGAATTCAAAAGGAGAAAGTAGAAAGGGCATGTTTGTCTTTGTGGCTCCTCAATGTGAACAAGACATCACAAGAGAGCGCCAGAAATGGTTATAAACGAGGAGTCTCTCAGAAAAAGTCAAGACTCTCATTTTCAGTAAAAAATGTTGCTAGAAATAGCGGTCACAATTTTGCAACATGGCTCTATTCGTTGTTCCTTAACGTTATCTTCCCAACATCTGCTATTTCTGGTTCTTACTCTCTTCCCTGTCACATTACAACTACTTCAAACACTAGCTTATTCTACAAAACTAGTAAAATGTACCCTGTGTTCATCTAATCTCACCACATTTCAGGTACTTGTTACTTTTATTCAACACCCGTTTAATTGAATTGCCTTCTGTAACTTTGTCTATTCAGGTTCTTTTCAATCTTTATTGAACACCCTTATGAGTGAATTGCCTAGTTCGTTGTTTATTTAAGCATTTATGACTAGTTGGTGAGTTATGTTGTATCTTTTATGGAGATACATGATATGTGTACTTCAATTACATTTGCAGAAACTAATAGGTCAATTGTTTTTCCTCATTTTTTTTTGGGTCAATGATCATTATTTTTGCAGTTGAAGGAGAAGAGGCATTTGCATGTTCTATGTGCTGAATGACTTTTTGTTTAGGAGTGTTTCTATATTTTCAGTTTGTTGATATTTCAGTTCTATTTGTTTCCGTGTGTTAATGTTTTTAGTTAGTTTCTGCTTGCTGACTTGTACTATAGTTAGAGGTTAATGATTTGGTTGAAATTTTGGCTGTTTTGATGTTACTAGGTTGTGTTTGAGTACTTTCTGTGCTTTGAGGAGCAGAAATGGACTCATCAAGTTCTAGTTATTATGACCAAAGGAGATCACTTGATGTCTTTGACCCGGCATTGACTCGTGAAGGTGCAAAGCTGGCTAGTAGTAGTAGAAATGAGGGTATTAATGTGCAAGAACTTTCAATGAAAGGGAGGGAATCTAGCAGTACAACAGGAACAGGCAACCAAATGAACAAGTGGATGGCTTTTGACCCCAATGGAAATGGCCCAAGTGAAACTAGCATATCAGTGAGGGCAGCAGAGTGGGGATTGACTGTGAGGACAGATGTTGGAGAAGGTAGCTTTCATGCAATTAGCAGAAGTGGACAAAATTCATTTGCAGATGGGGAAAGAAGCAAGAATTCTGTTGAATCAACAAGGACATCTGAGGAGTCAAATCTCGGAGCTGAATTTCCAAGAGTGTCTCAGGAGCTAAAGGATGCCTTAACGACACTGCAACAGACATTTGTCGTATCTGATGCCACGAAACCGGATTGCCCTATTGTTTATGCCAGTAGTGGCTTCTTCACTATGACTGGTTATTCGTCAAAAGAGATTGTTGGAAGGAATTGGTTAGAGTTTTTCGCTTATCCTATGCTTTCGCATGTGAATTTTGGCAATTTATATAGTATATCTAGGCACCTTGAGTAGACTAGTAATAAGACTCAAATATCGTCCTTACATTTTGTTCAATCCTTATGTAGCTTAGGAGTTGTTCAATCCTTATGTCTCTTTGATCAATATGTAAGAAACTTGAACTGGTAAAATTGCAGGTCCTTAACTGAAAAGTTCATTCAGATGGTCCTTAATGTTGATCAGTAGTTCATGTCTCCTGTCATTTAATATAGGAAGTAGCTAGATATCTATTTCAAACCTTGTTAGGAGCCTTTTGCTAAGATCGGAATTAAAGGTTTCAATTAAAAGACAGTGATTTGCTGCATGAAGTTAAACTATTTGTCCCAGTTTTGTCCTTGTAGGTTGAGACAGCTTTTTCAAGTGCTGAAGGGGAAAAAGCTTCTTGTTGCTTCGTTGTTGTTTTTTTATTTTTTTTATTTATATATTCTTCTGATCCTGATAGTGCAAGAGACTTAGGTTTTACTTTCAGCAATATACCCTGATTTGTACTTCTTTGATGATGTGGATGCTGGAAAAGAATTTGAAGATGATCTTGACTTCTTTGATGCAGTCGTTTCCTACAGGGGAAAGATACAGACCAGAATGAAGTAGAAAAAATTCGAGAAGCTGTGAAAACAGGGAAAAGCTACTGTGGAAGGCTCTTGAACTACAAGAAGAATGGCACTCCTTTTTGGAACCTGCTAACCATCACCCCTATAAAAGATGACAGTGGAAAGACAATCAAGTTTATAGGGTAAAGATGCTTCTGTCCCTATTGTTGCTAACGTAAACGCTTGGGTGACTATTTCAGCTTGAATTCAGTCTACCTCCTTTCTCATCCTCTATCTGGCCAATATTTTAAGCATTTCTGATTTCAGAGGCTTCTTCTTGAGATTAGTATGGTGCCTCATTAGTCAGCTTGTTTAAGTAGTTCAACTTGACATATATGTTTTCGCTTCAGTTTCAAGTTGTAATCTACGAGAAGCATTTCCATCTAATTTAGATAATTTCCTTATGACAGAATGCAGGTGGAAGTGAGCAAATACACAGAAGGGATTAATGAGAAAGCATTGCGACCAAACGGATTGCCCAAGTCTTTAATCAGATATGATGGTAAGTAGAAGTGATCAACTTTGCTTCTGAAAGTATTGTTCCTTCATTTTGAAATCCTTCTTATTCGTTTCTCAGCTCGTCAGAAGGAAAAGGCTTTAGGTTCCATTACAGAAGTGGTACAAACAGTGAAAGATCCACGCTCTCATAAAAAGTCTATTCAGGGTGCTAGTTCTGTAACTGATAAAGAGAAGCTACAATCAGATTTCATGCTTCCTAAATCTGCTGATACTGAAAACCTGAGTACACTTGGCCGATATACACCCCAGTGGGACACAAGGAGTGATATGTCTCAGGAGTCGGGTAAAAAGTCTAGTAAATCTGCACGTCTTTCCTTAAAGGGGTGAGTCCTTTGACTTTAACTTGTATTAAAATTAAATTTCATGCTAACAGTGCTGCACTAGCTCTGCATTAAGAGAATATTTGCCGGATGCTTTGTTCAATTGCCAGCATGTTCTAATGCTTATTCATGAAACTGGATCTTGAGAGAATGGAAAGTACTTAACAGCCTGTGCGATTAATTCTCAAACTATGCCAGAGATAATTACCGGCATTTCAGTTTTTGGCAGAACGGCTGAAATTATTTTCCCTCTAGTAGTTATAGGGTTTAATCCTCCTGATAAGTAAAACTCAATTGTGAAGTTAATTCAGCTTATTTATTTTATTTTTCCGTGTGAACTTGTATGATTCATAGTGGTCCAAGACTTGATATGTAAAACATACCAAACAAGAGAATTACTGTTTCTTGGTTTCACAGAGCGAAGTAGACAGCATATATAAAATGTATTTTAGTCATTTACTGTTCTTACCCATTTAGATGGAAAATAGAATCCCGGTTAGGATATCCAAGAATATCGATTACAGAGGCTGAGGTAAGATCTTTTCTCTGTTCTGTGTAGAAAGAAAGTAGCATTTTTAGATGAACTGCATGGTTGACTATATAAAATCGCAAGTCAGTATACTAAATTCAATTGATAGCATATTTAAATTTTCCTTATGAAGACGTCTGTGTTCTGGAAATGTAAGCAGGATTTTGTAAGCTGAAAAGCTTATTAGCAGGATTAAGCTTTATACCTGCTTGTAAAATTCAGTCTTTCAGAACATGGTATTACCTCACGCAGGTTTAAAGGAGGAAGGTCCACAAGCATCTCTTTTCCGGTAGAAAATGAACAGAATGTTGGGCCTGAAATACTAATGACGGAAGACGTAGCACATACTGACAGTTGGGAGCGTGCTGAAAGAGAAAGGGACATACGTCAAGGAATTGACCTCGCTACAACTTTGGAACGTATTGAAAAGAATTTTGTGATTACAGATCCCAGACTTCCTGATAATCCAATTGTAAGATCAAGAAAAAGCTTGTTTGTGCTAGATTCAGATTGTTACACATCACATTTGACTTTTCATTTTTAGAATATCAATGAGGGTATACAAGGTATATAGATGATTATTTGTGCAATCAAGAAAACCTTGTGTTTTTGAAACTTTAAATAGGCCATCATTTGCTGCAAATGGCCTTAAGTTGTTTTTCTCCCCTATTTATTATAATATCTATTTCATAATTAGAAAATTAATAGTTTTATAGTACACCTCAAACTGTCTTAAAGGACAAATTATTTGGTACTGGAACAAAGTGTGCATTAGTATCTGACCTAACTAGTAGAGAACGGGTTAATTGATTGATTGGTATATCTGTTTCATAATTAAGTCGAACTGGTAAATTTTATCTTAGATTAATGTTGTGCTGGAACTGAAAGCAGGAGTGCTTGTTTCTTTCAGATATTTGCTTCAGATAGCTTTCTTGAACTGACGGAGTTCACACGTGAAGAAATCTTAGGAAGAAACTGCCGGTATGAGTTGAATATTGCTTTATATATTGCATTGGAATATATTTGGAGTTCCTTTTATCATGGTCTTGTCAAAGTTGGATATCTGTAGTTAAAACATATGGAGTATTGATACATCTCTTCAGTTTGATTGAAGAAGGTAGATATTTGGACTTGGAGCATAAGGCTCAAAACTACTCTTATAATAATTGCAGGAATTAGGAAAATAAAATAAGCAATGGCTCTACGGTCTAGGTAGAGACTTATTGCAGCCTATTGGAGGTCAGGCTTATCCAGTGACCATAACTTTTCCTGCATGATTCCTTTGATCAAGAAATTTCCGGCAAGATTGCGATGATTAGATCTTCTCTGACTATTTTCTGGAAAGTTTTTCCAGCAACCGCTACCACTTCGGCGGCTATTTACTTTTCTATATTTGAAAAAAAAAGTCAAGCTGGTTTCTCTACTTCGAATTTGAGGTTTGTTGGAGTGTTAAGTGTTAGTGCTATAATATTACTAGAATATTAGAATAGTTAAGCTCGACGGTTTTGTATAATGTCTCACGTTGGACGAATATCATATGTATCTTGTGTTGATACCTATAAATAGGTGTGTCTTGTATTCCCTTGCATTGTCAAATCTTCAAGAAATCTCTTCCTTTTGGTTTGTTTTCTGAGACTAGTAAGTAATCACTGCCTATCTATGCAAAGAAACAATGAAATCTGACAATGCACTGTTTTATGTTTTTTCTCTCTGATTTGCTCCCACCATGTGCATTTGATCTAATAAGATTTCCAATTCTTCAGATTTCTTCAGGGACCTGAAACAGATCAAGCAACAGTTCAAAAGATACGAGATGCCATAAAAGAACAAAAAGAAATTACCGTGCAATTAATAAATTATACAAAGAGTGGTAATCAAATTCACTTTCTATTTTTCATAAGTGAAATACAATGGGATATGCATTTTGTCTATTAACTAGAATTTACTTCACGTGCGTAAATATTTTCAGGGAAGAAGTTCTGGAATTTATTTCACTTGCAACCTATGCGTGATCAGAAGGTGATCTTTTGTGTCTACTTTCCTCTAATTATGCTGTAAGAAAATGACAATTTTCCTTTATTTGGCTGATGTCTCACTTTACATTTGCAGGGAGAACTACAATATTTCATCGGTGTTCAGTTAGATGGAAGTGATCATCTGGATCCACTAAGAAACCACCTGTCAGAACAAACTGAACAACAAAGTGCTAAGTTGGTAAATTTTCTGTCACTTGTCTTTGTGGAAGGCTAGCTGTCTTTTCTTTATTTATTTTCTCTATTGCAATTGCCATTCTATTTCTAGTCAATGTAGTAATGATAAGAAAATTGTCCCAGCTGGTGAATATTTGTAAAGCAAATAGTGGAAAGAAGTGTAAAGAATGTATCTTGGGCCTAACTCAACCCCAAAAGCTAGCTCGTAGAGTGAGGATTGTTTAAGTCCATATAAGGAGTCCATGTTCCCATTCCATATCCGATGTGGGACTCTTAACCCAGACCTTGTTAACTGGAGCGTGGATAATATAATTTGGGGGCCCAACATTGGTGAACAAAGAATTGGAATGGGTCTGGCTCTGATACCATGTAAAAAATGTATCTTGAGCCTAACTGAACCCCAAAAACTAGCTCGTAGGGTGAGGATTGTCCAAGTCTATATAAGGAGTCCATGTTTCCATTCCATATCCGATGTGAGATTCTTAACAAGAAGAACAGAAGACCCAATAAAAATGCAGATCATTTCATTTTTCTTTGTTAAATAAGTTTGAATTATGCAATTGTGTCCTCTCAAAGAGCAGTAAAATTACACATTATCACATAATTAAATGCTAGAACTTTAGAAGTTTGCATATGTAAACAAGCATCAACACATGCCTTTTTCTTCTCTTTCTATCAAGACAAAATGAACTCAGATGTTCAATTCTGTCAAATACTCCTCCATCACACAAAGTTGGGGTCGCCTAGATGAATCCTTTGAACAACGATGTTCCATTTAGAATTTTAGTTTTGCCTCTTGATAAGGAATGCATCCAATGCATCTTAACATACTTCGTTTAGTGTTCTGTTAATACTCTTTTCATCCTGATTGAAGTGATCTACTTCCTTTAGTATGTCTGAAGTCACTCCATTTTCCCAATTGACCTAGTTTCTCTTCTCAAAAGAATCAAAATCTTTTAAAGCACTGGAACTTGTTTCATTGGAGACTTTAGCTTAAAAATCTTGTCAATATAATGCTTCATTTTCTGATGTTCTAACAGTTAATCTCGAAATATTTCTGTCTTTAAATATTGGAGCATTCAAGAGTTTTTTTTCTTACCCTCATGTGCTAGCCAATTTACCTGACCTGGACACGTGAAGAAGATATGACCTTCTAGCCTAACTCAATTCCAAAAGCTAGCTCATGAAGGGAGGAATTCCCAAGACCATATAAGGAGAACACAACCATTCCCTCGACTAATGTGGGATTTGACACTCCCCCACGCGTCCATGACTGGACCTGAGCATGGATAGCATAACACGGGTGCCCAACATTTCGAAACACAACAACATGGATCAATGGGTCTTAGCTTTGATACCATGTGAAAATGTCACCCTTGAGCCTAACTCAACCCCAAAAGCTAGCTCAAGTGGGGAGGATTGCCTCAACCAATGTGGGACTTGACTGAATGGAAGCAGTAACTTAATAATATCTGAATAGTTAACTAGGACTTGTCAAATTATTTTGTTTCTCGCGAATTGGAAAGTACAGATCTTTTTAGTTAGAGTTAGTAATCAACAGACTTCTCTTGCAGATCAAAGCTACTGCAACAAATGTAGATGAAGCAGTTCGAGAACTTCCTGATGCCAACTTGGTAAGGTATTCCTTTCACTCCAAATTGGATACATATAATCTTTGTCATGCGATTTTTTTTCTAATCTTGATTATTATGCATAATTAACCTTTTCATGGTTAGTGTTGTGTTAAAATGATCATGCCTTTAGAATGGTCAACAGAAGTCATATCAAAACTATCTTTTTAGCATTTTATAGAGACCATCGTCAAAAGTTAAGATAATAAAGCTGACGCAAACCCTCTAATATTTTCAGAGACCTGAAGACTTGTGGGCTTTGCATTCACTACCTGTCTATCCACGGCCTCATAAGAGGGGCAGTGCTGTATGGACCGCAATACATAAGGTACACAATCTTTTGTGTTGTCCCTATCAAATCTACTGTTTTTCCTTTGCCTTGAGAGAACTGCTGATATTTCTTTGTTGATGATTAAAGACTATGGCTCTCACATGATATGCATATTGAGTACTAGATCAAGTAGGAGACATTTTCTACCCAGTAATGTGTATATACACCTCTAAGTGTTGAGACACTTGAAACAAGGATGTCTTCTGCTTTTATGCTATTATCAAGTATGTGGCTCCACCTACTAAAACATGTAAGACAGAAGAGATACAAGTACTCAAAAGTGAAACTATTCTTTTAGTATTTAGGTTGAACTTTCTGCTCTTCTTTTTGACATGTATTAATATTATTCTCGTTAATTTGCATTCATTCTCTCCGTCTCTCACTCAAATTTTGACCTTGCAGGTCACTGCAAATGGTGAAAGATTAGGGCTCAAGTACTTTAAACCGGTCCGACCTTTGGGTTGTGGAGATACTGGAAGGTATGTCAATCTTTTCTTGTTTTTTGTTTACATAATTTTCCAATCCTCCTTGGCACTATGTTCAACCTACCTTTACCATATTTTTATGACATCCTACTGCTTTTTCGAGGGTAAATTGTAGAAATATTATTATGAGGACTTATATGATTGACCGTAATGACAACATTCTTGAAAGTGCTCACCACAAAAACGAGAAACAAAGGTGATGGGAAAGATTCTAAATATCATCTGAACAAGTAGTCAATCAATGCTTGGGAATTATAAGGAATCAACTCATAGAAAGATAAACTAAGACTGGAAAAAGGGTCACTTGAAATAACAGGGTCCCTCTGAATAGCTAAAAGGCTCTTTATTTCCTTCTCTACAAATCATTGTAAGTTTATCTGTTAGTGCTTGCAGAACTTTTAGTAGGGGACTTTAATATCGCACCTTTCACTTACCTTGATGGCGCACCTCTTGTTTCACGAATTGTAATGCTGTTCTGTTACTTTAGTAAAAATGCTTTGCATGATATCCAAGTCATAAGAGATCTCAAAGCAGTGAGTATTTCCATACATAAAAGATTATTTTTTTGTCTGAGAGGGTTTATTCTGTTCTTTGCAGTGTCCATCTGGTGGAACTGAAAGGTACAGGAGATCTTTTTGCTATGAAGGCGATGGACAAATCCATAATGCTCAACCGTAATAAGGTCTGGATGCCCGAGATTTTTTACTTCATCAGTATATTGAGCATTTAGTATTTCCTGGGAGGAATTGATTTAGAGAGCATGTTGTTGCCTTTTAATCCTTGATGACCTTTGGATTTACATTCCAAATTCATGACACCACATTTCCCTTCCTACATCAGGATATTCAAATATCTTCTCTTAATCCTTATATGAAGACAAATTCGTGTTGCATAATGTACAGGTACACCGAGCATGTGTTGAAAGGGAAATCATAGCTCTCCTCGATCATCCTTTCCTTCCAACACTATATTCATCGTTCCAGGTAACTGTCTAACTCAGACCATCATCCTAATGCAGGTTTAATTTAAGATTATCTTTAAATATGCATGTCAGTCTTGTAGCAAGGCCATAATAAAAACACGGAAATATACCTGTATGTTCAAAACAACAACCCCACTAACTAAGTCCTTTTTCACAATATATTCCGCCAAATATAAGTTTTACTCCATCCCAATTTATGTGACACTCTTTCCTTTTAGTCAATCTCAAAAAGAATGACCTCTTTCAATATTTAGTAACAATTTAACTTCAAACCTCCCATGTTACCCTTAATGAAATGATTTATAGCCGCAAAAATTTCTATGACTTATTTTAGACCAAAAGTTTCAAAATTCTTTCTTTTTTTTCTTAAACTCCGTGCCCAATCAAACACCTTCACATGAATTGGAATAGAGGGAGGAGTATATTATTATGTTTCAGGCTAGGTCAGTCAATTTTATCCTTCTTTTTCTCTTTTCTTTTGTGTGTGTGGGGGGGGGGGGGGGGGGGGGATTTATGCATTAGTAAATTGTAGTAACTAGACCTTGAGTTTTCAGGTCATATTTCCTTTCAAAGTTCATTTTCGGTTATAGAATCCACTCTATAACATTCTATATTTGTCCATCTATTGAGCCAAAAACCTTATAGAGCCTGCTGAAAACACTTTCCTGCATCGCCTTTGAGTTTCTGACAAATACATTATTTTGCGTTGTTTAACGAGTGTTATAATGATATATATACTTTAAGAACTGAAATGTCCAGACGAGCTAAAATCCACATCTTTTTTTTTTAATCAGACAGAAACACATGTTTGCCTAATAACAGACTTCTGTCCTGGAGGAGAGTTATTTGCTTTGCTTGACAGACAGCCTATGAAAATATTTAAAGAGGAATCTGCAAGGTAATTCTCTTTTACTTGCACTTACTCCAAACTTGAGTAGACTAAGCTATATAACATCTTACATGGTTCAAGATATGTTTAAATTTGGTGTTCCGACCTGACAAAGCTTCTTTGTATTCATTTGTCTTTTGTTAAGTAATTGTAAACGTGTAAATCCCTACCCATAATTAGAATATTTTCATATATTGTGTAAATATAATTATGGTAAGACTAGGATTCCTCTTTTGTATAGGCTTAGGATTCCTATTGTATTAGGGATGAATATTGTACTCTATATATACCTTGATATTAATGAACCCCTCGAGGCCGCGGCTCTGACGACGGAACAGAGGATGTGAGTTGTTCGATTATGAGGGGAGAGATGGCAGACTCGTCAAGAAATGAGTAGTCCTGTTTTTGGAAGATTCGAAAACGGGAATGTGGTCTCGTCGAATGTGACGTGACGAGATATGTGGATCTGATGAGTCGACAAGTCATAGCATAGATAGCCCCTATGGTTCGGCGGGAATCCTAGAAAGACACATGGAGTGGACCTAGGAGCGAGCTTGTGAGGAGCGGTGGAGCTAAGGTTGGGATAGCACAGACAACCAAAAATCCGTAGATGATCATAAGAGGGGATTCTATGGTAGAGGATGGGGTCATATTGTGAAGAGTGCTAGTAGGGAGAATATTTAGAGTGTATTTTGACATTTTAGCAGCATAGACCCAGAAGGGTGGAGGGAGGGAGGCATGAATCAATAGGGTGCGAATCATATTGTTAATGGTTTGCACCTATACCCCTCTGCACCAGACAGGTTGCTTTCATATACGGATGCAGATTGGGTAGGGTGTCCGGACACGCGACACTTCCACCTCCGGCTTTTGTGTTTTCTTAGGGGATAATCGATTTCTTGGTCTCGCTGCGACAGCTACCCTATCTCGCTCCGGCCGAGGTGAGTACGGAGGGCGTTGCAAGTGTAGTAGCTAAGATTTGTTGGCTCAGAAATTTACTGTTAGAACTTCAGTGTCCTTTGCGTCAGGCATCTATTGTGTATTGTGATAACATCTCTGCCATCTATCTTTCTCATAATCCAGTTCAACATCAGCGAACCAAGCATATTGAGATAGACCTACACTTCGTTCGTGAGAAAGTTGCGTTAGGCCATGTCAGAGTGTTACATGTTCCATCATCCTATCAGTATGCAAACATATTTACCAAAGGACTTCCCAGACAGTTATTTCTTGACTTCAGATCCAGTCTCAGCGTCCGGCCTCCTCCCGCTCCGACTAAGGGGGTGTGTAAACGTGTAAATCCCTACCCATAATTAGAATATTTTCATATATTGTGTAAATATAATTATGGTAAGACTAGGATTCCTCTTTTGTATAGGCTTAGGATTCCTATTGTATAAGGGATGAATATTGTACTCTATATATACCTTGATATTAATGAAAGACTCCCCAAGGGAGATTAATATCATCTTACAGTAATATTTCTAGTTCTTTCCGTGTTGTTTATTTCCTCATTCTCCTGGAATAGACTCACTCATGAGAGAAGGTCGTGACTTATGAGTCTTTCCTTTTAATTTGAATTTTTATTTTGTAGGAACATTGCTATGCTTGAAAAAGGAAAGAGAATCTTAGATATATTTAAGCATCTCTTTAAGGACTATAAATTATAAACATTAGATATCTGCGTAGACTTTGTACTATTATCTGAAGCTAGTTCAGTTGCTTTCATTCTGCTTATGCTCCAACTGTTCAAAATTTACATATGGATATTTCCCTGTTTGAAGACAGAGATCAAATAGGTGATTTTTTTAAACTTACAGTATGTGCCTTTCTTGGAATGTTTTTATAAATAATCATTCAAAATATGCTTTTCGTTGACATAAAGCGGTTAAACAAAAAATCAGTGTTCTTCCATAAAGTTTTGTGTTATAAAAAGCTGGAAAGTTTTGAGAGCTTCTCTCAAAGTTGCATCAGATAAGTATGCAATCGTGTTTATCAACTCATGTATTACCTACAATTTTTCCAGGTTTTATGCAGCAGAGGTCCTAATTAGCTTGGAGTATCTCCATTGTTTGGGTATTCCATCTACCTTTTGAGTCTTAACCTTCTTCAGTAGTTGCATTTTCCTATTTGTTGTTTAGACTTTGAGGAACGTTGATATTCTCGCTTCATCTGTAACGGATATGAAACTTAATCAAAAGAAGCATTGGATATTAGCTTTGACACATTTTGTGGTTGAACTTTTGTGGACCACAATATAGAAAGAAATAGTCGTACTTAGAAATGTTTCTTAGTACTAGGAGTTTCCATTCTATCTTATATGATTAATAGTTGATGTTCATTCATTTTGTCTGTTCTCATGTTACAGGAATAATATACCGGGATCTGAAACCAGAAAATATCCTAATTCAGGCTGATGGGCATGTCGTACTAACTGACTTTGATCTTTCTTTCAAGACATCCTGTAAACCTCAAGTACGCTTCAGTTTCGACAGTTCTCTTAACCGCTCATTTTAGTTTCCCACTTAATGTACTTCTGCTGCTGAAGAATCATGATATCTCACTTAGTATGTTACATTTTTAGGCTAAACGTATCTTCGGAGTATTTTAACGATAGTGAAAAGTAGTAATAAATGGATGGTAAGGGAAGAAAAGGAGAAAAAGGGAAACCTGTGCACTATCTATCAATTTGATTAAAGCAAACTGTTGTTTTCGATACCGTGTAATATTTCTTTCCGGTGCTCTCTCTTTAATCTTTTACATTCTGATAGTTATTATCTATTCATAATATTAAAGTGACAAACTTTTCCAGGTTATAAAGCATCCTCCCTCAAAGAGAAGATCAAGGAGTACTCCACCACCAACATTTCTAGCAGAACCAGTTTCGCAGTCAAATTCATTTGTCGGTACTGAAGAGTACATAGCACCGGTAAAGTAAACTATCATAGAAGTTGAATTTTGCGCGATACATACTCCATCCATGTTACAAGTTGTGTTAGCTTAGTCCATATCTGGAGTAAAATATGGATCTTCCCCTAGAATTTGTGTCTTTTGGAGAACTAAACTTCACTTAATGAAGAATTATGTACAAGCAGTTATCTTTTCTGTTTCTAAATCACATATACCAATTGCAAATTCTACTAATGAAACCCATCAATCGCAAGTTCCACTAATGAACTGCTCACAAATTTACTGTACTATAGAATTGCTTCTTGGTTCCTACTTCTCGCATATCTTTTCCATCAGGATACATTAACACTTGCAGCTTCTTTCTTTGCTTTTATGAAACAAAATAAAATCTACTGGTGAGAGAAAATTATAATTGTCTGATCTACTTCTAATTGACTTGATCTCAGGAAATCATCACAGGAGCTGGCCACAGTAGTGCGATCGATTGGTGGGCTTTAGGTGTGCATGCAACAAATTCATGACTTTTAGTTCAGTCCACTATATTATTTAGTGCACTCTTGTTGTTAATTAATGGATATACTTCTGACAATAATCAACATGTCCACGGAACTATTTATCTGTTTGATTTTCTCTTAGTGATATTAGATGAGATTTACTTTTCTTCACGCACTTCTACTTCTGTAAACTCTTCTGTTTGGATTGCAGGTATCTTGCTTTATGAGATGCTCTATGGGCGGACACCATTTAGAGGAAAGAACAGGCAAAAGACATTTTCCAACATCCTAAAGAAGGACCTCACTTTCCCTAGTAGCATTCCGGTAATTCACTTTGTTTTGACCATCTATATTATTATCACGGTCTTGTGTCTTTCCCTACTTGTTTTCTGTAGTATACCGTTTTTTCTTCTTTCATTCTATCTTTTTTGGGGAATGTTTTATGAGCTAAACAATAGTATACAAAGGGTACGTGGTGAATCTTATTCACAGATGATATATGTGTTAGTTGACGAAACTAGCACGGGGCTGCAGGTGCAACCCTATGACGATCAAAGGTGTTAATAGGGGAGAAGCTAGACATATAATTACATGGATAAAAGTTGTCTCAAGATACCTACAATATCTTAGTATCCATACGTTGCAAAGAAAGTAACAAAACAAAATGTTGAAGCAAATATCCAGAGTTAACACCAACTAGCTGGAAATAAGTCTTTGTCGCGTTAGTCGCGATAGTACACTTACATTAGGTCCGATGTTTTCAAAGAGATTTCTAGTTTTAATACATAAATACATTTTATGTAACCAAACTAGTTTGCAGTTGAGGCATTGTGTTTTTGTTATTGTAGTCGATGGAATTTCACTAAAAATTTAAAATACACTAAAAAATTTAAAATAGCAAAGAAAAATACCTTTAAGTTTATTTTTGGGAAAAAATTAAAGGGAACTCTGATCTTGTTTCTAGTCTGAAACAAATGAAACCATCTTCGTATCTACGTGTTGCAGGTAAGTCTTGCAGCCAGACAGTTGATCCATTCATTGCTAAATAGAGATCCTGCCAGCCGCTTAGGATCAAATGGTGGTGCAAGTGAGATCAAAGGGCATCCTTTCTTCCGTGAAATAAATTGGCCGCTAATTCGGTGCATGGTATTAAAATCTTCTTACGTTCTATCAAAAAGACTGTAAATTTCAGTTGGATTCGAGCCATTACATATTATCAGAACTTTCTGTTTCCTAACAATGGTTGCATGTATTATATCGGTTCTTTGACTACAGACTCCACCACCACTAGAAGCACCACTTCAGATAATTGGAAAGGAATCAGGCACCAAGGAAATTGACTGGAATGATGATGGTGTACTTGATCATCCAATGGGCTTATTCTAGAGGTTTGCTTCAAGCATTGACTAGACCTTAATTTCAGACACCAGAACTCTGATTCCCTAGCTCTGTCTTTCAGCTTATCGGCATTGCTACATTTTAATATGTGCCTCTTGTTCAGTGAGCTATGTTCTAATTTTTAAATACCATCTCCATTCCAAATCACTGATTTCGCAGTTTTGACGTATGATATTAACTTGTTATTAAACATATATAGTGGACAGTGTGTAGAGAAAATTGATAAAATCATTCATCATCAAAAATTTGAAGTATATGCTTCATGTAACTTGTAATATATGAAGTTAAAACACTATATGAGCAGAATTCACATCATCAGACATATTACCACGAGCAACTGACCTTTTCTCTAACGCGTAAATTAATTATTTTGCCTTTGCGTGATTTTGAACTTTTCGTTTACACGTAAATTGCAGGATTTTTTTTCGGTCAACTATAAAGGACATGTATGTGGAGCTAGTTATGTGCAGCTCTAAAGGAGGGACCTTCTTGATGAGGGAATTTCATATTGTATAGAAGCACATTTTAGCCCCTCTTTTTGATATTTTGCTCTCTTTTTTGGCTTAAGGACCTTGTTCTTATTTAAGTTTGGAAGTACTTGAGTCATGAAGGAAGGCGATTTACATAGAATTTGTAGAATGGTGTGAGTAATAGGAAAACCTTCCTTCAAAATTAAGAATCTGTGTATTTGTAGGCTTTGTTGGTAAATAAACTTGACTACTCTTGTATCATAGGATAAAGATGTAATTGAGGCAAAATCAATAAACTGCTTATCTTGTAAACTAATAAATCATATTTATTGTACTTGAAGCAGCTTCAACTAATTATTATTGTGCAAACTAAATTGATAAAATCGAGCTATGATCATTTAGCAAATGAGAATTATCGAATATGCAAATATTCATTCGTTGTATAGTTATGCAAGTTTCATGCTTGCCAGAACTATAGTGCTATTGTGCGTCTACAGGGGAAGAGCTAGCATTTCGGTTACACCTTCGACATAACTAGCAGCTTTCGCACAGATACTGTATTTGTGTTTAAAAATTCACGCATATATAAATAATCTATCAAGAATTGATAATTTTTCTTTTTATATCTAAAATGCATAAATTCAAAAATCCTAGCTACGCCGCTATGACGTTTATATATTTACTAACTTAGCTAACTTAATGAGAACGTGTTTTAATCTATTGACTTATTTATCATAGAATTTATACACTTCAAAGATAAATTGAATAACCCCATTGGTTTACATGTATATCACGTTAAGATCTGTTATTGTCAGGTCATTTCATTAATCTCTCCAATGTTTTCCTCTCCAAGTTGGTTAGACTGCGGAAAGAGCTTTGATGTGGATGCCAGGAAATAACTTAACTTGCAAGAACTATCAGTTAAACTATGGGATCAAAAGTATTATGTTATTTTTCTTGATACAGAAGTACTATATTATGGACTTACCTATAAAACAAATCACAATTTATTTCTAAAGTAAATGTTAGATAATTATGGAAATAATCACTTATTATTTTCATAATCCAATCAAATCAAATCATATATCATGTAATTAGGATGTAAATATAATTAGTATATTCTTAGGATAGTCTACCAAAATTGTAGCCTAGAATTAGTCCTCTATTGATGTATATATTATTGTATTGATGAATGAAAAAGGTACGGAAAATATTTCCTTCATGGTATCAAGAGCCAAAAATTAACCCTAGCCCAAATCCTATTTTTTTCTCCTCTCTTTCGATGGCCACCATACTCGACGGAACCCTAGTTCCGCCGAGCCCCACCCCCAATTTATTTTCTCTTCTCTTTTCTTCTTTTCTCTAAAAGACAATGGCCGACCAACACAAATTCAATCCCGCTCTTACCGTAAATAACGTCAAGAATTTCATTCCGATAATACTTGAGATGGAAAAGGGCAAGAGTTATTCAAAATATATTGCCGAGCATACCAAGTTATCGACCATATTCTTCCTCCCAAGTCTCCATCGGAGATCACCGACAAAACCCTATGGTCTTGCTTGGATGCTATAGTCCTTCAATGAATTTATGGTACTATCTCTAATGACCTTTTGCACATCATTTTGGAACCCGACTCTACGGCTTAACAAGCTTGGGAGCATTTGCAAAATATTTTTCAAGATAATAAGATTTCTCGGACGGTATATCTTGAAAACCAATTCACCAATGTCAAATTGGATGACATTGCAAACATCTTCGCGTATTGTCAAGAATTAAAAATGCTTGCCGATCAACTATCCAACATTGGTGCACCGATGACGAATCAAAGGTTAGTTCTCCAATTAATCGCAGGTTTGAATGAACAATATGATAGAGTTCCAACGTTCATTCAACAAAGTAACCCGTTACCACTTTTTTATGAGGCTCGTTCGAGGTTGATTCTTGAATAAATTTGGAAATTGAAATAGGTGGCGACGACGTCAAACAATGCCGGCACTGCCCTTCTTTCCACCAATGTGTTTGCGGATGATTTTGGCGCTCAAAATTCTGGTTCGGAAGGTCCTCCAAATCGTAACAATAATGGATCAAAAAGGGGGTCAAAATCACAACAACAACAAAGGAAAAAATAATGGTGGAAGGGGGCGGGGCCGTGGCGGCGAAAACAATTCCGGTGGAGGGGTTGGCCACAGGAAGCAGGGGCAGAACCTCCCCACTGGCAGCCGCAATAGTTTGGTGGCAGTGGGGCCAGTTCCGACCCTGGGGCTGGAACCCACAGCCGTGGGGCCCACCATGCCCGTATTCGATGGCCTAATACCCCAAACAGGCAACCCTAAGTCTTAGGCAACCGTCCACAACAAGCATTTTCAGCCTATGGACCATCGTCTTCGAGTTATGCCCCCACGGACATCAAGCAAGCCATGAACAACATGAATCTTGATGTTCCCGATGATTCATGGTACATGGACATAGGGGAAACTTCACACATGAAGACATCCCAAGGTACTCTCTCGTCTTATTTTAATATGAGAACTAATAAAAATATTGTGGTTGGCAGTGGGCAGGAAATTCCAATTCTTGGTATTGATCAATTAAACCTCCCACCCTCACACACCTTTACATTTAAAAAATATCCTCCATGCCCCCCAAACTTTATTAAAAACTTGATATATGTGCGTCGTTTCACCACTGACAATAATGTTTTTGTTAATTTTGATCCGTTTGGGTTTTCTGTGAAGGATTTTCAAACGGGGATGCCACTAATGAGATGTAATAGCACTGGGGATTTGTATCCCATCACCGCCACTACCAACAACCAAGTCACCACTCCATCAACCTTTGCTGTTCTTTCTCCTATTTTATGGCATAGCCGTTTGGGACACCCGGGAGCACCGGTGTTCAATTCTCTTAGAAAAAATAAGTTTATTGATTGTAACCAAGTTGTGGATTTCCATGTTTGTCAGTCTTGCGTTTTTGGGAAGCATGTTAAATTTCCGTTCTCTTTATCTACTTCAAAAACTATTATGCCATTTGATATCATGCATAGTGATTTGTGGACATCCCGATTTTAAGTTCGGCATGCCATAAGTATTATATGCTTATTTTGGATGATTATTCTAATTTTCAATGGACATTTCCCATTGGAAAAAATCGCAAGTTCCCACTATTTTTAAACAATTTAGTGTTTTCATCCAAATCCAATTTGAGAAGTCCATCAAATGCTTTCAATGTGACAATGGGAGAGAATTCATAAATGACCAATTTAAAGAATTTTGTCACCAAAATGGTGATTATTTCCATAATTATCTAACAGTAAAAAAGGTGAAAGTTAGTATCAAACATACAAATTAATAACATTGAATAATTACTGAAAGAATTAGCAAAAACAAAAATAAATTTTCGTATCAGTAACTTCTTAATAGCAACTCATTATAAGGTTTATGTAATACAAAAAAAATTAAAAAGATGTGGATACTATAACAAATAATTCCTAGAAGATTACCTATACTTTAAGTAGATTCCAAATTATAATTTAAAGAATTTTTTCGTTAATGGCAATCAAGAGTCAAAAATCTAAATACACACAATAGAGAATAAAAGAGATAGTGAAATTCATACGAAAACTACCTTATTTATACTCTGAATATATTACAACTTAAAATAAGATATAACTTAGTTGCACTAGGTGAAAATATAAAATATGGTTAAATGGTTTTTAGACTTGAGGAAATAAGTTACACGTTGCAAAAGTTTCCATATTTGGTTCAGTAAAGAGTTAATTTTGTAGTTTAAATTGGATAACACTTAGTTTTAGGAAACTTCCATACTTCACCTTTTCCTATACAAAATCGGAAAAGGTTAATCTGCCTATATGTTATGTCTATATAATAGTGCAGTTAACGTAGTTTCTTTACTACTCTCATTGAGTACCTTTCTTTCATCCACAATAAAGCTTAGGTTTACTACTTCTTGTGTTGTGCATCGTTAACACAATAGTTATAGCTATGGCGAGGCTATGTAATTCTCAGCCAAAAGTAGTTGGCTCTGAGAATATGGCATGCGGCAAGAGGAGGAAGATTTCGATGGTTACCAACTATGATCGTCATATTATTAATGTTAAGGAGTTGGAAAAAGATAACAAGATCCTTCGAACTGCAATGCTGAAGACACGCTATGCTGATATGATCATCAAATCTCAACAAGTTCTTGGCAAAGCGTTTGATGGAGAAAAAATGACGAAGAAGGCTGAGGTGTTGCAGAAGAAATTACTAGAAGAGAAACCCAAGTTGCAGCGACAAAGAGACAGAGAAGCGGCTCGGATCGCAATTGCAAGCATAAAAAGGACCCTTGATTTTGATGATGGTCTTCAAGCCGAAAGAGATTTGTTGGCCATCATTGGCGCTACAAGTCGTTAGCAAAAGAGTTTGTTTTCTCAAAAAAAAAAAAGTCCGTCAGGATAGTTGATACTTCAATTTCTTTATTTGCTTCTGTGAAACAAAATATCACATGTAAGTTTATGAGTACCAAAGAGTTCTCACTTGTAGTTTACATTTGAAGCAGATCTCTGGACTAATATTTGTAAAATAATATATACAATAGTACTTACTATTTGGGTTTTCCCGTTTGTTGGTGATCATGCATGAGAAGTCACTACTAAAAAAATTGTAGAATGGTGTGAGTAATAGGAAAACCTTCCTTCATAAATCAAGAATCTGTATTTTTGTAGGTTTTGTTGGTAAATAAATTTCTCCACCCTTGTATCATAGGATAAAGATGTAATTATTGAGGCAAAATCAATAAGCTGCTATCTTGTAAACTAACAAATCACATTTACTCTACTGGAAGAAGCTTCAACCAATTATTATTGTGCAAAATAAATTGAAAAATCGAGCTATCTTGGCACTTTGAGAATTATCAATATATGCAAAAATTTATTTCGTTGTACAATTATGCAAATATCATGCTTTCCAGAGATGTGATATCGTGTTTGAGTGACCACGAAGTTTAAGAAAGAAAAAAGAACTTCAAAAATTTGTGATTTAAAATATATAAACATATATTTTTTTGGTTATAAATTATTTTATGAAGGGTAAATGAAATGTTTTATATTAAATTGATAATAAATATATAAAATGTCATTCTATTTTGGACGGACTATATGGAATAATTAGCCAAACATCTAAACTCCAACAATCAAATCCTAGCTTGCATTTAACGTCTACACATCTAATGAGAACGTGTTTAATGTATTGACTTATTTATCATAGAATTTATTATACACTTCAAAAATAAATTAAATAACCCCATTGGTTTACATGTATATCACATTAAGATCTGTGATTTATTGTCAGTCATTTTATTAATCTCTCCAGCGTTTTCCTCTCCAAGCTGGTTAGACTGCGTAAAGGGCTTTGATGGATTGCAAGAAATAACTTAACAAGAACTATCAGTTAAACTGTGGGATCAAAAGTATTATGTTATGGACTTACCTATAAAACAAACCAACATTTATTTCTAAAATAAGAAAGTGGAAGTTAGTGTCAAACATATAAATTAATAACATTGAGTAATCACTAAATTAATTAGCAAAATTAAAATAAATTGTTCTAATCAGTAACTTCCTAATAGCAACTCAAAATGTCTATGTAATACAAAAAAATTAAAAGATGTAGATACTATAACAAAATCCTAGAAAAGAGATTTTAAATTATAATTTAAAAGAAAATTTCGTTAATCGAAATCAAGATTCAAAAATCAATATACCCAATAGAGAATAAAAGAGATGGTGAAAATCATAAGATAACTACCTTATTTATATTTCGGGTTTATTACAATTTAAAATAAGATAAAATTTAATTGCACTAGGTGCAAAAATAAAATATGGTTAAATGATTTTAGACTTGAGGAAATAATTACGCGTTGCAAAAGTTCCCATATTTGGTTCAGTAACTAAAAATTTTGTTAGTTTAGGAAACTTCCATAAACCTAACCTCCACAGTTCACCTTTTCCTACACAAAATCGGACAATATTTAATGAGCCCTATGTTATGTTATATATAATAGTGCGCTTACTTAGTTTCTCTACTACTCATCGATCACTTTTCTTTTATCCACAATAAAGCTTAATTAGGTTTTTACTATTTCTTGTGTTGTGCATCGTTAACACAATAGTAGCTATGGCGATGCTTTGTAACTCTCAGCCAAAAGTAGTTGGCTCTGAGAATATGGCATGCGGCAAGAAGAGGAAGATTTCGATGGTTACCAACTATGATCGTCATATTATTGATATTAATGAGTTGGAAAAAGATAACAAGATCCTTCGGGCTGCAATGCTGAAGAAACGATTTGCTGATATGATCATCAAATCTCAACAACAAGTTCTTGGCAAAGCGTTTGATGGAGAAAAGATGAAGAAGAAGAAGACTGAGTTGTGGGAGAAGCAGTTGCAAGAAGAGAAAGCCAAGTCGCAGCGGGAAAGAGATAGAGAAGCAGCTCGAATTGCAATTGCAACCATAAAAAGGACCGTTGTTTTTGACGATGGTCTTCAACCCGAAAGAGATTTGTTGGCCATCATCGGCACTACAAATAGTTTGTATGTTTTCTCAAAAACAAGAAAACCCTCAAGATAGTTGATACTTTCAATTTCTTTATTTGCTTCTGTGAAACAAAATATCATATGTAAAAGTTTATGAGTACCAAAGAGTTCTCACTTGTGGTATACATTTGAAGCAGATCCCTGGATTGATGTTTGTAAAATTATACAATAGTACTTACTATATTATTTTTCCAGTTTGTTGGTGATCATGCATGAGAATCACCACTAAAAATATGTAGAACGGTGTGAATAATGGGAAAATCTTCCTTCAAAATTACGAATCTGTATTTGTAGGTTAAATAAACTTGTCTACTCTTGTAAGTTGTATCCATAGGATACAGATGTAATTGAGGCAAAATCAGTAAGCTGTTATCTTGTACACTAAATCATATTTATTGTACTCTAAGCAACTTTGACCAATTATTATCCGGTCGAATAATTCTCTACCTAGATGAAGAATGGGCCACTTCCTCACATATTGAAGACTTTAATACCAAAAAAAATCCTTTTGAAATTGTGCAAAATAAGATACAATCGAGCTACGATATCATTTAGCACTGTGAGAATTATTGATATGTGAAATTTATTTCGCTGTGCAGTAATTTAAAATTCCGTACTTTCCAGCGATGCGATGTTGATAGATAATTTAACAATAATATACTTATTTATAGGTATCTATTTTGAGGCGATCAAAAGATAATTTTTAGATAGTTGTTTGTATCTATCATTTACTAGCTAGAAAGAAACGCATGCCACACAGGTTGTATATATGTGCATATGAGTACAGAGACATATAGTGCTCCCTCTGATCCACATAGAGGGTAAGAAAGAAAGATCTTGGAACTTGTGATTTAAAACGTGTCAGACATTTTTATGGCTACAAATTCTTTCATTAAGAAGAAATGGAAGTTTTAAAATTAAATTATTACTAAATATAGAAGCGGTCTTTTTTGGGCGACTATAAAATAATTAGCCAAACATTTGAACTCCAACAATCAAACTTCTGTGTTTCCTCCTTTTGAACATTCTGAAGTTCACTACAATATAGAAATTCATACTGTATAACGCTAAAATGGCAAAGGTATAAAAGTGTCCACAAACTTCCCAGTAGAAACTTATTCATGACACAACATGAAGTTCAAGTATTCTATTTAGCATTGAAGTTCCCCAAAATTGTCTAACAATAATAATCTTACTAACTTGCATTGCCATTTGCTTCCCGTACTTGTAATAAGTGAAACAGCATTTTCACAAATAAGCCAAATATGCAAATAGCAGACGAATGAGAACAAATGAAAAGCAAAATCTGCAAAGGGTAAGCAGATTGGAAGACTTGAAATCTTGAAGGGCACACTGCGAACAGCGTGGTGCTGCTTCCGATAAAACTATATGCTAACGTGGTTAGGTTAGATTTTCAAGCTTCTCAATGTTAAACTAAGCTCGGAAAGCTTGCTGGGAGCTCTCTGCTTATAGTCTTTTTCCAACGCCATTGCGGACAGAGATTGAAGCTCTGAGCTGTCCTTGTCCTCCTTGTTTCGTCCTTTAGTCAGCTGTCCGATGGCAGACGTACACTGGAAACAACAATGCATTAAGTCAGATCTCCAAGGGTGACTGGTAAACAACAAGAACCTACTTTGTTTAGTTCTACGGCTTATTAACCAACTGTCTATGAAATTTTAAAAACATCCAGTATTTGGAGAAATTAATTAATGTAAAGAAGTAGGGACATACAAGACCGGGACCGCAAGTTCTTGACTCCAAGTTGGAAAACAGTCTACATTTCAGGGAAATAATTTGTATACATGCAGAGTGTGATGAGTGCCTTATGTATTTCAATTTCATCTGTGTTTGTTTACAAGCAATTTCATCTGAGTTTTTTAAAAACTTAGCACATACCATGATGATTTTCTTTACCACTAGACCACTGACATAGAAGAGTACTGGTAAATTCATCAAAGGTTTATCAAAGCAAAAGAAATCATCAAGCATTATTTTGTCAAACTTAAAAACCAGAGATAGAGACAGATTGACTGACCAAACATATGCCAAAGAGTGCTCGGGTACTCTTGCCACCAGTTAAGTCTATGGTAGATGCATAATATTTCTTTGCCGTCTGAAGATTTTCTAGTCCACCAAGTGTATAGAGCACCTGTTAAAGCCAGGAAGAAATATAATGAGTGATTATTTTATGGCTATTATCAGGAAAATACATGTCATGTGTGGGACAGCAATGTCAGTTGATATGCGGGGAAGTAAATTCTTCATAAAATCAGAAAATTAACATGCAATCCACAACACCCTTAATCTTTAATCGACACCCAGTTGGTCCAGGAGATCACGGAAGTAATATGAACCAAAGTTTTCCTTTAATCAAAAATATTGAAGCAGACATCAGAAATGCTTTCCATTTTTCATCCACAAGAATTTTTTTTGAAGGTATTTGCAAGCAAAAGTACTTCCTAGGTTCACCATTTACCCAATATCAACATTTTCATCACTGTTTTCCACAATCTATAAGAACATACTTTCCAGGTCTCACTAAGATTCGGTACCTATTACCTCACTAGAGTTCTAAGCCAGACATAGATATAGTTGCCATAGGAACTTAACAGGAACTAATGTGGAAATCATCGGGCAATAACAACCACCTAATTTTGCAATCAGCAGACCACATTGTAATTGAGGATAAACCACAAGAATCAATGAACCAGTCACCCACATTCAACAAAAGTAATAAGTTCGGGTGAAAGTAGAGAGGTATCTCACTAGGTGAAAAGCATAGATCCCATTATAATATTTCAGTCCTTCACATCACATTTTATGCTGAGGAAGCTTACAATCTTAATATCATGATATTCTTCTATGGTATCAGGCAGCTTCTTGCACTTGATGCAAGTCTAGATACAACAAGAACCGATTCATTATGATATTTTATGGAGAGAACGCAATACAAGTCAACACGAGAAAATCATCTCCCCTGCCCTGCGGTAACTTTGCTCAATCAAATTCCCCTTCTCGAAATAAACTATAGGAAAGAGGTATTCTCACTCTTTACCAATTCATTGAGCTATTTAACCTCAACAGTCTTTCTACGACTAAAATCCTTTCACCTTCATCCACCAAAAAAATTACTAATAGTTGAAACTTTCACCTCCCCTCTAGTTTATATATGTCATTGCAGAGGCCTTCTCATCCTCTCCTACACTAGAATCGTTAAACGACAATTAGCAAAACTTTCAAATTTATTTCTCATTTTGCGTACTGATGTCTAATGTGATTTTATTTACATACCAAAAACGAGGAAGACAAGGGGAAATAAAGAAAAGCAATGGTTGTTCTCAAAATCCAACAATTGCCTGACCGGTTCATCAGTTGGATCACCTCCCTTCACACCATAGCTGCCAGTTTGCCACCATCCAAGCTCCCTTCACATCAGCCCCTCCTATCCCTTACAAAACCGACATCTTCCCTCCTCTCCCCCCCAGCCGGTGCCAGCCTCCCTCTTATATCCCAGGTTGCCACCACCTTCCTCCTCTCCCGTTCCCTATTCAAACAGCCACCCCTTCCCAGCTAGTCAATCCTTTATCCCACCCCAGTAACCCTTTCCCTAAAGCCCCATCATACCCCTCTTCCACTTGCAGCACCCATTTGTTCTCCATCTCACTCCCCCACTCTATTCTGCCTCCTCTACTTGGTCCCAGGTCTCCCTCCCCACCCTAAAAGTTCCTACTCCTATCTATTTCCTATATCTTTTTTTCCCAGGGGGGCATTCTTTCTCCTTTAGATTTTTCTGAATGATTTGTGGATCCAATCCACATTTTCCTTCTTTCTTTTTTTATCAAGTAAAGTATTTCATAAATTATAACAAGGCCGAGATGGCCGCATACAAGAGATACACCCAAAAAAGGAGAAACCTACAAAATATGGTCATCTCCAAAAGACACCCAATCCCCTATACAATTAGGAACTACATGAGTCCACCAAAAGAAAATAAGGGAACGGAGGCTACTCCTCAGTTATGCAAAGGTCATCTCCATCCCTTTTTCCTTAACTATCGTATCAAAAGACTTGTCGAGTTAGCTTCAAAAATTGACACCCTCAACTTCTGCCATCAAAGAGGCGGAGGTCTTAGGCATTTTCTAACAAGAAGAAAGATACATTTTGTTCAATAAACTAGGTCTGAGTAACTGTCCCAAAAATCTTGTTCTAATATATGTTTGTGCCTAAGCAAGTCAAAAGGGAGGGAAATTAGTCTTTCTTTAGGTGGGACCCCCAAGAAGTTGGAATTAGAAGCTTATATGTAAAGTTTGATATTAAAGTGAAGAACAACTCCACTCCAGGAGCCCAGAGTCAGCATAACGAGAACATATCTAGAAAATCAGATTGAGTTCTAGAAATTTCCTCCTCTCATCTTCTCCCTACTTCTGCACATTGACAACTTTTTAATACCTACAGCTATCACTTCGCTGTTGATTTCTAGTAAACTTCTAAGCATAATAATGGGCTCTTACAACTTCACCACTGGGAGAGAGAGAGAGAGAGAGAGAAACTGATCGAATGGCAAGCTAGATTCGTGAGCTTCTCTGCTGATAATAACATTTACAGTTGGTAAACATAGCTGCTAGAAAAAACAAGTATGAATCAACCAACTTCCTTTTTATCCAATGACCTAGGTGATAAATGAAGCTTCATAAAGACACCCGGAATAGCATCTAAAGCAAGAACAAGATCACACGATTATTAATAATACCTCTTTAAAAAGATGCAGGCTCACAAAGATTGCAAGCTATATCAATGCACCTCTTGCTAATAAATTTTATCAAAAAGCAGCGATAAAATATGACTTGAGAAATCTTACATCAGCGTAGGCTAGGTGATGTAGCGGAACTTTTGGTTGAGATAAGATCAGCTCCTCATAGCAGAAAACTGCTTGCTTGTACCTAGATATGATATAACAGATAAACAACTTTCAGTGGGCTAATTGTGGCAATGCATGGATGAAACAGCAGTTAAAGAAGGTCTCATGGAATAGAATTGCCTCCACGCCATTAGTCTTCCAAACACGAGAGTAGAACTTACATTTGCAGGGAAACATATATTTCAGCAAGCTCTCTCCAAGCTTCATGATCAGACATGAATCTACCAAAACAATGAAAGAAGTCAAGAACAAACGTTAAAGTCACAACAAATCTATTAATGTTAAGATGTCATGCATTTTAGATTCTTCTTACAAGTCAAGATACTTGTTAAGCCAGTCAACTGCTGCTGACGTATTCCCTTGCGCCTTTGCCATGGCTACCCTCCTCTTATGTACAACCTAAAGGATATAAGTAAGATATAGTAAAATTTATCGTTTGAGCTTTGGATTGTTCTTCTTTTTCTTAAATTACATGAGAGTAATCGTAGAGCCTCTGCCATGAGCACAGATGTTTGGTCAATAATATGAGCATATGAATTTATGCATACACCAACTTCGTCAGAAGCGAAAAATATATAAAAGCAAAGGGCTTTAAGAACAAGGCTCAATTAAAACAAACGATTTAGTGAAAAACGTGCAGATAAAGAGAATACGCACACACAATAAGTATACATGTCGTGTGTGTATATATACATATTTTGTGTGTGAGTGTAATACAAGAAAAAACTACTGTAAATACAACCAAAATTATATGGATAAAGAATTGAAAAAAAAAACTGAAATTAGAGTAATATAAATATTGTCAACAAAGAGTTAAAAAGAAAAAAAACATTTTAAATTATGATTCAGATGCGAAGATACACTTCTGAGTTTCACTAGATTTTAAAGTTTTTATTTCTATATGCTATTTTGGGGCACATTTCCACATAGGAAATTATCTATTTTACAAGTAAGCTAATTGAGTCAAATTAACAACAGATGGTGAAATGTCCTTGTCTATCTCAGACCTGATCAAATGGATTTTCCTCCAAAAGGCTTGAGTAAGCATTTTCTGCCTCTGACCATAATCCCCTGGCCTCTAGCAACATAGCTTCTAGCCTGCCTGAGAATAAATCAAAATAATAACTCTTAGACATTATCACAAGGTCAAGTATACATGGAGGACAGAAAAATCAGAACTACATAAAGTAGGAAAATAAACAGTAAGGAAAAAAAGTTTAGTCCGTACTGCTAAATGAAAATTTTGTTATTCTCAGTAACAATAATTTAATGATTGAGAACAAAAACTGATAATCACTGTAGCAAAGGATGATATATTGAGAAAGCCTTCTAGGCCATACAACATTTCAATAACTTCTCACCCATACATAAAGTATCTAAATGTGAACAGACGATCTATGTAATGGGATACAAAGATACAATCACCAAACAATGTTGTTGCAAAACGCTTTTACAAAACTAAGACTATAGTACCGTCGTTTTAAGTGATCATCAATAGTACTACCTGGCACATAACTACAATGAGAGTAACGAACCAGTACTTTCCAATGTCAGATGTAAAAGGAGCATACATATTTATAGATCAAAGAGAACTCACCAACCCTTTTGCTCCCTGGAAACTTTCTTTGCAAAACCTTTATGCAGTCCTGTAGAAGTTCCCATAACGTAAATTCCAAATGGTTTTGCACATAATCATAAAGTGATGAGAGGTTCTCAAGAGAATCTCCAGCATATATGTATAAAGAATGAACATGACTTGAAAAATAGCTAATCCATTTTGGTGAATATGGTTAACTACATGGTCATGTCACTTCATTACTCGGTATATTTAACCACACAGCCAATGTCAGTCCACCAATTGAGTAATTGTAAGAGTAACTCTGCAGCTTTATAGGAAATAACGGTCAAACAACTATCTTTCTAGATTTGGATAAACAATAACCATTTTGTTGTTGTGGCATCCTTTAAATATTGGATTGTGCCGTAATGGGTCACTTCATAGTAGATACAATCCAATCACAGCTATGATCTCGGATAAAGTAAGATACATTTTACATTATTGTACTGTAAAGATTGACTTTTGCCATCTTCTAGAAATCTTTTATTGAGGAAACAAGCTAAGTAATTTGGGATCATTTGATTATAATTCTATCAGTATGGCTTCTGCAACTCAGAGAATCCGAAAATAAACTAAAATGGAAAAATCATACATGTCTATAGAGTAAACCTCCTAGAGAGAACCAAATATGACTTAGGGATTACGGGAAAGATGTTTTTACCTTTGCCACATCAATAGATTGACAATCCATAGCTGCAACAGCTACCTGCTCATATAGTGTCCATTCTGCAATGTTTGAGTTACAGCGAATAAAAGGTTACTCAGAGGTTTTATCCAGTCAAATGATGCTAGAACAAAATCTATTGACCAATCAATCAAAAACAAAAATTAAAACAGAAAAAAAAGAGGAGAGATACCACATGTCCTAAAACCCAAAATCTCAGCTTCTCCATGAACCAATTTGCATTGTGGATCCTAAACTACCCAAATCAGTAAAAAAAAAAACTCAGTTTTCCAGTCCCAAATATTACCCAATTGCCACTGACTTGAATACTAGATAACCCAAATTAGTACAAGATCTCAAAATTTTCCATATAAGGTCCATTCTGCAATATTTGGGTTGCAGGGAATAAAAGGTTTATCAGAGCTTTCAACCAGTCACACGATGCTAGAACAAAGTCTATGGACCAATCAATCAAAATCAAAACGAAAAAAAAAAGAGCCATGAATCAATTGTCCAATTTACCACTTTTGTGGATCCTATACTACCCAAAATCAGTACAAAAACTCATTTTTTTCCAGTCCCAAATATTACCCAATTGCCACTGACTTGAATACTAGATAACCCAAATTAGTACAAGATCTCAAAATTTTCCATATAAGGTCGATTCACCAATATTTGGGTTGCAGGGAATAAAAGGTTTATCAGAGCTTTCAACCAGTCACACGATGCTAGAACAAAGTCTATGGACCAATCAATCAAAATCAAAACGAAAAAAAAAAAGAGCCATGAATCAATTGTCCAATTTACCACTTTTGTGGATCCTATACTACCCAAAATCAGTACAAAAACTCATTTTTTTTCCAGTCCCAAATATTACCCAATTGCCACTAAATTGAATCCTAGATAACCCAAATTAGTACAAGATCCGAAATTTTCCACTAGCCAATTGTAGTTAATTCCCACTTTCTTGAATCCTAAGCTACCCAAATCGGCAAACCAAACAAAAAAAGATAAAAAATTGGTATGTACCTTCAGGGCCAAGAGCAGATCTCTTTTTGTTATCATTGAGAATGGAGAGTCCATGCTTCAACACCATATCAGATCGACGGAGCTTGAGTTCATGAACAAGGCAAAGATATTCCCAAACACCACCTCCACCATTCTCAACTTGGTTCTCCAATCTGTTCACCTCTTCTTCCTCTCTTCTCGTTACCATCTTCTTCTTCTCTCTATTGCTTTCTCAGTTTAGATTCAATCCCAACTATCTCCCACTTACTGGGAGTAGAAGCCGGTTATGGTGTGAAAGACCATTTTACCCTCTTTTACCTTTGTTTTTCCACCCTATGTTTGGTTTTACTTTTATGACACTGACTTCTCCAATGTTTTATGAAATTATGATTACCTATATTACTTTAATTTTTTTGTAATATTTTTAATTTCTTTATCATTAATATAAAATAATTATAATTTGACTCACATTGTGTGATTTCATTGTGTATGTTGTTGTTGTTGACTAATCTGCCCTTATTAACAAAATATTTTTTTTGTAATTAATTTATATGAATATATCCTTCTAAAAATTCCTTGTGATATATCCATTGATTGTACAGTCTGTCTATATCAATGTGTATATCTTATACATTTATTACACACTCAGTGTAAATTAGTAATGGCTGCAAATAATTACAGCTAGATGGGTGAAAAATTTCTTAACCGCTGGCTAATTATATTAAGATCCGTTAATTTTACATGCTTTAGAAGTTGGGAAAATTACACCCAATATCTTTGGGTGATCTAGTTTACAAAATAGCGAGCAAATATATAGATTTATATATTTAAGGCTTTAAGCTACTGTCGATAATTAAATTTGGTCGATGGTACATTTACGTAAGAAGCCCTTAAAAGTTTCATTATAAGTGCACTCAAAATTGGATGTTCAATGGCAAGAAGGGTCCATTGGAATTCTGGCCCATTCAAGTGCCACCAGTCTTAAACTAACATAAGGCACAATTCTAAAGCGAGCAACATAACGAGTTCTCCCCACAATCACAAACAACCAGATGATGGTTGATCACATATCTGTGGTAATGTAAGGTGATTGATAAGAAAACTAGAACTATTTAAACAATTAACCAAGTTGATAAATTAAAGCAATGAATTAGAGAAGAACGAAGATGGATTGGCCTGTATTAGAACAGTTTAAGAGATTATATGACCAACTTCGACCATAGAAACTTTAGTTTAGTTAATCATTCACTTAATATTCGTCGTGTCTAGCGAGCTATCTTCTCTCATAAATCCGTGAACACTATCTTCTAGTTGAGAATAAAGTATGTCTTTTAATTAACCTTTAATTTGATTTGATGGTGGATACGGAATTGAGGGTACTCAATTTTTGTTGTAATAAATAATGTTTCTATCTTAAAATTTGCAACTCCCACTCTGATTTTATTTCAGGTAATAATTTGAGCTTTAATCAATCTTTCCTCAAACTTAAATATAATGATAGTCATAAGAATTTGTCTCCGTCAAAGAAAATATAAGTAAAATTCAAATTGAAAGGCTAGACAGTTTTATACAGTTAGCCTCCTACTTTAATTCAGCTTGCTGCTATACATTTTTGAGAAAGTCACTTGAGCGATTTAAGAAACCCTCTTTTTACCATTAAGCAATTGTTAAATCAATATGTGACGTACTCTAGGTTCAAATTGAACCTACATATTTCAAAGAAATCTCATCAGTTAAAGCAGATTAATCAACATCTGGATATACCCAGCTTGTAGAAAAAGAAAAAGAATTGAAGAAAATGATCACTTTCAGCATTTTGCATGAAGAGCCAACAGTAGAAAGAACAGAGGTGGAAGTTGGGTTGGATGTTTTGTTCAAACAATGAAATGGAAAGTACATTTTTCTAGCTTCGGTGCATATGTAGTAAAACAGTGCTAGCTGCTTATTTTCCTACTCTACAAAAACCCCAAGGTCAATTTGTCAGAATGGAAAGGATACAACAAGATGGTACATTTTGCCTTACCATGCTCCATTTCTTCATCCTTTCCTTCTTAGTTCATAATCCTTAAACAATCGACTACTATACAAGATATGGCTACAAAAGTCCACTTGACACATTCTCAGATGGGATCAAGGATTAGTCCACTATACAGCTCACATTGAGACCTACTACCCTTAGATGAAGAAAATAGATTATCGCTGCCAAGTAAACATCTTCCAATGTACCTCTTGATCACAGTACCTTTTTCGTCATTATTCTACCAGCATTGTGGAAGATACGGATTAGGGTAGAAGGGTAGTAGATAGTTGAGCGTAGTCCTACTTACGCTTACATACTGATAGTTGTAGTGTTATTATTGTAGCCCTGCTTAGCCTATCATACTAGTAGGCACAATATTGCTTTATAGTCCCCTGTCATTTGATTTATGTCGATGTATGTTCTTTCGTGTACTTTGTTTAATCTTATTTACCTGTGTTGGTTACTGCTTCTTTTTTCAGAATGTTTTACCATGGCTTATTCGCTTTTGTTACCATCATTTTCATCCCGCTTTAAATTTCTTGTCCGGGTCTGACCGTCTCTCTTGCTTTGCTTTGCTTTGCTTTGCTTGTGCTTATGCTTTGTCTTGAGCCGAGGGTCTCTCTACCTATCAAGATAGAGGTAAGGTCTGCGTACACTCTACCCTCCCCAGACCCCACGTTGTGGGACTTCACTGGGTGTGTTGTTGTTATTCTCTCCAGCATTGTTTATAGTCTAATTCTCTATAGTCTCGTGTTTCAAGTGCCTTATTCTTCTCCTTTTTCCCTTTTATCTTGACAGCGATGATGTTAGGCCAACTTGCGCATCTTGACAACTCGAGTATTCCACCGGCTACCTCCCATCAACACAGACCGAATAACTATGGACCTCCAAGGCTTAGACAAATGGAGAAGTCACCTAGCAGTTTTTTGTCTCAGTTGGAATTTGAACAGTGGTCATGGTTAGGTGCTTATTTTTTCTCTTATCTAGAGCACTTCACACTTTATCTGCAAAATACAATTTACTTCAATAATTACTGTACTATTAAAACCCACAGAATGTCATTACAAGCTTATGAAGCAATTCCTAACAACAATAAAAGGAATTGACTGGCACTACTAATAACAATAATGTGAAACCACTGAAACTTCCGAAGTGCCAGTCAGATCATACCTATCTTTTCTCTTGACAATTCAAAGCAGGCTATCGAAAAAAACAGTATTAAGTATTGTAATCATCATATGTTCAGGCAAGGAGAGTGTACCTTGTTTTTGGAATGAGCTCCGTCTAGATGCTCTTGATGTCCAGAAGTGGCTGCTTGCAAGCTGGAATCCATGGGCTTTAAGGCAAAGAGTGAGCTATGTCTAACTGCTCTCTTTGCTTAATGTCAAAATCAGCTGCTGGATATTAAAAAATGAAGAAGAAGAAGAAGAAGAAGAAGTGAGTTTGGGCCAATATTACTAAATACTTTACTTTGATAGAATGCCTAATATTGTCAAGTTTTACCTTATCCAGTGAGTCCTTTATTGAAGAATGCTTGCATGTTATGTTCTACCCTTTTTATTCCTTGCAATGTCTCATCCAAAGAAAGCTACCATCATAGGGTTCTACAAGCAAGAAACTTCAATTCGCAGCAAGCACACAAGAGACACCACCGCTCAAGTAGAATCATGCCCTCAAAGATGCATGTTGCAATATTGTCCGTGCCATGTTACCTGTATTTTGGGTTATAATTATCTCTCCTTTATCAGTCTAAGATCCAGACCATCAAAAGAATAGGAGAAAGGATATGTAAGATGCAACCTTTAACTGGATTAAGACAGCACTTTAACCGTGATAGATGGCAGTAAAACAATAGGTGAATAAATTTTATAAATCACATCCAGGAAATATGAGAAGGGAAGCCGCGGAGTAACGGATAAAGTTGTTGTCATGTGACCCGGAGGTCACGGGTTCAAGTCGTGGGAACAACCTCTTGCAGATATGCAGGGTAAGGCTGTGTATAATAGACTCTTCTGGTGCGGCCCTTCCCCGGACCCCGCGCATAGTGGGAGCTTAGTACACCCGACTGCCCTTTGTCCAGGAAATATGAGAATGAATCCAATAACCATTTGTTGGGAGTGTGGGAGAATTGTATACTATCTAAAAGAATCAAAGCCTAATGTACTTGGCTTAATAAAGGGCCAAAAGTACTGTTCAATGCACTTCATCCTAATTCCTTTTCTCAATTTAAAGGTGGTCGGATCATCCTCTGGGAAACAAATATTAAAACCGAACTGCTAGGTTAAACTCTTTCACCATGTAAAAGGCATACATGGCCAAAGAAAAAAGGAAAAGACGGATGGCAACTGGAGTAGATAGCACTCATGCACCAAACCAAATGGCATAGTCCACAATCTTGGTCCAACATGAAGTATGGAGAACCAAATTAAACAAGTAAAAAGAAGAAGGTAATGCAGTCCTTGACTCACTTTTCCTTTTCTCATCCAGTCATATATGTCATATTTTCAGATGGCTTATCCTTCCTAATATTGCATGAGTATTTGCATGTTTTGTGCTCGTTGGTTCTACTAAGAATTGGTGTCAGTTATACTTCTGGCATAGTTACCGGAAAGTTCATTTCACTAGTTTGAAACACGTAATGAAGAAACAAAATTGAAACACATAATGACTGCCTCATATCAGAACAGAACTTGATTTTACATGAATAAGGGGAATTTTGAGACAAGAACTTCAGAGCCAATAGTATAATAAAAAAGTTAAAGTTATGCATCATGAATAGAACTGCATATACGATAATCCACACAAGTCAATCTTATACAATTTTTTTAAAAGAGACAACCAAGCCACTCTAGACTGCATATGTCCACCTTCCAAGACTATTCCACACCTTAATACAAATACTATTGGAAACACTTACAAGAAACTGCTGCAATACGAACTCAACAGAAGCAAGGAGGTACGTCAACAAAAGCAATCATTTCCGTCGAGACAATGATCGGTGGCAGATGATAACTTGCCAACTATATTGACACTTTAGAATGACTCAGTAATATTCAATGATATAAGACGAGGTGAAATTGATTATGGATGGAATGGTAAGTAATCATTAACTTAAGTATTCTTACTTCCATTCCCAATTTTTGTTTCGTAAACTTGATAGTTTGGCTGGCCTCCAACCATGGTTGCATAAGTTAATACTGTAATAGCTGTTCCGCTAACTATTATTCTAGAACTTAAGCTGAAAATAATGTAAGTTGATAACACGCTTTCCATCATAAGAAGCTCCCACCATCAGCATATTAGTAACCTTCCCTGCATATCACCTCAACCAGTTCATCTAGAACTTATCTCTTCATTATCACCTTGCATGCTTTCATGTGGCAAAGTTTTTTGCCAGAGGAGCAGGTGAAAGATCATGAACATAGAGAAACACCGTGTCTACGAACAACAGTGACATGTTTTGAGATTACAATTCAGCGCAATTAGCTGTAAGAATATCTAGGCAAACTAATCACAGGCAGACATCCAGTAACACATTTAAACAAGTAAAAATCTGCTCAAAATGGGTAAGATAGCATAACATTCATGTGATGAGATGGAGGTCATCACTGATAATTAAGAAGCAGTCAGTAAGGTAACACTACAGCTAAGGGTTGAGAATTCTAGAACCCTGACATTAACAACATACTATCCCCCAAGTGGGGTCTGGGGAGGATAGAGCGTACGCAGACCTTACCCCTATCCTGGGAGGTAGGGAGGCTGTTTCCGATGGGAGGCTGTTTCCATTTAAGAACCCTGATATTAACAACTTCAGAAATGGTTAAAAAAGTAATAAAATGATGGTCTATTTTGAATGATTAATACAACAGGTGTGCTCATACTCATAGGTTAGAATGAGCAAAGCGCTTTGTTTCATTAAACTTATAAAAAGAAGCCAGCTAATGGAATGCATCAAGTGATACCTTCATAAAGTTGGCATCTTTTCCCTATTTGATTACTGATCCAAAAAATAAAAAATAAAACAAATCTGGTACCTTTTCCCGCGGTCGCTGCTTTTTTGCAGCAGCTGGTAGAGAGGTGGACCTGCGAACTCATGACATCAGTCAAATTGCAAGCACCAATAGCGGCAATATTACCTGGTTTTATGGTAAGCTAATTCAATTTCAGAACATGGAGGCATAAACACAGAACTAATGCATGATGTTGATAGCACTTGAACATAAAATGCGGTTTAGCCTGTACAGAGTTCAGTCGTTGTTACTTTGCACATCAAAGAGTCCATCCAACACATAATAGAACTCCATAGAAGTATCAAATTAACATTAGCAGGTAGAAGAATTAGATTTTCATTCTAGCCAGCTTAGTTTTGCATTGGTTACCTCTTTAACATCTTCTATATCTTTTGAACTTTGGAACGAGATGGATATACTGCCCTTTATCCACCATATGTCTTATTACTTCATGAGCTTTGGACAGCTTTCCAGCATTTTTTAAGTAACTGACTAAAGTACTATACACCATAAAATTTGGATTACAACCCCTCAATTCCATTTCTTTCACCATCATGCACGCCTCGTCAAATTTCTCAGCCATAGAGAGCCCACGAATCATGGCATTGTAAGTAAACACGTTTGGCAACTGCCCATTGGCGATCATGTCAGTAAATAGTTCCTGAGCTTTATCAAGTTCCCCAGCCACAACATGTCCTGTTATCATAACAGTGTAACACACAACATCAGGCACACAGCCCTGCCTAATCAGCTCTTCAAAGAAGTATTTGCATGCATCCAAATTACCGGCCCGACTTAGCCCATCTATCAAAGTGGTAAAATGGAGAATGCTTGGTTCACAACCAACTTCTTTCATGTGGTTTAGAAGGTTGACTGCTGCTAGTGGTTTGTCTCCTTTACCAAGAACATGAAGCAGAATGTTAAATGTATGAAAATCGGGTGAAAATCCACTCTGACCCATTTCATCCAATAATCTATGAAACTGATCCAGCTTTCCCAGCCTATATTTTGAGCATAGCAGTATGTTATAAGTTAAAATATCAGGAAGATGACCTTCAACCAACATTTGCTGATACACCCACTCAATTAACCTGTACTGATTTACACCCAGAAGGGAATGTAAAATTGCATTAAAAGAATGCCTGAATGGTCTATAATTGAATGTTTTTGACTTTATAAACCTCTCTACTACGTTTCTAGCCAAACCTGCCTCTCCGCAAGTACATATCAACAAATTAAATGTCCTAGCAGTTGTAGGGTATCCTTTCTCAATCATCTCATCTACTAATCTCCACATAGCCTTGAATTCCTCAGACTCTGCAAAAATCTTCATTATCAGATGGTACGAATTTGCCGTATGCTGATACTTTTCTTGTTGACCAGACCATACAAAAAACTTGTACCCCAGCTTCGCACACCTATTTTTATTTGCATAATTTATTGTTCTCAAGATACCTAGAAGAACTTCTCTCACAAGCAGGCTTGAAACTGTAATATGTGAATTATCTAAAGCTTCTTTTGCATCAAATCCTGGACCATCTTGTTGAAGAATTTCAAGAATCATACTAGCCTCATTTCTCACTTTCTCAATAAAGTTGTGCCGACTTGAAAAAATTTGACGGGAATGATGGCCTTCATAGCAGCCATTGATTCCAATAAAGTCAACTGACTCCTGTATCTCAGACTTATCTTTCATATTATTATCGAAGTTCATACTCTTCCAGCTCTCATTCAAGTAATCCTCGATTCTTCCAAACCCATTTCCAGTGCCATCAGCGTCAGATTGTCGATTACATAAAAACCGTGGAAAGCTGCTAAAATATGAGAATCTTTGAATAACTCTTTGACCAAAAAGAGCTACAGAATACATGCTAGTCCCTTGAATATATGATATCAAGAAACGATAGTGAGCAAGCCATCACTTTCTCTGCATACAAGAAAGAAAAAAAGACGCATGACATCAGTTAAAATAAATCAAACATATTCCCTTCACAGATTCCACTAGATATTAATAACTGTTGACAAATCTGATTCTATTAAGATTTAATCAGATTCTGATATGATTTTGATTCTAAATCATAATTAGACAGATTCTAATATGGTTTAGTTTCCATTATTATAGAGATTTTATTTTGTTTCCTTAATTGTATATTTCCTAGTTAGGCTTCAGTTTTGTGTATAAATACCTCTGTAATTGGTTGTATAGACAGTTGAGAATTAATAAAATCTCTCTTCTCAAAGTCTTCATGGTATCAGAGCTCGTGCCTTTTTAGGAGATAGAGTTTCCTCTCTCCAGCACTATTGAGCCGCTGTAAAGTTTTTCTCTGATACTCCTTTTGTTTTCTGTTGTTCTAGCCTTTTTTCTTGCCACCATGTGAGAAACTAATCCACACCTACAAATTAGTCCTGCGAAACTTGATGGTAGTGCTACTTATCTTGCTTGGTCTAGATCCAGTTTATTATTTATCAAAGCTAGAAAGTTGCAGGGGTACATTAATGGGGATAAGAAAAAACCAGCTTCCTCTGATCCCACCTACAGCCAGTGGGACTCAGAGATTTCGCTTGTCATGTCATGGCTTATCAACTTATGCAACCCCATATTACCAGACAATATAACAACATATCATGCAATGATTATTGTGCTCTTATACATGCTGATCTTGATAAGGTAATTGATCTATTCACTTATTCATTGTATATAATGGTATTTCATGTTGTTGTATCCGGAATTTTATTCACTCAATTTGGCATATTAAGCTGCCACATGTTGTCAAAATTTGAGCATCATTTATCCATTAGTATCATGTTTTGGTTATTAATGATTGCCTATGAGTTAGTCTTTCTCTATTACTAAGCTCACCTACTCACACATGGGGAATGATGCTCAGATCTTTGAGATCCGTAACAAAGTCCATGGTACATAGCAAGGTGAAATGTCAATTTCTCAGTATTTTTCTGAATTGAGTGGTTTGTGGCAAGAGCTAGATTATTATCAAGACTTCCAAGCAGATTGTACTAAGGATGCAGTAAAGTTCCAGAAACGGGTTGAAAAGGAGCAGATCTATGATTTCTTGGCCGGGTTGAACCATGAATTTGACCAGATAAGGGTTCAAGTACTTGGTATAACCCCTTTCCCTTCTCTTGAGGAAGCCTATTCCTATGTCCAGCAGGAAGAAAGCAGAAGGAGTGCTATGCTCTACACATCACCAATAGAGAAGTCTGGCCTGACTGCTACTGATTGTACATCACCAGTTGAGAAGTCTGGATTGAACGCTGGCGATTCTCATGAGCACCTAAAGGCTACCAATTATGATAAAGATCACTTACACTGTGATTATTGTGGGAAGCCGCGTCATACCAAGGAAACTTGTTGGAAGCTACATAGTCGACCCTCTAGAGGTCGTGGAGAAAAACGAGTCAACTCAATGAGAGCTCAAGCAAATTTGTCAGAGACAGTAGAATCATCTAAGGAGACAACCTCTGCTGAATTTTTTTCTCCTAGTGAACTCAAGCATCTCAAGTTTTTTTTGTCGCAACTTAACTCTTCCTCCGGTGCAACATCTAATTATGTGCAGTCATGTATTGCTTTTAATGCTCAGCTTAATTCTTGAATTATTGATTCTGGTGCGAATAGACACATGACAAGCTCTTCTAAAGGCTTTCAAAACTACTCTTCTAGTCCCAAAGGGGATTATGTACTATTTCAATGGCTCCCTAACCCCTGGAACAGGTTCACTCGTTTGTACTCTGATATTACCTTATCATCCATTCTTCATGTTTCTGACTTTCCTGTTAACCTATTATCTGTTAGCGCTATCACCAAAGAACTAAACTGTAGTGTCAAATTCTTTCCTGATTATTGTGTTTTTCAAGACCTTCAAATAGGGAAGAAGATTAGCGGTGGTAGATTGCATGATGGCTTATATTTGATCGATGGAACTCGAGACTATGGTCAGACTTTTTTTTGGAGAAAATAAGAATGTCAATCAAGAAATAATACGGTGGCATAGACGGTTGGGGCATCCATCCTTTTTTATCTTAGAAAAATTATATCCTAGTTTGTTTTCAAGGATTCGAATTGATTCTTTGTTTTGTGACGCTTGTGAGTATGCTAAACATACTAGAAACTCTTATCCGTCAAGTAACAATGAAAGCACAGTTCCTTTCATGACTGTCCATTCCGATGTTGGGGGCCTACTCAGACGGTCTCTCTGTCTGGTAGTCGATGGTTTGTCACTTTTATTGATTGTTGCACTAGGATAACTTGGGTGTACTTCATAAAAGCAAAAAGTGATGCATTTTCTTGCTTTCAATCTTTTCATGAGATGGTTTGCACTCAATTTGATACTAAGATAAAAATTTTGAGGACTGATAATGGCACTGAATACATGGATAGTCGATTTGGTACTTATTTGGAGTCTAACGGGATCATCCACCAAACTAGTTGTCCTTACACTAGTGCACAAAATGGAGTGGTTAAACGAAAAAATAGACATTTGTTGGAAGTTGAAGTTGCTAGATCTCCCATGTTCACTATGAATCTCCCAAAACCTTACTGGGGAGATGCAATTCTAGCAACTGCTTATCTTATCAATAGAATGACTCTCGAAGCACTCAACTTTAAGAGTCCTTTAGAGATTTTACGAGGGAATAATGTCTATATTGTTCCTCCAAAGGTGTTTGGATGTGTTTGTTTTGTTCATACTAGGAATGCAAGAAAACTAGATCTGAGAGCCCTTAAATGTGTGTTTGTTGGGTATTCTCCAACACATAAAGGTTATCGGTGTTACTATCCTCCATTAAAGAAGTATTTTGTCAGTATGGATGTTACTTTTAGAGAATTTGAACCTTACTTCAATGGAACCCAATCACCTCTTCAAGGGGAGAGTAATGAAAGAGAAGTGGTGATACCTAGTTCTGGATTTCTTGATGACCTTAGTCCAGGTGAAGTTCCATCAAAGAGAATGAAAGCGTTCATGAGGAAAATGTAAGACATGTTGTTCAGGGGGAGACTACTACCTACTACTGAACGTCTGGACAAACCTGATTTGATGAGATATTCAAGGAGAAACAAGATACAAGAAGCCATCATGCAACCTAGTCTCTGCCAAGAATCCTTCCCTTCTGGTGATTCATCTTTAATCTATGATTCTACTGATGATTTAGATATACCTATTTCTCAAAGAAAAGGGATCAAATTACGTACAAAACATCCTATTTCTAACTTTGTGTCCTATGATTCCTTGTCCCCCTCCTATAGAGCCTTTGCCTTGTCCATTAAGCTTTCAAGGATCCCAAGTGGAAAGAAGTTATGTTTGAAGAAATGAAGGCTCTAGCAAAAAATAAGACTTGGAAATTAGTCATTCCTCCCCCAAACAAGAAATTGGTCGGCGTCAAGTGGGTGTTTACTGTGAAACATAAAGCCAATGGTTCGATTGAGAGGTTCAAGGCTAGATTGGTGGCTAAGGGATTCACTCAAATGTATGGAGTGGACTACCAGAGACATTTGCTCCTATTGCAAGGATGAACACAATCAGAATCTTGTTATCTTGTGCAGTCAACCTTGATTGAGAATTGCTGCAGTTTGATGTAAAAAATGCATTCTTACACGGTGACTTGGAAGAAGAGGTGTATATGGAGCTTCCTCCTGGATTTGATGATGAAAAAACTCAAGGAAAGGTGTGTAGATTGAAGAAAGCTTTATACGGGTTAAAACAGTCTCCCAGAGCATGGTTCGACAGATTCAGCAAAGCCATGTTTTCTTTTGGTTATCAACAAAGCAATGTTGATCATACTCTCTTTATAAGACATCACAAGGGTAAAATCACTCTTCTAATGGTTTATGTTGATGACATAGTGATGACAGGTGATGACAAAGAAGAGATGGGTCGACTAAAGAAGCTCTTAGCTCAGGAGTTTAATATCAAGGATCTAGGAAAGCTGCAATATTTCTTGGGAACTAAAGTTGCTAGATCAGGAAAAGGAATCCTCATTTCTCAGAGGAAATATATTCTAGATCTCTTGGAAGAAACTGGTATGTTGGGTTGTAAACCAGCCGGATCACCAATTAACAGGGATAATAGAGTCGGTTGATAAACAAAGATATCAGAGATTGGTTGGAAGACTCATTTATCTTTCACACACTAGACCTGACATAGCATATGCAGTTAGCATGGTAAGCCAGTTCATGCATGATCCTCGTGAGTCTCACATGCAAGTTGTCTTATGCATTCTGCGATATTTGAAATCTGCTCCTGGAAAAGGTCTTCTTTTCACCAAACATGATCACCACCATATAGAAGCTTTTACAGATGCTGATTAGGCTGGATCTCTAGATGATAGGAGATCTACAACCGGTTATTGCACACTTGTTGGAGGGAACTTAGTCACTTGGATAAGCAAGAAGCAAAGTGTAGTTGCTAGAACAAGTGTTGAAGCAGAGTATAGAGCTATGGCTCAGGGTGTCTGTGAACTTCTGTGGCTGCGAAAGCTACTAGAAGAACTAAAGTTGTGTGGAGATAATAAATTATCCTTGTACTATGACAACAACGATGTCATCAGTATAGCCCATAATCCAGTACAACATGACCGGACGAAACACATTGAAATTGATCGACACTTCATCAAGGAAAAGTTGACAGATTATACCTTGAGCTTGTTCCATGTGACATCCAACAAGCAGCTGGCTGATGTTTTTACACAAGGGCTTAGCAATAGAACCTTTCACAACTTAGTTTGAAAGTTGGGCATGTGTGATATTTATGCACCAACTTGAGGGGGAGTGTTGGCAAATCTGATTCTATTAAGATTTAATCAGATTCTGATCAGATTCCGATCTGATTCTGATATGATTTTGATTCTAAATCATAATTAGACAGATTCTAATATGGTTTAGTTTCCATTATTATAGAGATTTTATTTTGTTTCCTTAATTGTATATTTCCTAGTTAGGCTTCAGTTTTGTGTATAAATACCACTGTAATTGGCTGTATAGACACACTTGAGAGTTAATAAAATCTCTCTTCTCAAAGTCTTCAATAACTCAATCAAGTTCTCTCTACACAACCGTCCCATTCGTGTTCACTTAGTATTTCAATCCCATCATTCACAAGCATCTAGTAGTTCGAAAATCGTATATAAGAATCATTAACATCATTTTACATTTATCTGAATGCTTATTGAACAATTGCAAATTCATGTTGCATTAGTACTTAAATAATAATCATTTAATTATTCAATTAGCCAATGCATAACGAAGTAAGAAGAATCCTTCTCGGAGAAAAGGCAAATTCCTGTGGGGTCTCTTTTAATATTAGCATATGAATTGCTTATTAGAAAAAAAGATATTGCATATGCATTAGTGGCTATACCTTAGGATTATATTTTTCCTTTTTTCATGTATTCATACAAGATTACAAGTAATCACATCGGGTAGAATGTGCACATTGATAGAGGACAAAAAAGAAAAGGAAAAGTCGCATGTGATAGGAAAGGTAGATGGTTTGATCATGTCCTACTCCTACGTGGACACCGAATGCAGGTGGACACAACATGACAACTGAATGTGTTAAGGGGGAATACCCGAACAAGGTAGACTAAAAATCATATGGAGGAAAGTTGCCTTAAAGGATTTGCAATCTCTTGGAATTCAGGCGAAGTTAGTGAAGAACATAACACAAGTATAATATCCATATAGGTGCCTGCACTGAAGCCACTTGACAGAGGCAAAGCACAAAACCTATTTTGCACCTAGCTCAAGGCTTACATAACACAACTTGGTAAACTTACATTAGCCCTGGTGTTTGACATTAGTCTTCTTAATTTGGTGAAGGATTATATGACAGAGTAGGGATAAGTAAGAAATTTAAAGAATCCTTATTGATGGAGAACCTACGTTTTTCCTAAAAGACAAAGTATCAAGTATTGGAATGAAAATGCCAATAGGGAGCGGAATGGTTAATGAGGGATTAATATAGCTGATCCCAGCTAGGTGGGTTCGAAGCATAATTGTTGTTGTTTCTGATAGAGAAAAGGTTCCATAACCTAAATCCAGAACCAACGTATGCCACAGTCCTCAAAGAGGACTTGCACTGCACATAAACACTGCCAACTAAGGGAGACTATTGGCAGGGGAATGGAACCTAGGTCTTTCAAGCAAAATGTTCTATCCTTACCAAATTGCTCCAAGCCTACCTTAGAATCTATCAACGGAAAATGTTTAGTATTAGACTCCTCAAAATCACAGCTCAACAAACAACAAGAAAAACCTTGCACCCCCCCCCCCCCCCCACACACACAACAACAACAACCCAAAATACTTAAAGCTTCTACCTTTAGCCCTTTAGCAGCTCGATAACAAATCTGTACATTCTAGATATGCAAATATCAATATTAATGTGCAAATGCAGGAAGAAATACAGATCTTATAATAAGCTCGAAACCAAAGGAATGATTACAATCATTGAATTAGCTCAGTAAATTGTCGAAAGAGTAGAAAAAGCAAGGGAAAGAACCTACAAATATAAAGAACCATAGGGTTAAGGAGGGAGTCATTGACGCAGCAAGAGACGGAGCATCGACCGGCGGCTACCGGCGCCGGAATAATCAGCCGGCGGCAAAAGTTGAAGTAGCACCGGTAATTGGGTTTGCTGGTGGCTGTAGCTGTGGTGCTCGGGCTCCTATGGCTGCGCAGAGGGAAGAGCGAAGGGAGCAAAGGGTATGGTGATGGTTCCAAAGTGTGATTTAAATGGTAGGGGCGTTTTGGTTATTTGAGAGATTTCCAGTAAAGTATTATGTAAACTTTAATTTTTTAAGATAATTCTCCTTGTAAATTTGGCATGAATAATAGGAAAAAGCTCAAATATGAGATCAAAATATTGAAAATGACTTATTTATATTACTCGTCAATAGTTTGATTCATTTATATCATCGTCGTTAATAAAATGGTCTATTCATGTCATTTTTTTAGTAACGAAAATAGCATAAATGAGCCAAATTATTAACGAGAGACATAAATGAGTCATTTTCAATAGTTCGATGACATATTTGAGCTTTTTTCGTTGATAATATTTGCATTAACAATGCTTTTATTTTCCTTTTTTCTTTTTAAAAGGAAGTCTGGTGTATAAAGTATTTTAGCATGTCACGCGCGTAATGTCGAGCCTACTCAAATACAAGTAAGTAACACACTACATATACTAGCAATATATGTTCTCCGTCAGAGTATGTTATTAGCTAAACTTGTTAGAGTAATTATGGGGCAATCCCATAATTACCTCCAATCTTCATTATTTATAATTGATATTATAATATATTACAATATCAATTATGAATAATGAAGATTGGAGGTAATTATGGGATTGACCCATAATTACTTTAACAAAACTAACTTCTTATGTCATTCATAACAACCTTAAATCTTTTGATAAACTTAAAATAGAGGATTTATATTAGAGGAAAAAAAGAATCAGAAGATCACGATACATATGCTTATATTCAAAAACATCTTTATTTCTTTCTAATTTTATTTATATTACATAATTAATTATATTTTCATAGCTGATTACAATTCGGAATACGATAGTTAGTCGAAGAAGAAACTTTATTGATATGTCGACCATGACCACCTCTTGCACCTTTCATCATTTTGTTGTTGCTTTTTTTTTATTAAGTAGATTATCAACCATTCTTGAGAAAATTCTCTAGAGACGATAGTCTTAGGTGGTATGTCTTCAATTAAAAGTTTGGGAATAGGTGTCGAGGAGGTATAACTTATAGACCAAGAATAGTATTCAACGTAAGAAGAAAAGTGACAAAGAGAAAATAGGTCTCCAAAATCAATTAAGAATATTGTAATTGTAAATTAGTATCATCAATTAGGATTGATTAGATCAATTATATTAATTAGTATATTCTTATAGATAGCAAGACTTAATTATTAGAATTGTATATATTATAAACTTGGGAATGATCAAAGGTTGGTTCTTCAATTGATTGCAGGGTTGAATGAAAACTATGATGGGGTGGCTACATTCATTCAACAGAGTAATCAGTTGCCTCCATTTTATGAGGCTCGTTCTAGATTGATTCTCGAAGAAACCCGCAAGGCAAAACAAATAGCCTCCGGGGCAGCCACTGCCGGAACGGTACTCGTCTCCACCTCTGCGGATTTTGCTACACCAAATTCCAGTTTGGGAGGAACCGGAAATCGCAACACAATGGTCAAAAACGAGGGTCCAATCGAAACAACAACAAAGTAAAAAATAATGACGAAAAAGGGACACAGAAGGGGTGGTGGTCAACCCACCAACGGCAACGGCAACCACCAGCCGCATGGGCAGTAACGGCGGTCACCAGTCTAGTTCGGTGGGACCCATTGGGACAGTACCCGACGTGGGCTTGGCCACCACAATGGGTTGCCCCTCCATGCCCATACCCTACTTCTTCGTAGGACAGGCAATCATCTTCGATCCGACAGCCCGGACTTCTAGGTTCTCGTCCACAACAAGCGTGTGCAGCCCAGGTACCATCCTCAGTCGGTTATGCTCTAACCGATATCGAACAGGCAATGAACAACATGAATCTGAATGTTCCATATGATTTATGGTACATGAGACACGGGGGCTACGTCACACGTGACGACATCTCAATGTAATCTCTCGTCTTATTTTAATATGAGCAGTAATAAAAATATTATTGTCGGTAGTGGGCAGGAAATTCCAATTCGTAGTATTTGTCGGTAAAACTCCCCCCCCCCCCCACACACACCATTATATTTGAAAAACGTCTTACATTCACTAAAACGTATTAAAAACTTGGTATATGTATGACATTTTACAACTGACAACAATGTTTCTGTCAATTTGATCCGTTTGGATTTTTTGTGAATGATTTTCAGACGAGGGATACCACTAATGAGATGTAATAGCATGGGGGACTTGTATCTCATCACTACCGGTTCGAACAATCATGTGACCAAACCATCAACCTTTGCAGTTATTTCCCTTATAGTGTGGTACAATCGGTTGGGACACCCCGGAGCACATGTTTTCAATAATCTTAAGAAGAAGAATTTTGTTGCTTGTAATAAACTATTGGACTCTTCTGTTTGCCAAACGTGTGTGATTGGGAAGCATGTTAAACTTCCATTTTCATCCTCTACTTCACATACACTTATGCATTGTGATTTGTGGACATCACCAGTTTTGAGTTCTGCAGGTCATAAATATTATATGCTCATTTTGGATGATTATTCAAATTTCCTATGGATATTTCCCTTAGGACAAAAATCGCAAGCCTACACCATTTTAAAATAATTTAGTGTTTTTATCAAAACTCAATTTGACAAATCCATTAAATGTTTTCAATGTGACAATGGAAAAGAATTCATAAATACTCAATTTAATGATTTTTGTCACCAAAATGGGATGTCTTTGTATCTTTCATGTCCACATACATCATCTCAAAATGAGAAAGCAGAAAGGAAAATTCGAACAATTAACAATATGATTCGCACATTTCTTGTGCATTCATCCACACCACCAACTTTTTGGCATCATGCACTCCAAATGACAACATATCTTTTAAATATTCCTCCTAGCAAAATACTCTTCAATGTGTCACCTACACAAATGTTGTACCACCGCGTCCCATCATTTTCACATTTGAGGGGTTTTGGGTGTTTGTGTTATCCCTTGTTTCCGCCCACTACCATTAACAAACTCCAGGTCCGTTCCATTGCTTGTGTGCTTTTGAGATATCCACAAAATCATAGAGGTTATAAATGTTATGATATGATGAATAGGAATATCATTATCTCTCGTCACATAGTTTTTTATGAGTCTACCTTCCCGTTTGCTAATTCTCATATGACATCCCCCCTTCATATGATTTCTTGGACAATGGAATACATCCGATTTTACAACACCATCTTAACACCCAAAATTCGATGGGACCGACCCAATCACAAAATGGGACTAAACCAGTCCGCGGTTTGGAGGCTACTACCTCTTTACCGTCGGTCTCAGCCCAGTCCACTTCAAGTGGCTGCCAGGCCCAATTGAGGGGACCCACTACTCCCTCACCCGTAAACTAAGCTCAAAACTCCCAGCCCAATAACCCGACAGAAACCCAACTCCAACTAAATTCAACCTTGGCCCAAAACACTACCCCCTCTCGGCCCACTACATTGGTCGAGACCCCTAATCCCTAGACAACGGGGTTAGCCCAATCTCGGACCAATGAAACTCGTGCCATGCATGGGATCTTTCGTGCCATCACCTCTACCAAAAAATTCCAAAGCAGCCATATCTGACCCGAATTGGAAAGCTGTCATGTTAGACGAAATTGATGCTCTTATTAAAAATAAGACGTGGGAGTTAGTGCCCCGTCCATCTAATGTCAACATTATTCGGTCCATGTGGTTTTTTTGTTATAAAAAGAATTATGATGGCTCGTTTGCGAGATACAAAGCTCGTCGTGTTGGTGATGGCAGGTCTTAGCACGTTGGCGTGGATTATGGTGAAACATTTAGTCCATTAGTTAAGCCAGCAACTATCAAGACGGTTCTTAGCCTGACACTGTCAAAATCCTGGTACATTCATCAGTTAGATGTCAAAAATGCATTCTTACATGACAATTTGAAGGAGATAATCTACATGCACCATCCATTGGGTTTCCAAGACTCTACACATCCGGATTATGTTTGCCTATTGAAAAAATCCTTATATGGTTTGAAATAGGCTCCACGGGCATGGTATAAATGGTTCACATGGTTTGTATCCACATTGGGTTTCTCATACAGCAAGTCTGATCGGTCCTTGTTCATTTACAAGAAGGGCAGCGACATGGCTTATATCCTTTTATATGTGGATGACATCATTCTCACGACCTCATCTACATCACTTCGCTGGTCTATTATGTCCCTCCTTCCAACAGAATTTGCGAGGAAGGATTGAGGTCCATTAAATTATCTTTTGGGAATTGTTGTAACCCAAAAAGCAGGTGGTTTGTTTCTCAGTCAAAAGAAATACGCCGAGGAGATCATTGAAAAAGCTAGTATGTCTTCCTGCAAACCGTCACACACACATGTTGATACAAAGTCTAAAGTAAGAAACGCTACGGGGACCCTATACAACGATCCAACACACTACCGCAACATTGCAATACCTCACTTTCATGAGACTTGATATCTCATATGTGGTTCAACAAGTGTGTTTAAATATGCATGATCCGAAAGAATAACATATGGGGGCTCTCAAGCGAATTCTACGGTATATCAAGGGTACTCTTCATTTTGGCATGCATTTGTATAAGTCCTCCGTTTTAAGTCTCTCATCTTATACATATGCGGATTGGGGTGGCTGCCTTGACACACGTCGTTCCACCTCTGGTTATTATGTGTTTTGGGAGATAAATTTATCTCATGGTCATCCAAACGACAACCAACAATGTCTCGATCGAGCGCAGAAGCGGAATACCGAGGGGTAGCCAAAGTGGTTGTTGAATTATGTTGGCTCTGTAATCTCCTTTTAGAATTCCATTATCCCATTGAAAAGGCAACCATGGTTTATTGCGATAAATGTGAGTGCAATATACTTATTCGGTAATCTTGTTCAGCATCAACGCACAAAACACATAGAAATTGATATATTATTTATCCGAGAAAAGGTTGCATGTGGACAAGTCCGTGTTCTCCATGTACCGTCCCGTTATCAGATTGCCGATATTTTCACCAAAGGTCTTCCGCGCATACTATTTGATGATTTCAGGGACAACCTCAACATATGTGAACCTCCCGCTAAGACTACGGGGGACTGATCTCATAACTATCTCCAAAATCAATCAAGAATATTGTAATTGTAAATTAGTATCATCAATTAGGATTGATTAGATCAATTACATTAATTAGTATATTCTTATAGATAGCAATACTTAATTATTAGAGTTGTATATATTATAAACTTGGAAATGAAATAAACTCGTGGAATAAACGTCCTTCAATAGGTACTATTAAACAAAGTAGAATTCTTGATAAATTACACCCCAAAAGAATCTTAATACAATAAGCCAAACTGATAAAGATCTTAAGGATCTTACTTATATCTCCAATGATAAATGTTACGAATTATTAAAACAAAAGAACACACAGCATGTAAAGCCGATTATTTTGGGAAGCATATATAAAATTTTGGCAAAGAAAATTCCGATGGAGGATGAAAAGGAGTTAATAAGTCATGGTGATAGTGGAAAATGATTGAAGATTTAAATATTAATAGTGGGTTGCTGGGGGAGATAGTGACGGGGGTGGAGGTGAAGCATAGGTAGCAGATTGCTCGTACTTCTCAGGTGGAGGAGGTGAGGCATAGGTAGGTGTTTGCTTGACGTATGGTGGTGGTGGAGGTGAGTAGTATGATGGTGATTGTTCATAGGTCGTTGGAGAAGGAGGTGGTGATTTGTATGTTACAGGTGACTCGGAGGATTTTGGAGGAGGTGGAGGAGATTTATAGGAAGGTGTAGATTCTTGATAGTATGGTGGAGGTGGAGAATTGTAATAAGTTGGTGATTGCTCGTAGTGTTTTGGTGGAGGTGGTGGAGATTTGTAAGATGATGGTGATTGTTCATAGTATTTTGGTGGGGGTGGAGGTGACGTGTAGTACTTAGGTGCTTGCTCATAGTATTTTGGTGGAGGTGGAGGTGACTTGTAGTACGAAGGTGATTTTTCGTAATAAGTTGGTGGTGTTGGAGACTTGTAGTAAACTGGTGACTTGTAATATTTTGTTGGTGAAGGTGACTTGTAGTATTTAGATGGAGTGGGTGATTTGTAATATTTTGCTGGGGATGGTGACTTGTAGTACTTTGCTGGAGATGAAGACTTGTAGTGCTTTGCGGGTGATGGGGACTTGTAATACTTTGCTGGCGATGGGGACTTGTAGTATTTTGTTGGCGATGGGGACTTATAATATTTTGCTGGTGATGGGGACTTGTAATAGTTATTTGAAGGAGTTGGTGATTTGTAATAATGCTTTGAAGGAACAGGTGATTTGTAATACTTTGTTACAACGGGTGACTTATAGTAGTGCTTCGAAGGAGCAGGCGACTTGTAATATTTTGCTGGGAAGTGCGATTTGTAATCTTTTACTGGTGATGGTGACTTGTTATAGGCATGCTTTGAAGGAGCTGGTGATTTGTAATAGTAGTGTGATGGAGAAGGTTTCTTGTAATAAGGAGTGGGTACATGATACTTGGATGGAGAAGGTGATTTGTAGTACTTCTTAGAGTTACGAGAAGGTGAGGGAGAAGTATACTCATAAGAGTAGTCAGCAACAACAGTGCTGGCTACTAAGCAAATTGCCAAAGCAACTGTTAGAAAGGACCATTGCCCCAACTTCCCTAAGCTTCCCATTTTGATTTGCAACAAACTATACCTAAAGAAGTGAAGGATAGGACTAAAGACTTGTGTTGCATAGTTGAATAGGGAGCTCTGGTTTTTATAGAAAAAAGTGACACCCTTCTTAACATTCATGTAGTAGCTTCTTAGTTTCCCACTTGGCGACTAAGCTGAGAGCAAAGTCCTAATAAAGACTTGATCAGTAGTACTAAGTGGGAGGCATTATCTGCTGAGCAATAATAAGTTAAAGAAAAAAAATATGATATATACCAAAAGTAGATAAATATTGACTATTTCTTAACAATAAACAAAACAAAGAAATGGGGCATTTCCTTTGTTGTTTCTCAATGACAGAATCAGTAAGTTGACTTATGATCTAGAGTTTGACATTACCCCTATCTGCAACGAAAAGCAAAAGAAGCACAAAAATGCAACGGCTATCAGCAATGGGCTCCCTCCCTCCTTACAAACAAAGCCTATTATCAAGTCAAAGCCACCTGAAAACAAAGAAATTTCAAAATTTGCACATAATTTTATGTAATAGATGTTTTTATGTGTTAAAATTTAAGAAATGCTATACATATTGTCAGTTTCGGTTTCAGATCAACTGTTTTTTCGGATTAATACGAAAAGTAACTTAGTTGGATAATATGCCACTTCGAGTACAAGAAATATCAGGAAATTAGAAAAAAGCAGGAACCAGACGTCCAACAAAAATAAGACTGACTTATTTTACTGTTGTCTGATAAGATTTGAGTCTTTGATTGCAGAATTTATTTGAGTCCTTGATATTTTTCTTTTTGTGCCGAGGGTCTACTGGAAACAACATGTCTAACTACTAAGGTAGTTAAAGTCTACGTACATTTTACCCTCTTCAGACCCACTATGTGGAATTTTACTGGGTATATTGTTGTTGTTGTAACCGGGTTGATATTTTTGCTTCTTGTAAACGTGTAAATATAGGAAATAATATATTCCCTACCCATAATTAGAATATTTCCATATATTGTGTAAATATAATTATGGTAAGACTAGGATTTCTCTTTTGTATAGGCTTAGGATTCCTATTGTATAAGGGATGAATATTGTACTCTATATATACCTTGATATTAATGAAAGACTCCCCAAGGGAGATTAATATCATCTAACATGGTATCAAGAGCCAAATAAACAAATAAACAAAACCCTAAAAACCTTTCTCTTCCACAGCCCCCGGCTGCCTCTCCTACGCCGCGGCCCACCCGGATTTTCTTCTTATTTTTCGGATTTTGTTCTTCCTTTCTTCTCTTCTCTAAATGGCTATCCCTGATTCTTCCACACTTTCTGACGCTTCTACCTCCACAAATCCCACCACAAAGTCATCACCCCCGTTTCACCCCGCCTTACTGTTTCCAACATCAAGAACCATATTTCCATTATTCTTGATCAAGAAAACAACCAGTATTCTCCCTGGGTTGAACTTTTTCGCAATCATGCATGTCTCTATAACGTGCTTGACCATATTGATGACACTATTCCGCGCCCTACGGAGGTTGATGATTCTATCTGGCATCGTCTCGACGCCGGTGTCAAACAATGGATATATGGTAGTATCTCTCAGGATTTGCTCCTTACTATCATGAAATCTGACTCCACAGCCCTTGACTTGTGGAATCGTTTGGAGAAAATTTTTCAGGACAACAAGCACACTCGTGCCGTGTATTTGGAAGAACAGCTTCAAAAAACACGTCTTGAAAACTTCTCCAATGTCTCTGAGTGCAAGCAACTTAAACTTCTAGCGGATCAACTCTCCAACATCGGCACGCCTGTCACTGACGATAAAATGATGCTACAAATGATTTCTGGCCTTACTAAGGGCGAATATGATACTTTGGCCACCATAATTCAACAGGCAGATCCGCTACCGAGTTTTAACAAAGCTCGCTCACAATTGTTGCTCGAAGAAACCTGTCGTGCTAAGCAGGATGAGCACGCCCAACAGGTGTTAGTTGTCGACACGCAACCCCAAGATCAGACGCCACCAGACAACTCCCAACAACGGCAGGGCCGCGGCGGCAAGAGTGGAAAAGGCCGCGTCGGTAGAGGAGGCCGTGGTCGTGGCAAAGGTCGCGGTCAATAGAACCAACAACAGCAACAGCAACAGAGATCGCAAAACAACTGGGCCGCGGCTCCTCAGCAGTTCATCTACAGCGCAGCGGCGCCCTAGTACAGAGCCGCGGCGCCCCAGTTCAGAGCCGCGGCGCCAAGTCCATTCCAAGTACCGGCGGCCATACAATCCGTATTCTTACCCCGGTTTGTTAGGCCCCGCTCCGACCCCGGCGAGCCCACTTCATGCAAGGTCGGTCCCGCACCCTCCTCCGACATTACACCCACCGAGTTGGGTCGGGCGTTCAAGACCTCTCTATGCAACAGTACGACAATACTTGGTACATGGACTCGACGCCACATCTCACATCACCCGGTCTGCAGTACTATTCCTAAACCGTTTAGTTTAAAGCATCCTCAATATGTTACAATTGGCGTGGACAACACATTCCGGCTTAAGGGTTATGGTACCTCATACACACAACCTCCTCATCCACCCTTCTCCCTCAAAAACACCCTATATGCCCCACACATGATTAAGAACCTCATATCTCGTCCGTCAATTTACTCGTAATAATTCTGTCTCTGTGGATTTTGACCCTTTTAGTTTTACTGTAAAGGACCTTCATACGGGGACACCTCTTACGAGATGCAATAGCACGGGGGATCTCTATCCATTCACTTCCACCTCCGCTGCCATATCTTGCTCTCCCGTCACTCTAGCGGTTGTTTCTTCTTCAACTTGGCATAATAGGCTTGGTCATCCAGGAGTCCCAGTTTTTAATTTTATTAGAGGCAACAATTTCATTGCTTGTAATGGGAAACTTACCCAAAATTGTGTTTCTTGCTTTTTAGGCAAACATATTCGTCTTCCGTTTAAATCATCTACTAGTGTTACATTTGCTCCTTTTGATATCATACATGCCGATTTATGGACATCTCCTATCTCTAGTTCTCTCGGTCATAAATACTATCTTGTGTTGCTTGATGAATTTTCACACTACGTTTGGTTATACCCTCTTAAATTTAAATCGGAAGTGTTTGTCAAATTTTTTGAGTTTCGCAAGTTCATTCAAACACAATTTGGAAAAGGCATAAAATCATTTCAGTGCGATAATGGTCGTGAATTCAACAACTATATGTTTCACCGCTTTTTTACCACTAATGGCATGGTCTTTCGCTTCTCCTGCCCTCACACCTCACCACAAAACAGTAAAGCTAAAAGAATCATCCGCACCATTAAAAATATGATTCGCACCCTATTGATTCATGCCTCCCTCCCTCCACCCTTCTGGGTCTATGCTGCTAAAATGTCAGAATACACTCTAAATATTCTCCCTACTAGCACTCTTCACAATATGACCCCTACCGAAATCCTCTACCATAGAATCCCCTCTTATGATCATCTACGGATTTTTGGTTGTATGTGCTATCCCAACCTTAGCTCCACCGCCCCTCACAAGCTCGCTCCTAGGTCCACTCCATGTGTCTTTCTAGAATTCCCGCCGAACCATAGGGGCTATCTATGCTATGACTTGTCGACTCGTCAGATCCACATATCTCATCACGTCACATTCGACGAGACCACGTTCCCGTTTTCGAATCTTCCAAAATTCCAAAAACAGGACTACTCATTTCTTGACGAGTCTGCCATCTCTCCTCTCATAATCGAACAACTCACATCCTATGTTCCGTCGTCAGAGCCGCGACGCCCAAACTTCAGAGAAGCATGTTAACCTTCTAGCACCGCGACTCTCAATCCAGGAACCGCGGCGCCTCCGACGGCTTCGCCCCACCTTCTCCTTATCCAACTTTACCCCCCGTCTCAGACACCACTCCGCCATCCACTGTCCCTACCTATCCAATGGAAACTCGTTCAAAGTATGTAATCTTCAAACCCAAAGTCCATTTCAACTTGTCTGCCCAAACCATCTCTCCACTTCCAAAGAACCCAAAATTGGCCAAACAAGACCCTAATTGGAATGCGGCTATGTATGAAGAATTCAATGCTTTAACTAAACAAAGACACGTGGGATCTAGTACCTAGACTCGAGGGGGTGAATGTCATTCGTCAGTATGTGGATATTTCGTCACAAGTTCAGAGACAATGGGGATCTTGAGAGGTATAAGGCTCGTCTTGTGGCTAATGGCATAAATCAGCAGGAGGGCATTGATTGTGGTGAGACATTCAGCCCGGTTGTCAAACCGGCTACCATCCGCACAGTTTTGAGCATTGCCATGGGCAAACACCGGCCGATCCATCGACTTGATGTGAAGAATGCATTCTTACATGGGGATCCGAGAGAGACAACTACATGCATCGCCCACCAGGGGTTCACCCATCCGGCCAGCTCCTCACTATGTGTGCCGTCTCCGTAAGTCACTATATGGCCAGCGCCCCCCCCGTGCGTGGTATGATCGCTTTGCCGGTATATCTTGCGATTGAGTTTGTATGCGCAAGAGTGATACATCACTTTTCATTTTTCATTGAGGTAGTAGCACTGCTTACTTATTACTTTACGTGGATGATATTGTTCTTACTGCCTCCTCCGACGGATTGAAAAATGAGATTATTGTCTTGCTCAAGTCCGAATTTGCAATGATTGATTTGGGGAAGCTGAGTTACTTTTTGGGGATATCAGTGACCAGGTCTGTCAATCATATGTTCTTGTGTCAGCGTAAGTATGCAGAAGAGATTGTGTACAACGCTAAGATGGCGAACTGCAAAGAGGTGCCTACTCCGCTTGATTCCAAATCTAAGCTCGGTGCTATGGATGGTGCTACGCCTCTCGATCCTACTCGTATAGGAGCCTTGCGGTGCACTTCAAGCATCTCACATTCACCGGGCCGGACATAGCTTATGATATTCGGCGGTGTGCTTATTCATGCATGCCCCCGGGGAGTCTCATTTCATCGCTCTTAAGCGTATCATTCGATACATTAAGGGCACTCTTAATTATGGTTTGCACCTATACCCCTCTCGCACCGGACATGTTGCTTTCATATATGGATGCGATTGGGCGGTGGTGTCCGGACACGCGCGCTCCACCTCCGGCTTTTGTGTTTTCTTAGGGGATAATCGATTTCTTGGTCCGCCAAGCCACGGGCTACCCTATCTCGCTCCAAAGGCCGAGGCCGAGTACGAGGCGTTGCAAATGTAGTAGGCGAGATTTGTTGGCTCGAAATTTATCGTTAGAACTTCGGTGTCCTTTGCGTCGTGCATCTATTGTGTATTGTGATAACATCTCTGGCCATCTATCTTTCTCATAATCCGGTTCAACATCAGCGAACCAAGCATATTGAGATAGACCTACACTTCGTTCGTGAGAAAGTTGCGTTAGGCCATGTCAGAGTGTTACATGTTCCATCATCCTATCAGTATGCAGACATATTTACCAAAGGACTTCCCGACGCTTATTTCTTGACTTCGATCCGCCTCGCCGTCCGGCCTCCTCCCGCTCCGACTGAGGGGGTGTGTAAACGTGTAAATATAGGAAACAATATATTCTCTACCCATAATTAGAATATTTCCATATATTGTGTAAATATAATTATGGTAAGACTAGGATTCCTCTTTTGTATAGGCTTAGGATTCATATTGTATAAGGGATGAATATTGTAATCTATATATACCTTGATATTAATGAAAGACTCCCCAAGGGAGACTAATATCATCTAACACTTCTGACTCGTATAATGAGATTTTCACATTTCTTGCTCAGATATGTTTAAAATTACCAAATGACGCAGTAACTCCTCTCTCTTCCGACTAGATAAAAACCAAAGAAGTAGAGCACACTGCAACGCCAAACATCTTGCCAAAAATCACATTCATCAAACAACTTATGGTACACAAAGTAAACGTGTTCTTTTCAGAACTTCTTCAATTGCGCTCCCTATGATCCTCCTCCAATTCTCTAGTTGCTGAAATTTCCAGAAAATGTTTTTTCTCATTACATAATATAAGCTGGCGGGGTATTAAAAAGGGAAAAAGATCGGATATACCCCTTAACTTTGTCCCCCATTATACTTTTTGGCTAATTTTACCCTGCCGTTGGACAAAGTTCTAAATATACCGCTATTTTTAATGAAGATGACATGTGCCATCGTCTGAGTGAAAGAACCAACCCAACAGTAAAATACCCGTACCTGCCCCATAACCCGTCGGACCCCCCACTCCAAATTAGAATACCCACACGAATTAACAGAGGCTTCCATGGCTGGAGCAGTCAATTTAATTTTCATCACTTACACACTCTCACCTATACTACACCAGAGGGAACAGGGGAGAGGAGCAACACAGTGAAAGAGAGTTTTCATGGCTGCGAGATCCTTGCTTTCTTCTGTTAAACCACCCAAAACAGCCGCATCAAACCACTGTGAAACCAGCCGGAAAACACCCCATCTCGACCGTCCCTTTTCCTTCTACTCCTCTCGAAAAAACAGAGCAACAATGCTTAATAAATTAAAACACCCCACACCCACACGAATTAAAATCCTCCCAGAGAAGCTCCTTCCTCCTAAATATGGAAGCGTTAAAAATGGTGGTCCTCAAATTAACACTAAATTCTTCCAACAAGCAGTAGTTAATCTCACTGATTTGAGCACACACAACACCACAATCCAATTCTCAAGCAACAATGCTTAAAAGACTTTAAAGATAGAAAATTCAAGTTCAAAGAACTCCACGTTCACATTGATATTTGCAATCTCAATTCTCATTAGCAACCATAGATTAGAATCGGATTAATGCTCAAGTTTCCAATTGCAAAGTACTATCAAATCTTCAATTTCGAATTATCAATCATAGAAACACTGACAGAATTTTTCCATGCTTAATTGTGGATTTTTCCACTCGGACAGTGAAGATTCTTCTTTTAAATCTCATTCACCAAGGAACCCAACTGCTCTTTTACTTGCAAATCTTCTTTCACCAAGCTAAAATTAGTAATTAATCTAAGATTTTTAGCTCAACAAAACAGACCCAATCAACTTCAGTAGAATAAATTCAACACTTAGACAATTTTTGTCCCACCTTGCGATACCTTAAGAACCCAGCAGTGGGAGTTAGAATTTTATTTTTACCCAGTTCTTCAAAACAGTTGCTAGCACAATTCCAACACAAACGAGCAGCTCGAAACAATCAAATCAATTCGTAATTTCAAGCATCCAACAGTCCCACCTGCATATTTTCACCATTTTTGCTGATGGGGAGGGTTTGGGTGTTCTAATTTGGAATGGGGTCCGACGGGTTATGGGACGGGTACGGGTATTTTCAGTATTGGGTTCATTCTTTCACTCACGTGTGATCTCCGTTAAAGTAATGGGCATATTTAGAACTTTGTTCGATGGCAGGGGTAAAATTAGCCAAAAAGTATAACGGGACAAAGTTCAACAATAAAACAGAAAAATGAATGTGCAAATCATATGATTTCATTCTGTACTTGCATGATTACAGATACATGCTTCATAGAACTATGCCATCGCCACATACTAGATGATCTTCAGTATTCTAGTCCTGTTTGCTACTTTGGTTTGGGCGTGCCAATAAGACCATAGTTGACAGTGTAAGACTTTCACCAGTAGTCATTGCAGGAGCAGAGTCCATCTCTAACTCGCGAGTTGGGAATTGTCACCCAATGTGTAAGTTTTATTTTCTTGAGATAATTCTCCAAGTAAATTCGGTACAACAACAACATACCAGTGTAATACATAAGTGGCGTCTGGGGAGTGTAGGATGTACGCAGAGCCTACCTCTATCTTTGTTGGGGGGAGATGTTGTTTCCGATCCCTTGGCTCAAAAGAAACTCCTAGTAAATTCGGTATTGGTAATATTTGCATTAACTATGCTCTTAATTCTCATTTTTTTTCTCTTATACTGAATTCTAAATAACACTACATATACTAGCAACATGTGAGTATCAGAGTACGTAAAGAAAATTCAGCTAAACAACTTCTTATTTCATTTATAACAACCTTATATGGTTTGATAAATTTAAAATTGTGGATTTAGATTAGAACAAAAAAGAATCAGAAGACCAATGCATATGCCTAAATTTACAAGTATCTTTTTTATTTATTCTGTTTATATTATATGCCGTTGCTAAGTACAATTACAATCTGGAATACATAGTAAGTCGAAGAAGAAACTTTATTGATGTGTTGACCAACTCCTGCACCTTGCATCCATTACTTTTTCTGTTGCTTTTTTTATTAGGTAGATTATCAATCATTCTTGAGAAAAATTCTCTAGAGACAATACTCTTACGTGGTCTGTTTTCAATTATTAGGTAGAAATAGACATCCAGGAGATATATTTATAGACCAAAAAAAGTATTTAGCGGATAACGAGAGATAGTATTAGACAAAGAGAATATAATACTAAACAAAGTAAAATTCTTGATAAATTACACCACAAAAGAATCTTGATACAATAAGCCAAATTGAGGGAGATCTCAAGGATCTTACTTAAATCTCCAATGATAAATATTACGAATTTTTGAAACAAGAGAAAGAAAAGTCGATCATTTTGGGAAGCATACATAAAAATTCGGAAAGGAAATGGTAATATTCCGATGGAGGATGAAAAGGAGTTAATAAGTCATGGAGATAGTGGAAAATGATTGAAGATTTAAACATTAATAGTGGGTTGATGGGGGAGATGGTGACGGGGGTGGAGGTAAAGCATAGGTAGCATATTGCTCGTACTTCTCAGGTGGTGGAGGTGAGGCATAGGTAGGTGTTTGCTTGACGTACGGTGGTGGTGGAGGTGAGTAGTATGATGGTGATTGTTCATAGGTCGTTGGAGGAGGAGGAGGTGGTGATTTGTATGTTACAGGTGACTCGAAGGATTTTGGAGGAGATTTATAGGAAGGTGTAGATTCTTGATAGTATGGTGGAGGTGGAGAATTGTAATAAGTCGGTGATTGCTCGTAGTGTTTTGGTGGAGGTGGTGGAGATTTGTAAGATGACGGTGATTGTTCATAGTATTTTGGTGGGGTGGAGGTGACGTGTAGGTACTTAGGTGCTTGCTCATAGTATTTTGGTGGAGGTGGAGGTGACTTGTAGTACGAAGGTGATTTTTCGTAATAAGTTGGTGGTGGTGGAGACTTGTAGTAAACTGGTGACTTGTAATATTTTGTTGGTGAAGGTGACTTGTAGTATTTAGATGGAGTGGGTGATTTGTAATATTTTGCTGGGGATGGTGACTTGTAGTACTTTGATGGAGATGGGGACTTGTAGTACTTTGCGGGCGATGGGGACTTGTAATACTTTGCTAGCGATGGGGACTTGTAGTACTTTGCGGGCGCTAGAGACTTGTAATACTTTGCTGGCTTTGCTGGTGATGGGGACTTGTAATAGTTCTTAGGAGTTGGCGACTTGTAATAATGCTTTGAAGGAACAGGTGATTTGTAATACTTCGTTACAACGGGTGACTTATAGTAGTGCTTTGAAGGAGCAGGCGACTTGTAATATTTTGCTGGTAAGTGTGATTTGTAATATTTTACTGGTGATGGCGACTTGTAATAGGCATGCTTTGAAGGTGCTGGCGATTTGTAATAGTAGTGTGATGGAGAAGGTTTCTTGTAATAAGGAGTGGGTACATGATACTTGGATGGAGATGGTGATTTGTAGTACTTCTTAGAGTTGTGAGAAGGTGAAGGAGAAGTATATCCGTAAGAGTAATCAGCAACAACAGTGCTGGCTATGAGGAAAATTGCCAAAGCAACTGTTAGAAAGGACCATTGCCCCAACTTCCCTAAGCTTCCCATTTTGATTTGCAACAAACTATACCTAAAGAAGTGAAGGATAGGACTAAAGACTTGTGTTGCATAGTTGAATAGGGAGCTCTGGTTTTTATAGAGAAAAGTGACACCCTTCTTAACATTCATGTAGTAGCTTCTTAGTTTCCCACTTGGCGACTAAGCTGAGAGCAAAGTCCTAATAAAGACTTGATCAGTAGTACTAAGTGGGAGGCATTATCTGCTGAGCAATAATAAGTTAAAGAAAAAAAATATGATATATACCAAAAGTAGATAAATATTGACTATTTCTTAACAATAAACAAAACAAAGAAATGGGGGCATTTCCTTTGTTGTTTCTCAATGACAGAATCAGTAAGTTGACTTATGATCTAGAGTTTGACATTACCCCTATCTGCAACGAAAAGCAAAAGAAGCACAAAAATGCAACGGCTATCAGCAATAGGCTCCCTCCTCCTATGCAAACAAACCCTACTATCAAGTCAAAGCCACCTGAAACACAGAAATTTCAAAACTTTGCACGTAATGTTTATGTAATAGATGTTCTTTATGTGTTAAAATTTAAGAAATGCTATACATATTGTCAGTTTGGTTCGGCTATAGATCAACTGTTTTTTTGAATTAATACGAAAAGTAACTTTGTTGGATAATATGCCACTTCGAGTACAAGAAATATCAGGAGATTAAACAAAAGCAGGAACCAGACGTCCAACAAAAATAGAGATTGACCTATTTTACTGTTATCTGATAAGGTTTGATTGCAGAATTTATTTGGGTAACCAACAAGGTTGATCTTTTTTGCTTTTGACTCATCTAATATTCACATTTCTTGCTTAAGATGTGTTTAGAATTAACAATGAGGCGGTAACTCCTCTCTCTCTATCTCTCTCTCTCTCTCCCGACTAGATAACAACCTTATATCTTTTGATAAATTTTAAATTGAGGATTTAGATTAGAACAAAAAAAGAAAGATTAATTACGTTGTATAAAATTGACCCACCCTTTTAATCTTACAAAACATAACCCGTTCCCTCCTCCTCTCTCTCTCAGATCTGATGCTCTCTCTCGCTCTCGCTCTCAGATCTGGTGATGGTGAGTCGGAGCTCCGACGTGATCTCCGACGATGGCTGGTAGATGTTGCTGCTCCGTCATCGATCAAAAACCCTAATGTCGTCGTCATCATCCTCGCCAGCTCCTGCAAGCACTTCTGCTCCGGCGTCGACCTCCAAACACTATCCGACGTCTTCAAAGAAACCTACGTCGCCGATTGCGGCCGCAAAGTGATGGATTTGGCTTTGAGTGGTCATAGGTTTAATAGTTCCGAAGCTAAAAATTTGGGGTTGGTGTTATATATGGGTGTATATGGAGCTAAAGATTTGGGGTTAGTGGTGTATATGGGTGTACATGGACTTGGTGCTCCGTCGTCGATCAAAAACCCTCATGTCGTCGTTTATCATCCTCACCAGTTTCGACAAGAACTTCTGCTCCGGCGTCGACCTCCAAACACTATCCGGCGTCTTCAAAGAAACCTACGCCGCCGATTACGGCCGCAAAGTGATGGATTTGGCTTTCACTGGTCGCAAGTTCTGGTGTATATGGGTGTATATGGAGCTAAAGATTTGGGGTTGGTGGTGTATATTGATGTATATGGGAGTTGGTGTTGTTGAAGTTATTTTTTGTATAATAGTGTATATGGGTGTATACACACCTCTTATACATTATTATACATTTTTACACATCCATATACATAATGTACATGTCTTTTGTATCTAAGTGTATAACATTGTATAAAAGTGTTTTGGGCTATATTTTTGCAATGTAAGTTTTGGGCTATATTTTTGCAATGTAAGTCAGTCAAGTGTATATTTATGAAATTTCCCCAAAAAAGAATAAGAAGACCAATGCATATGCCTAAATTTATAAATATCCTTTTTCTTTCTTATTATGTTTATATTATATGTCGTTGATAAGTCCAATTACAATTTGGAATTTGATGCTAAGTCGAAGAAAGAACTTTATTGATGTGTCTATCCATGACCATCTCTTGCACCTTTCATCCATTTCTAAACAAAGGTGACATCCAGAGCTGCAATATCTATAGAGGTTCAGCTGCTAAGCCACACTATGAAAGTGTGGGAGAGGGTGGTGGAGTTGCGCGTAAGGAAGGGCGTGTCTATTTTCGAGAACCAGTTCGGTTTGATGTTGGGACGCTCAAATACGGAAGCCATTCATTTTGTTCGGAGGCTGGTGGAGCAGTACACGGAGAGGAAGAAGGACCTTCACATGATGTTCATCGACTTGGAAAAGCATATGACAAAGCTCTAAGGGAGATTCTTTAGAGATGTTTGAAGGCTAAAGGTGTGTCGGTGACATATAATAGGGCGATCAAGAACATGTATGATGGAGCTAAGACCAGGGTAAGGACTGCGGGAGGAGACTCAGAGCACTTTTCAGTAATGATGGTGTTGCATCAAGGATTAGCTATTAGCCCGTTCTTATTTGCGTTAGTATTGGATGAATTGACGAGAAAAATTCAAGGAGAGGTGTCATGGTGTATGTTATTTGTGGACGACATAGTTTTGATTGAAGAGACTCGTGACGGAGTTAATGCTATGTTGGAGGCTTGGAGACAGACCTTGGAGTCCAAAGGGTTCAAGTTGAGCAGAACCAAGACGAAATATTTTGAGTGCAAGTTCATTGACATTACGCATGAGGATGACGTGGAAGTGAGGCTTGAGACACAGGCCATCCAAAAGCGAGGAAGTTTTAAGCATCTTGGGTCCATTATCCAAGAAAATGGAGAGATTGATAATAATGTCACACATCGTATTGGGGCAGGGTGGATGAAATGGAGGCTCGCCGCTGGAGTCTTGTGATAAGAAGGTGCCACTAAAGCTTAAAGGCAAATTTCTATTGAGTGGTAGTTAGACCTACTATGTTGTATGGGGCTGAGTGTTGACCAGTCAAAAAGTCCCACGTCCAGAAGATGAAGGTGGCAGAGATGAGAATGTTGCGATTGATGTGTGGGCATACTAGGAAGGATAAAATTAGAAATGATGTTATCCAGGACAAGGTGGGAGTAGCCTCGATAGAAGACAAGATGCGGGAAGCGAGGCTGAGATGGTTCGGACATGTTCAGAGGGGAGGCACGGAGGCCCCGGTGCGGAGGTGCCAGAGGTTGGCTTTAGACGAGTTCAGTAGAGGCAAGGGTAGGCCGAAAAAGTATTGGGGAGAAGTGATTAGGCAGGACATGACACAGTTGCAACTTACCGAGGACATGACCCTAGATAGGAGATTGTGAAGGACCCGGATTAGGGTAGAGGGTTAGGTAGTAGTACGTGTCTCGTATATCCTTCCATACTAGCAGGCGTAGTGTTATCTTGTGGGTTCCTGCCCATCGATTTCATGTTACTATCTACTATTTCTTGTGCTCCGATTATCGTACTAGTCTGATGCATTTACTGTTAAAATCTCTCCATTAATGATTAGCTATAGTATTTTGTCATGATCTTTGCACTTTACTCTACTTTACTTTACTTTACTTTCGTCAGACTTAATCTGACCCTTTTGTCATGTTTTCTCTTGAGCCGAGGGTCTTTCGGAAATAGTCTATCTACCTCCCAAGGTAGAGGTAAGGTCTGCATACACTCTACCTTCCCCAGACCCCACTGTGTGAGATTACACTGGGTATGTTGTTGTTCTTCTTCTTCTTCAAAATTCTCAAAAGACAATTGTCTTCAATTAAAAGTTGGGAATAGATGTCCAGGAGGTATATTTATAGACCAAGAACATTATTCAGCGGACAAGAAGAAATAGTAGCATTAATATTTAGATAAAGAGAAGATACTATTAAACAAAGTAGAATTCTTGAAGAATTACACCAAAAAGAATCTTGATACAATAAGTCAAACTACTGGAGATCTAAGAATCTTACTTAAATCTTCAATGATAAATACTAATACAAATTATTGAAACAAGAGAAGCAAAGCCGATCATTTTGAGAAACAAACATGAAGGTTTGGCAAAGGAAATAGAAATATTTTGAAGGAGGATGAAAAGGAGTTAATAAGTCATGGAGATGGTGGAAAATGACCAAAGAGAAGGATTTGAATATTAGTAATAGGTTGGTGGGGGAGATGGTGACGGGGGTGGAGGTGAAGCATAGGTGGCAGATTGCTCGTATTTCTCAGGTGGTGGAGGTGAGGCATAGGTGGGTATTTGCTTGGCGTATGGTGGGGGAGGTGAGTAGTATGATGGTGATTGTTCATAGGTTTTTGGAGGAGGTGGTGATTTGTTGGTTACAGGTGACTCATAGGATTTTGGAGGAGGTGGAGGAGATTTATAAGAAGGTGTAGATTCTTGATAGTATGGTGGAGGTGGAGACTTGTAATAGGTCGGTGATTGGTCGTAGTGTTTTGGCGGAGGGGGTGGAGATTTGTAAGATGATGGTGATTGTTCATAGTATTTTGGTGGGGGTGGAGGTGACTTGTAGTACTTAGTTGCTTGCTCATAGTATTTTGGTGGAGGTGGGGGTGACTTGTAATACTTAGGTGCTTGCTCATAGTATTTTGGTGGAGGTGGGGATGACTTGTAGTACGAAGGTGATTTCTCGTAATAAGTTGGTGGTGGTGGAGACTTGTAGTAAACGGGTGACTTGTAATATTGTGTTGGCGAATGCGACTTGTAGTATTTAGATGGAGCGGGTGATTTGTAATATTTTGTTGGGGATGGTGACTTGTAGTACTTTGCTAGAGATGGGGACTTGTAGTACTTTGCGGGCGATGGAGATTTGTAATACTTTGTTGCAACCGCTGACTTATAGTAGTGCTTTGAAGGAGCAGGTGACTTGTAGTAATGCTTTGAAGGAACAGGTGACACGTAATACTTTGTTACAACGGGTGACTTATAGTAGTGCTTTGAAGGAGTAGGCGACTTGTAATATTTTGTTGGTAAGTGTGATTTGTAATATTTTACTGGTGATGGCGACTTGTAATAGGCGTGCTTTGAAGGTGCTGGTGATTTGTAATAGTAGTGTGATGGAGAAGGTTTCTTGTAATAAGGAGTGGGTACATGATACTTGGATGGAGATGGTGATTTGTAGTACTTCTTAGAGTTGTGAGAAGGTGAAGGAGAAGTATATCCATAAGAGTAATCAGCAATAACGAGCTTGGCCAATAAGCAAATTGCCAAAGCAGCTGTTAGAAAAGACCATTGCCCCAACTTCCCTAAGCTTTTCATTTTGATTTATAATTACTATACTTAGAAAAGTCAAGGATAGAACTAAGATTTGTGTTGCATAGTTTAGTAGAGAACTCTGGTTTTTATAGAGCAAAGTGACATCCTTCTCAACATTAATGTTGCCCATTTGGCCACTAAGCTGAGAGCAAGGTCCTAATAAAGACTTGATGAGTACTAAGTGGGAGGCATTATCTGCTGAGAAATAATAATTAAAAATAAAAACAAAGATAATATATACCAAAAGTAGTTAAAGATTGACTATTTCTTAACAATAAAGAGAGCAAAGAAATGGAGGCATTTCCTTTATTGTTTCTCAATGACAGAATCGGTAAGTTGACTTATGATCTAGAGTTTGACATTACCCCTATCTGCAAAGAAAAGCAAAAGAAGCACAAAAATGCAACGGCTATCAGTAATGGGCTCCCTCCCTCCAGACATACAAATCCTGTTATCAAGTCAATGCCACCTGAAAACACAGAAATTTCAAAACTTCAAACATAATGTTTATGTAAAAAATGGTCTAAATGTGTTAAAAATTAAGGAATGCTATACATATTGTCAGTTTGGTTCGGTTCGGTTTCAAATCAACCTTTTCTTTTTGGATTAATATTAAAAGTAACTTAGTTGGATAATATGTCACTTCGAGTACCAGAGATATCAGGAGATTAAACAAAAGCAGGAGCAAAACTTCTAACCAAAATAGAACCCGACTTATTTTACTGTTACCTGATAATGTTTGAGCGACTTTGATTGCAGAATTTATTTGGGTAACCAACAAGCTTGATCTTTCTCGCTTTTGACTCGTATAATGTAATTTTCACATTTCTTGCTCAGATGTGTTTAAAATTATCAAATGAGGCAGTAAGTCCTGTGCTCTTGGGACTAGTTAAAAACCAGACAACAGAAGTAGAGCATGCATGCTGCAATGCCAAACATCTTGCTGAAAATCACATTTATCAGACGACTTATGGTACATGAAGTAACGGTGTTCTTTTCAGAACTTCTTCAATGGTGCTCCCTATGATCATCCTCCAATTCCCTAGTTGCTAAATTTTCCATAAATTATTTTTTCTCATTTAAATAATACAAGCTGTGGTATAGAAAGTACAACAGAAAGATGAATGTGCAAAATCATATGGTTTCGTTCTGTACTTCACTACATGATTACAGATACATGCTTTATAGCAGTATGTGTTGGTTATTCTATTGTACTTTATAGAGCAGTACGGAAAGTAATAACTATTACAAATGTTCGAAATGAGAAATAAATGGTCAATCTTCAAAACTGTCGCATGTGTGTTGTGTCTTGAATCTTGATCACCTTGCAAAGCCAATGTTGAGAACTGCCGCAAGTTTGTTGTGCCTTGAATCTTGATAACCTGAAATCAAGAAACAACTAAATCTGGATGGTTACAACATTGTGTGTTGAGTCGAGGATAGCCCTCTATCCTTAAGACAAGATTGCCCCGTATATATGCTTTTACGTTAGCGGGCAATAGTCTCCCAAGATAAAACAACACTTTAATCTCAACACTACAAAGCCAATAGGTTGAGCCTGGCGAAGAAAACAAATATGACTCGACTTGCTGAAGATATGGAATAGGAAGGAAGAGTTTCTCAATACTCTTCTCTTTTGTCTCTGTGTATATAGTGTCTCTGTAGTGTATATCTTGTGTATATGTGTGGGTTTGCTCACCGATTTTCGTCACAATTTGCTCACCGTTTTAAGCTATTTTCGTGATCGTTTTTTAGTCGGTTTTGCACTTTGTATTTTCGTCTATGTTTCTGCCTGTTTCTTGCTACTTTTTTTCAGCCAAGTGAAGCTCAATATATAGCAAGAGGAGGGGCTGTCCAACAGCCACAAACAAGGCTGTAATGGCCCTTAAAGGAGGCCATTAAAACCCAAGTAATGGCTATTAAGGCCATTGAAAGAGGCGCTCACTTGCCCAAGTAATGGGCTGTTAATGGAGGAATTAATCAGCCAAATAATGGCTGGTTAATGCTCCAAAACGCAGTCCAATATTTACGAGAAAAAGTCTCCGAAATTCGGGGACCAAACTGTAAATATTGAAACTTCGAGGGACCAAACTCGTACATATGAAAGAATTTTGGTCCAAAATGTACATATGAAACTTCGTGATCAAACTCGTACATCCGGCAGTTCTCTGGTCCAAAAAGATAATATCAGACAGGCCCACAGCCCACAGCCCACAGCCCACGACCCGGAACCCGTGAACCCGTGAACCCGGAACTCGGAACCGGACGGGACGGGCGGGCGGCGGCGGCGCGCGTGTGGGCTTAGCCTTGAACCCAAGCACATCTAGGTCTTCCCTCCTTTAAACACATGGGATACCCCTTGGGGTCCCAAACCCTTTACCAATTAGAGACTTATATAGAGAGCAATTCTTCCTATTCCCACCGATGTGGTAGATTTGTCCCACACCACATTTCCATGTCTCAAACACCTTACTTCGTGGACCAATATCTCTTTTATTTCTCAACGAAATTAGACCATTCTTGGCCCTACGGTCATCTACTCACTTTGTAGATCATGCATGTGCGAAGAGACAAGGTCTCCAACATGCGGAACACAAGTGTTTAATTCATCAAAGATGGGTGGACGCATCTCCCCGCCAAAGGCTAATTTCCAACAATCCCCTCTATGAAAGAGAGATTGTGGCGCACTACAAGGTGCCTACATTTCAAGCAATCTTTCGGCGAAAAGATATTGCATCGGGAGAGGTAGCTTATGCTTTGAACCTTCCCTAGTTGAATACCATCGGACTTACTTACTGCGCGGTGAACGTGATGTCTTGAACCGTCAGTGTTTAGTGTAAGCCAAGACAACGATATCAACACAATAACTCTTCTTATTCATTTTTCTTCTTACGTTTCTAAGTCCGTTGTGGCCATGGACACACTTGGATTCTTAAGTGCGTTCATTTGAGTCGGCCATCCTCGCACTTAAATAGGTGATTTCCTACAAGGTATCTGCTATACCCCACTTCACAAGTGTTAGAAATCATTAAAAGTTCCACAACCTTAACCTCAACCGTTTGAGGATCTTTTAAAAAGTTTGGAAGCTTAACCTTTACCCACCATGCGAGCGGCACTTTAATGTCTATCGCGGGAACAACTTTGGATTCATGTTTCGTACGAAATCATCATCCGAAGTGCTTCTTGCTTCCACCGAAGCGCTCAACCGAACCTTTTGCCGCTTAGTTTTCCCATTGAACCAAATTCTTGGGATCTCCAATCGGTATGGTTGGGTTTCCACCGCAAAGGTTCGTATTGTTTGGGTTTTAAGCCAATTCCCCTAGACAGCGAGAACACTTGATCTCCGGGTAGTCCCTTAGTTAGTAAACAAGGATGTGACACCCGTGATGATCAACGCCATACGGTCTTATGTCTCCGACGGATCCTAAACGATATGTCCGTACGCCGTCATCCGTGTCCTTCCCGAAGCCGACCGGCTAGCCACAGCATGTATAACTGCCGAAGACACGGGTATCTCCCAATAAGGGACGTCCTCTAAGGAGCCGTGAAGTTACTCAACTTCTTTCATGCTTTGTATAAAGCGATAAACTCCGATTCCATCATGAATCGGCCGATGCAAGTTTGCTTAGAGGATTTTCCAAGACCCACCATACACATTTGCTTGTGGCTTTGGTGTTCTTCGATCCGATGTCCGGTTGCATCACCGTGTTCTCCCGAACCGCTGGACATCCAGGATACTATAATCCGTAGATAAGCGAATAATTCGGATATCGTCATATCGACTTAACGCCTTCTATTGATCATGTATTAAGATCATCGGTGAACCTTAGTTCAACCGATCATTTGTAGGACGATACCGGTGTCGGTTGTAGTGTGTACAATACATTGAACTACACATGACCCGTGCATATCGCTCTTTGTCTATGGGTGCACCATGATTTCAATCATTTCTATGATTCATATCCATTGGTGGCTTCAACGAGACCGTCTACTATCGACCGATCCGTTAGATGTCTTAGAAATCCAATTCCTAAGATGTCATCTCGTGATACCCATATCTTTCATATCGAGACTTTGTTTCAATATGACTTTTACTTTCGATCGTTGATTCTCCAACCGTTGGCTTTCTAACTTCGAGTCAATGTTTCGTGGTCGATTCATTGTTCTGTTTTATCCGAAACTTTCGGGACCAAAATGTAAACATTTCGGGGACCAAAATGAAAGTTCGGGAAGAAGCCCAACGATCCGCAAACCAAGTCTGATTCTCTTCTTCCAACTCTCCGGTTGGGAAAGCTGTTTCAACATCCATGCCACGCAAGACTGCAATGGCCCTGGATGTGAAGCTACTCACAGGGGGAGCACAGTTTACAACCCAAAGGTTCTTTTCCTGGAGGAAGATCAACCATTACGCAAGTATGGTTCTATATGATAGAATCTATTTCTTTCTTTAGCTTCTTTCCAACGCAGTGTTTTTGGAGATGACAATTCTTTGTTAATTGTCCATGGTTCGTTCTCAACCATACAAGCTAGAAGGTATGGAACAAGTCTTTGTCCCCTTTTTGCTCCTTCTCGGTTCTACATCTAGAATCCCTGAGTTCTGCAGATCTGGAATATTAAGTTCCGGATAGCCGGCAACTTTCGAGTCCTGTAGATACGGAACGTCTAGTTTCGGACAGTCAGGCCCTCGCGGGTTCTTGTTAACCTTGAGCAATTACTTCTTTTTCCTTTTTCAAGGAAAGCTATCTTCAAAGAATTCAGTATTCTTTTACGCCAAGAGGCGATCATCACTACTGTTATTTGCAGATCCAATGGATATGCAATCTACAGTCTTAGGTACAACTGGACCTGTTTCATTATTCCAACTTTTACCAAGCAACCCCACATAAATTGGGCGTACGACTTTGCGCTTGGCTAACACCGTTGGACTGAGGTGAGAAATGAATATTCGTTTAATGAACGATGCTTCACATTCTCCCCCTCTATCACTACGAATTTCTCAATCCGTAGGCTTAGTTGATTTTCAACTTCTGCTTTGTAGCGCTTATCCGCTTCTACAACTTCATCTTTGCTTTTCAACAAACAAAGGATTCCATACGTTGTACCATCATTAATGAAGATCACAACGTACTAGTCTCCCCCTCTATTTTGTATAAACTTCAAATCACCCAAGTAGGTGTGACTAAGTTCTAGAGGAGCGGTGCTTCTTTCGCTATTCCCTTGACGGAATTTGGAAAGGTGATTTTGCCTCTTCATCTACCTCACATTCATTTTGAGGGTTTATGTCGACGAAGGCAACAATCTCAACATCGTTAGCTTTTGAATGACTTGCTATTTAACGTGTCTTAATCTATGATGGAATAGATGCACGGATTACAAATATATCATTCATTTGGCTACAGACATCCTGTACCATTCTTAGTTATTACGGACCTGTTGGAGTAGTTTCAAACCAGCTTGACCAACAGCGTCCCTTAAACCAAGTTAGGAACATGTATCACCTCTTTTTAGAGTGATCCCATTCCTTGAAGTTCTATTGAGGACAACCTCTCCAAATTTCCTTTGATTTTAGAGGTGGCGTTGCTTCACATGAACAACCTCTTGCCCGTGGTTAGGGCGTAACCGGATCATATATGATCTAGATACTCTGGCCCACTCCAGTTGCTTTGGCAGACTGAGTGTCCAATTTCTTTTTCACCTTTCTTTAGGCCTTCAGATCATTTAAGACCTGGAAACTCTGGCCCACCTTACTAGGTGTCCATTACTTTTCCTATGAAATGAATTCTGGCCCCACTTCAGTCGCCGGAGGCTTTGTATGACTGAGTGTCCAATATCATCATATCAAAGGAATTTTGGCCCACTCCATCGCCGGAGGCTTTTTATGACTGAGTGTCCAATATCATCCTATGAAGGATCTTCTGCCAAGTATGACAGGGTTTAACGTCTTTAGCTTTTAGACTCCTTCCGTTAAGATTGGTGCCCAGATAATTCTTGGCGCTTACTTAAAAGTGGTAATAGTTTTCGCACAGTTAGTGGATCTTTCTCCATCGTATGTGCGAACATACTTTACACACTTTAACAATTACACTTAAAAGAACGGATCTTTTTAAGTCGTTTACAAAATCCAATCTTTAAACGGAAAAGAAGATGAGATTAAACTTCTGATTTGTTAAAGCATAAGGAATATAAATTATTTTCATATTCCTCCTTACATTAATCCATTTTTAATCAGACATAATTTAATCTTTATTCTTGACAAGTAAGAAAAACTACTTATCCCAATTTCGGATTCTCGGCTCACTTCGGTCCACTTCATCGGACGAGTGTCCATTTCCTTCTCACCATTATTCGGATCTTTTGTCCGGGATAGATACGGACGCCTTCTTCGCCGCAAGATAGAAGTACATCTTCGCCTTCTCCTCTTGTCCCGCTTGACATCCTCGGGCTCTCGAGAGCGCTTGCTCCCACCAGTCTTGGTACCGGTGACACCATGAACACGTTCATCATCATCACTCTCTTCTACCAGAAAACCATTGCCATATCCAGATTTGGTCACACAACTTTTGACCGACATCTTTCGAACACTAATAGTAATACTATACAGATCTTGTCTTAAGTTGTTGGTTATTCTATTGTACTTTATAGAGCAGTACGGGAAGTAATAACTATTACAAATGTTCGAAATGAGAAATAAATGGTCAATCTTCAAAACTGCCGCATGTGTATTGTGTCTTGAATCTTGATCACCTTGCAAAGCCAATGTTGAGAACTGCCGCAAGTTTGTTGTGCCTTGAATCTTGATAACCTGAAATCAAGAAACAACTAAATCTGGATGGTTACAACGTTGTGTGTTGAGTCGAGGATAGCCCTCTATCCTTAAGACAAGATTGCCCCGTATATATGCTTTTACGTTAGCGGGCAATAGTCTCCCAAGATAAAACAACACTTTAATCTCAACACTACAAAGCCAATAAGTTGAGCCTGGCGAAGAAAACAAATATGACTCGACTTGTCAAGATATGGAATAGGAAGGAAGAGTTTCTCAATACTCTTCTCTTTTGTCTCTCGTGTATATAGTGTCTCCGTAGTGTATATCTTGTGTATATGTGTGGGTTTGCTCATCGATTTTCGTCACAATTTGCTCACCGTTTTGAGCTATTTTCGTGATCGTTTTTTAGTCGAGTTTTGCAATGTATTTTCGTCTATGTTTCTGCCCTTTGTTTCTTGCTACTTTTTTTCAGCCAAGTGAAGCTCAATATATAGCAAGAGGAGGGGGCTGTCCAACAGCCACAAACAAGGCTGTAATGGCCTTAAAGGAGGCCATTAAAACAGCCAAGTAATGGCTATTAAGGCCATTGAAAGAGGCTGCTCACTGCCCAAGTAATGGGCTGTTAATGGAGGAATTAATCAGCCAAATAATGGATGGTTAATGCTCCAAAACGCAGTCCAATATTTACAGAAAAAGTCTCCAGAAATTTTGGTGACCAAACTGTAAATATTGAAACTTCAGGGACCAAACTGTACATCTGGCAGAGTTCTCTGGTCCAAAAAGATAATATCAGACAGGCCCACAGCCGTGGACCCAGACCCGGACGGGCGGGCGGCGGCGGCGCGCGTGTGGGCTTAGCCTTGAACCCAAGCACATCTAGGTCTTCCCTCCTTTAAACACATGGGATACCCTTTTGGGTCCCAAACCCTTTACCAATTAGAGACTTATATAGAGAGCAATTCTTCCTATTCCCACCGATGTGGTAGATTTGTCCCACACCACATTTCCATGTCTCAAACACCTTACTTCGTGGACCAATATCTCTTTCATTTCTCAACGAAATTAGACGATTCTTGGCCCTACGGTCATCTACTCACTTCGTAGATCATGCATGTGCGAAGAGACAAGGTCTCCAACATGCGGAACACAAGTGTTTAATTCATCAAAGATGGGTGGACGCATCTCCCCGCCAAAGGCTAATTTCCAACAGTATGCCCAACGCCACATACTAGATTATCAATCTGTAGTATTCTAGTCATGTTTTCTACTTGCCAATAAGACCATAGTTGACAATAAAACTTTCACCAATAGTCATTGCAGGAGCAGACTCCATCTTTAATATGGTGAAAACGATTAGAATCTCTATAGATTATCTCTCTTCCCTCCGCTACTGATATAAACTTCATTGCGTTATGGCAATCTCAGATTTTTGAATATTCTGATGGGCTTTTGTTTGGATGTGCTAATAAGACCATAGCCCAAAGCAATTTCTCACTGTGCTGGAAAAGATACTGCTCCTTTTGTTCATCCTCCACCTCGTGAAGCACCAAGTCTGTGTTCGGAACATAGCCAATCTCCTTTATTTTAAGTGCTACCTTATCTAATTTTTCATATATCTCCTTTGCTTTGGGATTCTTTGTGTTACCTACATAAAACTTTTGGACACTATTTTCAGCTTCTATCCAACTACATCCAGCTTCCTTCACTACCTCTTTTCTTTCATGTCTTTTCTGATCTTTGCTACCTCCTCCCGTTGACCCTTCGATGAATACAAGTTAGATAGTAAGACGTGTGCTGCTGGATCATTTGGTTCCTGTTCAAGAATCATTTCTACAGCGTACTTCTCCAGTTATAAATTACCATGCACCCGACAAGCCCCAAGCAAGGTGCGCCAAACAAGAGCATCAACATTCATGGGCAGTGATTTGATCAACTGAATGGCCTTTTCAAGAGAGTTTGATCGGCCTAACAAATCAACCATGCATGCATAATGTTCCATCCTAGGAGTTATCCCGTGATTTTTGGACATTGGGTCAAAATACTTCCATCCTCGCCAACTAAACCAACATGGCAACAACATCTCTTTTGATTCATTTTGTAATTCCACCTTTTAAGATCAACAACATCTCTTTGATTTATTTCCCACTGATAATTCTCGTAAGAAAAATAATTGAAAAAAAAAAGATGCATACGCCTAAATAAAAATTCTCCTTATTTATTTATTGTTCTGTCTATTTTATATAATTTATTTCTAAAATCTGGTAAGTACAATTACAACACAAAATACAACGGTAGCCAGTAAGTCAAAGAAGACAGATTTGTTGATGTGTCGATACATGAACATATCTTGCATATTTCCTCATCCTTTTCTTGTGTCTTGTTAAAATTTTGTAATTGATAGTAGGTTATAAACCATAATTGAGAAGAAAATCCTCTAGAGAAATATTAGACAAGAGAAGAGAGTATGAGCAAAGTAGAATTCTTGATAAATTACACCACAAATGAATCTTGATACAATAAGCCAAACTGATGGAGATCTCAAGGATCTTACTTGAATCTCCAATGATAAATATTACGAATTATTAAAACAAAAGAACACACAACTAGCAAAGCCGATCATTTTGGGAAGCATACATAAACTTTTGGCAAAGGAAATGGAAATATTCCGATGGAGGATGAAAAGGAGTTAATAAGTCATGGAGATGGTAGAAAATGATTGAAGAGAAAAAATTGAATATTAGTAGTAGGTTGGTGGGGGAGATGGTGATGGGGGTGGAGGTGAAGCATAGGTGGCAGATTGCTCGTACTTTTCAGGTGGTGGAGGTGAGGCATAGGTGGGTGTTTGTTTGACGTACGGTGGTGGTGGAGGTGAGTAGTATGATGGTGATTGTTCATAGGTCTTTGGAGGAGGTGGTGGTGATTTGTAGGTTGCAGGTGACTCATAGGATTTTGGAGGAGGTGGAGGAGATTTATAGGAAGTTGTAGATTCTTGGTAGTATGGTGGAGGTGGAGACTTATAATAAGTTGGTGATTGTTCGTAGTGTTTTGGTGGAGGTGGTGGAGATTTGTAAGATGACGGTGATTGTTCATAGTATTTTCGTGGGGGTGGAGGTGACTTGTAGTACTTAGGTGATTGCTCATAGTATTTTGGTGGAGGAGGAGGAGGAGGCGACTTGTAGTATGATGGTGATTTCTCATAATAAGTTGGTGGTGGTGGAGACTTATAGTAAACAGGTGACTTGTAATATTTTGTTGGTGAAGGAGACTTGTAGTATTTAGATGGAGCGGGTGATTTGTAATTTATTGATGGGGATGGTGACTTGTAGTACTTTGCTGGCGAAGGGTACTTGTAGTACTTTGCAGGAGATGGAGACTTGTAATACTTTGTTGGCGATGGGGACTTGTAATATTTTGCTCGGGATGGTGACTTGTAGTACTTTCCTGGTGAAGGGGACTTGTAGTACTTTGCGGGAGATGGAGACTTGTAATACTTTGCGGGCGATGGGGACTTGTAGTACTTTGCCGGCAATGGTAAGTGCGATTTGTAATATTTTACTGGTGATGGCGACTTGTAATAGGCGTGCTTTGAAGGTGCTGGTGATTTGTAGTAGTAGTGTGATGGAGAAGGTTTCTTATAATAAGGAGTGGGTACATGATACTTGGATGGAGATGGTGATTTATAGTACTTCTTAGAGTTGTGAGAAGGTGAAGGAGAAGTATACCCATAAGAGTAATCAGCAATAACAGTGCTGGCAAATAAGCAAATTGCCAAAGCAGCTATTAGAAAAGACCATAGCCCCAACTTCCCTAAGCTTTTCATTTTGATTTAGAACTATAGTTAGAGAAGTGAAGGATAGAACTAAGACTTGTGTTGCATAGTTGAGTAGAGAGCTCTGGATTTTATAGAGCAAAGTGATACCCTTCTCAACATTAATGTTGCCCACTTGGCCACTAAGCTGAGAGCAAGGTCCTAATAAAGACTTGATCAGTACTAAGTGGGAGGCATTATCTGTGACAAATTATAATTTAGAATAAAAACAAAGAGGATGTATACCAAAAGTAGTTAGAGATTGACTATTTCTTAACAATAAACAGAACAAAGAAATGGAGGCATTTCCTTTGTTGTTTCTCAATGCCAGAATCAATAAGTTGACTTATGATCTAGAGTTTGACATTACCCCCATCTCCAAAGAAGAACAAAAATGCAATTTCAGTAATGGGTTCCCTCCCTCCTATACAAACAAAGCCTATTATCAAGTCAAAACCACCTGAACACACAGAAATTTCAAAAACTTCAAACATAATGTTTATGTAAAAAATGTTCTATATATGTTAAAAAATAAGACTTGCTATGCATATTGTCGGTTTGATTTGGTTTCAGATCAACTGTTTTTTTATTAATAGCAAAAGTAACTTAGTTGCATAATATACCACTTCGACTACAAGAGATATCAGGAGATTTAAACAAAAGCAGGAATCAAACTTCCAACAAAAATAGAGACCGACTTATTTCACTATTATCTGATAAGGTTTGAGTGACTTTGATTGCAGAATTTATTTGGTTGACCAACAATCTTGATCTTTTTTGGTACGACTCATAAGGACGTGGACGGTTATAAGTTATGGTTCTCAGGTAAGTCGAGGGATAGGAATTTTAGTAGATAGTGAGCTAAGGGACCAGGTGGTAGAGGTTAGGAGGGGACGATTATGTTGGTCGTTGGAGAGTTCACTTTGAACATTATTAGTGTTTAAGCGCCGCAAGCGGTCTTGGACGAGGAGGAGAAGAGGCGCTTTTGGGAGGATTTGGATGACGTGGTGGGAGGCATACCGCCCTCTGAGAAGCTTTTCATAGGGGGAGATTTCAATGGGCACATCGGATCAATTTCAGGAGGTTATGACGATGTGCATGGAGGTTTTGGCTTCGGGGACAGGAACGGCGGAGAAGTGTCACTTCTAGATTTTGCTAAAGCTTTTGGATTGGTAGTAGCCAACTCGAGTTTCCCGAAGAGGGAGGAGCACTTGGTAACCTTTCGTAGCTCGATGGCGGCGACACAGGTTGACTTTTTGCTCCTTAGGAAGGATGATAAAAGTCTTTGTAAAGACTGTAAGGTCATCCCGAGTGAGAACCTTACGACTCAACATAAACTCCTAGTGATGGATTTGGAGATTAAGAGGAAAAGAAAGAAGAGGGTCGTGGATGAACGGCCAAGGATCACGTGGGGGAGTTTGACCGTGTCTATTGCCCAGGAGATTGGGGAAAAGTTTATAGCTATGGGGGCTTGGGAAAGTAGGGGGGATGCAAGCAGTATGTGGGATAAGACGGCCAGTTGCATTAGAGAAGCAGCTAGAGAGGTACTGGGGTTCTCGAAAGGTAGGTGTGGTGGGCATCGAGGGGACTAGTGGTGGAATGGAGAAGTCCAAGGAAAGGTGGAGGCAAAGAAAGTGGCGTATGCGAAGTTGGTAGACAACAAGGATGATGAGGAGAGGCGGACGAACAGGGAAAGGTATAAGATGGCGAGAAAGGAGGCGAAGTTGGCTGTTTCAGCGGCAAAACGACAGTTTTTGAACACTTATATGCGGAACTAAAGGACAAAAGCGGGGATAAGAAGTTGTTCAGGCTTGCCAAGGTGATGGAGAGGAGGGCACGTGACTGGATCAAGTAAAGTGTATCAAGGACGAGGATGGAAAAGTATTAGTGGAGAAAGCTCTAATTAGAAGGAGGTGGCAGTCTTACTTTCATAAACTCTTGAACGAAGAAGGAGACAGAGACATTGTGTTGGGAGATTTGGAGTACTCCGAGAGGCGTCACGATTTTTGTATTGTAGGAGTATAAAGGTTGAAGAGGTTAAAAGTGTTGTTCGTAGGATGCGCAGGGGAAGGGCGACCGGACCTGATAAGATTCTTGGGGAATTTTGGAGGAGTGCTGGCAGGGCAGGTTTGGAATGGCTGACTAGGTTGTTTATAGTCATTTTTAAGACGGCAAATATGCCAGACGAATGGAGGTGGAGAAAATGATTCCTTTGTACAATAACAAAGGCAATATCCAAAGTTGCAACAACTATAGAGGTATCACGGTGCTAAGCCACACTATGAAAGTGTGGTGGAGATGAGGGTGAGGAGAGGCATGTCTATTTCAGAGAACTAATTTGGTTTCATGTCGGGGCGCTCAACTACAGAAGTCATTCATCTTATAAGGAGATTGGTGGAGTAGTATAGGGAGAGGAAGAGGGACTTGCACATGGTATTCATCGACCTGGAAAAGGCTTACGATAAAGTGCCAAGGGAGGTTCTATGGAGATGCTTAGAGGTTAGAGGGGTACCTGTGGCGTACATTAGGGTGATAAATGACATGTATGATGGAGCCAAGACCAGAGTAAGGACAGTGGGAGGAGACTCGGAGCACTTCCTAGTTATGATGGAGTTGCATCAGGGATCAGCTCTTAGCCCATTTTTATTTGTCTTGGTGATGGATGAATTGACACGGCAAATTCAAGGTGAGGATTCATGGTGTATGTTATTCGCGGATGACATAATCCTGATTGACGATACACGCAGCGGGGTTAACGGTAAGCTGGAGGATTGGAGATAAACTCTAGAGTCCAAAGAGTTTAAGTTGAGTAGGACCAAAACATAATATTTGGAGTGCAAGTTCTGTGACATACCGCGTGAGGCTGACGTAGTAGTGAGGCTTGGTACCTAGGCCATACAGAAGAAAGAGAGTTTCAAGTATCTATGATCTATTATTTAAGAAAACGGATAAATTGACGATGATGTCACGTATCGTATTGGTGCAGGGGAGATGAAATGAAGACTCGAGTTCCGAGTGTTGTGTGATAAGAAGGTGCCACCAAAACTTAAAGGCAAGTTCTAAAAAGTGGTGGTTAGACCGACTATGTTGTATAGGACGGAGTGTTGGCCAGTTAAGACCTCCCATGTTCGGAAGATGAAAGTTGCGGAAAAAAGAATGTTGTGATGGATGTGTGGACACACTAGGAGAGATAGAATTAGGAATGAGGATATACGGGACAAGGTGGGAGAGGCCTCGGTGGAGGACAGGATGCGGGAAGCAAGGCTGAGATGGTTTGGTCATGTGAAGAGGAGAGATACGGATGCCCCAGTTTGGAGGTGTGAGAGGTTGGCTATGGATGGGTTCAGGAGAGGTAGAGGAAGACTGAAGAAGTATTGGGAGAAGTGATTAGACAGGACATGGCGCAGTTTCCGCTTAATGAGGACATGATCTTAGATAGAAGGTTTTTGAGGACTCAGATTAAGATAGAAGGCTAGTAAGAGTCGCATTTATACTTATTGAAGTGTGTGACCATCTGATCTAAAAGCTTAAGTTGTTAGATAGAACACACTTTTAATATTTGATTATATTCTCAACACGCCCCCTCACGTGCTGGCCTGATTTTTTTCATGGTCCAAGCACGTGGAAATCTTTTTTGATAATGGGTGGCGGTGAGGTCCGATCCCAGGACCTTTGGCCTGCTCTGATACCATATTGAAGTGTGTGACCATCTGATCTAAAAGCTTAAGCTATTAGATAGAACACATTTTAATATTTGATTATATTCTCAACAATACTAGTAGTCGCAGTATTGCACTATAGTTTCTTGTCCTTTGACCTCTGCTATTATTTGTTGTTTCTTGTACTTTGATTATCTTGTTTCTCTGTGGTAGCTACCGCTCCTTTCTTTTCCAGAATGCTTATTCGTTGTCGTTATTTTCATTTTCATATTGCTTTGAATTGCTTATCCTTATCTGACTTTTTTGTGCTTTCTCTTGAGTCAAGGGTCTTTCGAAAACAACCTCCCTATCTTAGGGGTAAGGTCTGTGTACACTCTACCCTCCCCAGACCCCACATTGTGGATTTCACTGGGTATGTTATTGTTGTTGTTGTATGTGTTTAAAATTAACAAATGAGGTAATAACTCCTTCCTCTCTCTCTCTCTCTATCTATCTATCTATCTATCTCTATCTATCTATCTATCTATGTCTGTCTATCTATCTATCTATCTATCTATCTAACTAGATAGAAACCAGACAAAAGAAGTAGAGCATACTGCCACGCCAAACATCTTGCTGAAAATCACATTCATCAGACGACTTATGGTACATGACAGTGTTCTTTATAGAACGTCTTCAATGGTGCTCCCGTGATCATACTCCAATTCCCTAATAGCTCAATGCTGAAATTTCCAAAATTTGGTTTTTCTCATTAAATAATACAAGCTGGGGTATACAAAATACAACAGAAAAATGAATGTGCAAATCATATGGTTTCGTTCTGTACTTCTCTATATGATTACAGATACATGATTTATAGCACTATGCCCAACGCCACATACTAGATTATCGATCTGTAGTATTCTAGTCATAGTTGACAATAAAACTTTCACCAATAGTCATTGCAGGAGCAGACTCCATCTTTAATATGGTGAAAAAGATTAGAATCTCTAAAGATTATCTCTCTTCCCTCCGCTACTGATATAAACTTCATTGCGTTATGGCAATCTCTACATACTCCAAGATTTTTGAATATTCTGATGGGCATTTGTTTGGATGTGCTAATAAGACAATAGGCCAAAACAATTTTCTCACTGTGCTGGAAAAGATTGCTACTTTTGTTCATCATCCACCTCGTGAAGCACCAAGTCCGTGTTAGGAACATAGCCAATCTCCTTTATTTTAAGTGCTACCTTATCTAATTTTTCATATACCTCCTTTGCTTTGAGATGCTTTGTGTCGCCTACATAAAATTTGTGAAAATTATTTTCAGCTTCTATCCAACTGTATCCAGCTTCCTTTACCAATCTCTTTTCTTTCATGTCTTTTCTGATCTTTGCTACCTCCTTCCATTGACCCCTCGAAGCATACAAGTTAGATAGTAAGACGTGTGCTGCTGGATCATTTGGCTCCTGTTCAAAATCATTTCTGCAGCATACTTCCCCAGTTGTAAATTACCAGTCACCCGGCATGCCCCGAGCAAGGTGCGCCAAACAAGAGCATCAACATTCAAGGGCAGTGATCCGATAAACTGAACAGCCTTTTAAAGAGCCTGATCGGTCACCGCTTCTTATTCTGGACAAAGGAATCCTGTCTAATTCACTAATTCGGGGAAGATACTGAATTTTTGTATTTGAAAAAGATTTTAACGCATAATGTTCCATCCTAGATGTTATCCCGTGATCTTTGGACATTGAGTCAAAATACTTCCATCCAAAGTCAACTAAACCGACATGACTACAAGCTGATAAAACAGCAATGTATGTGACTTCATTTGGTTTATACCAGCCCCAAGCATTTGATTGAACAATTCCACAGCTCTGTGGGCAAATCTATCTTTCGCAAAACCTGTTATTATTAAATTCAAGATATTACATTTCTATCTTCCATTTCTTCAAAAACTTGAAAAGCAGCCTCTATATTACCGCATCTAGAATACATGGATATTAAAGCATTGTAGACGGATTAGTTGGAGTGGATCTCTGCTTTCAAGACCCGAGCATGGATCTGTTCTCCCTATCCAACTGCACCTACAGTTGCAGCTCCACTCAATAAACTAGCAAACGTGAAAGCATCAACCCCAACTTCAGAGTCTTTCTTATTCTGTTTATATTATATTATTATAACTAATCATATTTTCTTAATAGCTGATAAGTACAATTACAATCCAGAATACGATAGTAAGTCGAAGAAGAAACTTTATTGATGTGTCGATCCATGACCACCTCTTGCACCTTTCATCCTTTTCTTGTTGCTTCTTTTTATTAGGTAGATTAGCAACCATTCTTGAGAAAATTCTCTAGAGACAGTACTCTTAGGTGGTCTTGTCTTCTATTAAAAGTTTGGAATAGGTGTCCAGGATGTATATTTATAGACCAAGAAAAGTATGTAGTGGATAAGAAGAAATAGCATTAAACACATAGAGAAGATAGTATTAAACAAAGCAGAATTCTTGATAAATTACACCACAAAAGAATCTTGATACAATAAGCCAAACTGATGGAGATCTCAAGGATCTTACTTGAATCTCCAATGATAAATATTACGAATTATTAAAACAAAAGAACACACAACTAGCAAAGCCGGTCATTTTGGGAAGCATACATAAACTTTTGGCAAAGGAAATGGAAATATTCCGATGGAGGATGAAAAGGAGTTAATAAGTCATGGAGATGGTAGAAAATGATTGAAGAGAAAAAATTGAATATTAGTAGTAGGTTGGTGGGGGAGATGGTGATGGGGGTGGAGGTGAATCATAGGTGGCAGATTGCTCGTACTTTTCAGGTGGTGGAGGTGAGGCATAGGTGGGTGTTTGTTTGACGTACGGTGGTGGTGGAGGTGAGTAGTAGGATGGTGATTGTTCATAGGTATTTGGAGGAGGTGGTGGTGATTTGTAGGTTGCAGGTGACTCATAGGATTTTGGAGGAGGTGGAAGAGATTTATAGGAAGTTGTAGATTCTTGGTAGTATGGTGGAGGTGGAGACTTATAATAAGTTGGTGATTGTTCGTAGTGTTTTGGTGGAGGTGGTGGAGATTTGTAAGATGACGGTGATTGTTCATAGTATTTTCGTGGGGGTGGAGGTGACTTGTAGTACTTAGGTGATTGCTCATAGTATTTTGGTGGAGGAGGAGGAGGAGGCGACTTGTAGTATGATGGTGATTTCTCATAATAAGTTGGTGGTGGTGGAGACTTGTAGTAAACTGGTGACTTGTAATATTTTGTTGGTGAAGGCGACTTGTAGTATTTAGATGGAGCGGGTGATTTGTAATATTTTGCTGGGGATGGTGACTTGTAGTACTTTGCTGGCGAAGGGGACTTGTAGTACTTTGCGGGAGATGGAGACTTGTAATACTTGACTGGCGATGGGGACTTGTAATATTTTGCTCGGGCTGGGGACTTGTAGTATTTTGCTCGGGATGGGACTTGTAGTACTTTGCGGGAGATGGAGACTTATAATACTTTGCTGGCGATGGGACTTGTAGTAGTTCTTTGAACGAGTTGGGGACTTGTAGTAATACTTTGAAGGAACAGGCGACTTGTAGTAATGCTTTGAAGGAACAAGTGACTTGTAATAGTGCTTCGAAGGAGCAGGCGACTTGTAATATTTTGCTGGTGATGGCGACTTGTAAGAAGCATGCTTTGAAGGTGATGGTGATTTGTAATAGTAGTGTGATGGAGAAGGTTTCTTGTAATAAGGAGTGGGTACATGATACTTGGATGGAGATGGTGATTTGTAGTACTTCTTAGAGTTGTGAGAAGGTGAAGGAGAAGTATACCCATAAGAGTAATCAGCAATAACAGTGCTGGCCAATAAGCAAATTGCCAAAGCAGCTGTTAGAAAAGACCATTACCTCAACTTCCCTAAACTTGTCATTATGATTTGCAACAAGCTATACTTAGAGAAGTGAAGGATAGAACTAAGACTTGTGTTGCATAGTTGAATAGAGAGCTCTGGTTTTTATAGAGCAATGTTACATCCTACTGGAGATTAATGTAATAACTTCTTAGTTGCCCACTTGCCCACTAAGCTGAGAGCAAGGTCCTAATAAAGACTTGATCAGTACTAAGTGGGAGGCATTATCTGCTGACAAATAATAATTTAAATAAAATATAATAAAAACAAACAGGATATATACCAAAAGTAGTTAAAGATTGACTATTTCTTAACAATAAACAGAACAAAGAAAGGATATTGAGCATCAAATTTTGCACGAAGTGCCAATTTCTTTAGCCTACGTTCCTCAACTGCTGATTCATCATCCTTGCGGATCATATTATCAGTTCCAGCATCACCTATCTCATGGCTCTCATACTTCTGACCTGTTTCCAAGTCTTCAAAATCACCAAACAGATCCTCGTCATCCTCACCAACATCATCATTACGATCGACATCTCTTGAGCCACCTCCACTAGCCGCTTTGGACCAGCCTTTGCTGACAAAACGGATACGGATGCTTTCAATTGATTCTTGACTCCTCCAGTCGATTTGTGGAGCAGTCCTCGGCATCAATATTATCATCATCCACCTGCTCTTCTGGTTTCTGCATAAAGAAATGCAATAATTACAGAAGTCATTTAAACTCCTGCCAAAATGGTAGTGGTAAAATAAAAAAACTACTACAACAGCGGAAGAGCTAAATTTAATTGCATTGAGAAGATTGCATTTTTTATGGTCCCTCAACTATTGATAAACACAGTTTTGTTCTATTCGAATAAGAACTTTCAACCTTTTGATATGTTTGGTTTGGTCCTTCCACATGACTATCAAGTCTTCTACTACAATGAAGTCGTTATGGTACTTCTACTGCATACACTTTAGGGTTTCAAAGTAGGAATGACAAATTTAAAGATACTACAACATTTTCTAAATCAAGCTACCCTCAAAATGGGCAGCCCGGTGCACTAAGCTCCCCCTATGCGTGGGGTCCGCAGAATGGCGGACCACAAGGGTCTATCGTACGCAAGTCTTACCTTGCATTTCTGCAAAAGGTTGTTTCAACGGCTTGAACCCGTGACCTCCTGGTCTCATGGCAGCAACTTTATCAGTTACTCCAAGCTACCCTCAAAATACTGGATAAAATACATGGTAGTCATATGATTGAGTAATCCCTTCCCTTATCATTTAGACTATAGTTGATGGATACTCTAAATCGTAATACTAATTATTGTAGACAATGATTCCCATAACACATATGTCATCTAGTTGACGGATATCACATGGTTCTAGTCACAAACTACTGTGGGCCCAAAGCGTTATTGTTTGATGAGCTGTATAAGGACAAACCTTAGTTCCTTCCCCTTTTGGCACGAAGAACTCAGTATCACTTTCATCGTTTTCAGTGCCATGCTGCTGCAACTCAGCTTTAGTAGTTGACTTGGATTCAGAATCCCCATATACAAGCTGCATAAGATTAACATTTTGGCGCTCACGTGTCCTTTCCAACAGGAACTCTTTCCATCTTGAAGCATTACCCGTGTCCTCTCCTACTAAAAGAATAACAAAAAGATCCCGCAAGAAATGAAAGATTTGGAGTAATTGGAAAGGGGCTGGAAAGAAAGCAAGCTACTTTACAGCAAGTTAGGAACTTCATTTAATCCAACGCCAAGAGGATGATGAATACTAAAGGGAGATTAAATTATTCAGAGGATGATGCCTGTACTAATGAAGATAAAAAAATCTACCATCTGTATCGAAATCATCATCCTCCCCTGAATTTTGACAAGCTTCATTTTCCTCATCAGTGTCCTCTAAATCATCATCTTGTGCTTCCTCGTCCTGTGCATCCTCTTTGCCATCTTCTTCACTATAATCCTGGATCAAATGATATAGTATAAATACACCATATACGCATTTCAAACTCCAATTCCACCACAGGGTGAACCAGGTATACGAGAGAGTAACTTGTGTCAAAATTAAAGTTCAGAACATATCAATAAGGGTGAAGACATAACAACTTATACAAATTAATCCGAATCAACATATGAAGAATAATATGCTGCTGAGGTTTATATCAATGATTGGAAAGGGCAACTGATGAGTTTTAGAAAGCACTGTACTGGTGTACTTCATGCAAAGAGCCTCCGGTCCTCAAAAAAAAAAAACTGGCACAATTCTGAGGGCGCTTAAGAGGTGGAAGGAAACAGGTTTATCAGATTTCTCTAAACCAGAAAAAAAAAGAAAGGGATAAGCTTTCCTCCTTAATATTCTGGTACAGATAGCTGCCTACTTGTTTTTTATCCGCCATACACAAACACCTCATAGACAAGACGAGGCACATTCGGAAAGAGATATCAGGAGATTAAACAAAAGCAGGAGCAAAAGCAGGCACATTCCATAAATTGTTTTTTCTCATTTAAATAATACAAGCTGTGGTATACAAAATACAACAGGAAAATGAATGTGCAAAATCATATGGTTTCGTTCTGTACTTCACTACATGATTACAGATACATGCTTTATAGCAGTATGCCCAACGCCACATACTATATTATTAATCTGTAGTATTCTAGTCATGTTTTCTACTTGCCAATAAGACCATAGTTGACAAGAAAACTTTCACCAATAGTCATTGCAGGAGCAATATAAAGGGAATGGGAATGGAGAGATTGATGACGATGTCACATAACGTATTGGGGCAGGGTGGATGAAATGGAGGCTCACATCTGGAGTCTTGTGCGACAAAAAGGTGCCACCAAAATTTAAAGCAAGTTCTATAGGGTAGGGTTAGACCGACTATGTTGTATGGGACGGAGTGTTGGCCAGTCAAGACTTCGCACATACAAAAGATGAAAGTTGCGGAGATGAGGATGCTGAGATGGATGTGTGGGCATACAAGGAGAGATAGGATTAGAAATGATGATATCCGGGAGAAAGTGGGAGTGGCCTCGGTGGATGATAAGATGCGGGAAGCGAGGTTGAGATGGTTCGGGCATGTGCAGAAGAGAGACACAGATGCCCTAGTGCGGAGGTGTGAGAGGTTGGCTATGGACGGGTTCAGGAGGGGTAGAGGTAGGCTGAAGAAGTATTGGGGAGAGGTGATTAGACGAGTTATGGCGTAGGTGCAACTTACTGAGGACATGACCTTAGATAGGGGGTTGTGGAAGACACGGATTAGGGTAGAAGAGTAGTAGGTACTCGAGCGTAGTCCTACTTATGCTTACAAATTGATAATTATAGTGTTATTACTGTAGGCCTGATTAGCATATCACACTTATAGGCACATTATTGCTTTATAATCCACTGTAGTTTGATTTCTGCTGCTATGTGTTCTTTAGTGTATTTTGTTTAGCTTATTTAGTTGTGTTAGCTACTGATCCCTTTTGTTCGAATGCACTTTATACTGCTTTAATTCATTATCTGAGTCTACCGTTTCTCTTGCTTTACTCTTTACTCTTTACTCTTGTTTTGTTTTGATTGCCTTGTTTGTGATTATGCGTTGTCTTGAGCTGAGGGTCTCCCGGAAACAGCCGCTCTACCTACCAAGGTAGAGGTAAGTTCTGTGTACACTCTACCCTTCCCAGACCCCACCCCATGATGTGGGATTTCACTGGCTATGTTGTTGTTGTTGTTGTCATTGCAGGAGCAGACTCCATCTTTAATATGGTGAAAACGATTAGAATCTCTAAAGATTATCTCTCTTCCCTCCGCTACTGATATAAACTTCATTGCGTTATGGCAATCTCTATATAAAGATTTTTGAATATTCTGATGGGCTTTTGTTTGGATGTGCTAATAAGACCATAGGCCAAAGCAATTTTCTCATTGTGCTGGAAAAGATATTGCTCCTTCTGTTCATCCTCCACCTCGTGAAGCACCAAGTCTGTGTTAGGAACATAGCCAATCTCCTTTATTTTAAGTGCTAGCTTATCTAATTTTTCATATATCTCCTTTGCTTTGGGATGCTTCGTGTCGCTTACACAAAACTTGTGAACACTATTTTCAGCTTCTATCCAACTGCATCCAGCTTCCTTTACCAATCTCTTTTCTTTCATGTCTTTTCTGATCTTTGCTACCTCCTCCCATTGACCCCTCGAAGCATACAAGTTAGATAGTAAGACGTGTGCTGCTGGATCATTTGGCTCCTGTTCAAGAATCATTTCTGCACCGTACTTCGCCACTTGTAAATTACCATGCACCCGGCAAGCCCCGAGCAAGAAACAAGAGCATCAACATTCAAGGGCAGTGATCAGATAAACTGAACAGCCTTTTCAAGAGAGCCTGATCGGCCTAACAAATCAACCATGCACGCATAATGTTCCATCCTAGGAGTTATCCCGTGATCTTTGGACGTTGAGTCAAAATACTTCCATCCGAAGTCAACTAAACAAACATGGCTACAAGCTGATAAAACAGCAATGTATGTGACTTCGTTTGGTTTTATACCAGCCCCAAGAATTTGATTGAACAATTCCACAGCTCTGTGGGCAAATCCATGTTTCGCAAAACCTGTTATTATTGAAGTTCAAGATATTACATTTCTATCTTCCATTCCTTCAAAAACTTGAAAAGCAGCCTCTATATTACCGCATCTAGGATACATAGATATCAAACATTGCAGACGGATTGGTTGGACAAGTCCTGCTTTCAAGACCCGAGCATGGATCTGCTCTCCCTTTCCAACTGCACCTACACTTGCAGCTCCACTCAATAAACTAGCAAACGTGAAAGCATCAACCCCAACTTCAGAGTCTATCTGGCTGAAAAGTTCAAAAGCTTCTGCAGAATCCAAATTCTTTGAATATCCATCAACTATTATGTAATAAGAAACCAAATTCTTCTCAAACAGAAGTTCGAAAGCTTTCCGGGCTTCTTCCATCCTACCAGACTTGGCATACATGCTAATTAAAGAATTGGCTACACAGTTCACAGATGCAAGACCTAATTTCACTGCATGATTACAAATCTGTTTGCCTATAACAAGATTCGAAAGATTTCCACATGCCTTTAAAAGACTAGAAAATGTAAAATGGTTTGGTTTAACTGGACCATTTATCATCCTAGAGTACAATTTGATAGCTTCCATATCATAGTGTCCGCTTTGCACATATCCTGTTATAATAGCAGTCCAAGACATGACATTATGATTAACCATCGGATCAAAAACCTTTCTTGAATCATCCATAGATCCATGATCCATCCATCGTACTTTTTGCATACATCTCCACCAAACTACACCCGACACAAACATCTGAAGACAACCTAGACTTAATCACCCAACCATGCAGTTGCCTCCCAAGCAAAGACAACCCCGGCTCAGCACAAGCCGATAAAACACCACTAAACGTAAACCTATCAGGAACAAATCCTTCAGAAACCATTTCCATGAAAAGCCCAACAGCATCCCTTGAAGCAGCAAGTTGCGAAAATCTAGTAATCATCAAAGTCCACGTAACAAGATTTCTCACAGGCATTCTATCAAACACTTTCTTAGCTGACCTCAAATCACCAAACCCTTTAGCAAACAAATCAATCAGTGCACACCCAACACAAATATCACTCTCAAAATACCCAGTTTTATTCACAAACTCAAATATAACCAACCCGACCCACCCCATTTCCCCGCTACAACACGCCTGAATCACCGCAGAAAAGCACAACTGATTCGGGTACTCCCCAAATTCCACCATTTCAAAGAAAGTAAACACGGCTTCTAACTCCATACCACAATGAGCAAAACAAGAAATCATAGCACTCCAAGAACATTTTTCAAGTTTTTATTCTTTTTTATGTTAATACATTTTATTTATATCTAAGAATGGGAAATTTTGTAAAATTGATCAATTTCAGGGGATTTTTTTTTTATTTTGTAATATTTTTTTCAACCTAACTTCAAATACTATTTTATAAAAAAAGTCAAACGCCTACTTAAAATCTCATTAAATAACACGTATGTGCGGATGATGTTTTGTTATTTTTGTTAATATTAAACTTTGAATTTGTGTTGTTATTTAATAAGAAGGAGAGCATTGGAGTAACTAACTGGTAAAGTTATTGTTATGGATTCAAGCCGTGAAAACAGTCTCTTGCGAACTTCCCCGGATCCCGCACATAGCGAGGGCTTAGTGCACGGGCTGCCCTTTTTTATTTAATATATACAACTGAAATTGATGTTTTTGCGAGTTGTGCCTGGTTGTTTTTCAAACACAAAATAAGAAGAAAGTTGCGAAGGTGTATGCCTCTTTTTTATCGATAGGATTCCCATCATTTTCAATCTACGGCGAAGGAGGCAAGGGAGCGCTTCCTAAGGGTGGATTTTAGTGAGCAAGGGAGGGGGAATTTGTTAGGATAACGGGTTCTCGAGTATAGGGAGATTGAACAAGAGATGGCACTTTTTGACTTGAAAGCCGAGAGACTAAAGAAAAAGTCCATCAACCTCGTGTTGAGTCGTTTGCTTAACTTTTTTTTTATGTTGTTATCAGCAGCAGGTAGTGATAGTAATTAGTAAGGACTAAAATATTAGTCTTAAACTTTTATAATTAAAAAAAAAAAAGGAAGCAAAGAACATAAAAGGTGAAAGAGAGAAAAAATGTACTATTAAATTAACTACCTGGTCAATGAAAGGCAATATTGGAGAGGCAAAAAGGGAACACGCCACGTAGCACGGAAAAGGCAGATAAGACTTCAACATAATAAACTTTATACATCAGCTCCGGCAGACTTCTTTTTGGACCAATCATATTATTTTATTTCAACTGAAATGACAAAATTGCAGTGGGAGTCCAAAATAAAGTGTAGAAACCCAAAGGGTATTTCTGTCAATTCAATGGACGACCGGAAGCTGCTCTACTTAGCGGCTTATATATAAGTAGAGTAATACCTATTTTTCTTTTATAAAATAATTTCTTCTTTTTCCCTTGTTTAACGAAAATGCAAGTGTTTTTTTTTATTTGATGGCATTTTAGTTATTTCAGTTAAATTGACAATATTATTGGCATGAAATTCAAAAAAAGGAAGATTTTCTGTAGATACTCTAGTAACAACAGTATATCAGTATAGAAAATAGAGTGTACGCAGACCTTATATCTATCTTGAAAGGTAAAGAGATCGTTTCCGATAGACTCGGTAGATACTCTAATATCTATCAAATATGTCATTAAGTTGAATGAAAAGTACAAAATTGAAGAACTTCCAAATATATAAAAAGATATGACCGAAAAGGGGAAAAAAGAATGACATTAATCCACTGCAACTGAATATTGAATTCTAAGTATCTTAGCCGTGCCAATGAGTGCGAGTAATATTAGCAACATATATAGACTTGCACTTTTTAGTTTTATGTGAAACACTGGTCTTTCGTTTTAAATGAAACGTGTACATTTAGAATTCTTTTTGTAAAGAGAGTAGCAAACATTTCACAGACCACCTAAGGAGAAGCCAATAAACAAGGCACTAAGGTGCCAGCCACTTCACCAACATTAAAAATGAGAGAAATAGAGAATAGAAACAACAGAATAAGTAAAGATTGCATTGCATATTCATGCCACTATTACATCTTGTATAGAATTACAATGATAACTTATCACTTCCCTAAACTACAAAAATTTGGCCAATATTTCCATTTTCAGAATGTATCTATCAATGGTACACGGAGAGGATGAGGTCCAAGGATAGCAGAAGATCCAGTGGTTGGCCAAACACGTTAACGTCGCACCCCATAGCTAGCTGATGACAACATGTCGCCACTGATGCTGCAAAGTGAAATGAAATGGAGGCAAGTTTGGCAGTCAACCAAGCTTTCAGTTCTTCCAGCAAGATTGACCCGATTATCCGGGTAGTCAAACTGTTTCAGGTGTTGTGTATGGAAGAACTAAGACCCAGTTATTCCCTGCGGCTTTTCTTCTTCATTTTATCCTGCACGCGGTATCTTTCTCGTCTCTCTTCTCTCTGTCGCTTCCTTGAGAGTTGCTCTTCCTTGGTCCTTTCTGCTTCAAGTGCTTTCTTCTTCTCTTCATCTTTGAGCTTGCGCTTTTTCATCTGCAAAATGCATTTAAAACATGGGGAACGTCCAATAATATCCAAACAGAGATAAGCTTTGACAAACAGTAAAATGACAATGCAGAGAGGCTAAGAGAACTGTCACTTAAGGGTGAACGATCCAAATAACTCTTTAAGAGCTCGTAGCTGATATAATGAATAAGTGACCACAACCTACAGCCACGAAAGTAACACTAGTAAAACCGAGTCTTGACTGCTCAAGTTGGTGAGAGCATACCTTCTCGTGCTGAATAAGTCTAAGGTGTTGAATATTAGCAAGCACTTTACGCTCATGAGGTTCCATCACCACAGCCCTCTTATCTTCCAGAAGTGGTCGCTTTCGAGCTGGAATATCCTTGGGCTTAGAGGCAAAGGGGAGACCTTTCTGTAGTTGCTTGGGAATTACCAAGGGGTTGAATTTTTTCAGCTTTCGTTCAATTGGCTGCAGCATCAAACAAAATAACAAGCAGAGAGGCGTCTGTCAGCAGGAAAAAACCCGCAACACAAGGACTTTGAATGTAATTATGAAGTTGTAACAAACGTGTTAAATAACTTGTTTCACCTTATATAATGAATCCTTGTTGACAGGCACTGGCAGATTATGTTCTCTCCTTAATTCAGCAACTGTTTTCATTCCTTGCCAAGTTTGCTCACGAGGCTGTAATGCTGTTGTCAACGGATTGTAGAAGCAAGGAACTTCAACTTGAGTCCAAGCACGCAAAAAAACGATATCACTCATAAGGATCTTATCCTCAAATGTGCATCTAGCAATGCCTTCTTTGGCACTCCCACCCTTCTTCTTGGGTTGGTTACCGAGCTCTTCTTTAGCAGCCTAAGATTAACACCAACAACGCAAGTAGGGAAATGAATCAGGAAACAAGAGTAAAACCATCCGTAAACACGGAGAAATGCTTCAACTACATCTCCACAACTTTCTGTGGTGGAATCACTTTGCAACATCTGCAACTTTTTGAGATGGCACCCTAAATCATTATCCTCCAAAACGTGACAAATACTGTTCAGAAAATGTCAAGTCTATGCTAGAATTTACAAGAACCACAAACTAATGCTCCATGGAGAGCCCGTGGGTATGGAGAAAAAAGAGTCCAGAAGAAACCACAGATGACGTCCCCTTCTCCACCTGGTCCACGTGCACCTTTTTCTTTTCAAAGAATTCATCTATGTCGTGTGTGTAAGTCCATGCTTTATTAGAACATTAAAATACTAAATATCTTAGGCCTCAACACATCAACGTGTGATTATTATATTCTTTCAATCCGAGGCGGTCAGCATCTCCAAAGGTAACACCTCATACTGTTTATTCCTCTGATCAAAGATTGTCCAATACCACCAGGGTGCAATTTATTTAAATTGTGTTGATCCCAGAAAATTAGTATAATTATTTAATCTTAGAATGCTTGATGGTGGTTTAATATTTCGAGAAAACGAGGGAGCAAACATGAGAAGTCAGTATCTAAACGAAGTGACAAGAAAATATCTTCTTCCTGACTTGATTATATTGCCTAAATAAGTCCTGTCAATTTACAGTCAAGCACAAGTATATATAGCTAGAAAAACAGGAAGCAAAGTGAGACAGCACTCAAATGATACCCAAAGTGGTAAACTACCTTTTTCACTTGTCCGCGAATTCCACTAACAGTTCGAATAGCTGCACCTTCAAACCTAGCTATTTCAAGATCTGAAGTGAACATGTCCTTGATAAGTGCTGTCTTCTTGAATATCTTACATGGGTGACCAACTAACTTGATCTTTTTGACTATTCGTGCTGCATGGTTGAACTCTAGCACAGTTGCAGTGGCAGTGATTCTAAAGGATGCCTGAGAACATATAAAGACAAAGGTAAAACAATCAGCACAGAGGCAGGATCAACCTGTATTTGCATCAAAATATTGACTGCAGATGTCCCACTCCCTCACTCTGCTCCCCATCCCCAATGCAACAAAACGTAACCAGAAGCTAAAAAAGAAAAAACAAAAGAAAAGGAATTTGCTGTTTGACATAGGACAGTTTATTGATAAAGTGTCTCAGTCATTAATTATGAAACTGTGTCACTATGTTTTGCTGTAAGCTCTTCCATCTTTACAATAATTACCAAGTTTTTCTAAAGAATTGGAAAAGGAACCTTGACAACACTTGTCATAAACTCCGATTCTCAAAAAAAAAAAAAACTTATCATAAAATCCAACTTCATATATAATCAAAGAAGAAAATCAGAAAAAGAAAAACATCCTAGCATTAACAGAGTCTATCCTAATCAAAGGCAAACTTTTAAACACATTGCACATTATATTACACTCTCTACATTTCAAGTTAAAGTAGAACACTCTGCACATGATATTAAGTTACAAGTCTTTCACATTATTATTACTTCAAAAGTAGGATACTGTTGAAGAAAGGTGACACTGACACCTTACCTGATTATTTGACAAGTTCTGGACAGCGATCATTCCCGTGTGTGGAGGCACAAGGGGACCCCAAAACATTGCCAGACAATGCATGTGTTCAGGAGTGTACTTGAGCATACGGTGACGGCCATTTTGATCCTCAATAGCATAAATAGGTACAGTTTGGTAGCGCCTCCAACCAATAGATACAATAATTGGATCCCTAGTCTTCAGCACTTTCTTGTACCACCTGTGCCGCTTCAACCGAACCTGAAAAAAAAGACAGTTTTTTTCCAGTAGTATGGGGATGCAACTACTCACTCATTCAAAAAATCATAATTAAGATTTTTCATTCCCCAAATTTAACTTTCTGTGTGATTACATATCATAATAAGGCCTTAGCATTGATAAAATTAAATTCCACCACGATGCATTAACTTTCACGATCATGTCATTTATGCAAGAGAAACATCTTTTTCTTTTTCTATTCATAAGTCATTCTAGCATACTTCATAAATGCATGACAGGGGCATAGCCTCTCACTCTTTTGCTTCAGTACTGTCTCTTATACTTGCAGATAAGCTGTTGATTAACAGGGACTACCAGTCAGGGTATTAAAAACCTACTACTGTCACATGGTCAGAACTTTGCTAGTTAATGGAGGATTCACTTAAAACAAGGAAAGCTGTACTCATAGGCCCTAGCTTAAACTCAACAAAATAGAATTTTCAAAAGAAATGTAAATGTCTTATTTTCAGAAGATATCCTGTTAATCAAACCAACCTAATGGACATGTTAGTTCTTCATGGGACAAACTAATGGCTTTCTTTCTGTAAACAAAGATGATACGGTCTCAAAAAATTGGTTCAGGTTACACTTCTCTCTTATGACCCTATCTGAGCAGTCTGTTGTGTATTTTAGCGTTCATAATACCAAAACTATGTTATGGCCTCTCTGACTGGCAATTAATAATACATCCATAAAACCTGTTCATAACTGACAGCTTACAATAAAATGTTCAAGTTTTACCCATAAATATATTGCAGAGGAGAGACAAACTTATAAAGAAGTGAATACTAGTTCTTTCATCTGTTTAGAAAAACAACAATCAGATGAAAGATGGACTAGGCATTTTATGGGGTAAATAAAACACTAAGAGGAAAAAAGAAACGAATTGGACATAACCAAAGAGGAGCTGTTACCTGCATGTATCCAACATTTTCTTCTCCAAGTGCTAGACCTCCAACAAGAATCGGATGGCAAGGATCAAAATATTCAACCATTTCAGAGGGTACATCGTGAACTTCTAGTCTAACATAAGTTCCTGTTCTGAAACCTTCTATCTCTATCCGGGTGGCCTCATCAAGTTCATTTAGTGCTGCTAAATTAACTTGTTTCTGAAGCTCTACCTCTTCCTTCAACTGTGGAATAAGGCATGATTAGCTTTAAAGTAAATGCATCCCCACTTTATGGTTGGCTGTAATTGACAAAAAGCTCACCTTATCATAGTACCCACTTCCATCAGCTTGACCCCTAAAAGACTTTGTGTCTGGTTTGATAACCTCGTCCTCATCCTCATTGGAGGAATCAGACCCACCATATGTACATAGAAGTTAAGATCATAAAACAAATGCAAGGACAAAGCAGAAAATCACACATCATAACTGTTCCTAAACCCCATCATAGTTGGAGAGCAAAAGTAATTGATGATGAATGAAAGATGACACGGATTAGGGTAGAAGGGTAGTAGGTAGTTGAGTGTAGTCCTACTGACGTTTACAAACTGGTAGTTGTAGTGTTACTATTGTAGGCCTGCTTAGCCTATCATACTAGTAGTAGGCGCAGTCCTGCTTTATAGTCCCATGTCATTCGATTTCTGCTGCTATGTGTTCTTTAGTGTACTTTTTTATCTTATTTACATGTGTTAGTTACTGCTTCTTTTTTCAGAATGCGCTATCATGGTCTATTCGCTTTTGTTACCAACATTTTCATACTGCTTTAAATTTCTTGTCCGGGTCTGACCGTTTCTCTTGCTTTGCATGTGCTTATGCTTTGTCTTGAGCCGAGGGTCTTTCGGAAACAGCCGATCTACCTACCAAGGTAGAGGTAAGGTCTGCGTACACTCTACCCTCCCCAGACCCCACGTTGTAGGATTTCACTGGGTATGTTGTTGATGAATGAAAGATGAAGGGGTGGAGTGGAAGGAAAAGGAAAGAAAAATGAGGTAACAAAAGGATATTGAGCATCAAATTTTGCACGAAGTGCCAATTTCTTTAGCCTACGTTCCTCAACTGCTGATTCATCATCCTTGCGGATCATATTATCAGTTCCAGCATTACCTATCTCATGGCTCTCATACTTCTGACCTGTTTCCAAGTCTTCAAAATCACCAAACAGATCCTCGTCATCGTCACCAACATCATCATTACCATCGACATCTCTTAAGCCACCTCCACGAGCCGCTTTTGACCAGCCTTTGCTGACAAAACGGATACGGATGCTTTCAATTGATTCTTGACTCTTCCAGTCGATTTGACTTGCAAAATTTACAAATTTGGAGCAGTCCTCGGCATCAATATTATCATCATCCACCTGCTCTTCTGGTTTCTGCATAAAGAAATGCAATAATTACAGAAGTCATTTAAACTCCTGCCAAAATGGTAGTGGTAAAATAAAAAACTACTACAACAGCAGAAGAGCTATATTTAATTGCATTGAGAAGATTGCATTTTTTTATGGTCCCTCAACTATTGATAAACACAGTTTTGTTCTATTCGAATAAGAACTTTCAACCTTTTGATATGTTTGGTTTGGTCCTTCCACATGACTATCAAGTCTTCTACTACAATGAAGTCATTCTGATACTTCTACTGCATACACTTAAGGGTTTCAAAGTAGGAATAACAAATTTAAAGATACTACAACATTTTCTAAATCAAGCTACCCTCAAAATGGGCAGCCCGGTGCACTAAGCTCCCCCTATGCGTGGGGTCCGCAGAATGGCCGGACCACAAGGGTCTATCGTACGCAGTCTTACCTTGCATTTCTGCAAAAGGTTGTTTCCACGGCTTGAACCCGTGAGCTTCTGGTCTCATGGCAACAACTTTACCATTTACTCCAAGCTACCCTCAAAATACTAGATAAAATACATGGTAGTCATATGATTGAGTAATCCCTTCCCTTATCATTTAGACTATAGTTGATGGATACTCTAAATCGTAATACTAATTATTGTAGACAATGATTCCCATAACACATATGTCATCTAGTTGACGGATATCACATGGTTCTAGTCACAAACTACTGTGGGCCCAAAGCGTTATTGTTTGATGAGCTGTATAAGGACAAACCTTAGTTCCTTCCCCTTTTGGCACGAAGAACTCAGTATCACTTTCATCATTTTCAGTGCCATGCTGCTGCAACTCAGCTTTAGTAGTTGACTTGGATTCAGAATCCCCATATACAAGCTGCATAAGATTAACATTTTGGCGCTCACGTGTCCTTTCCAACAGGAACTCTTTCCATCTTGAAGCATTACCCGTGTCCTCTCCTACTAAAAGAATAACAAAAAGATCCCGTAAGAAATGAAAGATTTGGAGTAATTGGAAAGGGGCTGGAAAGAAAGCAAGCTACTTTACAGCAAGTTAGGAACTTCATTTAATCCAACGCCAAGAGGATGATGAATACTAAAGGGAGATTAAATTATTCAGAGGATGATGCCTGTACTAATGAAGATAAAAAACCTACCATCTGTATCGAAATCATCATCCTCCCGTGAATTTTGACAAGCTTCATTTTCCTCATCAGTGTCCTCTAAATCATCATCTTGTGCTTCCTCGTCCTGTGCATCCTCTTCGCCATCTTCTTCACTATAATCCTGGATCAAATGATATAGTATAAATACACTATATACGCATTTCAATCTCCAATGTCAACACAGGGTGAACCAGGTATACGAGAGAGTAACTTGTGTCAAAATTAAAGTTCAGAGCATATCAATAAGGGTGAAGACATAACTTATACAAATTAATCCGAATCAACATATGAAGAATAATATGCTGCTGAGGTTTATATCAATGATTGGAAAGGCTGATGAGTTTTAGAAAGCACTGCACTGGTGTACTTCATGCAAAGAACCTCCGGTCCTCAAAAAAAAAAAAAAACTTTTGCGAGGGCGCTTAAGAGGTAGAAGGAAACAGGTTTATCAGATTTCTCTAAACCAGAAAAAAAAATGGGAAGGGATATGCTTTCCTCCTTAATATTCTGGTACAGATAGCTGCCTACTTGTTTTTTATCCGCCATACACAAACACCTCATAGACAAGACGAAGCACATTCGGAAGGAGAGGAACAAGATCATGAATGTCATTGGCTTACCTTTTCATCAAAATCATTATCATTATCAAAGATAGCTTTTCTTCTCATCCTTCCATCATGGAAATCAACACGTTCCCTGAAACTACTACTGGATCCTGGGTGCTTCTTTGATCCAATAGTATCTTCTTCCTCAGAACTATCATCAGAGGTGTTCTTTTCTGAATCCCTTGGATGAGTCCGCTCTAACTGTAGCGGTTCCAACTCATTCAAATCCTCAGCATCACTGTCTTCATCTGATCCAGCGCTGTTGAGTTCTAACCCAGACTGATCTCTCTCCGCAGGCTCCAAACCATAAGTTTGATCAGCTTTAGCAGGACTTGCTGAGGATGGATTATGTTTTTTTCCAAAAAGGGAAATAAAACTATTTTCTAACTTCTCATCAATTGAATATTTTGTGTTCTGAAGTGACTTAACTAAAGCCTCTCCGACATCGTTGCCGTTCCCTGATCAAGAGGATAATACTGGTCAGTGGAAAAATCACTTGCCAAAAGTTGTAACCCAAAAAATAAAACAAAAACATATAGCATGTAGAAAAAAGGTGATCTCAACATCCAATATTTTCTTTATTCCAGAATTATTAAAAAACTAGTCGCAAATCCACGCATGACATGGGTGAGATTTTTTATTATTATCTAAGCAAAAAGAAAAAAAATCATGTCTACCTTAATCCTATTCTTCTTTTATTTTTTTCACGTATCAGTAGCTAATGTCATCCACCTAATGTTGTTTGATAATTGTACATACGATTTTTCTTAATAACATGATAGGAAAGTGACAGTGACATAACTCAATTTTCTTTTCAATTGACAGCTTAGTGAAAATGCATAGAATCCAACGAACTGCTATTGATCATAAGGTTATCAGCAACCATTCCTATCCTGTCGATAACTATGCAATGGTAAAAAGGTGTGATTAGTTTTAACAACATATAGGAGGTCTCAACAACTTCTAACACCGTCTATGCAAATTGCATACTCCTCCGCATGCTAACATATGATCAGTGATGCAGCTTACTCTAGTCAAGAGTTCTTCATTGTTGATTATGTGATCTGATATGATACAAAAGAGCAGGGAAAAAGAGAGACAGACAAAGAACGTGGAGGAAATGACGACACTGACACACCACCACAAGAGTAAACTTTATAGTCAAAGTTTGGTCTTATTAAGTCGCTTGACCAATAATAAGTAGAGTTCACCCAGAAATTATGATAAATTATGATGAGTAAGTTATTGGAACAGAAGGAATCCAGAGCAAGCAAAGGAAGGCAGCGACATTCAAGGCCTATTAATTGGTAATAGCAGCAAATTTTAAAAGCTATATCATTTAGTGCTGTTCATGAACAAAAAACATACCATTTCAAACAACAAAAAAGCTACAACGAAAAAGGTGCTTCAAAAGAGAACATTCATCAAGAAAATAGGCTAAAAATTAACTTTATATTTAAAACCCAACTTACACATTTCTTAAATGATGAGTTCTGCTAAAGAAGAGTAATAATCAGCCAACCACAACTCTTTTCTCAAATGATGTACTATATGCAAAAGTATCAATCAAACTACCAAGACACAAGTAAAAACTTAAATTCCGGATACCACAAGACAGCCTGGAGCATATTGCTTATCTTACTGAACTAATAAGGGAATGTGAATTTCCCATTAGCTAAGAAAAATTGGAATTCTTCGATTAAAAAAAGGAAATTTGGGATTCTTACAAACATAGAGGAAATATTGTACCTTTGCGAGCCGCAGCGGCTGTTTCATCAACCTTAGAGAACTGGACAAAGTGATCGTTTATGTTAATATACACAGCATCCTTATCGTAGAGAAGATCGCCCAATCCAGACATGGGGGCATAAAACAGCTTTTCCTTGTCCCTTAGTCCCTTCTTTTTGGCAGCAGATGGTAGAGGGCATGGATCAGGTAATGCTGTTATACCAGCCAAACTATAATCACCGACACCAGCAATATGCACCTGGTCATATTATGAAGCGGCTTTAGAATATGGACAAGGGAGACATAAACTGTTAAATCACTAGCTGAAACAACATATTAAAATAACTAGATAAAAATAAAATGTCATTGTCTTCACATGAGCCATTATACAACTCACTGAATTTTTATCCAAAGGCTTCCATCTTTTCCGGTCTTCCCTACTTTGTTATGAAGGGCCATAGATTTTTCCCTTTCACTAGTACATCTACCAGTAGAATTCACAAACTCTTTTTGTTGACAAGTAAATCAGATATTATTCACAAGTGAAATAGCCAAGCACTAAGCTAGTGCTGGACGCTACAAAAGGTTCCCTGAACAAAATCTACAAAAAGATTGGTAGAGTCTCTCATTTTTCCTCATATATGATGTCAAGTTTACACCAAAAGCCAAAGGTCCTAAGCATATATGCTTCAAAATCAGTACTGGTGTAGTCTTGTCTTCAAGCACCTTCTATCTTTTCCATTACAATATAATCCAGACTATACAGGCTGCGATGGTTCTAAAAATTTCTAAAACTATAGCCAAAAATTTCTACATTATCCATTAGATACATAATATGCATTTGAACGTTAAGCTTGATGATTTTCTTTAAGTCTTTGAACCAGCTCTGTGGTGTTCGCACTCTTAAAGTTCATCTATTTGTAGCCCGACAGAGCCTCCTAACACTTTAGGCATATTGCTATGACATCTCTCAGAAACTATATTACTTGCAATTGACCTTAATGGGTGCACCAACCTCTGCTTCTATGCCTTTAAACAACCAGTTCGTAGTTAAATCACAATTTTATTTGTCATGAAGTAGCACTAAAGGTTAATCCCTGACAAATGAACGAAAAGTAAAAGAAACAAAGGCATTCACATCACAGACCTTTCCTCCTTTCATCATATTACATCCACGAAGATAACCGTACAAAATGACATTTCTGTCACACTTGTTGTCCATGCGCACTTTTTCAGGAGGAGTGACATCTTCAAATCGATCTACAACAATGTAAGGGTGGGACATGCGCCAGGATAAAGGAGGAAACTTCATGACAGAGATAAACCGCGCAAGATTATGCACTTCACGTTTAGAGTACCTACTCATTACCAAAAAATTGTCTCAGCAATTAAATAGAAATACTCCATTAAATCATCGCTGCATGCTACACATGTCATTTGCAAATACGGAAGCCAAGGACTTACTTCCCATGGATAAGACCAGACAAATAGAATAATTTAGCTCCGTCGTATATCTCAGTCCAAAATCTGTGCTTTAACCGTAGCTTCGTCTTCCTAAGCTTTTTAACATCCTTGAACTGGTCAAGATGTGTAAGAACGCCCATAACTTTAGGGAATCCATGATTTTGCAATATATTAAGGAATTCAAAGGTCTCCTGCAGAAGTAATTAAACCAATCACAAGGTCTACTAATAAAAAGTCACCTGAGAGAACTCATTTTTTCTCAAGGCAGTAAAGTTGGCAGCAATCCCAATCAGTAAATGTGAAAGGTACTAGAGAAAGAATATAACACCCTCCATAAACTACATTCCCTTGTTAACCAAGATGGAAGCACGCAACAAATGTCAAATTTAATAGAACCACTTAAGTTTGTGCAAGAAATCAAACTGATACCCCCTCTACTATTCTGTGAGACATTTTGATCAAACACATAATTAAATAATTAGCTTGACTTGCATATTAAAGTGATAGCGTTAGAAGATAACATTGAAAATAGTTGTTCAAAGTGATTAGGTATCATTGAGCATTGAGGATATCATGGTTTAGATTTAAATTCTTGATACTCATAAAGGATGTCTAGAGTAATAAGTATTATGCTTTCTAGAAGTATTAACAATGTTTTCATGTCATGCAAAAAGGCGTGTCGAATAAAATGAGACAAAGAGGATAAATTTGAAAGACAGAGGAATCAATTACTTACATTAGTGATAAATAGTATCAGCATATAATTCAATCTCACCTAACTCACTACGAATAACCCATCCATAGACTAGAGGAGTTGCTACATATTCAACGAGAAAACACTAGAACAATGTTATGCTTATCGAGTCTTTTTTTTTCTCTTAAGAAACAAAAGCGCACCATTTCAAAGCCATAGCTACCGTCAATGAGAAGCAATGCCAAATCCGCAAACTTTGCCACATCAATCATTCCATTGATATCATTCGGACACTCTATAAACTGCAAACGTCTCTGCTTACCTACAGTATCACAAATGAATTAACAGTAATTTTTTAATACAAAAGATCCACGTAAAACACAATAGACTATGGTTAGGCAACGCTGCATACATAGCTACTCTGCTAATTGATTAAGCTGACACCTTATTTTGGGACGTCAAAAGAAAAAAAAAACATGATTACCAATATTATCAAAGCCGGAACGCGTAGAAAAGCACCAAAACCTACTTTACGGGCTTTAAAAACAAGGCTCAACTAAAGTACACACTTGGTGGAAAAAGATGCAAAACTGATGGAAATAAGACATATTCAAGAATAAGAAACCACAGTTAGAGTAATTGAAACATTGCATATTAAGTTAAACATATGGGTGGATAGAGACCATGGTAGTTCATTCTAATCTATTTCTAGTTCAGTTTTAAGTTCGCAATTCAAATAGTAGCTCTCTAATAAGAAAAATCCAATTTCCTATTCCTAATGACTAGCACATTCATCTGTTGAGTTTCCTTAACAGTTCAAACTAAATTGATCCAGTCACCGTACGATTTAGAGTCCACCTCTAGGCAAAACTCATGAGTCTCATAACTTTAACCTAAATTTTTTTTAATCGCCTCCTAAGTGCTTCCACCGAGACGGCACATAAGTAAGGCAAAGCGTCCAGCTTGCAAAGTGCCTTGCTCCCAGGCTTAAGTTCACCTTTGACAACACCAGTCACTCACATATTGCAAATAAAACAGAAAAGCATGTCCTCAAGCACGTGACACAAAACGAAAACACAAAACAAGAAAAGCAATAAAATACAAATTGACAATTTCAATGCATATCGGAATCGGTAACAGCATCAAAACCCCAGCAGCCTTTCTCGAACGCGAAACCAAACACTCAATGTATTCCATGTCCCAACTGATTTTGGAGGTGTGTCTTGCTCATGGAAAACTAAATATAATGTCCAAACCCATTGAGAAACCAACCAACTAGAGTTATTTAGAAAGCGAAGTATGTTAAATTGAAAGAAACTCAAATCAAAGTAAAACAGTCTCCTACACAGAAACATCTTCATACAAGAAAATTAGCTTCTTTCTTTTATTTCATCTACTAACCTTCAAATGATATCCAGGTCAATGGAAATTATTAGGCAAATTTTATTATGGTCTTCCCTAAAGTACCGAGTCCATCTCTAAATCCTACCTCATTGTAATTGAAATAGGGAGCAGGAAAATGACAAGGAATGGGAAAATGGATATATTGTAAATGTTTAATGAATAATTCCCGCAACTACTGATTTAAAAAATGAATAATTTCCGCAACTTTCCTCTCCCACCCCCACACTCCAGCATGTTTGATATCAACTCTACCTCCTTTTTGAATAGAGATGCAAAATCAAAATCAGGCAGAAACATGAGAAAGACAGAAACCAAACACGATATTATCTCAGATGTGATTATAGGTGAATCCATTCTTTCTTTCTAATATTTCCAATTATTCACGTCTGGACTAAGCTAATCAAAAAATGGAACAATGTTGGAAGACAATCCATACCTGACACTATAGTAATGGGACCTCGAACTTCAGGTAAATTTTGCTTTGTATAGTGCTTCACAAGAGACTTAATTAGCAGTGACTTCCCAACCTATAATAGCATAAGTAATAAGAACATCAAATATAATACCCAATGAATGATGTCTAACCAAACCAAAGCTGTACATGACAAATATATGATGTCAACCTTGGGAGGTCCCTGCACTACAATTACATATGGAGCTGGTTCTCCAGTAGACCGATCAATTTGTGGGACATGAAGCCTCTTCTGCTCCTTCTCTGTAGCTCGTGCTTGCAATTTCTTTGCTTTCACCGTGGAATTAAATGCAAATGCCTACACATTTACAGTATAAGTCGCTAGAAATTACTACTCCCTCCATTTTATAATAATAAGTAGTGTTTTAGCTTGGGCACGTCCCTTAAAAAAACCTACAATTAAGGAGTGCTTTTACTAATTTATCTTTCATCAAATGCCTTGAAAAAATATATCTTTAATGGTTTCTTGGTCATGTGAAACTACATTTATTTAAATAATGGTAAAATTGAAAGAAAAAAAATATTGCTTCCTTGATTTTGTGAAACACAACTTATTTTGAAACAAAATAAAAAGGTACCCATCTATCTAATTCGGTTATATTAGGACGGATTATTAGATAAATCTGTAAAGGGTCAGTGTAAATAACTAGGCACATGACATATAAGAAAAAGAAAGATTAAAGAATAGTAGAACCTTAGGATTATGTTGCTTGTTGTTATCGTCGGAGACACCTTTCTTTTTCTTGGCGGTGGGACCAGATTGACGGGACCTGTGAGATTTGTGCGACTGTTCTCCATCCAAAACCATGCCAGAAAAATGAATTAGGGTTTGGGTGTTTTCTTCTGCGTTTCCAACTGGAAACCCAAAACCGCAGAGAGTGAAGAAGACTATTGGTTATGGAAAGGGTTTAACGAGGCCAAGTACGGCTATACTGCACTAGAAACTGTTGAAAACTCCCTCCATTTACAAGAAAATTAGAAATCAGGTTTGAGTCTCCTATATAACTCTTCCTTTGACTATAATTGGGCCTGCAGTGGTAGAACCTCGTGAACCGGGCATACTATTGAACAACCTTCATGAACTTTTCTTCTCTTATGAAATTTCTACTCAGCTTGAAAAGAAAAGAAGCCTCAAGCCGATAAGTCATCATCTTCGAGAATTTCGAAAGAAGAGCTGAGGGCTGATCTACGACCACCCTCTCACTCACGGCACACATGCTATATGTGTGATGCCGACAAAAAAGCTTTAACACATATCAGACGCCAAATGAAAAAAATTTAAAAATAAATTATTTTATTATATATTTTCACCCATATAAATATCAAATAACTTCATTTGTTAAAATACTTTTTTTAAATAATATTAAAAAAAAATAGAAGAACTTTTCTCAAAATAAGTTATTAAAAACACCTTTAAAGAGTAATATCTTCTATTTGATTAACGTATTTCTAGAATATTTTTCACACGAGAACCCGTTTATGTTACAAGAACCCGTTTATGTTTGAACAATTTATTTGGGAAGTGATTTGTAATATCAAATTATGAGAAAAATTACATAAAATTCTGGTTTTAAATTAATATTAGTTAAATATATAAAGACTTTAGATGATTATTACGAAACACTCAATTAGCTTTTCATTTTATTTAATTAAGATAATGAAAAAATAATATTAACAGTGTATTTAACTTAAACTTTTTAATATTTATTATTTTTGTTGGTTTTCTTAAACTATGACCTAAGTAAAAATATGAAACTATGTGCCTTGCAAACAAAGATATTTTATTGATTTAGATTTCAAATGAGTAACAAGCAGGAGTATAAAATAGAAAAGGAAACCTAACACACTCATGATAGATATATTCCTTTCAAAATTAAATAAGCCTCATTTATTTAAGTCAGATAACCAATGATATTTTTTAGATTATGTGGTGTATCCTTTAATAATATTATTAATTGAATCATATCTAACATCACGTTACAATCTAATTAAATTAAAAGGTTGTGACGAACACTATTGATCATACAAATCGATCGGAAAACTCTTAATCAATTGTTCAATAATATCAATAGCAATATACAAGGTATTCCAAATAATCCGTCTGTCGTAGAAATGTGAGACAAAACTCTAAACGATCAAACCGTCATACTATATGTATATGACAATCTATAACACAATAAGGTGATCGCATCTGAATAACAAAACAAGACTTATTAATAAATAACATCAAATAAACTCATAATCCAACAAATACAATCTGCGAGGTTTGTGGAGCTTATAAGAATCACATAGCATATGTATAAGTGAAATACAATCCAAGTAAAGTTCAAAAGAAAACAAGTGCAAAAACAATAACAACATCAACAAATCTAATGTAATTTCACAGAGTGAGATATAGGGAGGATAGAGTGTATATAGTCATTATCTTACCTTTGAGTTAGAGAGGTTGTTTCTGATGGATCAGTAACATGAGGAAAAATAGTTCAAAGCAGTTTGAAAAAAGAAATAACAGAAATAAAGAAGTCATATTAAATACTACATAGAGTAATGACAAAACATTATCGAATTATAAGAAGTAACAAATAGTAACAAAAATTGAATGACTAAAAACTACATGAGTAATGCTACAACTACTACAATGTCTCCAATAAGCTAGACAATGATCTACTACTTACTAACCTTCTACCCTAATTTGTATCATCTACAATCTCATATGTAGGATTGTATCCTTAGTAAGCTGAAACTGCATCATGTTCTGTCTAATCATATTTCTCCATGTTATGTCTAATCAACCCAATACTTTTTTGGTCCACCTCTACCTCTCATGAAACTATCAATAGTCAATCTCTCACACCTCCGTACTGAGACATTCGTGCATCTCTTATTCACATGCGGTCTCGCTTCCTGCATCTTGTCATCCACCGAAGTCACTCCCTCCTTGTCTCAAGCATCTTCATTTCTAATCATATCTCTTTTAATATATCCACACATCTATCTCAATATTCTCATTTTCACAACTTTCAACATGAAAATTCTTGACTAGCCAACACTCTACCACATACAACATGCATTACTTATCTTACACTAAATGAATTATGAGATTATTTTCAGAATTATACATTGCAGGCATTCTCACAATTAGTGGTATTATTCACTCATTACATATTACACCTTTTATTCCGTATAAAATAATATGTAGATTCATGTATAATTTATGTCCATGTCAGTTACACATCATTTGATTATTGATTGAAATTAGCATAACTTATATGGATTTTAATATCGAACATCAAACGTCGTACAAAGTTATACCAAGATTAACAAATAATGATTACGATGTAGGTTAATTAGGGTAATAATGTTATCAAAATTGACCCACCTTTTAAATATTACAAAAAATGACCCACTCTCTCATCTCATCTTTCTCCTTCGCGTCATCTCACTCGTCGGTTATGATTCACTCTGCCGGAAAATAGAGAAAGAGAAAACATTGTCGTAGTAGATGGCAAATGGAGTAACGAACACAACCGGACATTCCAACGACAATTTGAGCGAGTGTTACCGTAGTAGGTGGCGGAAGCAGAAGAAAATCAATAAGGTATCGTCTCATGGAGAAGACAGTGACAATGTCTCCGCCTCTGCCGACGATGAGCTGCCTTCTTTACAAATATTAAATACCCTAATTTCTAGGATAGCGGAATACAATTGGGTTCAGTAGTGGGACAATGACAAGCAATCAGCAAAGACGATCATGATGGCAGAAAAGGTTCAGACAGATTAAATCTTGATATTTTGTATTACAAGCAAGAGATTTAGATGTTATATTTCGAACTCCATTTATTGAGGAAAAGTGAAATGGTTAAGATGCAATGGGTTGGCATTTTTTATACCATCCACGTGAATGGGCGTAACAAAGTTCTATCCAAGAGGAAATCCACTGTTTGCATAACAAAGTGGACTGAATCTTGATTGTTGTACAGTGAAACTTTTTCTGAGAAAGGGTCTCTCTACTGAACTACTAAATTATGTACACAAATAGTAAATGTTGTAACGCGAGAGTAAAAAGTACAAATGTTCAGTCTCTATGAAGTTTTGCATGACACCATAATACACTAGGAAACAGTTTCACACCCGCTCTCGAGATAATGTGAAGGAAAAAAATATGAAAGACAAAAGCAAAATTTAATATAACGACAGTTTACCTGTTAACCGTAAAATTGTTAGCAAACGGTAGAGTAGTTTGATATACCCACCATCTGTATCATGGTTTGGGTAATAGTTTTTGTATATAATTAGCATTGTACACTTACCATAATTATAGAATTCTTGTACAAATAGAATAGGGTTTTGAGAGTAGAATAGGAATAGGATTTTTCATATTATGAAAATTGTAGATTGTATATATACTCATTCATTAATGAAAATAATCAAGAGATTATTTCTTTCATGGTATCAGAAGTCTAGGTTTCACATACCTCCTTCTCCAAAAGCTTCCGCTCTAGGCTTCCTCGATTTCTGAGCCCTTCCTCGGTTTCCGAGTCGACGTTCTACCTCCTCTCTTCCCAAATTTTCTTCCAAATCCCTCAATCACCTAATGTTTTTTCGTTATGTCTACGTCAAAGAACACGTTTCATCCTGCCCTTACTGTTTCTAACATCAAGAACAACATACATGTTATGTTGTTCTTGAGATGGAAAACGTCCAATATGCGACGTGAGTTGAGTTGTTTAAAATTCACGCAATCTCACATCAAGTCCTCCATCACATAATTCCTCCCGCTATCCCTCATCCTGCGGAGGATCCTCAGTTATGGATCACTCTTGATGCTACTGTCCTTCAATGGATTTACTCCATTATTCCACCGAACTTCTACAGACGATCATTGAACCAGACACTACGGATATAACTACTTGGAATAGATTGTGTGATATATTCTAAGATAACCAACATTCCCGAGTTGTCACTCTTGAGCAAGAATTTCGCAAGTTAACATGGATGATTTTCCAAATGTTTCAGCTTATTGTAAACGGCTCAAGGAATTGGCGGACCAACTCCGTAACGTTGGGTCGCCTGTTACCAATAATCGTCTTGTTCTCCAAATGGTTATCGACCCATTTGAGGCCTATAATGGTATTGGAACTCTACTCCGATAGAGTAATCCACTTCCCCCTTTTTATCAAGCCCGTTCGATGCTCACTTTGGAAGAGGCCGGCTTGGCAAAAAAAGCGGCTATCGGCGCCACTTCCGTGGCAATGATGACGTCCACCGGTAATTCTCATGAGGTTGTTGACAATTCAGGCCAAAACCGCAACAACGGTGGCGGCAAAAAAGGTCAAAACCATAAAAACAATGGCAAAAATTGCGGCAACAACAACGGTGGCGGCCAGAACAGTGGTAGTACCGGCGAGAACAGTAACCACAGTGGGGGTGGGCCTCGGTACAATGGCAGTGGGCCGCCTAGTCCCAATATTGGGCTCCTTGGCCTTGGAATTGGGCCAGTAGCCCTTGGCCCAACAACCCCTATTTTTCTGCCTCCCCTTTCCCTGGACAGTGGGCCGCAGGCCAGCATTTCAGGCCCAACTTTTCACAAAGAAATCCGAGTTTCCGACACGGTCGAGCCGGGGCAACACACATATGTTTTTGGGCCTCAGCCTCCACAGGCCCACCATGTTGCGGGCACACTCCGACCGACATTGAAGCCACCATGCATACATTTGGATTGAATCCTCCAGACGCGAATTGATACATGGACACCGGTGCCATTTCTCACATGACGTCCGACCAAGGTACTCTCTCGTCTTATTCCAATTTGAGCAAAAATTGTGGCATAATTGTTGGTAAGGGCAACTCAATTCCAATTCGTGGTTACAGTCATAAAACTTTGTCTATCATGTTTCTATTATTGGATTTTCTCGGGCCTGGTACAAGAGGTTTGTAGATTATGTTTCTAATATTGGATTTTCTAACAACATGTCTAATCATTCTCTATTCATATACCGACATGGTAATGATATCGCTTACATTTTTTTGTATGTGGATGATATTATATTAAATGCCTCATCTGATGATCTTCACAAGTTTATCATGTCTCTTATTGGCTCAGATTTTGCAATGAAAGATCTAGGGCCACTGAGTTACTTCTTTGGGATAACTGTAACACATCATGCAAATGGTTTATTTTTGTCTCAAAAGAAGTATGTAGAAGAGATCGTTGAACGAGCTGGCATGTCTTCGTGTAAGCCGTCTTCCACTCCAGTTGATACTAAACCAAAGTTGAGTGCTACTTCCAGCATGCCATATACAGATCCATCACATTAACGCAGCCTTGCAGGAGCCATGCAATATCTTACTTTCATGAGGCCCGACATATCTTATGATGTGCAACAGGTTTGTCTATTCATGCATAACCCGATGGAGGATCACATGCATGCTATCAAGCACATTGTGCGCTATATTCAGGGCACTCTCAATCATGGCTTGCATCTATATCCGTCTTCGACAACCACTCTTATTTCTTACACATACGCATATTGGGGGGGATGTCCGGATACCAGACGCTCTACGTTTGGTTATTGTGTGTTTCTCGGTGACAATTTGATATCTTGGTCCTCCAAACGACAAGTTACCTTGTCCAGGTCCAGTGCTGAAGTAGAATACCGAGGAGTTGCCAATGTGGTGTTTGAATCTTGTTGGCTACATACCATTCTTTTGGAGCTCCACTGTCCGGTTTTGAAGGCGACATTGATTTATTGTGATAATGTTAGTGCTATTTATCTCTCGGAGAATCCGGTTCAACATCATCGCACTAAACGTATTGAGCTGGATATTCACTTTGTTCACGAAAAGGTTGCTCGTGGACAAGTACGTGTCTTACATGCCCCGTCACGCTATCAGATCGCCGATATTTTTTACAAAAAGTCTTTCGCTGGTTCTATTTGGAGATTTTCGGGACAATCTAAGCATACACCGACCTCTCACTTCGACTGCGGGTGTGTGATAGAATATAATAGAATATTTAGTCATAATTATGTATATTTTGTATATGGTAGATGTATATTTAGTCCTTTATTACCTTAATTATAGCCTATGATTCTGCTTTTATTATGAGTATATTTACTACCCATTTGGAATGAAATAATCAAGGAAGATATTTGTTACAACATTAATGTTTGATATCTATCATTTGGAACATCAAATTCCCAAGATTTCAAATCAAATACCACCTAGCTACCATGTAGTAAAAGTGCCTCAATAACCCTTTTTCATTTTTCAAAGCTTAACAAGAAATGATCTACTTTTAAGTTTGCTCAAAGTCTCATACCATAAAGCGTCAAAGTTGCGTTAAAATAATCTCCTTAATAGTCCAATAGACACTCAATCGTATTTAGAAGAGCATAGAGAACTTTTGGAAGAACTTACCTTTTGAAAGCTTTTGTCTCTATAATGCCATCCATAAACTCTTGAACTAACATGGCTGATTTTGATCTCATTGATTGCATTATTTCTAGAGTCCCAAACTTTCAGAAACATTAATTACTCGCCGGTCAATTGAACTGACCAACTAAACGATTGGACATGGAATTGAATATATATCAAATTAAAAGTTTAAAGGAATTCAAGAGCAAAAAGTGTCATATAAAAATTGAAAGTATGGAGCTTGTTTTAGAGAATTACATCCTCGCTTTTCAACCATACACATCAATCTGCTATGATTATTCTTCCTACACTTTTCTCATAATTTATTACGCTAAAAGTACCTATCTTTCATCTTTTCACATAATAAATAATTTGCAACTTGTTTTTCAGTTCAATGACAAGGAAAGCAATATCTACTAGAAATGTAGTTTTAAAAAAGTAAATTGAATAGAATTTTCCTCAAAGGCAACTTGAAAAATAAGTCATTATGGCAAAAGTTAAAGAAAAAAAGAATTTATTTTCCTCACAAGAAGTCTTGGAAATTTTCCTCCTCCTATACCCACAATGGACTTAATTTTCCTTTTCCACATTAACTCATATGAAATAAATTCTAACAAAATGTGTATTCTTAAAATTTAATCAATGCCCACATCATACAATATAACATGAAATATAAAACACAACTATTTGGCATTATAACTAAGCATATAACATTATAACAAAAAAGATGCACAAATTACCCTCTTATCGGTCCCCTTTTCCAGCCTTGAGCAACTTCCGCCTTAAAAAATATGTGAAATGAAAAATTATGTTCGTTAGAAATTAGAATTACTATTTCCTTAAGAAAAATCAGTTCAGCTTAATCTTCAAGTAAAAATCAACTCAAATTCATCTTTTAAAATAAACATCAAATTTGTGAACAAACTATTCAACTTAATCGATCTCATAAAAAAATTGAAAAATACTATTCATTTAGAAGAAAAAAGAAGAGAAACCTAGTTCAAGAATAATGTGGTGATTCAAGTAAAATTGGTAGATTTTGAGAAAAAGTCACAAAATTGTCGACATGCATGTGGAAAATCCAACAAAAAACTACCCAAAAATTCAAGATATTTATAATTTTATTTTGAAACACATATATGGTCTTATTTTAAAAATCTTTATTCCTTTTATTTAGACTTGAAGCGAATTACTAACAAGTTATTGACTTTTGTCTCCACTTCGACATCAGCAGTTACTAACAAAAACCTTGGTTCCTCTTCCTCCCCTAAAACCCTACTACTACAGATTTCTTGATCACAGTCTTTTCCCTGCTACTATGGATGAATCCGATGTGGGTATCTCCTGCTACATTTCCAACCTCCCTGGCTTCCGTGGCATCCTCAAGCAAAGGTCTTTTCTTTGATTATGTGTGCATTTGCAAGTGTACTTCTATATGGGGTATATTAATAGTTGGAATTGGTATTGAGTAATACCCATGTAATGAAAATGCTTTGAAGAGTAAAGATAAATTGGGAATTCTGTACTCTGATTTCTATGAGCTATTTTATTTCAATTCTTGATTACAAAATGCCTTCTTTATTTCTTTCGTTTGAATAAATCTGGCTTAATGTCACCTATGAGTATGTATTTGCATTTGCATGTGTTATATCATTTTGGAATTGGTAATAGAGGTCACCCATGTAATGAAAATGCTTTGAAGAGTAAAGATAAGTTGGGAATTCTTTAATCTGATTTCTATGATCCATTTTATCCCAATTCTTGATTACAAAATGCGTCTTTTTTTGTTTGGTCTTTGAATAAATGCTCGAAATCATTCAGACGCGTGCTTTTTTTTTTTTTGTTTGGTCTTTGAATAAAATGCTGGAAATCGTTCAGAGGCGTGATTTATAATACTTGAGAATATGCCTAGCTAATGACTAGACCTGAAAGTTCATCTTTTTCGGCTAAAGAAGATTAATTTGTAGTGATTTGTTGTACCGCCCATTGAAGGAATTTCATTTCCTCATAACTCGAAAGATAGACTCCAGTGTTGTTTTGTCCTATCAAAGTGCGTAATTGGTACATATACAGAGACAAATACCATCTAAAGAATTTTTTTAAGAAGTCATAAACTTAAGGTATCTTCAATGTTAAAATCTATATGCAAGTTCTTGATTCTTTGTTTTCTGATTTTGTTTATATTTCAACCATGAATGTGCTGTAATTAAAGGTACAGAGAGTTTAATTTGAAATTGTTTGGTCACTGTTGAAGCTGGGAGTGGGAGATTTTCTTGCTTATCTTAGGAAAACAGGTTCATCTTTATGGTTGTTTTGTTTCTAGGTACTCTGACTTCATTGTAAATGAAGTGGACTTAGATGAAAATGTTGTTCATTTGACTTCATTGGAAATTCCAAAGGAGGTGGTAAGTTGACTTTAATTTCTTCTTAGTGACCTTTATGTTCATTTAAAATTGCTTTATGATATGCGCCAATGTCTTCTTCCAGTGTTCAGAGGACAAGGACTTAAATGCATCCGATCAACCTAATACAAGTTATGTGACTGAGATAGAATCTTTCAGATCTCTCGCTGGCAATTCTGATGCTGACAAGCTTAAGGCTCTTATTGATAAACATAATTCTGGGGTCGATGTCAGTGATGAACCCATCATCCTTTCACCAAGTTCAGATAAATCCCACCGAACTGTTAGTCCTTATCACATGCTCGTTCATTGTTCTTTTGGCTTCATATGGTTCCTTTTGGGAGTATCATATATCTGATATGTTAATAAATTTCAGGCAATTCATAACTTTTTCAAGGAAAGATTAAAATTCCTTGTAACAGATACTATTGATGGAGTGGAGGACCAATCAAAGTGTGTTCGTGTGAGATTGAATAAGGGAGGGAATAATGGAAGGGGTAAATACTCTAGGAAAAGGAAAGACCGAGATGATAAACGTTATGACAGTAGAGGTTCAGACAGCTGGCCAGAACATCTTGGCAAGTTCATCCGGTAAACTCTATTTGTTGCATTTGTCTCTACTTTTTCTTTTAGATCTTTTTTTGAGAAGGTATTATTTTATACAGATCCACAACATTACGTATCTTTTGCTTGTTGCTCTATAGTTTTTTGCATCACATACAAAGATAGGTTTTCTAATTATCATAGAGAAATTAATGGTCTCTATTTTCTTACATAGTCGTGGAAATGAAGGTAAATCTGATTCAATGAAAAAGACCAACATTAATTCCTTACTCCTGTTGTGCTGTAATGTAGTATATATTAAGTTCTGATATCTTTACTTAGACTAATGCCATAACAAGATCTTTAACATCTATAAACAAAAGTTCTCTTTATCTTACACATTAAATCTTATTGTTCTCACTTGATAATTTTTTAAAATTGTTCTTGAAACGTCATGGTTTTAGAAAGCGGTGTGTTGTTTTAACATCATATTGCTCTTGTATAGTATCTGAAAGGGTGTCGTTGATGCAACATCTATATTTCAGGTTTAATATTTTCAAGGAGAATAAGGATACACAGGAAGCTTTAAACGTTATAGCAAAGATGCTTGGCGTTCAGGTTGGTGACATGCAATTTCCTAGAAGAACTTACTTTGTTCAGTTTCAAAACCAAAATTCACTTGCATATGTTTGCTAGCTTTTCTAATGGACTGAGTTTAAACTAGAAATATTTAAAAGGAAAAACTTCGTCCAGTGTTTGTATTGTTGTCAGATGTGTGTTGCAACATACAAGTTAGTTCTGCATTATTGGCAGCTTGATATAGCAAAGTTGTTTTTTTTGCTGTTTTGGCAGCCTAGGTCCTTTGGATTTGCTGGTACTAAAGATAAGCGTGCTGTTACAACCCAGAGGGTACGTTTTTTTTTCATTGTTTCTTTCTTCGCCATTTACTAGCATCTTCATTTTAGGAGTATAAACTACTCCCCCCGTTTCAAATTGTTTGTCTTACTTTTCTTTTTAGTTTGTTTAAAAAAGAATGCCACTTTCAATATTTAGGAACTCCTTACACCCAAAGCCCTACATTGCATACTTAAGACCACAAGATTCAAAGGGCACCGTGGTACATTATTCACATCATTAGTCTAAGACCACAAGATTCAAAAGTCTTCTTTAGTTTCTTAAACTCAGTGTCGAGTCAAACTAAGACAAACAAATTGAAACTGAGGAAGTTGTAAATGTCATTTGGTCAACTCGCAGTCACCCATTATATAAAAAGAACTTCCATGTGCTTGGTCGTTGGTCATGTCTGCATGTAATGAGGCGTGTTGAAGACATATTTAAATAAATAAAAATGTACTCTCTTTGACCGGTTAAGCTTTTATATGGGATGGTACACACATATTTTGCCGATGTATCAACACATGCGAAGGTCCTGAGTTCAAGTCTCACCGCTACCAATTCTCAATTTTCTCTCTCACATGCTTGGCCTATGGAAAAAAATCAAATCCGAACATGAGGTGTGTTGGGCCATAATTAGTTAAATTGAAGTATTCTTGCTCTATCAATTTAAACTTTTAGATTGAGATGATACTCACCCTCTTCAACATGGTTTCGGAGCAAGCAAACGTCTTGGGTTCAAGTTGCACTGCTACACATTTATCAATTTTTTCACGTGCTTGGCTCGTGAAAAAATAATTTGGCCTGCACCCGAGGAGACGTATTGAAGACACTATTAAGTATAGGTGGTCAGTGGGACGGGTTCGGGGCGGGGCGTGTCCAGGCGGGACGGGACCCGACGTGACTGGGAAATGGTCGGGACCGGTCCTCCGACGGGACCGGCAGGCCGGGACTGGAGGGACATGCCGATGTCCCGTCCGTCCCGTCCCTCATCCCGCCGGAAAAGGGGACCGGTGTTGGCGGGGCGGGGTTGGGTCGGGTCCGGGATTTTTTGACACTTAATTTAAAAAAAGATGTGAATATGAACACTTAAATAATTGAACAAGATAGTGTAATAAAAACATCCCAAGACTATTTTTGTGCCTCTTATATTATTTAATAGAAATATGATATTTTTGTAATACAATTTCAAAATTGCAACTTTGTTTCGTAGTTCAAAAGTTGCAAATCACATAGTAAAATTGCCATTAAAAAAATTACATATGCAAAAACACCTTTTCTAATTTTTTCACAATGTCTTGTGGTTCTTCAGTTGGAATTAGAATTTGTTGGTCAAATTGGTCGACGTCGCTTTCAGTTCCCTCGGACAAGATTTCGTTGTAGTTTAAATCGTCTTCTTCGTTGATCTCTGATTGACCGCTCGTATCCAATATCTGAATAAAATCGCAATCTCCAAGCTGTCTCCCGCTAATAAGTGTCTGTGCTCTCCTATTTGAAATCTTCCGGCAGAGAAAGCGCTTTCAGATGCTGTTGATGACGCTTGAATGTTCAACACATCTCGGGCCATCTTTGCTAGTATCGAAAATGTCTTCTTATTTTCCCTCCAGTATTTAAGCAAGTCTTCACGTCCTTCATTGAGAACTGCTTGGTACGGTACAACACCCTGCAAAACAAAAACATCAAACTCGCTAACTTGATTAGCAGTGGAACCACTAAACATTCTATTTCTAATGCTTTCAATGCGGTCTTTTATAAGGTTGTATTGAAGAAGAAGATGATGGTATATAAGCCGGTTGGTTGCTAGCACTTTCTTATTGGTAATGCATATATTTTTTTTGCATTCATCGTGTATGCTAGACAAAACTTCTTCTTTAGTTGGTTCCTTAGGTGGTTGTTCATTTGGGTTTTTTCGGAGTTGGAGGTGGAAGTACTGCTATACAATCATAAATAGTTTCAATAAGTGCTTTACAACCGTCTATTTTAATAGTCGGATTTAATACATCACCAATAATATAAATAGTGAGAATAGGATTTTTTTTTAATTTGATAAACATTTTTTTAATAGGTGTCTTATAAAATATTTTTTTCATATATTCACTAAGTAACAAATATATTAGAGCTATATAAAATAACATAGTTGAAATAGTAGGATAATATATACCAGAAAATTCTTTAGTTGCTTGAAAAAATTTATCTAAAAATCCAATATGTTCTGAATTTTTTTCCAATCATTATCTACAAGCATATCAATTGGATTTCGATTATGGGCGTTAAAAAATGAAGTTATAGGTCTTCTATAATCGTAAGCAACAAGTAGTTGTTCATATAGAGAATTTCATCTAGTCGCTACTTCTTCAGGAATTTTTCTAAAAGTTAATCCACAATCGTGACAAGTTTTTTATATTCTTTTTTTCTTTGTGTTCTATTACTTCTAAAAATAAAGTTTATAGCAAGTTGTACTTTATTAAGAATGTCTTCAAAAAGTGATAGACCATCCTTTACAACTAAGTTATAAATATGACACACACATTTTATATGAAAATGATTAGGAAAATATGAAGTTAATAGATCTTTTAAAAGTCTCACAACATAAGAAGCATTATCTAACGTAACAATAATTATTTTGTCAATTATACCATAATAATCGAAAACTTCCAGTGTGCATATTATCAATATATCTATATGCTAAAATACATTTTTGCCTAGACTAATTATGATCTATCCAATGACATGTTACAGTTAAATAATCATTGCCGTTAGTACTACAACCTATATCAGAAGTGATAGATACTTTGCCAGAAAAATGATATAATACATAACGTAAATATTGTTGATATTCATGTGTAAATTTAAAAAACGTCTATCCTAACAGTTGATCTAGGAAAATCGTTAAAAGCAGGATTATACATTTCTCTAATGTAATGAATAAAATCAGGAGAGTAAGGAAATACAAAAGGCAAACCCTCCACCACAACCAATTTTGCTATTGCTTCCCTATCTCTGTATTTATCGTATTTAGGACCTACAATTCCCCGTCGTCGGGTTAATTTGACCATGTACTTGGTCTGGGACACTATGTTAACCTTGTCCCGACTGAGAGCGCATTGACGCACCCGAATTTGTAGCCTCGTATTCATCCCACCTAGCTTTGTGAAAGCCTTGTACATGTCTCAATAAATCTCTTGTTCCACCTTGACCTTTTTCGATTTTAAATTTATAAACATTTTTACAAATTTTACATCTAACTACTTGATTCTCTTGGTCTCTATCAAAAAAATCAAATGCAACTGATTTTAATTTTCGTTGTGTGGGGCCTCGACTCATACTAGGGGAATAGGAGTCGTTTCAGTTTCAGTTTGAGGCTGAGACTCAGTCTGAGGTTGAGGTTGTTCAGGTGCACTAGTGGATGTGTTATCTAGATTATCGTCTAAATTAAAGTCTGGTTTAGTTGAAGGATATATCTCATCATCTAATGATATATCATTAAAAAAAATCAGTTTCATCTATATGAGTGTAATCAATCAAATCATCCTGACTAGGAATAAGATGACTAGAAGAAGTACTCATGCCCTTGTTACCCCTACTAGATGAAGCACCCTTACCCTTAATCATACGTCTAAATTCTTTCATTTTAATTATGCAAATAAATAATTAAAGATAATGAAATTAAGTGCGATAATTAAAATAAAGTAACAATAATAATTTAAAGAAGGAACGAATGTACCAAACGCCGACGTAACGTCGACGTGTAATCGATGTTGAAAATTGAAACTTTGTTCGATGGATGATCCTCAAGCTAGTTGCCAACTTCAGTCCTAATTTTTGAACTTTTATACAATTATACAAATGAGCAAATAAAATAAAATATTTAGTAGGCAATGTAGAATTGTAGAGAGATAGATTGAGAGATTGTATGAAGATTTGTGAAATAAAATGAAGAGAAAATGAGGTATTTATAAAAGGGAAATTGGTTTTAAGTGTAAATATACTAACTTAGGGGTTAAAAATAAATATTAAGGGGGTAGGGAGGTTTATGGGGTGGGGGCCAAAAAAGGCCATTTGAACCGTTGCACAACGGCCAAAATCTAAATTTGATCGTTGTTGCAACGGTTGGTTTTGCAAAGGGGGATCAGGGGATCGTGACGGGGTCGTGGCGGGGCCGGATCGAAGCGGGTCGGGCCGACCCGGCCCACTGGCCACCCTTACTATTAAGTAAATAATAATGCACTTATTAACAGTTCAAGCTTCAAGACGAGATGGTCAATTAAATAGGGTATCATAGGCATACTCATCACTATTATTTGCTTATACAACGTTGCCCCCCATGTTATATTGTTCACATTCTAGATGTATAGCCCTGGGCGTGCGAGGAGTGTCAAAGTATCCCACATTGGTTGAAAGATGGGTTATTTGTCTCCTAATATGGTCTTGAGTGATCTTCATCTCATAATCTTCCTTTTAGGGTTTAGTTAAGTCCAATGTCCATTTCCCTAACATGGTACTAAAGCAGACATATGACTTGCGTTCAAGTCTCACCGTCGTCCATCATCAAAAGAATTTCTACGTGCTTGGCTCATGAAATAAAATTAAGCCCGCACGTGAGGGGGCGTGTTGTAGACGTATTAATTAAACAAATCTTTGCTCTCTTTAACCGCTTAAGCTTTTCAATTATTATTTCCATCTGATTAAACATTATTAAAATGCTCTATGTAAGATAATATATAAATTATGTAAATATGAACAAAAAATATATATTTTGTTTATTATTAAATATTGTAAAAATAATAATATAATTTTATAATTTTATAATTTATATCTACAAATATACTTTTAATTGTTTTTAAGATGAGACATTTTAGTAAGAATTTTTGAAAAGTAGGGGATCTCTTTGATAGTTTCATGTCATACATAATTACTGTTATTAGATATTGTTGGTGCGGTTTGATTCAAAATTTGGTGGTGCTTGGACATTAACTATCTGTATATGCACCTCCTCATTGCCCCGTCCTTTCCATTTCACACAACGGCAACTCTTTTCTTTTTTTATTTTGGCATGCAAATTTAGTATTATCTCTTTCTGTCACTAAGATCTCACAGTTCTCACTATATAGGTAACTGTTTTCAAGCAACAAGCAAGTAAATTAGCAGCTCTCAACCGAAGATTGATTGGAATCAAAGTTGGTGACTTTTGGTGAGATCAACGCCTCGATGTTCTATGGTCTTATGACAATCTCTCTGTCTCTCTCTCTCTCTTTGATGTAATATGTTTCTGACACATTGTTGTTACAGCCATGTTAAAGAAGGGCTTCTGCTTGGACAGCTTTATGGAAACCGATTTACTATAACACTTCGGTATAGTTATGCTTGAATATTTTTTTTGACAGTTATGTTTGAATATTTCATTTGTCCATTTCTGTGAGGCTCCAGATGATACATGAATGCCATTTTCCTCTCTTTGCTCTTGTTCCTTATTCTTTTGAAGTATGACTGTAAAGTTTGCTGATTGTATGACATGTTATGTGATGGGATGGAACTGAAATCTTTTCAGGGGAGTGTCAGCAGAGTCTGAGGATATAATTAAAGCATCAGCAGTTGCCCTAGGAAAGCATGGATTTATAAACTATTTTGGTTTACAGGTACTTCGTAGTTGCAAATCTTTTTATCTTGGTTTGGTGGATAAGTTGCTCCTCTTATCCAGTCTAGGCCTTTCATTTGCTGTTCTTCGTAAGAATCTCTTTCTGGAAGAGCTTTTACAGAAACTCTTGAAATCCCTCCAACCTTATTTTGCTTTAGGAGAAACTCACTAGTGATCTTTCTTTCTTCATTTTCAATGTCTCGTTCATATACGCATATCCTCTGATAGTACAGTTAATTCATTAGTATGTCAATATGTGGGGTAAATGTGAGCTACAATTTTGGAATTACTGCTATGCTTGAGCTTATCATTAATCGTGCATTGCATGACATTTTAATCACCAACAAGAAGCTCGTACTCAACATAGTCAAGGCAGATCAGCATTCACATTTAATAACATTTTCTGGTTAATGTTGGTTGATTCCTTGATACTCTTTCAATTTTTTTTCTTGGCTTTTCATTTTTCTCTTTGGAATTTGAAAAAGGCTTTTAATGAAGTTCTTAATTGGATAAAACATGAAACTCCTTTATTACTAAGCCTGAGTTTGAATTTTGATTGGCAAGTGAAACTGTGAAAGTCACAAATGTGCCATGATTTTGATGACCATGTTCATCTTGTTGTCTATGCAAATGGTGTAGCGGTTTGGCAGCAGTTCTGTGCCAACCCATCTAATTGGAGCAGCATTATTGCGTGGAGAGTGGAAAGCTGCCGTCAGCTTGATTCTTGATCCAAGAGAAGGGGATATCCTTTGCTATTTCACTTTATCCATAAATTCTTGCTTCTTTTTTCACTTTCTTTCAACCCTTAAACATTGAAGTTCTCTTCCCCAACAATTTTGTTTTACAAATAATATGCAGTATTATGTGTATCTGTAGGAAAGAATTGTTCTCCTCAGCTTAACCTTGAATACAGAAGAATGCCATCAGTACAGTAAGGGAGTATTACAAGGAAAGTGGTGACATTGATGGGACTCTCAGGCAGTTACCTCGTTATCTGGTTGCTGAAAAGGCTATTGTAAGTTCCAGTGAACAACACTAAATTTATCCACACTTGAGTCCTTTAGTAACCATTTGTAATTTTTTTTTAAAAAAATTGAAGTCACCCTCTATTGTTTACCTAGACTAGAAGTCCGATTTCTAAGTGAATGTTTTGCTCGTGATGAGTGTCACCATTTAATGATTTGCAATAATATAAGTTTGCCTTTTTATTTATTTATAATTTTTTGTTTTTTGCTTTTTTGACATATTCTACATTGCATTATCTTTGCTGTCCTCGACTTCCCAAAGTAATTGAGTTTCTCTTGGGTAGAGCAGCTCATATTTTTGTTCCAAAATTTGTATAACTAAGGAGATTGTGTTATTATGTTCTACAATTGACATTTCCTGTCAACATTATAAAAGTTGCAGTGCCTGAAAAAATTTCCTGGAAACTATCTACAAGCTCTGAAGGCCATACCCAGGACTCTCCGAATGATGTAAGTGGCATTCATAGCAGGATTCAGTATTTCTTCTTGTACTTTACATATTTATTTATTTTTGATCAGTGAAGGGTAACTTTGTGTTAGTAATAATAAAACCAGCAAAAAGATGATGCTGGAGAAGAGTACTTTACATATTTATCTGAAATTTAGTGATTGAAAAGTGAAACAAGAAAGTGCAAATATATGCAAGCTCTTCTAGTCACTTTCCTTGACTTGAGTCTTTGAGTTAATGAACAAGTTTTATCTATCTGAGATTTGCATTTTAGATAATCCTTTTCCTGAGCTGTTTGATCAAGGTGTCTTCGTAGCACGCTAAGTTATCAGTTCTGGCAATAGTATAGCCAGTGCCTGCTCCTTGGTCAAAGCTTCTTTCTTACTGCTAAAGCTGTTATTATTTCTTGAATTTGTCCATACTAGGTAGCAGCTTGCTACTTGGGTGTCACCCTAGGCAACTTCATCGAGAAAAGATTACTCCTCCCTAAGCTTTGAACAGCCCTCATACCCTCTCCCCACCAAGAAAGAAAAAAAAACACGTGAGCAGGAAAAAGACGTGAATAGTCTAAGGTAGTTGTTTTTCTTTTGTGTTTCCATTTTTGAAATCTCTCTTTCTTCTAATTCAGAAAAGTACATCCAAGTAGAAACATAAACGAAGATAATCACAACTTATAATCACTTTTTTCTCTTTCATTCCCTTCCTCGAACAAATTCAGTATATATGCGGGGCTTGTTTATCAGTGCCCTTGATTTGATAGATCCTTCTAGTTATACCTACACAAGGATGTTGTCCAAAAAAATATGCTTGATGAACATGTCAGGAAGAAACCCTTCTTAAATTACTTGCATGTAAATTCTTGAAAAGTTCGTCTCAGTGCCCGACTTCTCTAGTACTGTACGATCTAAAAGTCCGTTACACTTTTCTGTTTATGTATCAAAACTCTGACCGTACATACAGTTCAAAGAATAACTCATTGGGCCATAAGGTAAATACTGTGAAACCATTGGCCCGATTCTAAACCAGAACTGCGGAGTTAAAGAAGGTGATGTATTCTAGTATTGAAAAGCTACCTAGATTCATAGAATTCTACAGCTTCTAACCTGCTTCCAAGAGTGTAAAGCCATAAACATCAATTGATCATGAGATTTAAGGGGCTGAAAGGGTTGGGAGTACAGAAAAGGGTCATGCATAACTTTTCAGGTTTGAGCTTTTATAATGATACATATCTTCTCCTTTTTAGGTATGCACATAGCTATCAAAGTTATCTTTGGAACCATGCGGCGAGCATGAGGGTGCAAAAGCATGGTTTGCGTTATTCAACTTCTATTAACTATTTTTCTTACGTATATATGTTGATCGGAATGTACTTATGGGTACTTGAGTGTACCGCTGATTCTCTTTCATTTTCACTGCCCCATATAATAGGGTTTGATCAAGTTGTGTTGGGAGATTTGGTGTATTCAAAAGAACAGCACAAAGAGAAAGAAACTTTTGTTGCCGAATGTGAAGACGTGAATGACAATAACATGCATGATTATAGCAATATGGATGAGACCTCAGAAGCTGATCTTCCTGAAGAAAAAAATATACCAGTCAAGGTTGGTATCTGGATTGTCTAAGCACAAAGAGCTGTTCCTTAAATTTCTAAGCGAAGAGTTTATATGAAAAACATTGCATGGCAGATGGGTTCTTATGTATTCCCTCTATCTCTACGCGCTCTCATTTCATTTTCAGAGGACATAGTAACAAGAACCCACAATAGGATTAAACCAAGAGGGCCTTTTATCTCGCTAGCTCACTCTCCGGGTCTCCAGCTTGATAAAACTCAAAACAAGCACAGATTTTGTACGGAAGTTCCTCCCTGACAGCATGTTGTATAGACTATGTCCAATGAAATAATCACAGGGATACACAGCCTATGTCACTCGGATTTTCCATTTAATTGGTAAAGTTACCATTAGGGTTAACAATTACAGGGTGCTCTAAAGCAGGTGGTATATGATAACGTGAACTTACTCGCATGGATGGTTAGTGGCTTACTACATTTTGGCTTTAAGAGACCCTGCTGCTAAATCCCCATGCAACAACCACGCCTCAGTCCCAAACAAGTAGTAGTCTATATGAATCCTCGCTGACCATGTCTCGCCATTTAAATTCGTCTCAGGCCAAAGTTATACAAAATAAAAATAAAAATAAATCAAAAAGTACTAGAAGTTCTCTATATTTTCGACCTGCATGATGGTTGCTTAATTCCTATGTAACTGAAAAAAAAGGAGGATGTAAAATGCAACTTAGTAGCCTGGATGACCGCTATTGATCCAGTTGTATGATGAAATGGATGGTGTTAGCTTGCTATATATTCTGCAGGATTGTCAATTATCAGTTACTCCCTCTGTCCCAATTTATGTGACACTTTTCATTTTTCAAGAGTCAAATAAGAAAATCTTTGACCTCTTATTATATGCCCTTTAAATATTTTAAATTGTTAATTATTGTGACTTATAGTACTTTTTATGTAGTTTCTAAATATGTAAATTATTTTTCAAAAAATTTAAAGATTGTGTGTCCAAATTCATGGTCAGGGGTGGCCAACGGGACGAGGCGGGGTGGGTCGGGGCGGGCTTGGCGGGATCGGAGCGGGGCGGGATCGGTACACGGTGTGACTGGCGGGATTCGCCGATGTCCCGTCCCTGGTTCCGGTCTCGTCGGAAAAGGGTACCGGTCCTAGCGGGCCGGGATCAGGTCGGGGGCGGGATTTTCCATTTTTTTTTTGCACTTAATTTAAAAAAATAACATATATATAAACAACTCAATAATTGAACAAGATAGTGTAATAAAAACATTCCAAGACTGTTTTTGTGCCTCTTATATTATTTACTAGAAATATGATTTTTTTGTAATACAAATACAATTGTCAAAATTGCAACTTTGTGTTGTTCAAAAGTTGCAAATGACATAGTAAAATTGCAATTAAAGAAATTACATTTTGAAAAAAACCTGTTCTAGTTTCTTTATAATTTCCAATGGTTCTTCGGTTGAAATTGGTATTTGTTGGTCAAATTGCTCCACGTCGCTTCCACCACCTTCGGATAAGATGTTGTACTTTTCGTCTTCTTCTTCGTTAATCTCCGGTTGACAACACCTTCTCGCTCCGCTCGTATCCAATCTCTGAATAATACTGCAATCTCCATGCTGTCTCCGGCTAATGAGTGTCTGTGCTCTCCTATTTGATATTTGCCGGCAGAAAAAGAGACGCTTGAATGTTCAAAACATCTCGGGCCATCATTGAAAGTGTCGAAAAGGTCTTCTCATTCCCTCTCCAGTATTTTAGCAAGTCTTCATGTCCTTCTTCATTGACAACTGCTTGGTACGGTATACTACCCTGCAAAACAAAAACATCAAACTCGCTAATTTGGTTAGTAGTGTTACCACCGCACATTTTATTTCTGAGGCTTTCAATACTAGCCGCAGAAACAACATGTCTTTTATAAGGTTGTATTGAAGAAGAAGGTATGGAAGCCGGTTGGTTGCTAGCACTTTCTTGTTGGTAATACTTATATACTTTTTTGCATTCGTCTTCTATGCTAGACAACACTTCTTCTTTAGTTAGTTCAATAGGTGGTGGGTCATTTGGATTTTTGGGAGTTGGAGGTGGTAGTACTGCTATACAATCATAGATAGTTTCAATAAGTGATTTACATCCGTCTATTTTAATAGTCGGATTTAATACGACACCAATAATATAAAAAGTGGGAATAAGAATAAAATATTTTTTTATTTTGATAAACATTTTTTTAATAACTGCCTTATAATCTGGTTTATCCATATATTTATTAAGTAATAAAAATATTAGAGCCATATAAAACAACATAGCTGAAATAGTAGGATAATATATACCGGAAAATTCTTTTGTTGTTTGATTTTTTTTTCTAGAAATACAATAAGTTCGGAATTTTTTTCCAATCGCTATCTACAATCATATCAGTTGGATTTGATCATGGACTTTAAAAAATAAAGTTATAGGTCTTCTATAGTCATAAGCAACAAATAGTTGCTCGTACAAAGAATTCCACCTAGTGGGTACTCTTCGAGAATTTTTCTATAAGGTAGTTGACAATCGTGACAAGTTTTTTTATAATCTTTTTTTCGTTGTATTCTATTATTTTTAAAAATAAAGTTTATAGCATATTGTATTTTACTAAGAATGTCTTCAAAAAGTGATAGATCATCCTTTACAACTAAGTTATATATATGACACACACATTTTATATGAAAATGATTTGAAAAGATGGAGTTAAACTATTTTTTAAAATTGTAATAGCATAATTATTAGAAGAAGCGTTATCTAATGTAAGTGTCATAATTTTATCAGTTATTCCGTAATAATCGCACACTTGATAAATATTTTTTGCAATAAAAATACAAGTGTGCCTATCATCTGTATATCTATACGCTAAGATACGTTTTTGCATAAACCATTTATAATCTATCCAATGATAGGTTACAGTTAAATAATCATGGCCGTTAGTACTACGTCCTATATCAGAAGTGATAACCACTTTGCCATTAAAATGATATAATGAATAACATAAATATTGTTGATATTCATGTGCAAATTTAAATACATCTCTCTTAACAATTTATCTAGGAAAACCGGTAAAAGCAGGATTATACATTTCTCTAATGTAATGAATAAAATCAGGAGATGAAGGAAATGAAAAAGGCAAACCCTCCACAACAACTTATTTTGCTATTGCTACCCTATCTCTATGTTTATTGTAATTATATTGAATTCCTTGTTTAATTTGACCTGTACTTGGTCCGGGACAATATGTGAACCTTGTTCCGATGGAGAGGGCGTTTGCGCACAAGGTTTTTCAGCCTTGTATTGGGCAAACCTAGCTGGGTGATCCCTTTCTATGTGTCTCATTAAACCCCCCGTCCCATCCTGACCTTTTCCAGTTTTAAATTTAAAAACATCTTTACAAATTTTACCTCTAGCTACTTGATTGTCTACGTCCCTATCAAAAAATTTCAATGCATCTAATTTTAATGATCGTTTTGCTGGACTTCGTCTCATACTAGGGGGAATATGAGGCATTCCAGTTGGAGGTGCACTAGTGGGTGTGTTGTCATCTACATTAGTGGGTGTGTCATCTAGATCATCGTTCTTCTCGAGTTCCAGAAAATAGCTCCTCGTCTAAATCTAATGATATTGCAGGAAAATGTTCAGTGTCAACAAAATCATCTTGTGTAGGAATAGGATCCTGTCTAGGAATAGGATGACTAGAAGAAGTACCCCGACCTTTGTTACCCGTACTAGAAGAAGCCTTACCCTTAAACATACATGTAATTCCTTTCATTTTAATTATGCTAATAAATAGTTAAAGATAATGAAATTAAGTGCGCTAAATAAGATAAAGAAACAATAATACTTTAATGAAGGAACGAATGTACCAAACGCCGACGTAACATCGACGTATAATCGAGAGGTTGAAAATTGAAACTTTGCTCGATGGAAGATCCTCAAGCTAGTTGCCAACTTCACTCCCAAATGAATAAATAAAATTGAATATTTAGTAGACAATGTAGACTTGTAGTGAGGTAGATTAGAGAGATTGTAGGAAGATTTGTGAGAAAGATGAAGAGAAAATGAGTTATTTATAGTTGGAAAATTGGGTTAAAGTGTAAATATAATAATTTAGGGGTTAAAAATAAATATTAAGGGGATAGGGGGGAGGGGGGAGGGGGAGGCCAAAAATGGCCGTTGCACAACGGTCAAAATATAAAATGACCGTTGGTGCAACGGTTAGTTTGTGCAAAGGGGCGTGATCGGGTGGGACCGGGGCGGGCCGGGTCCGAGCGGGACGAGACCATGTCCCGTCCCGGTACCGTAATTTTTTTTTTTACATATCGGGATCGGGGCGGGACCGGGACGACCCGGCCCACTGGCCACCTTTAGTCAAAACTCAAAATAAAGAAGTTTTGACTCCAAATCCGAACTGTATCACATAAATTGGGACAGAGGGAGTACTTATGATATGGGGAATAGTTTCTTTTCTGATGTTCCGCACTTCGTCTTTTTCAGTTAAATGTTAAAAAGTACACCTAGTGGCTTCAGACTCATGCCAAGTTAAATTGATTAAATAATTTTGCTCTTGTGGTACCCCTTCTGTATTGAGTTTCCTCGTGTTGCCTGGTATTGAGGCGTAGTTGTTTGGTACCTTTGCTTTTTTCTTTGAGCAGTTCTCATCTGTCTAATTAAGTCAAGCGATAATTGCCATTTGACAGGCTATAAATGAAGAAGACCTTAAATCTGGTACATATACCATCGATGATGTACTTCTACCTTTGCCTGGGTAAGATAATATAATATAATGTTTTCAATATTCTTTGAGTTATTGTTTGCTTTTGTTTGTGAGACATATTATAATGGCAGGTCTAGAGTTATTTATCCATCAAATGACATTGGTGAAGTTTACCGTGACTTGGCACAGAAGGTATTTTTTCTTGATCTAAAGTGCTGAGCTCGTTGATACATGTACCCGATTATACTTCGCCAATCGCTACTTTTCCTTCTGTGTTTTGGTGGTACATTGTTGAAAGAAAAGTGCAGTGAGGGATGGGAGTTGTTTGTTCCATTATAAAGAAAGAAACTATCATGGCATTCTATTGCTGAGGAGGATAGACCTGTAGCTATGAACAAGGACTTGACTCAATTTAACAGGCTCTTGCTTCTTTGAACATCCTTTTTCCTTTTCTTTGTGGATTGTTCCTGTGTCTGACAGTCAATCTGCCTGTTAGATTTGTCTGAGAAATCTTGGCCAAGCTGCACAATTTTTTCCTTTCATCTCTTTCCCTGAGTGAAATTAGTTATCTGCAATACTTTCTTTCTAGTTTCTAGACAACATCTTAAGTGCTTTAACAGAAAAAGCAAGCAAAGATGAAAAAAATTGTTTCACTGTCCTCATATGGTTCTGTTTACCTAAAATGACAATCATAACTTGCTTCATATTAGGATTATTAACATTCTGCTACAATGATAACCAACTAACCATAATCTAGTTCACATGATGATGTTTTGCAATTCAAGAAGTGCATTTAGCTTCTTGTTTAAATTTTGAAGTACATGGGAAAGTAGAATGGTTTAAGGAGATTTGCCTGTGAAGTTATCTATACCTTTGTCCAGTCCTCTTGTGATAACTGTCATTGCTGTTCGTAAATTTGGTCATAACTGCTCTCTTTTATTTTGTTCCCTTCTAACTCACAATCACTACTGGTCAGGATGGTATTAGCTTGACAGAGACTGCACATAAGATCAAGTAAGTAAAACATTTTTCTTTAAATTTGAATAATTGATCCACTTTTTCATTGCTTGATGCTTTTTTTTTCAAATTTAATATTTTAGAATGTACATCACATCGGTATTATACGGTACAATAGACCATAAACATTATTTAGCTTGCTAACTAGCTACACAATGAGATATGTCAAACAAAGTCATCTCTTTTGAGTGGTTACCTTACTCAGATAAAAAAAACAAAGTCATCTCTTTTGTCCCTTTTCAATCTTTTGTACAATCCTGTTGTGAATGTCCCCATATCTGTTATGCTTAACTCCTGAATAAAGTCTACATGTAGAACATTGATTATCTCAAAATGTATGCCATCTTTTCAATATTGATTGCCACTATGATTTTCGCAACCCAGGTAATTATTTCCATCAATTCTCCTCTCTCCCATGCTTCACGTGCTGGTATTTATAGAACATTTTAGATTTTTTAAGACTCGGCTGTTACAGTTTCACCATTATAACTCCTCGTAGCTCTCCTCCTGAAGTATGAAGTTATGGAAGAAAAAAGAATTATTTCTCTACTCTATAGTCTTTACAGTGCTGCTATAGATGACGAACTTAAAGCCTCTCTTATGCCTACCCCTCTTGGGGCTTGTCCTCCTCTTTGTTGCAGGGAATTCTCCATAACCAATATGACCGGAGCTTACAGACGCGTGTTTCAAAAGCCGAAGGATTTCGAATGGTAGGTCAGACATGGTTGCACATAGCTAGTTTAAGTTTACTCCGTTGTCACGTTGTTCCATCCTTTCCAGGTTTGCTTGAATTCTGTTCAGTAGCCCAAGGACTTGGAATATATCTTGTGTGATTTGCTGGCTGTACAAGTGTTGGGGTTTGTTTGGACCTGGATCTGAAAAGACTTCTCAAGATGCATGTTCTTCAAACTTGGAGTTTTTAGTTCCTTCACGTGTGGATCCTTGGAGACCACCTTTCGTTTTCCACCACAAGATAATAATAATTTTGTTAACTACTCATTATTATAAACTAATTTTATTCATTATAATCATCAATATGAATGCACTTGAACATTATAAGTACTTTTGCTATTATTATTATAATGAATGCACTTCAGTTTTTAAAACTAATTGAAATCTCAATAAACTGTAATTCTGTATCAGAATTTTAATTGTGATTTGATGACTGATCTGTATATGCCAGTTTAGGAAAATACAACATACCCAGTATAATCTCACAAGTAGGGTCTGGGGAGGGTAGAGTGTACGCAAACCTTACCCTTACCTTGGGATGTAGATAGGCTGTTTTCTATAGACCCCGGCTCAGGATAAAGCAAAAACAAAGCATGTCAAAAAGGGCAGTTATGAAAATGTTATTTGGATATACTCTTTAGAATTCTGATGCTCGCCCCACTCTTGATACACAAACCGTCTATATGATATTGTAACTTATTGTTGTATGGGACAAGAACGTTCCATCTTCGTCTTTTTGAAGGCGTTTATTGTTTTTGTAGGGAATTGCTTAGTTACACTGATGGAACTATACCTCTAGCTGAGACAGATTTTGATGTCATTGCCAATTCAGTAAAGAAAAGCAAGGTCAGGGAGGAGGACTCGGCCAATGGAAGCGAGGAACTTCCTGCTGACTCTTCAGCTATCTCTGTAGGTGGTGACATGCTTCCAGGAAAAGGCTGTGAGGAAAAGAGTAATAGTGAAGCAGGGATGCAATCAGAGAAATCTCAGAGTGGTGGTAATGCTGAGGAGAGGCAGATGGCTCTCAAGCTGAGCTTTACGCTACCGGCTTCTTGCTATGCAACTATGGCTGTGAGGGAGCTGCTGAAAACATCCACTTCTGTATGTTAATTGACCATACGTACCATTTTAGTGTGGATTTTCACTCATCGGATGAAATCAATAAGAGAAACTTATATTTCTCCCACCAAAAAGTTATCTTGATAAACGTTTTAATTTATGCTGACATAGGAAGTTAACTTACCCGGGGGGGGGGGGGGTAACGACAAGAAATAAGTGAATTAGTCCTTTGGTCAGTGAGTTTAACAACTGCTGGCTGACTTTGTCCTTTATCTCTGATCTAGCTCGAAATGTGTTGTTTCTTCATACTGCACATTTGATAGGTAATGATATGAGGTCTATTGATGCAGTGCATGGATGAAAACTAATATTTCTTACCTTCTATGTGCAGGTTGCATTTCACAAGTCACTAAATGATTAAGCAAACACTCAGCTACAAAGAAATCTTGGCTTTTGAAGTGGTTAACTCTGCTAAGTACCATTGCACTAGATGGTAAGGGTTTCTTTTCCTCTTGGCTTTTGCTTTTGACTTGCAAATTGTACTCTGAGAAGAAAGATCCAAACAAAATGGTACCAGCAGGCGCCTTGGCATACCCTCTGTTTATTCCCTGCCCATGAGAAACTTGCATGAGGCTGGCTTCTTGTTTTTTTTCCTTTGTGATAAATTTGAAATCAAATGTACATCTGCAGGTTTTGGGGGAACATTGTTTTTCCAGTGATCAATGTGATGTTGCGAAGTCTATCAGCTGCATCGTCTTCTGAAGGAAATTAGCTTTTGTTTTCAGTCTCCGCCCGCCCTCACACAGGGGATGTGCTATAGTGCTTCAAGTTTCTTTGATTGTAATTGCTATTCACCTTTGCAACAAATTTGCTGATGTTATAGGGTTAGCAAATCTGAAGTAGAGTGTAAGAGCCAATTTAAATAGGATGAGCACCACCATTTGAAGCTCCCATTGGAAGAGACACTTTTGATGTAGTGTGGTTTACAAGTGAAAATTCTAACTTGTAATATGGTACTTATTTATCTGAACAATATGCTTATGACATCTTTTTCATGCTTGTTTATCTGTTACGACGTAATCTAATATTTGGTATATGCATGGGCGGAATCACCCTCGCTTTATGTACTTATTCGCAAATTTTCAGCATTTTATAATGGTATTTATTTACTTTAGTAATTAAGTGAATACCTATTTCTTTTCATACCTAGAGTGATACTACAGATACATTTTTGAAGTTGCTCTACATCTTATCGAGTTTTAACACTGCACTGAAATTGTTAAAAAAACATTTACAATACTCATGGTGCATCAAAATTTCTCTCAGTCTATTTAACTTAAATTCACTTTTCCAATCTAATGACATATAACTATATACAACATATCCTTTTGTTACATTAAAAGTAGCCTCAATAGAAAACAAATGAAGTTTCAACTCTTTTTAATCTTCACCTCCTCCTCCTCCACCACCACCACAGCCACCTCCTCCACCACCTCCATCGCCACCACAGCCACCTCCTCCACCACCTCCACCGCCACAGTCACCGCCTCCATCCCAACTGCTCGTCCCTCCAGCAGTAGCCCCTAGATTAGCCATTCCACCATGCTTCATTGCTGTGTTGTTCCTGCGTGCAATTCCACCAGGTTCGCTTGGTGGCTTCTTTTCCTTCCGATAATTTTGAAAAGACGACCCAAAATCAAAAATATTATGGCTGGAACGACAAAGAATAAGAGTACAATAACATATGGTTTCATGTTGTGATTAACTTGTTAATTAGTTCTCATGCTTTTATAGCATCACATTGTGTGACCAAGGCACTGCAACTTCTACTTTTCTATACAAGTTTAATTTGCTGAACAAGTCTTTATAAGATTTGGAAACTAGATGGAAATTCTCTACAATAGACTTTTGGCACCTTTAACAGTTTTATAAGTACTAGTTTCTACTTTCTACGAATGTGCATTGCACATTAATATCCGAATGAATATTTAGGTAGTAATTTTTAAAAATACATACTAACCAGCAAACTAAGCATAAGAAGTTTTAGTCCTTCAAAATCATAAAGAGTAAGATGTTATTGTGGTTGATACTTGAAAAATTCCTTCTAACTATTGTAAATCCCCCGAACCATGACTTCATAGTCTTAAAATTAGGCAGTCCTAAAACATCTAAAAAAAATGGGTCGACCAAACATATTATATTATTATCCAACAAGGAATTATGCTTTTTAAGGATATAAAATCATGTAAGAAATTTCAAAATATTTTCGTCGACCAACATTTCACTTTAAAATATTTATTTTTTTATAATAATATAGTAGCATAAATATTGATAGACTATCTTATTTACCCAAAGATAGCTTAATATTTAGTTAACAAAACAATGAATTTAGTTGAAAAAATGGGGCTAATCAGATTTCTATAAATAGAAATCCAAAATTAAAACTGATTGAACTGGATTTGAAATAAAAAACACAATATATATAGTTTTGGAATTAATTTAAATGCCTTGTATTAGTTTAATCTTCCTGTGTTTGTGGCTTATGAGTTATGGATGGCATCGACATGTATGGTCCTTTAGCTTGGTCAGGTAGTTCATTAGAAGAAAGAAAAATATGATTCGGTTTATTCAAACTTTCTTAATTTGGCCTGTTGAGTATTTGAGCAAATCTATTGTGGGTAAGGATTACCTTGTCCCTCATGGATATATTCAAATTGAGAGTGATATTTTTCCGATAAAAGTCTTTAACATACTGAATATGAATAGGTCTGAGTTTGATTACCCAATGCGAGGTGGTCAATATTTTAGTTTAGATATTACAGTTTTGTCCAATGTTGAATAATTTTTAAGCAAATAATTTAGTTTCCAAGGGTATAAAAGTCGTTAATATTTGAAGGATATTTTGGTCAACCAACATTTATATTCATGCTTTTATAATAGCTAATCTCTCTGAACGTGTCTCGCACGTTATCCCCTGTCAATCATAACAAATATTAGATAATGTTATTTGAATCCACATATTATTTATTTTATGAGGTACAAAAATATTATTTGATCAACATCAACTCAACGGTCTTCGACGACGTATCCACATATAATATATGGAATATATATAATAAAATAAAGACTTGGCAAAGCTAATACCCTTTAAACATCGAAATTATGTATTGTATTATCCCAAAAAATATCAAATGTTTTGATAGAAATGAAAGAAATAATTCCTTGATTATTTTCATTAATGAAAGAGTATATATACAATTTACAATTTTCCATAATAGGAAAATCCTATTCCTATTCTACTCCTAAAACATTATTCTACTTGTACAATGACTATACAATTATGGTAAGTGTACAATTCTAATTACAACAAAACTTTACCTAAAATAAGCCACTAAACCGTGATATACACGGTATGTATACACCGTGTATATCATGGGTTTAATAGCCCAATTTTTTAAGTCAACCCGTGATATACACAGGTGATATTCCGTGTATATCACGGTATCTATCACACCCCCGCAGTCATAGCGGGTGGTCTTCGTACGCTGAGATTGTCCCTAAAATCTTCAAAAAGGACCGAGGGAAGACCATTAGTAAAGATGTCTGCAATTTGATACCTGGAAGGAACATGACAGACGCGTACTTGTCCACAAGCTACCTTTTCGCGAACAAAGTGAATATCCATCTCGATGTGTTTAGTGCTATGGTGTTGAACCGGATTATCAGAAAGGTAGATGTCACTAATATTATCACAATAAACCAAGATAGCTTTCTGAATAGGACAATGAAGCTCTAAAAGAATATTACGTAACCAACATGATTCAGAGACCACATTAGCCGCCCCTCGATACTCGGCCTCTACACTAGAGCGTGATAAGGTAGACTGACGCTTCGCAGACCATGAGACTAATTTATTACCTAGAAACATACAATAGACGGACGTAGAACGTCTGGTATCTGGACAACCACCCCAATCATCATCTGTATACGAGACAAGTGTAGACGTCGATGAAGGATATAAATGTAAGCCATAGTCAAGTGTTCCCTGGATGTATCGAATAATACGTTTGAGCGCATTCATGTGCTCAACCCTGGGATCATGCATAAACAAGCACACATGCTGTATGGCATACGTAATATCTGGTCTCGTGAAAGTAAGATACTGAAGAGCCCCGGCAAGACTGAGATAGAGGGTCAAATCATCGTAAGGTGAGCCAGCCGCAACACCTAGCTTGGGTTTAGTATCAACGGGAGTGAAACTAGACTTGCACGAGGAAATTCCAGTGCACTCAATAATCTCAGCTGCATACTTCCGTTGTGATAAGAATAACCCACCTGCATGACGAGAAACAACAATCCCCAAAAAGTAACTCAAGGGCCCCAAGTCTTTCATAGCAAACTCAGAACTGAGCATGGTCATGATAGACTTGCGCAAAGCATCAGTAGAGGCAGTCAAGATAATATCATCCACATAAAATAGAATATAAGCCAGTGAAGTACCACAACGATATTGTCCGTACATTACTAGCCAATGCATCATTACCATATTAATTTTGGCATCATGCATTACAAATGATAACTTACCTTCTCAACATACTCCCTAACAAAGGATTAGCCTACCAATCTCCACTCAAAATTATTTATCAAAAAGACCCTTCTTATTCTTATCTTAGGGTATTTTGGTGTTTATGTTATCCTCTATTCCCCTCCACTACCATAAACAAACTTCAAGCCCGCTTTACCGCTTGTGTCTTTTGGGTTACCCATCTAATCATCGTGGTTACAAATGTTATGATTTATCCTAATAAAATCATCTTTAGTCGCCATGTCATTTTTTATGAAACCCAATTTCCATTTGCTAAGTTGCATAGTTCTACATCCCATTCATAGGATTTTTTGGATGATGGGCTCTCACCGTATATGGTCCACCATTTGGCCCAGACCATACCGTGGCACATAGACCAGCTGGCACAGTCCGACCAACTGCATGTTGGCCTAACTCCTTCCACCAAAGAATTTCTCTCTCAACCGGCCCACTGCCTGCTGGCCCAACTTCTCCAACCAGTAACTTCTGCCAGCCGGCCCGCTGCCTGCTGGACCAACTCCTTTCCGCCAACACCCTGCCAACCCAGAACCTCAGCCCACTTCGCCAGGCCCAGCGGGTTGCAGACCACTGCCCTACCAACCCGTTTCCACTCCATTGGAATTGGGCCAGCCTACGGCTCCCACCAAAATCCAGCCCACTTCAATTCTGGGACAAAGGCCCGTTACTCGCAGCCAACGGGATATTTTTAGACCTAAGCGACAATTTAATCTCAACTCTAATAGTACTAAATCCCCTTCACCACATAATTCTGTGTCTGCCCTTCGTGACTCGAATTGGAAAATGGCTATGGATGATGAATATAATGCTGTTATTGAAAATAAGATGTGGGAGTTGGTGCCCCGTCCACCTGGTGTTAATGTGATTCGTTCTATGTGGATTTGTACTTATAAAGAAAAATCTTATGGTTATTTTGAGAGGCATAAGGCCTGTCTTGTAGGTGATGGCAAAACTCAACAGGTTGGCATAGATTGTGGAGAGACGTTTAGTCTGGTGGTCAAACCAGCAACTATTTGCACTGTTCTCGGTCTAACTCTCTCAAAAGCATGACCCATTCATCAACTGGACGTGAAAAATACTTTCTTACACGGAGAACTCAAGAAAACAGTATACATGCATCAGCCCTTGGGTTTCAGGGACCCCGCTCATCCTAATCATGTGTGCGCAGCTGAAAAAATCTTTGTATGGGCTAAAACAGACTCATCGGGCCTGGTACAAGAGATTTGCAGATTATGTGTCTACTCTTGAGTTTTCTCACAACAAGTCTGACCATTCTCTATTCATATACCATCACGATACTTATATGGCTTACATTCTGTTATATCATATATGTGAATGATATTATATTGACTGCTTAATCTGATGCACTTCGCAAGTCTATCACATCTTTTCTCAGCTCAGAATTTGCTATGAAAGATTTGGGGCCATTGAGTTATTTTCTGGGTATAGCTGTCACTTGTCATGCATGTGGTCTATTTCTATCTTAGAGGAAATATGCAGCAGAAATCATTGAATGGGCTGGCATGTCTGCATGTAAGCCATCTCCTACTACGGTTGATACTAAACCAAAGTTAAGTGCTAATTCAAGCACACCATATGAGGATCCCTCACACTATCATAGTCTTGAGGGGGCTCTTCAATATCTCACATTTACGAGGCCCGATATTACTTATGCGGTGCAACAAGTGTGTTTATTCATGCATGATCCGAGGGAAGAACGCATGCACGCTCTCAAGCGCATTGTGCGCTACATTCATGGTATTCTTGATCATGACTTACACCTATATCCATCATCGGTACATGCTCTAATTTCTTATACGGATGCTGATTGTGGTGGATATCCAGATACCAGACGTTCGACATCTGGTTATTGTGTATTTCTCGGTGATAACTTGGTTTCTTGGTCTGTTAAACGGCAAGCTACTTTGTCGCGCTCTAGCGCAGAGGTCGGATATCAAGGGGTCGCCAATGTGGTGTCTGAGTCATGTTAGTTGTGAAACCTCCTCTTAGAGCTTCATTGTCCTATTCGAAAGCTACATTGGTCTACTGCGATAATGTTAGTGCAATATATCTCTTGGAGAATCATGTACAACATTAGCGCACTAAACATATCGAGATGAATATCTACTTTGTTCGCGAAAAGGTTGCTCATGGACAAGTATGTGTCTTACATGTCTCGTCACGTTATCAGATTGCGGATATCTTTACTAGGGGTCTTCCCTTGATTCTGTTTGAAGGATTTTCGGGACAGTCTCAACATACGACAATCGTCCGCTATGACTGCAGGGGTGTGATAGAATATACGTGAATATATTTAGTGATTTGGTAAAGATTGTTAGTGATTTATATTAGTTAAGTGTATAGTTAATTTCCATAATTGTAGCCTAAAATCACTATTGTATATCTGATACGTAAGTTAATTAGCTAATGAAAATAATTAATGAATTATTCTCTTTCAACCATTAACTGCAGTGCCTATACATCTTTTAAGTTGATATGTATATATTTCTGTTTTCAGTAATTTTAACTCTATGAACTGAAATCATAAAAAGGTATTTACTATAGTGATAATATAATTTTTTTTTACTCCCAGAATATATAACATAAATTCATTTTTGCAGTCTCATGGTACATAAAATTATTTACAACAGATTATTATACATTAAGAGTAGGCGAATTAGCCCGCGAGGTAGAAGACAGACAAAGAAATATAGTTTTACTCCTTTGTTTTTAACCTCCACAGCCTCCACATCCACCGCCCCCGCATCCACCGCAGCCACCACATCCGCCACCACCCGTTCCCCCTCCATCACCACCACCTCCTCCACTGTAAGCACTAGTGATTACAGCAGTCGTTGCAACTGTTGCAGCAGCAGCCCCTAGAATAACCATTCCACCATCTCTCATTGTTGTGTTGTTCTTGGGTTTAATTTCACCCTTTTCAACATCACGGTTCGCTTGTAAAGGAGGAGGAGGAGGAGGGGCAGCCGGAGAGGCACCAATCATATTCGGAGTCACTGGCTGGTGGCTCTTTTTCTTTCGGCCACTTTTGAAAATACAATACAAAGTCATCAAAATTATAGCTGCTGCCACAGAGCCACATACTATGAGTGCAATTGCATATGCTTTCATCTTTTAATTGCTATTAACTTCTTAATTGGTGCTCTGCTAAAGTCTATTGTCATGCTTTTATAGCATCAGATTGCGCAACAAAGTCAGTGCAACTTGCTAATTAAATTTCTATAGAAATTTACTCATGAGTTATGAAGAAGATTAGAAGATTCTAAGTACTAGATTAGAGTTTGGAAATTTTACGGAAATTCTCTACTGTAGACTTTTGGCAACCTTATTAAGTTTATAGAAATATTTTCTAATCGCATTAGAAATAGATAAAGAGGCAAGATCAAGGCCTTAATTTAAGTCGTCACAATTTTGACATTAGTTGAGTAGAAGACAAGAAATGTGGCAGTTTCTTTGAATCTTTCTCGTGCTTCAATCCATGATTGGTACCTAAAGGTGTCAAATAAGCGGGTTGGATGGATAAAAATGAGTCAAATCAATAAATGAATGATAGCCTAATCAGTCCAAAAATTTGATTGAGTCAAAATGAGTTGGATCAAGATGGTCAATCATTGATCGCGGTTCAACAACAGAAAAGCTCAATCTTTTGGAATTGTTGATCTTGTAGATGTTAAATAAAAATAACATGAATTTTGCGCAAATATGTGATTTGAATCTTATATTCGAATTGAATATTATATTAAATAGAATAGTAATTCATCATCATTTGGTTATGAACTATGTACACCAATTCTATATTATGTATATGATTCATCATGCTAATTAGAGCGGTAGACCAATTTGAAGGGCAAACTTGAAAATGAATGAAAAAGTTATTCATTCAAAAGCTCAAAGAGCTCCATATTTTATTCTACAAATTAATGCATCACTCAAAAATCTACTAAAAGATATATAAGTTGACTCAGGAAGCTGAAATTAAAGTATAATAGTTGAAATTGTTCGATTGAAATGGAAAGATTGAAATGGTACATAAATTAATTAAAGCATTTCAAAACAAATTAAAGCAAGAAGGGAAAGATGCATTTGAGAACATCGAACAACTCATGGAAAATTTGGATATGCCAAAATCTGGCCTAAATGAATTAGTCAGATTTTGCAATTATGGTGAGCAAGAAATCCTTGTAGCTTCCATTAGCAACTTCTTCAATCTTTGCAGCTAAGGTGGTTCCATATTTGCTGTGAAATTCTTCTTTGATTAGCTTCATATCATCATCATCTGCTCTGGTAACTATGACTCGTGTTACTGAGTCTTTAGCGGTTTCATCCACATCCAATCTTAAAGATGAGATCAAAATCTATGCAATAATAAATTGAAAATGAGAAAAAAATTTAACTATAGTTCAAACAAAAGAGGAAGAAATACAAGAATCTACATTATATTTACCTTGCTGAAGTATGTTTGAGGTGAACAAAGGCATTGAACTACTTGTTTCAAGATCAAGTCACCATCAAGATCCTGAAAAAAAAATGAGACTAATTAGCATCAAATAGATCTTTCTTCTCCTAATGAAGTTTATAGGCATTTTAATCCTTTTTCCTCCTACATTGTCATTGTCATTGACAAAACATATACTCCGTAATAAGTTTAGTGGGATTTAAAAAGTTTGGGTTATTTCTTTATCCTTTTCTGCGGGGTGGAAGCCGAGTTTTTTTTTTTTTTTATTTGTATTTTTTTTACCTTATTGATCCTATATAATATTGAACTAAGACGAACAGATACGTACATAAATAATTCATCTAGATGATCTCAACTTGCTAAAGGGTGAGTCGTAGTTATTATTATTTTCTTACCTCGTCCAAGAAGTTGCCGGTCAATTCCTTGTAGTGGCTATAGATGGCCTTAAGATGGAGCTTGCTTCTGGTTGAAAGGATCCTCACAATCTCTTCATCCTCAATTAGATTCTTCTTAGCATCTTTTAGTGCATTCACAAACACCTTAGCCTCAGTTTTTGCAAGATCTTCATTCACTCGTGGCCCTTCATAACGGTAGGAATTCACAAGAGCAACTAGAAGCTGTTTGTCATATCAAACATGTCAGTTTTAAGGACATGTAATTCTAACTCTCTATCACATTTTAAACTGCACTAATAGTGTAAAATTAGTGCATACAACCTAAATCCTAAAATAGAACTGATATTTGAAAAGAAAAGAAGTAAAGAAGAAAGACCTTTCTTTCATGAGTTTTGACATGGTGGGCAATGTCTTCCTCAATTGAGTGTTCAAAAAGGGAGTGGTAGGCTTTCCTTGCACCCAAAAGGTCCTCAGAGGATCGAGTGCAAGCAGTCTCAATGAGAACATCGCGTTGAGGTACTTTCAATAACAATGCCTCCTTAAACAAACGTGCATCCCTTTCCCATGGGTGCATTGTGTATAGCACCACTGCATCCTACAATATTAATTGAAAAACATATATTCCTTGACGTTACTATATTTTTGACGTATGAAGTAACATCTTTTATAAAAAAAATAAAAATAAAATTAATTACCTTAAGACGCAAAAATTCTTGACGAAGCTGAAGGATATGTCGATCATCCCATCTCTGGAATTGGCGTTCATCTTCTTTGAAGAATCCAGAGGTGCTTACCCTGTAGATTTGTCTCTGATGGCGATTCCATCTCCCCAGTGTTGAGATGAATAAATTCTCATCCACACCAAGTCCTACAAATTTGTCCAAAAAAATAGTATTATTAATCTTCAATTACATTTGAATTAACTTAGGCAGAATATACTCAGTGAAGGAAAATCATTCTAATCACGTTATCAGGCATCACCATATCATGTTAAACGGCCAAATTGTATATGTTAAGGTAAATTGATTTTTTTAATGTGTAATTAGAACAACTTTGCTAAAAGGGAAATATATAAGAAAAGAACCTGAGAAAGCCTTGGTTAGAGCTGCATATGCATTAGCCTCTGACATTTTCTTTTGTAATTTGTCTCTGTTTTGAGTTTTTTTTTGTGTATGTGAAAGAACAAGAGAGTTAAAGAGTTGAGATGTGGGATTCGTGATTCAATTCCAACTGTATTTATACGGGTTATTAGGGGTACTTCTGTCATTGTGCCTATTACCAGCCCGGTACCTAAGTTTGATTAAAGCTGAAAAGACCAAGTTGTCCTCGGTGTATAATAAATATCATTCATGTCCTTTAATTAATAAAGTAATGAATATAGAATTATAAAGACATGGCCATTTAATTCTCAATTCTTGCACCTACCCTATTCATCAAAATACAACTTGTAACGCCATGTGTTATTAAGCAAATAAGTCTTTAAGTACATTAGTTAATTAAGTTAAATATCTATGAAATCTTCTTAATTAATGTTTAAATAAATAAAGATCTGCTTTTAATGCTTTATTTATGTACCATGAGGCTCGCACGTCCTAGTTTAATACTATTAAACTAATATTAAGCTAGGAGCCTCGCACGTCCTAGTTTAATACTATTAGTAGTAATTAATAAAGACGTCCATAATAGTTTATTGTAGTTTAAGCTGATATTACCAGCGGTTTTATCTAATCAAAGCAATATCTTGCTTGTAATTTACTTTAGCCGTTTTAACTTAATTAATTTAATAAAAAATCGTTAACATCAAGTTAATTAAGTATAATCCATCAGTTCCATTATTTCTTTCGCCAATATGGTTCTTGTGATCTCAATAACTTCATTAACTAAACACTTTTATGTCTTTGGAGAAATTAATTGTTACTTTTCTTTTCATTAAACTTTTCTTAATCATGCATGTGTTTAAAAAGCAAAATGACAAGCTGAAACTGGATCCAACTCTAAAAACTGAGGAATTAAATAATCAAGCCACAATATATACATGCCCTAGTTAATAAAAAAACGGATCTAGTGTTGAGTTAGTAGATTCAATATATGTTATATTGCGTCAAAAAGGAAATGAAGGGCATAACTACTCTATTTCTAATAGTTTAGGGGCATATTCGTTTCACTTGGCTAGCCGTATGTAAGGACATTTTTGTGCCAACAAGAAAGCAAATTAAATAATTGCTCAAGTTTCAATAATTCAAATGTATTTTTTACTCTTTTCTATAATTAATTTTATCAATTAAAATTTAATTTATTAACAATCACTTAAAAAAATTTCATTTACGAAAATCTTACTTTATGAAAATTAAAAGGATAACATAGAAGTTAAACGCTATAGTAGTACGAAATAGTGGAGAGAGTTTACAAATTATGACTTAAGAAGACAACATCGTCCAAGTTCTTTTTGTTTCCTATTCGATATTTGATAGGTGCTTTGAATCCTAATTAATTTGAATATGTGTTGAGTATTATTACACATCAAAGGAAAAACGCTCTCTACTAATTTTTTATTATTATTAAGACTCTGAATTCAAAATTATTTAAAAATGAAGCAATTATATTCATCCGATACCTATCCTTGATAGTTCGTCCAAATTAAAGAATTGATTGATAGGTTGAGTTTGAAAAGTCTAACGTATTAGGACCTCAACCCTTCTAGGATAAAAAAATAATTAAAACAAAAGAAAACTAGCTAGTTGCACGAGAATGATAAAGCAAAACATAAAAATTTATGATGTGCATGGGCCCAAACACATATAAATATATTGAAATTGATGATTATTTTTATAATAAACTTTGGATTGGTAATAATAAAATAATTATTTGCAAGTTATAAGTTCTCCTACATATAATATTATTCAAAATCAATTTTGTTATTGTTTGAAAAACATATTTTTACTCTATTAATATCCTGAGCATTATTAAGGATAGTACTAAAATCTAAAAATAAATAACTTTATTGATATTTATCTAACTCATAAGACACTAACTGATATGGAGGTTTAATGAAATTAGATAAAAATTAAATTATAAAAATCCAATAGTCAAGATTGAAATATTATTGAAATGGTAAAATGTGTATTGATGAAATGGGACCCACAAGTTTAAAGGAGTACTACAGCAAATGCAGAGAGAAGCTTCAGATATGAAATGCCAGTGGGACCCACGATACCAAAAAGCTGAATACAACTTTCCGGCGGACTAAAAGTATTAAGCCAATATGTACATTGTTTTCTTGTTCTATTATATAGAGGTACATTTATAAAAGCAATTTGGTACAACATTCTTAAAGCGCTGTTGAAACATTCAGATGTCAAAAGTACCCTCGGCTGGAAGCAGCCAACGTCGACGAAGACCTGCTTCCCAAGCCTCTTATATATAGTATAGTAGTAATATATCTGCATGAAAACCATATGCTAGGCAGCTTGACGAAGAAAAAAATAGTCTTTTATATTTTCTTTTAACATATAACAATATGTTCACACTAACCAGTAAATTTTGTTTATCAAAATTTAGATATATTGAAAGAATTATGTAATATTATTATTTTTGTCTATAGTTTGAACGCTAGTCATCTAAAATATTTATGGACATTATCGATTGTTAAGCCACATCCAATGCGATTCTCTAATATGACTAATACAAATATGAACATCAAGACTTGAAATTATCAAAACTTTATCAATTACTTATCTGAGCAACCAGTAATCGGCACGTTCAAGTTTTGGATCAACTAAAAAAATGTGAAAAATCCAAATAAATAAAAATAATATAAGAGGAAGTATTAGAAAATGAGACAGTTGTGAAATTATCAGATTGAGCATATCTATGGTAGTTTCAATGCCATGTGAAAGAGATATATCCAACAGCTAAGCTACGTTTTCATTTGTATGCATGTAGTCGTTTTTTTATTAAGGCGATAAATAGATATAAAAAATAAGTAAATATTTATTGTTGATATTTTCACTTTATTTAAGACCCAATTATTTCCTATTTGAAGAGTCGAGTAACCTTCCTTAATGAATTAAACTATTCCATGAGAAAAAGGTGCATTTTATGAATTTTGTTTGTCATTCTCGGGTTATTGATGACCTGATTATATATATATATATCAAAGTTACATTTTAATTTTGTGGTTACTGGTTAGTAATAGTAAAGGCAATTTTTGAATTCATAGATTTTTAGTTATTGAATGATTTCCAACAGGAATTATATAATTAAAATCATAAGAGACTTTCTCGAACGGAAAAATGTATGTACATTACTATATATTCAGGGGCAGATGCAACATGACTAAACCTATTAAAAATATAATGATTTAACACTAAGAATTTTAAGGATTGATTGAACCCATAAAATTTAAATCTCAAATCCGTCTCTATCAATTATCATAATAATGTTATACAACTAAGCTTTGATTTGTTCTCTCCAGCATTCAAATATTTATTTGTATATATCATGTTGTCATGACATGTAATCTTTTAATTAGATCGCTTGCTTCCTTTTTTATTATTATTACTCCTATTTGATTTGTTTTGTTCTTCCAATGTGTAGGGACGTGCTTTGAGGTCAACTAGGAGGATTTTACTTTCCTCGTTTGCTTAATTTAATCAAAGAAATGGAAAATGATAGCTACTTTTTATTAAAATGTTGTGGCATGGCATCACTGGCATGTGAGTCACATATTCACATTATTGAAATTCAAGAAATTCGTTAATTACGTGTCAAGATAGTACCATATGTTCAAAATAATTATTCAATGGTCACAATGTACAAGTAATTAGTTGTAATCATACCAAAGAAAATATAGATAAAAAGAGATCGTTCTGTTCAGATTTAAAAATTATGAAAAATAAAGAACAAAAGTGACAGACAATCCTCAAATGTGTTGTTAAGCACGTTGTGTTCAGATTAACAAAATTCATTTTATCTCGGAGCAAATCCCTATTGTGGCGCAACACTGCATGTTGATATTATATTATCTTCATTTCAACAAAAAAGAATATGTTGGGTGACATAATGTACTTTTTTGTTTTCCTTAATATTTATTTTCATCTAGCTCTGACAAAAAAAATTTACGTGTATGCTTATCATTTTGTTCAAGCTAAGTAAAAGTAATTGGTATTATCACTCTACTGTAACTTATTTATCAATCAAATTAGTTTTTTTCTTTTTTAAGACTTCAAAGTTCAAGTCCTCGTGATCAAAACTCAAAAGTAATTAACTAGAAACTACTTGTGTCTCAGATTAGTTTTAATCTGATTTTAGAGTAAAAATTATGGGGTTTAACCGGAGAATGGAATTTTTCTAGTAAGAGAGTTTCTCCCTATATAATGATCTTATGCGACGAATCAAAATTAGTTAGTACTACTTTAGGCCAATGAATACCAAATAATAGATGGTCATAAAAAAAAATTGGAGAATAGTCGTTCATCTCTTTATTAGTTTATTAAGTATGATATATATATAACCCTAGCTCCAAGCTACCGTTGTTTATGTAATACAACAATTTATTTTGCTTATTTTCCTTCTTTTCAAGTGTAAAATTCAAATCACACACTATTCACAATTCACATGAGGTGCTCTTACCAACCTTAGTTTGAGCTAAAGAAAATGAGGCCATTAATTTCTTCGATACAACAACAATAACATGCCTAGTGAAATCACACATCGTGGGGTCTATGGAGGATAGATTATACGCAGACTTTATCTCTATCTTGATAAGTAGAGCGGATGTTTCTAAGAGACTAATTTTTTCGATAGTTGAATCTTTTTATAGTATTAGATCCAATTTAAGGTGATGAAAATATTCACTCATGCACCAATCTCGACGTAAAAAAAACATCACGTGAACTATGCTTGAATAAAAAGAGAGAAAGGGTATTTATTTATTCTATATGCATGGTTTGGCTTTATGTCTTCTTTTGTTAATTTCTCACCCGTTGTCTACTACGGAGTACAAGTTTTGGGGATTCATAGTCGCATTGGAAATTCATTTTGAAAATTAAACGCTTTCTACTAAAGGCAATTTAACTTTTAGATTGGGCCCTTTCCAATACGAATTTGAATTAATCGTTCACATAAACAAATTGGTTATACCACAAAACATGTAATTTATTAGCGAATATTCCCTGTATATTTTGTAATTATGATAGATGTATATTTAAGGTAATTTAAGATTCTAATTATATTAGGAATCAACCTTTGTAAGGTAAGTTAGGATTCGTACCATATTAGGAATCAACATTTGTACAACTATATATATTGTGAATAATGAAAGGAATCCCTAAGGGAAATTATTCCATCTTTCATGGTATCAAGAGCCTAAAACCTAAATCCCTTCTCTTCCTCATTCTCGGCAGAAATCAACATTTTTTTTCTGATTTCACAGGGGAAAAAAAATTCCGGTTTCTTCCTCCCTTTCTCGGCCAAACCAGAAAATTCCCCTCCTTGGCAGCAAAAGAACCATGTCTTCCCCCACAAATTCCGGTTCATCCACCGGCACACTTGACAACCCCTCTCAACGTTCGGTATCTTCTTTTCATCCCAAGATTCACCGTTAACAATATCAAGAATTTTATCTCTATAATTCTTGACCAAGAAGATCCGTCAATATTCCATGTGGATGGAACTATTCTACATTCACGCATGTGCATACAACGTGCTCGATCATATTGACGAATGCTCCTCGTCCCACCGATGTTACGGACTCAATCAGCGTCGTCTTGACGCCATCGTCAAACAATGGATCTATGGCACCATCTCCAAAGACCTGTTGTGCACTATCATGAAAACAAGTGCTACGGCACGTGAACTTTGGGTCCAGCTAGAAGAAATCTTTCAGGACAATAAAAATACTCAGGCTGTATATTTGGAAGAGCAATTCAATAATACCCGCCTCGAGAATTTTAACAACATGTCCGAATATTGTAAGCAACCGAAACTCATAACCGATCAACTATCCAACGTCGGGACTTCTGTTTCAGAAACCAAGATGGTGCTTCAACTTGTTGCAGGTTTACCAAAAGGTGAATATGACACACTCGCAACAATGATTCAACAACCCGACCTTCACCCAAGTTTCAACAAGGCACGTTCACAACTATTGTTGGAAGAAACTAGACGTGCTAAACAAGAGGAACATAATCAAAAGGCATTAGCCATTGACGGATGGCAACACTGCGCGGCGAAAGAAGAATCGGCCATCACAAAGATGTCCAAGAAGAAGAATAAAGCCGGTGGCGGAGGTCGTGGCGGCAGAGGTCGCAACAACAAAGGCAAGGGCCGCGGAAAAGGCCAACGCAACCAAAGGGCTCTGGACAAAGAACAACAACGGCAAGAAGGTGGTCCAACCAAGAAGCGGTGGCCCAACCAGCGAACCGGGCTCGCTCGTACGCTGCATACCCGACCGCAGGGGCCCGGCCTAAGCAGGCGGCCTTGGTCGATCGGCCTCTTGGGCCCCGCCTTCAGGCCACCAGCAGCCCACCACCAAAGCAAGCAGCACCACCACCTGGTTGCGTCCAAAGAAGCGAGCCCGGCCGCTGGCCCCGACCGATTTGGGCCGGCCTACACCACCGTGAACCTTCAATGTACCGACGACAATTGGTTCATGGACACCGGAGCCACATCTCACCTCACCCGGTCGTTAGGTAACCTATCTCAACTACCGTTAAAGTGTTCTCAATTTATTACTGTCGGCAATGGTCATCACATTCCAATTGAAGGTTACGGTAACACACACACCAAACATCCACACCCATCTTTCTCCCTAAATCACGTCCTATACACACCTAACATCATTAAAAACTTAATCTCCGTTAGAAAATTCACTAGCAATAATTATGTATCTATCGAATTTGACCTTTTTGGTTTTTCTGTGAAGGAACTCAATACGGGGAAAATTCTTACACGCTGCAATAGTGTGGGAGATCTCTACCCATTCACTCAATCTTCAACTATCAGACCACAAGCACCTCTATCCCTTGCGGCGATCTATCTCTCAACTTGGCACAACAGACTCGGACACCCCGGAGACCCAGTTTTTACTTTTCTTAGGACTTCTAAGCGTATTCAATGTAATAATGGGAAAATTGCCCAACACTATTTTTCTTGTCCACTAGGTAAACATACTCGTCTTCCATTTATGTCATCAAACAGTGTTACTTTTTCTCCCTTTGATATTGTTCATGCTGATTTGTGGACATCTCCGATTGTTAGCTCTTTGGGTCATAAATTCTATCTAGTATTCTTGGATGATTTTTCACACTTTGTCTGGATTTACCCACTGAAATTCAAATCTGAAGTTTTTTTTAAAATTCCTCGAGTTTCAAAAACTCATTAAAACACAATTTGAAAAATCTATCAAATCATTTCAGTGTGATAATGGACGAGAATTTAATAACTCAGCATTTCACAATTTCTGTTCTAAACAAGGCATGGTTTTCCATTTTTCTTGTCCCTATACTTCTTCCCAAAACAGAAAGGCTGAACGAATTATACGTACCATCAATAACATGGTTTGCACACTTTTGTTTCATGCCTGCCTACCACCGCCTTTCTGGGTCTATGCTATCAAAATGGTAGAATCCCTTCTTAATATTTTACCAACTAGCACACTCCAAAACAAGACCCCTACCGAAATCTTATACCGTAGGCTACCATCATATGATCACCTACGTATTTTTGGATGCTTATGCTACCCCAACAGAGCCTTCATTGCACCTCACAAACTTGCCCCTCGCACTCTGCCATGTGTCTTCCTTGGTCTTTCTGCTAATCATCGGGGCTACTTGTGCTATGACATTGCTACTCGCAAAATCATAATCTCCCATCACGTCACCTTTGACGAGACAACCTTTCCTTTTTTCAATCTTCGGAAATTTCAGCCCACCGATTACTTCTTTCTCGATGATCCCCGGTCATCCAAAATCTGTACCAACAACGATCATCGTCCCGCAAGATCATCGTCCTCACCAAGATCGCCTTGGCCACCTACTCTCGGTCACCAACACCACTGCTGCCTTCAGCAGTGCTATCTGGCCCTCTAACAGCAATGATGCCACCCAGTCCAGCTCCATGCTCTCGGTCAAATACCCATACACCACCCATACTGCCTCCAGCCGAGTCTCCTGCACTCTCCGCGACCACTTGTTGCCCTCGGCCAAAGAACCGGTCCCCACAACCATGCTGCCTCCCAGCCCAACAACCTGTCCTACAGTTATGCAGCCTCACAGTCCCGACCCATCACCACTGCCTTCTAATCGCATGGAGACTCGTGCACAACACAGGATCTTCAAACCCAAGATTCACTTCAATCTCTCCACACAAACCTTATCACCCATTCCAAAAAATCCAAAACTTGCAAAATTGGACCTAAATTGGAATGCGGACATGTGCGAGGAATTTAACGCTTTAACCAAGCAGAACACTTGGGATTTGGTACCTAGACCAGCTGGTGTGAATGTTATCCGGTGTATGTGGCTATTTCGTCACAAGTTCAGAGACAGTGGTGACTTAGAGAGGTATAAGGCAAGACTAGTTGTCAATGGCACTGATCAGCAGGAGAGTATTGATTGTGGTGAGACATTCAGTCCGGTTGTTAAATCGGCCACTATTCGGACTGTTCTCAGTATTGCTATGGGCATGCATTGACCAATTCATCAGCTTGATGTCAAGAATGCATTTCTTCATAGGGATTTGAAAGAGACTGTGTACATGCATCAGCCTCCTGGCTTTGTTCATCCGGCAGCTCCGCAGTTTGTGTGTCATCTCAGGAAGTCATTGTATGGATTGAAACAGGCACCCCGCGCTTGGTATGATCGGTTCGCCAGGTATCTTCTGCAGATTGGTTTTGTATGTAGCAGGTGTGATACATCTCTCTTCACTTTTCACCGAGGTAGCAGCACTGCATATTTGCTATTATATGTCGATGACATTGTTCTTACTGCCTCATCTGACGGGTTGAAGAATTAAATCATTGCTCTACTCAAAACTGAATTTGCTATGACTGACTTGGGCAAGCTAAATTATTTTTCGAGTATATCGGTCACCAGATCTGCAGTCACTATGTTCCTGTGTCAGCGTAAGTATGCAGAAGAGATAGTGTACAGGGCCAAGATGGCAAATTGTAAAATTATGCCAACTCCGGTGGACTTCAAATCCAAGCTTAGTGCCAATGACGATGCGCCAGTTTCTGATCCCACTCTATATCGGAGTCTAGCAGGTGCTCTTCGGTAACTTACATTCACTAGGCATGATATTGCATATGTCGTTCAGCAGGTGTGTCTGTTCATGCATGACCCCCAAGAGTCCCATTTTGCCTCCCTCAAACGTATTATCAGATACGTTAAGGGCACACTAGACTTCGGATTACATCTATACCCCTCTGCCCCAACCAAGATACTTGCCTACACTAATGCAGATTGGGCAGGATGCCCCGACACACGTCGCTCCACCTCAGGGTACTGTGTATTTCTTGGAAATAATCTTATCTCATGGTCCGCCAAGCGGCAAGCAACACTTTCTCGTTCGAGTGCTGAAGCAGAATATCGCGGTGTTGCTAACGTAGTTGCTGAGATCTGTTGGCTCCGAAATCTTCTTTTGGAACTCCAGTGTCCACTCCGCAAGGCGTCTATAGTCTATTGTGACAACATATCTGCCATCTATATGTCTCATAATCCGGTCCAACATCAGCGGACTAAACATATTGAGATGGATATCCACTTTGTGCGAGAGAAGGTTGCCCGTGGTCAGGTCAAAATATTACACGTGTCTTTCTCTTATCAGTATGCAGACATCTTCACAAAGGGACTCCGCGACAGCTCTTCACCGACTTCCGATCCAGCCTTAGCATTCGGCCTCCTCCCGCTCCGTCTGAGGGGGAGTATTAGCGAATATTCTCCGAATATTCCCTGTATATTGTGTAATTATGATAGATGTATATTTAAGGTAATTTAGGATTCTAATTATATTAGGAATCAACTTTTGTAAGGTAAGTTAGGATTCGTACCATATTAGGAATCAACATTTGTACAACTATATATATTGTGAATAATGAAAGGAATCCCAGAAAATTATTCCATCTTTCAGAATGGACTAAAATGAGTCTATCCCTTAAATAGTTTTAAAAGTGACATTCTATATTATTTATCAAACTGGAAAAAAATGCGGAGTTTAAAAATCATCTTCAGCTTAGATCGAATGGTTATATTTTAAGAAAGTAGTTATTTGATTTCGGGTGTGTTAGTACGAAGGAAAATGCTTTTTATATAAAAAATAATTAAAAAATAAGTTGACTTCTTACTTATTTTTTAATATTTGACTAAGTAAGAAAAAATATTCTCCCAAAAATATTTATATGTAAAATGTAACAAAACACCATGAGGGTGGATGGGGTACTGAGGGTTTCGGCGGGGATTGGGGTGGTCAAGGAGTTTGAAGCGGGGGAAGGGGGCGACGTTTTGATAGATGAGGAGGAGAAAATAAATTTAAAATGTTAATTATTAAACTTATTTTTCGACTTCAATTAAAAAAAATTATTTTTCTATTTTTAAAAAAAAATATTTTAATCAACCAAACATGGAAGGGAGACAACTCAAATGCCAACACTTCAAAAGAAAAAAAGACGTATTTTAATCAACAAAAAAAAACTGGAAAAATTCCTAAAAATATTCTACACCTAAAAAATTTTAAAAATATTTTACACCAAGCACGTTCCTTGTTACAATTGATCGAATTGGAAAAAGGGCCACGGGTAAAAGGAGAAGTGTAAGGAGTTTGAAGAAAGAGAAAATTCAACGTAGGGGCATTACAGTCCAAACAAAAGCTACTGCGAGCTACAACGCCTTTTTTTTTTTTCTCTGTTCAAAGGAGAGGGAAAAATAACTGAAAGTGTTAAACAGAAAGCAAAAAAGCTGCAATTTCGGGGTGAAAGAGAAGAAAATGGGTACATTGAGAATAACAGATGTAGTTCCTTCTCCAGCTGATGACTGTGAATCACTCATGAAAGCCTTCAAAGGTCTCTCCATTTCCTTCCTTTTCTCTGTTTTATTCTCAGGGCATTTCCCTTTTGAAATTTTTCCTCCTCTAGTTCTTCATTTTCTGAATTTAATTGCTGAAATATGATCATGTGGCTACGTTAGTATTTAGTTATTAGCCTTGATTAATGCCTACTGGTTGTTCCATTCACAAAAATTACTACTCCTGCTAGCAATTTGAGTGGGAAAAAAGAGAATAATTGAGTGATTTCCATCCGTATCTGAATGAGTGATTGTTATGATATATATATATATATATAGACAAGAGATTGATTAAGTGGTTTTGCGTAGGACTGGGAACTAATGAGAAGTCAGTGATATCGGTGTTGGGACACAGAAATGCTAGCCAGAGGAAGAAGATTAGAGAAACCTATCAGCAACTTTACAACAGGTCTCTTGTCGATGACATTTTTTCCGAATTGTCTGGTGATTTCAGGGTATAATCTCTTCTCTTACTTTCCCAGACCTAATTATTTTGTTCGCTTCCGTAATTGACTCACAATTTGATTGCATTAGCACATTAGAAGTTACTCCATATCGGTCACTTTTCATAGTTGCTCTTTTTTTCTTTTGATTCTCAGAGTGAGGTCAAGTTCAGAATACTGTGAAAATTTGTATGTAAATTTTGGTGACTTCAAAGATGGAATAGTTTTCTCTTTTCTCGATTTTCCAGAAGTAACCTGATAAAAATGTTTGGGCATAATTATAACAGAATGAAGATTCATTGGTTCGAGAATATTCACGAGCCATGACTATTGATCTTAGGCCTTAATTCTGCTGCTAGTAAAGATTACCAGTTATATAACTTAGATTGATTTTAAACAACTTGTATACTATACTAAAACTTGTAGTCCTCTAATGGAATATAAACTGTTCTTTTCATGTTAATAATATCTCGTATCAATGACTGTCCTTCCTTCTCCTCCTTTAAATTATTTCTATGTGTTAGTGCTAAGTAGAGGCAGCAATCTATGCGGAAACTGAGAGATTCTAAGTTCCTCGGGAAATCTTATATTGATTTCTAAGTATCGTCACAACTGACCTGATTCAGAGCTCGAAATAAAATTTAGTGCATCATACTTTTCGGACCGGTAGGTTTTGTAGTGGGTAGATGTGTCACTTATCTACACTATACTTTTGACCTTCTCCTCTCGCTTTACCCATGATGCATTGGAAAGCGATAATACTGATGTTCTACAAATATCAACTAATTCCAAACAAGGGGTGTATGTGTTGGGGAGGGCGGCATTCTCTCCCAGCTTTGTAGTAGATTCCCTTGTTTTATGGATCTCATGTTGGGAAGGGGTCCTATGTCATAAGCTTTCCGAATTCTTAAACCCCAACTGAAGATTCTAACCCTGTTACTGATAGCAGTTCACTCTAAATGCTAGTAAAAAAAACTTAATGTGCAAATTTCTGAGAGGCATAGCTTACCTCTTGGTATGTTTCTAGGATGCATATCAGATTATTATCTCTGCAGCAATGTAATTTCAGTCTCTATTTGAGAATGGATATCCCCAAGTTTTCAAGTGCTGATCTTTTCATGTGTGACAGAAAGCAGTGCTCCTGTGGACATACGAGCCTTCTGAAAGAGATGCGCGGCTAGCAAATGAAGCCTTGAAGTCAAAAAAGAAAACCATCACCCAATTGCAAGTGATAGTAGAGATAGCTTGTGCATCATCTCCTGATCATCTGGTTGCAGTGAGACAAGCATATTGTGGCCTTTTCAACTGTTCACTTGAAGAAGATATCAAAGCAAATGTCCCTATGCCTGTACAAAAGGTACGCATGGTCACTTCTAGTAATATCTACTAGCTGAAGGATACAATCTTTTTAACCAATCTCATTCAAATTATCTAAAGACACTATTGTCAGTGTCTTATAGGAGTAATAGATATGGTACTGAAGACATCTTACCTAGTTGATGATTCATTATCAGTTTACACAGCACTCTTTCTGATGATTACTTGCGATGTTGAGTTGTGTGTTAAGTGCTAACTTCTATTGAAGATACTGAAATGATGTGTTGTGTGGATGTCGACAGATTCTTATTGGTCTTGTCAGGTCCTACAGATATGATAAGGAATTGGTGGATCCTAGTATTGCAAATGCAGAAGCTGCTATCCTTCGTGAAGCCATACGGACAAAACAGTTGGATTCCGATAATTTTCTGATGATACTCAGCACAAGGAATGTTCATCAGCTTAGAGCAACTTTTAAGTGCTACAATCAAAATTATGGATTCACCATTGACCAGGTTACGCTTCTTACAAGCTGCTTGCATAACCTGCTTATTAGTGCTAATTGCTCATTTTGTCTCTTTATGTGCATTTTATTCTATCTACTTTTATGATTCTATTACAGGACATGAAGAGCTGTGGAAAAGGTCTGTTGGAATCTATAATGAAGGTGGTTATCTGGTGCATTGATTCGCCAGAGAAACATTTTGCTGAGGTACTGCATACAGAAACATTCTTCTTTTTTATATTGTGGTTAAAGTGTTTTCTAGTTTTGACGCCCTTTTTCCTGTCAAATCTTCTGTAAAAAAATCAGCTCACCCCTTCAGTATTTTGACTACATTAGTGCAAGCATGTGCTCCTGTTGAATTCTACTTCCAAGTATCACATTCTTTTTAAACTAGACCATATATATCATTTTTTTCCTGTCAGTGCTATCAACCTGCGTATCCATGTTCGGTTAGACTAGCTTTAAATAATCATCGGCACCATAGAATGTGAAATCTCTTTATTTTATTCTTCTGTCTTTATTAGCTGTCTAAACTGCTAAATAGTGTCAACACCTGTGCAACCTGAAACGGGCCTTACCACTCTGAAGAAATTCCTTTCCTTTTAATGTATTTTCATGCTTGTTCAAGTTATTCAGGCTATTAACAGGTTAAATATTTTCATAATTAGGCCAATCTGTACTTTGTCACGATATCTTTACTGTTTCTAGAGATCCATAAACAAGTCCAGCATACCGAGTTCTCCAGAACCGGTTCATGTTTAGACCTTAATTTATGGTTTTTAGCATATCAGGTCATCCTGCTCTAGTATTTAACATCGCTATCCAGATTGTTCCATTTAAATAGCGTAGTTTCTGACACTGCATGCCAAATATAACTGAAAGCATTCTGTATATGGCATCCTGCAATTTGTTCAAACAGATATATTAATGTCAATGTTGTACAATCCATGTAAACTAAAACTATAAGGGCATTCTTGGATATATGAACTGTTAGTAATCTGTATTCCAAAAAACCAGTAAATAATAAACACTAAAAATAAACAGAATCAGTGTTGAAAAATAAGAATAATTTTTTCAGAATATAATCGAGCCCACTTAGTTCAAAGTGTGTCCTTAAGGAAATTATTCCCCTCACAGTACTCGAGGTTGATGGAATATCCCCTCCGATAGAACGATTATCTTACCAGAATAGTAGTACTCCAAATTCCGGTAGCGGCGAACCACTCAACAGCAGTATATCACACATAATTTGTTTATGCAGAAGAAGAAGAAGTTTGTGTTGTTCAGAAAATTCGTAAGTAATATTCTGAGAATCAAACGAATTTATAGCCATGGAAGTACTGTTTCTGAAGGTTTGCAACCTTTCTGAACAGCCACTGAAAATGGTGGGAAATTTAAATAAGGAAAGCGGATCCGGCCGGGTCGCGGGTCACTAACTGGTAGGATTGGATAAGTTAATTAATTTAATTTTATTTAATTAATTAAAAATTAAAGAAAATTTGGTCCAAAAAGATTATCAATCAATCAAGCCGAGCGACGACGGCGCGAGTGGTCCTTGCCCCCTCAACCCTTTTACTGACAAGAAGGAGTAATTCTACTTATAAGTAGAAGAACTTTTCTTTCCACTACCGATGTGGGACAAATGCTTATTTTATAAAGCAAGAGGGAACTCCCACTTTTCTTTCCACTACCGATGTGGGACAACTCCCACTTTTCTTTCCAATCATTTCCCATTCACCAATATCAATACCCAACATGAACTAGATGTGGCATCTTATGTTGAAATTATCTGTTAAATTTAATTGTATCTAAACTATTAGTGAAGTACATTTTCTTTGTATTCTCTTGTATGTTGGAATGTCCAGGTTGTCGGGGCCTCGATTGTCGGGATAGGAACTGATGAGGATTCTCTAACTAGAGCCATTGTAACTCGAGCTGAAGTTGATATGATGAAAGTCAAGGGAGAGTATTTCATCGCGAACAAGTCTAGTCTTGATAATGCAGTTATTGGTGACACATCAGGTGATTACATGAAGTTCCTGATGTCTCTACTTGGGGCCAAAGTCTAGCTAGCTCTCTGGACCTGAACATTGTGTAGTAGTGATTCAATTCTATGATTTTACTTTGTATGCTTTGAAAATGCTATTATGAACATTAATGGGTGGATTTGTTGTGAAAAACTAATTGTTGGAGAGTGAATTTATATATAAGTTTGTGGTTTGTCACTTGCTTGTGAGTAAATTGCATCTTTTAGGATAAAAACAATTATCCATATGAAAACTGTATCACTTTCAATAGAAAATAAAAGGCTACCTGAATGAAACTGCAAATATACGTTTAACCGCCTTAGAGGAAAATCAAATGTCAAATCTGTTGTTGCAATCATACTAGTACTTATAAGTAAAATGATGCTAAATTAAAGTTCTGGTATCAACTTTATTTTTAAGTTGCACATCTTAACAAAAAGTTACCGAGTAGTAATTTAGTTTGCATTAGAAAGAATGCCAAAAGACAATCATATTCTGGATGCTCTATTTTGAATTGCCACTATAAACCGTTAATGTGCTATTCTTCAACATCTTATTGTTGTATTTATTTTTAATCGTGTAGACCTATTGTTTGCTAGCCTTAGGGGACTGACATTGTGTTGGGGTGTCCAATGACTACTTATCTGAGGGTAGAATGTCTTTCATTTTCAATTGCTAAAAATATTGTCAATGGTACGGAAAATATTGTCAATTCATTAACCAGTTTATGATTGAACTGCAAAGTAGACTTATATATATATATATTTAATAATAATTTAATTTTAAACTTTATATTTTATGTTTAACAAGATATCTATCTTTTGTTTATTTCAAACCATAAAATTCAATATTTATTTTTTAAACTTTGTACTCAATCAAATTACATTATATAAATTGGAACGGATAGAGTATAATATAACTCTATAAGACACATATAAAAGGTTGAAACTAGAGTTGTTGGGGTCTCCTCATAGAAGAGAACCCTCCAAAAATTGGCGTATGCCACTAATTGCAACACGCACACGGTATTCTTTAGTAAAAGGCGAAAGAATAGTTCGCTTTGTGCTCACTGCGTGGCTCGTGAGTTCTCCAGCGTACCTGTGCTTCGCTTTTTATATTGGGACAACTTCTGCATTTACTTGTTCTTTATCAGATGTGGTACTTATCTCACTCCTTTTTTCTCCAAACTTTTAAGGCGTCAAAATTTTGCTCTCTGCTTCTTTTCCTTTCTTCTTCACCAGTCCTTCAATAACTATAAGATCGAAAATCAACATGTTTCAAATCAAAACTTAAGCTGTCCTGTGTACTTTCTCATTTGATTAATTTAAGATTTAATTTTGCTTCAGTTTCTTGGTGATTCTGAAGAAATATATTGCTCACAAGCTGATCATGAAATGTCTCATAGGATGTTTTGGACTGGGCATCGTCAATTTCTTATGCAGGTTCGGATTTTAAGTGTTCAGCGGAGGACCCAATTGGCAGAAGCAGAAAATAAAGCTGTTGCGGTTGTTTTAATTGCATCTTTTAATGGTTGCTTTAAGTTGGCCTTAGAATGGCTGAATAGTATGAGGAACCTTTTACCTCTACTCTTCTCCACTTAATACCAAGCTTAGTTCGCATCGCGTAGGGCTCAAACCAGTGACCTAATTCACAAGTTCCTCTAATTTTTCCACTTGATCAACTAAACTTTGGGACCAATGCGATGATCCTACATTCCTTAAAACTTTTTAGGAGTGTAGTATTTATTAGTGATTCATTATTCGAACAGAAGAGGATGGAATAAGAAGCTTGAATATAGCAATTTCAATGATATATGTGTAAATGGAAAGAGGCCTGAAGGCAGCTACTTAAGTAAGTGTGTTCAGTGATGTCCGAAAAGTTTTTAGCTTTTGATCCATCACAAAAAGTTACCAACCATCAGGGAACGGCAAAGGGGATCCCATTTGAAGGAAAACAATCCCATTCTGGGTGTGATTTTAACTACCCTTCAACAAAGATTTTACTAGTACATCGTAACATCATAAAAACATCATTTTATATAACTTTAGATAAGAGACACATATGAAAGGTTGAAACTAGAGTTGTTGGGGTCTCCTCGGAGAAGAGAACCCTCCAAAATTAGCGTATGCCACTAATTACAACACACACACGGTATTCTTTAGTAAAAGGCGAAAGAATAGTTCGCTTTGTGCTCACTGCATGGCTGCGTGAGTTCTTCATCTTACCCGTGCTACGCTTTTATATTACGATGACCTTTAAATTTACTTGTTGTTTATCGATGTGGTACTTTTCTCTCTGCCAAACTTTTAATGCTCAAACAAAGTATTGGTCTTTGTTTCTTCTTCTTCACCAGTCCTTCAATATCTGTATATATGATTGAAAAACAACATGTATTAAATTGAAACGACTTAAGCTCTCCTGTATACTTTCAGTTTGATTAATTTAAGATTCGATCTCACTTCAATTTATCAGTGATTCTGAAGAAATACATGCTCGCAAGCTGATCGATGAAGTGTCGCATAGGATGTTTCGGACTGGGCATCCTCAATTTCCTATGCAGGTTCGGTTTTTAAGTGCACAGTGAGGACCCAACTGGCAGAAACAGAAAACGAAGCAGTTTCCATTTGTTTAAATTTCATCTTTTATGGTAACTTTAAGTTGGCATTATAATGGCTGAGTAGTGTGAGAAATCTTGTATCTCTACTCTTCTCCACTTAAAATCAAGCTTAGTTCTTATGGCGCAAGGCTCGAACCTGTTATCTAATTTACAAGTCCTTCAACTTTTGTCACTTGAACTAAACCCTGAGGCCAATGCAATGATACTACATTTTTTAAAACTTTATAGGAGTACAGTATTTAGTGAAATTCCCTTAGCACAATGCAAAGATCCTGCATTTTTAGTGGCCATTTACCGACTCACTATTCGAATAGGAAAGGATGGATTAGATGCTTGATTTATAGCAAAGATATTTTGAATCTTCGTACTAGTTAGACTTCTGTAATTAGTCATCATCCATAACTTTATAAGTATTCCTTGTTCTAGTCTCAACTTTAGTGATGGCAATCTATTATTCTACAAATGTACCATTCAAAAATTTAGCATTAAATATAAGTTGAATCAAGAAGCTGAAAACTATGATGTTTGCTCATTTGAAATGAAAACAGTGAAATCATACATAAATTGAGCAAAAGACTTCAGATGAAAGGGCAAAGGGGAAACAGGCATTTGAGAACATGGAACAACTGATGGAACTTTGGATATGCCAAAATCTGAGCCAAATAATTAGTCAGATTTTGCAATTATAGTAAGCAAGAAATCCTTGTAGCTTCCATTAGCAACTTTTTCAATCTTTGCAGCCAAGGTAGTTCCATATTTGCTCTGAAATTCTTCTTTGATTAGCTTCATATCATCGTCGTCTGCTCTTGTAACTATGACTCGGGTCACCGAGTCTTTAGCAGATTCATCCACATCCAATCTTAAGGACGTGATCAAAATCTACGGAATAAGAAATTGAAAACGAGAAAGAAAAAAATAAATAGATAATCAAAATATTTCAAACAAAAAGAGGAACACAATACAGTATACTATTATTTATCAGCTTTGTGGTTGCTATTTACCTGGCTGAAGTATGCTTGAGGTGCACAGAGTTATTGAACTACTTGTTTCAAGGTCAACTCACCATCAAGATCCTGAAGAAAATATTGAGATTATAGATTGGGGCGGGTATGGGTATAACTTTGGCGGGTAGTAGGCGGGTATGGGTATTGAAAATGTATCCGTCACGGGTAGGCGGGTAGGTGGTGGATTTGCAGTCATACCCGCCTACCCGCCCGCCTTATATCCGCTCCAAGCCCAAAATATTAGCAACCCATAAGTCACGACAAGTCTCTCATTCTCCAACAAAACTCAAAACCCTACGCATCTTCAGTCCTTCACCCCTTCACCCCTTCACATCTCCCTCTCTCTCCTCCCTCTCTCATTCTCGATGTCTCTGCCTTTTTCTTTAAAGGAGATGTTGATCGGGAAATATTAGAAAATATTGTTGTCTTTGCTTTGTGCTTTGGGGTTGTCTTGGTGAGCTCAATTTTTGTGCATTTGTTAAGTTTTACCTATTGGGTTTGTGGAGTTCAATTGAAAAACTTTAGCTTATATAGCTGAAATAATATATGGGTTTTGTCTACATTTGTAATATATAGTTATTTGGGTGGATAATTTTTGGGTTTTCTTGGAAATTTTATTTTCTTGATTCTTTGTTGTGCAAGGGGGAAGAGGTGAAAAAAATGGGGAATTCTGATGGTGAAAAAATCCGGAATTCTCCTCCCTCTCTCCCAAAGAAAATGAGATAGTGACAGTATTGATTCTTGACTCAAAATTTTGGGATAATTTTTGGAATTTGAATTTTTGGGATCATGTTGATCACTAATGAATTGATTACAAAATATGGCAGGCGGGTACATGCGGGTATTGGCGGGTGACGGATATCCACTTGGGTGGTGGAGCGGGTGTGGATTTAGGAATATACCCGCCTAGGCGGGTATGGGTGGCGGGTAGGTGGCGGATATAAAATTTTCTGGCGGGTACGGGTGCGGGGGAGGGGTACCCGCACCCGCCCTGCCCAATTGTCATCCCTAGCTCAGAAGTATGTTCAATAGATAGGTTGTCATTTGTAATGCATGATGCCAAAAGGAAGGTGGTAGAAATGCATGGGCAAGTAAGGTTCTAACAATATTGTTAATGGTTCAAATTTTTCTTTCTTTTCCATTTTGAGATGATGTATGTGGACACGAGAGACGAAACGACAAACCATTAGTTTGGCTAAAATCCCAAAAAGACTCATTATCAAATTCTCTATCATTGTCACACTAAATATTTTTAATATCCCGTTCAAACTGAGTGCGGATGTATGCTCTAAAGGATAGAAATGTGGAAAAAACTTGTGACTTTTTAGACATAGGAAACGTCCACAAAAAATTAGATTAGTCATCCAACAACTGAAGATAATATCGATGGCCCGAAGAGCTCAAAACGGGAGATGTCCAAATATCACTATGAATAATATCAAAAGGCATAACAGTACGAGAATTAAAAGCAACAAAAGGCAACTTAACATGTTTTCCAAAAGAACAACAACAATAAACTTGAGAACTACGAGGTCTAGTACACTCAATAAATTTATTTTGTTTAAGGGGAGCAAAAATAGGTGCTCCCGGATGACGCAAGCGTTCATGCCATAAAGAAGGAGCTAAAGCTGCAAAAGTGGATGATAATTTGGCTTGATATGTGGTTGTGGTGATTGGATAAAGCTCGCCCCGACTATCACATTTCATTAGACGCATTCCCGTCTGAAAATCCTTCACGGAAAACCCAAAAGAATCAAATTCAACAGAAACCTAATTATCAATGGTAAATTTTCTGACTGAAATCAAGTTTTTAATTAATTGAGGTGCGTGAAGGACATTTTTCAAAATTAACGGTGGGTTTGGGGTAGACAAGTTTGTAGTACCATAACCACGAATTGGAATTGAATGATCATTTCCGACAATTATACCACGATTATTGCTCAAATTAAAATAAGACGAGAGATTACCTTGTGAGGACGTCATATGAGACGTTGCACCGGTGTCCATGTACCAATTTGCATCGGGCGGAGTAAGTCCAAGAGTGTGCATCGCGACCTCGATATCTGTCGGGGTCGCCACTACCGAGTGGGCATGTTGCCACTTGCTCGACAGTGGCCCAAGGATTCTCGCACCAAATTGTTGGGCCTGCTAACTGGTATGTTGTGCCTGGGCTACTGGTCTGGCCCAATGGGCAGGGAGGCATGGCCAGGGCCACTGCTAGGCCCACAGTACCGGCCCACTGCCCCATTGGGTTGGCGGCGGTCACCGCCGCAGTTTTTGCTCATGTTACCGTCGTTTTGTCCATTTTGGCCACGATTTGGCTGCAAATTTTCAAATTGTGACGAACTCTCATCGGACGGAGCGACAACCAAGGTTGAATTTGACACGGTGACTGTCTTCTTGGCAAAACGGACGAGCATAAACAGGACTTGGTAGAATGGCGGAAGGGGATTGCTTTGGGGAATAAGCGTACCTACTCTACTATATGCGTCAGTGAGGCCGACAACCATTTGTAACAAAAGCCGATTGTTAGTTACCGGTGCCCCGACGTTCTTGAGTTGGTCTGACAGAACCTTGAGTCGTTGACGGTATGCAGACACATTGGAAAAATCCGCCATATCAGTGGAAAATTCATGCTCAAGTGTGACGGCCCTGGAATTCTTATTGTTTTGGAATATATCACGTAAACGTTCCAAAGCTTCCATAGTCGTGGAATCAGGCTCAAGAATAGTATGTAGTAAATCACTTGAGATTGTGGCGTAGATCCACTAGAGGACCGTTACATCAAGGGTCAACCATAATTCCTTCTCATCATCGGTCTTCGGTACCTTCTCCTTGCCTTTTTCTGATGGAATTATGTAATGGATAACCCGGTGTGAGCGACAATGGATTTTAAAGAGTTTCGCCCATGTCGCATAATGGACGTTTTCCATTTCAAGAGTGATGGAGATATGATATTTGATGTTGGAGACAGCAAGGGCTGGGTGAAAATTGGATTTCGAGTCGGACATGGTTGTCGGACGGATAAAGGAGGCCGGCGGTGCAAGGAAGAAGGGGGGGGGGGGGGGGGGGACGGTATTTGAGAGGAAAAGTGTAGGGTTAGGATCTTTCTCTAGAATTTGATACCATGTAGTAGTATTCTACATTGATTTTATTCATTAGTGACTCACAAAATATATAGTGTTACAAAAATATTTATTTTGCTACAAACTAGGTAACTAATCAATCCTAATTACAAAAGAAATATGATAATTATTGTGAAAATATTCTACTAATAGCTGATACAATCAAAATTCTACACCTTAATTGGATTTCACAGTTAATTACTATAAAATTTATCTAATACCTTAAGACACAAAAATTATTGGCGAAGCTGAAGGATATGTTGATCATCCCATCTCTAGAATTGGCTTTCGTCTTCTTTGAAAAACCCAGGGGTGCTTACCCTGTAGGATTGTCTCTGATGGCGATTCCATTTCCCTAGTGTTGAGATGAATAATTCTCATCCACACCAAGTCCTACAAATTTGATTTTCAAAAAAAAAAAAAATTTACAGAAAAATAGATACTATATCAATATCCAATTATAATTGAACTCAGGGGCAGATGCACCATTATAGAATCGGTTCATCTGATTCTGCACTCAGTACTTCGATGCTGAATATAGATTTATATATAAAAAATCATTAAAATTGTGGTAAATAATAGGTCTAAAGAAGAAAAGTCAGTCCATTGCACTAAGCTCCCGCGCAGGGTGCGAGGAAGGGCCGGACCACAAGGATCTATTGTACGCAGTCTTACCCTTCATTTCTTATATGAGATTTTCTCTCGCTCAACACATGTCTTGAATTTTTGCAACCTTGACGGAGAAGATCTTACATACTTCACCGCAGTACGAACAACAGTTATTGAGTCCTTCACTTCTACTAACCCGTCCTGAACAATCAAGTTCGCTATATGTGCAGTACACCTCACATGCATATGATCACCATCTAAAACCATCGCATTAAGACTCCAATTTGTCTGTTTCTTCTTCACATAAGTCCCTCGTCGGTTCGTTTCACCTCTTATGTTCCATCATCCAAAATTTCTTCCATTCTACAATATGGAGTTCATGAGCATTTTGTCTAACATTTATCATTCATATTTAAGATAATACACAGCCAAAAATGACCTTAAACTTAGAGCAACGAACAGTCGAACATGACTTTAACAACATCAGTGAATACAAAATGCCTAATTCATGAAACAGAAATCCAAAACGAGAATTTTAACTTAACTGAAATAAAACATAGCATGAAAAAGAGCTTCTCCATAATGTTTCGACGAACATGGTTCAAACATAGCATGAAACATAAATCAGATTTTTAACTAAACTGAAATAAAATAGTAGTCATGTTTCACTAGAATTTGTTTAATTTATTCTTTTATGATTACAATCCCAAACGAGAGAAAGAAATGAGTAAAGGGATTGGATTTACCTTTTATGGTGGCAGTGAACGAGACGTCGGGAAGGGATTGGATTTACCTTGTAGGGTTTAAATTTAGAGAAAGAGTAAGAGAGGTAGCAGTAGGCAGTAACACATCGGCACTGCACATCCAAAAGACCAAAACGATTTAGGGCAAAGGTTTCAATTTTAATTTATATTAGATATGGTTAATTACAAATTTGCCCTCGGTTTTTCGGTTTGGTTCATCACTAATTCTAAAGAACCGAATCGAACCGAATTATTTAACCTGGTAGATTCGGGTTTTTAAAAACTCGGTTTTAAAAATTATTTTAACCGAACTGAACCGCCGGTTCGGTTTGTTTTTTTCGGTTCAACGAGTTTTATGTCCTCCCCTAAATGGGTTGAACTAAAATCTTGATATCTACTTTAGTGTATGTAAATTGTTCTTTTAAAGTAAATATTAAATTTTCTTATATATCATAAAGAATATTCCCCAAAAAGGTGCAGAAATCGAAACCCATAAAAACTTATATTAAGTTTGGCTTGATTTGATATATATATATATATATATATATTCATTTAAGTTTTAATCTTTTTTCCTTCATATATAACGAACAATTGTCATTTTCTCACTTTGTCAAGAGGACGATCACTTTAACCCTATTTATCAACTAAATGAAAAACACTTTTATTGTGACTTTATAATATATTTCCTGTAATTTCTAAAATTTAATTTCAATTTGAATGATATAATGAACAATGTTTGATTTTGCTTAGAAATTTTTACTCAATTGACCACTGAAAAATACAAATAAAATCTATACATTACATTTGATAATGTGCACAAAAGCTCCCTATTAATATAACATCATTCAATTAGGAATTATTCTATAAGTAGACCAACCGCTGGAATCATTTGGGAAGGAGAAAAAAAGAAAAATAGAAGGAAACTTTTGGTCAATTCGGAAATCTGTGACTCAACGGTTAACTAATAAATATCATTCATGGATAAAGCCTCATGATTGAGCAAATGAAAGGGAGGTGGGGGCCTGGCCCACATTTATGTGTCTTGTTCGGTACCCGACAGCTCCAAGTAATTATCCCACCCGTACTTCTCCCCACCCCCACCTTACCAGTTCACGGGCCCGTTTACTTTGGATTGGTAATAAGTAGGGTTGTCCATTGGGCCGAGTCGGTCCGATTCCACCTCCGCTCCAATCCTCCATAAAAAAAAAAATCGGTGTTGGGGTTCGAACTCGGGATGGGAACAAGATCGTCTCGCCGTCCCGATCCTGATCCCGATCCCGATCCCGATCAGACCCTCCCCGTCCTGCCCCGCCAACCCCCCCCCCCCTTTGCAAAAACAACCGTTGAAACAACGCCAAATTTTGACTTTGGCCGTTGTGCAACGGCTATAACATCCATTTTTGAACCCCCTACCCCTTAATATTTATTTTAACTCCTAAGTTAATATATTTACACTTTAACCCTATTTCTCAACTATAAATACCTCATTTTTCTCACAAATCTTCCTGCAATCTTTCTAATCTCTCCATTTATCTTTCTGCAATTGTACATTGCCTACTAAATATTATATTTTTTTTGCTCACTTATATCAAAGTTAAAAAATTGGGACTGAAGTTGACAACTAGCTTGAGGATCATCCATCGAGCAATGTTTCAATTTTCAACCTCAATTACACGTCGATGTTACGTCGGCGTTTGGTACTTTCGTTCATTCTTTAAATTATTATTGTTACTTAATTTTAATTATCGCACTTAATTCCTTTTACTTTAATTATTTATTTGCATAATTATAATGGAATGCCTTTGACGTATGATTAAGGGTAAATGTAAGGGTGCTTGTTGTAGTAGGGGAAATAAGGGTAAGGTACTTCTTCTAATAATCATATTTCTAGTCCCGATGATTTCATTGATTTCACATATATAGATGAAACTGTTTTTTTAAATAATATATTGTTAGATGATGAGGTAGATGACCCATACTTTAATTTAGACAATAATCTAGATGGCACACCCGCTAGTGCACCTCAACTTCAGGCTCACTGAGTCTTATCCTCAAACTGAAACTGAAATGCCTCCTATTCCCCATAGTATGAGTTGAGGCCCCATACAATGAAAATTAAAATCAGATGCATGAGATTTTTTTTTATAGGGACCAAGAGAATTAACTAGCTAGATGTAAAATTTGTAAACATGTTTATAAATTTAAAACCGAAAAAGGTCAAGGTGGGACAGAAGGTTTATTGAGACATGTACAAGGCGAGCACACAACTAGGTGAAATCAATACCAGGCTAAAAAACGGGTGTGTCAATGCCATCTGAGTCGGGACAAGGTTCACATAGTGTCCCGATCAAGTACAAGGTCAAATTAACCCGACAACAGAGAGATTTTTTGGTCCTAAATATGATAAAAACAAAGATAGAGAAAATATGACAAAATTAGTTGCGGTGGAGGGTTTGTCTTTTTCATTTCCTTCATCTCCTTATTTTATTCATTAAATTCAAGAAACATATAATCATGCTTTTAATAGTTTTCCTAGATCAACTGTCAGGGATGTTTTTAAATTTGCAAGTGAATATCAACAATATTTACATTATGCATTGTACCATTTTAATGGCAAAGTGGCTATCACTTATGACATAGGCCGTAGTACCAATGATAATAATTATTAAACGGTAACATGTCATTGGATAGATCAAAATTGATCTATGCAAAAACGTATTTTAGCATCTAGATATATTGATGATAGGCACACTGAAAGTTTTATTGCACAAAATATTAATAAAATTTGTGATTATTATGGAATAATTGATAAAATTATGACTATTACATCAGATAATGCTATTTCTAATGATTAACTCCGTGTTTTCTGATCATTTTCATATAAGATGTCGTGCCATATTTATAACTTAGTTGTAAATGATGATCTAAAACTTTTCGAAAGCATTATTGATAAAATATAATTTGCTATAAATTTTATTTTTAAAGGTAATAAAATACAAAGACGCAAAAAGTATAAAAAACTTGTCATGATTGTGGATTACCTTATAGAAAATTTTAAGAAGAAGTTTCGACTATGTGGAATTATCTGTATGAGCAACTACTTGTTGCTTACGATTATAGACAACCTGTAACTTTATTATTTAACGTCCATAATAAAAATCCAAGGGATATGCTTGTAGATAATGATTGAGATTTTTTTTAGAACTTAATGGATTTCTAGAGAATTTTTTTCAAGCTACTAAAGATTTTTTCGGTATTTATTATCCTAATATTTCAAATATGTTATTTTATATAGCTCTAATATTTTTGTTACTTAACGAATATATGAAAAAACCATCTTACGCTCCATCTATTAAGAAATATTTATAAAATTTTAAAAAAATATTTTTTTCCTATTCTCACTATTTATATTATTGGTGTTGTATTAAATCCGACTATTAAGGTAGACGATTGTAAAACACTTGTAAAAATGATTTATGATTGTATAGAAGTACTTTCAACAGACCCAGATGAAGAACCAACTCATAAACCAACTAAATAAGAAGTTACGTCTAGCATACACACTGAATGCAAACAAGTATATATGTATTACCAACAACAAAGTGCAAATAATCAACTGGCTTCTGTACCATCTTCTATTACTTTGCTACCTTATAAAAAACATGCAGTTTCTGCTGCTAGTATTCAAAGCCTTATAAATAAATGTTTAGTGGTTCAACTTCTTCACAAGTTAGCGAATTTGATGTTTATGTTTTACATGGTTTAACTTTTTCTGCTGGAAGATTTCAAATAGGAGAGCACAAACATTCATTGGCGGGAGACACGTTGGAGATTGCAGTTTATTCAGAGATTGGATTCGAGCGGAGCGTAGAAGGTGCAGTCAACCGGAGATCAACGAAGAAGAAGACTACAACTACAACGAAATGTTGTCTGAGGGAACAGAAGTGACGTCGAACAATTTGACCAACAAATTCCAATTCCAACCAAAGATCCTCAATAAATTGTGAGGAAATTAGAAAAAGTATGGTTAACTATGTAATTTTTTTAATTACAATTTTACTACGTGATTTGCAACTTTTGAACAACACCATAAAGTTGTAATTTTGAAATTGTATTAAAAAATAATAATATTTTTATTAAATAATATAAGAGGCACAAAAACAGCATTGAGATATTTTTATTATACTATCTTGTTCAATTATTGAAGTGTTTATATATATATATATATATTATTTTTTAAAATTAAGTGGTGAAAAAACCCCCCCAAATCCCGGCCCCTCTTCCGGCGGGATGTAGGACGGGACGGGACCTCTTCCCATCCCGCCTATCCCGGCCCGCTAATACTGTCGGAGTCCGCGTCTCGACCCTCGCCGTCCCGCCCCGCCCCGCCCCGTTGGACACCCCTAGTAATAAGTGGTCTCCTCATCCAACCCCTTAAATAGTTTGACCGTACCTGATAAAATTTCAAGGATATACCATGAAAAACTATTTACTTGATGAAGCGTACTTAAAATAAAATTGAAAACTAATGTTGATTGCGGTGGATAATATTGATAGTGATTACTCAAAAATGGCGGTATTAGTGATATGTGGAGACAATAGAAATTGCTTGCAATGGCGATAGTTGATAATGGGAATAGTTGGTGGTGTTTATGTTAGTGTATAGTGATGGAGGTGACAGGTAATGAAAGTAGTGACAGAGCTACTTGTTAGAAGAATGAATCCTTCACAAGTGGTAACTGCTGTATTTTAACATTTTTTTGCTAAAATTCATGGCTTTGTTACTAGATAAATAGATAGTGGTTAATGCTTGGCTTATAGTTGTGAGTTTAGTAATGTAAATATCACCTTTATAGATTGTTTAAGTAAACAACAGTTTAGTGATTTTAGGATTTTGTGCAAGATTTGGATGAGTCAAACATATTTTGAAGTAAATAAGTGATCGACAAAAAAAGTTAATGAGTTGAAACCAGAATAATCTAAATTTGTCAAAACAAAGTTATGCAAAATCATGAATCCAACTTTTACCAAATAGACATTAAATACAAGCTTTTTACGAGTGGGGTGAGGTGTTGAGGGTCGGTGGGGTACTCTCATTTTCATTAAGATCCCCAAACAAATAAACTAAATTAAAACTAATCCACCTTTAAATGTTAATCTCCTTTCCCTCTCTACATTTGTCTCATTCTTCACTCCTCTTTGCCTCCATTCTCACCACTTTCTTTAATAGTATTCATTACAAACTTATTACTCCTATACAAAATACTCAAAAAAGTTTCTATTTAATCTTTATTTTGTGAGTGAAAAAAATGTTTATTTATCAAATTAAGAAAGAATTAATCTTATTTTTTTTAGATTTGTTCTTATTAAATATTAAATAATTAAATTTTAATACCTATTTAATTAGAAATATTTTAATTAAATTATCTATTTTTATCTAAAAATTAGTATTTTTTTTTGTAAATAACTAAGTGAGAGAGTAAATAGTAATCACCCAAAGGATGTGAGAGAATGGGTGAGACTGCTCGACTTCAATTGAGAGTAACAACATCCGTTGACAAAAAAATATATTCAATAAATAGTATAGGTTGTAATTAAATAAACATTTTCCCCATTATTATTCTTTTCTTTCTCTTTCATAAAGAAAAAAAAACAAAAGCCACTATGGAAGAAGTGCAAGAACACTCACTTGTTCCTCATCTTCTTCTGCTTCTACTGCTCTTCTGACGACGTCGCTTTCACATCTCATTGCCCTATGCATTCTTCAATGTAGCTCGTGATCCACCAAAGCTTCACGTTTCTGGTTCATCTTTTTCAGCTTTTTCTTTTTCTTTTTATTTCCCTTTTGTTTTTTTTTCAACTTTAATTGAAGTGAATCTATTCAAAAAATTTCAATATGACCCATTTCTTCCTAATGCTGGGAAATGTGAGTTGTGGGTACTTCAAATTTGCATCATTTTAGCTTTAATTTATGCTATTTTTAGTTTTTTTTTTTGAGCTACCCATTTTGAATCTGCTCTTAATTTTTAGCTGCTTTTGAGTATTAAGTTTGTTTTGTAATGCTTGTTTACTTGTTTTGGGTCTTCCTGTTTTTCTCAATCTCTGATCTTGTTTGTAGTAATTCATACAACTTGAAAAACTTGAATGTGTAACTAACTGCAAGGTTTTTTCCCTACTTATTTGGTTTTCTTGAATGTGCAACTGCGAGGGTTTTGGTATGTATTTGGTGTTCTTGAATGTGTAACTGCTAATATTTTGTATAATGTACCAAATAGCAATTTGGGTTTGGGCATTTTCTTGGTTTCTTGAGATGGTAGTCTTGATTGGTTAGTTAATGTTGGTATGTATTCTTTTTTATACTCCTGATATATTTCAAGAAAAATGCACCTCATTTCATCAGATTTAACTTTTAAGTGTATGATGTATGACTATTAATATTCACAATATTGTTAAACACTAACTAGGGTTTGGGTATTTTCTTGTTTCTCGAGATGCTATCCAAATTCTTGCTAGGGAAGTCTTGACGGAGTCTTGCATTGTTGCTTTTTTGGTATGCATATTTATTTTTTCTCCCCTTTGAATTTTAAGATAGGAAGTTATGGAGATCGAGGATTAGGTTAGATGGTTAGTAGGTAACATAGGGTTATCGTACTTGTACTTGTATGATTTAGGTAGTCGCGTAGTTTCTTTTTCGCTAATGTGTATTGATATCTGTTACTATATTTGTTTTGCACATTTAATTTTTTATTTTATTTTCTCTTTTTCTTTCCTATATTCATGCATCAGGTACATTTTTTTTGAGCCGTCGGTCTATCCAAAACAGCCTCTCTATCCTGTAAAGGTAGAGGTAAGGCCTGCGTACATCTTACCCTCCCCATACCCCACTTCTGGGATTACACTGGGTATGTTGTTGCTGTTGTTGCAACTTATTGCATTAGTTTTTATAAATTATTGCAGTACGGTGGAAAAAATGGGTCGTTTTTTGTTATTTCAACAAAAAAACACTTTATTGCATCTGTTTTGCTTAAATGGGTGAAATGTCTTGGAAAATTGCAGTTGTATCTTGATGTTAGAACCTTATTTTGAAGATTTTCAGCAATTTGACATGATCTTTAAGTTCTGGCAATCACACTGTAAATGCTCAAAATCTCTTTTCTGAATGTTCTGCATACTGGATAATATGTACCTATATCTGAAGTAATAGCTTTTTGTCCAAATGCAGGACACATATATTAATTGAATCTCTCTTATTTTTTGTTTTGCTTCGTTTTTGTCTAAACTAGTAGCCTTTTGGTAGTTTATTAATGTATCTATTTGTTTTTTCCTTTAGCAACGGGGTTGGTGCAAGTTGAAGTTTGAACTTTGAAGGGAAAGATCAGTTACAGGTCCAATGGAGCAGTATGAAATATTGGAGCAAATTGGCAAAGGGGCTTTTGGCTCTGCAGTTCTTGTGAAACATAAGCTTGAAAAGAAGAAGTAAGATCTAGAAAATGTAGTTATTTATATAAGCCCCATACATATAGTTACTATTGCATTTCTACTAGGTGAAGTGTATATGAAATCGTCAATTCTGTAAGCAATTAATACTTATCAAAAAGATATGTCTGTGAAATAGAAATTAATTTATTCTTTCGTATTCCTTCTTATTTCAAGGTATGTATTGAAAAAAATCCGTCTTGCTCGGCAAACGGACAGGACTCGCCGAAATGCACACCAAGAGGTTTGTTCTTCTGCTTAAACCTGCGATCTTCTCACCTCCCAGCCTTCTCTATGCTAGGAAACATTGAGAAACTTTGAGTTTCTACCATATTCTAGAATTTCTACATATCTGCCTTGAAAGAGGTTCAGAAATGATATATTTGTTCTATTGTGGTATTCCAAGCTTTCAGCAACCAGAAAAGGAACACTTTGGGGGAGTGAAGGGAAAATAAGATCTTCTATACAAAGGAAACTGCAACTTCTTTTGAACTTTTCAAAGAAAAGAACATAAATCATTTTTGACACCAAGTACTTCTACTGCTACTTGATGTACATCTTCATATGTATTCTAAACCATATTATGCATTGTAGTTGAACTTTCTTGAAATGTCCCGTCGTTTAATTTATCCTTTATTTTGTAGATGGCCCTTATTTCGAGTATGCAAAATCCATTCATTGTGGAGTACAAAGACTCATGGGTGGAGAAGGTTGCAAACAGTACTTATCTTTCAAGTCATGTTCTTTTCTTTCCTTCCTTTGGTACTTTCAACATTTTGATATAACATTTGATGTATGTGTTTCTTCTTTTGGGTGTATGAGATTAAGCAGTTCCATGTCTCTTATCCTAAATAAAGCATGTAGAAGTATTGGGTAGGTTATAGGTAAATCTGCAAGGGAAATTTGCTTGAAAGTTCTACAAGTAATGAAGCCAATTTTTCATGATAGGCAAACCCCTATACCAATGAAATAACTTTTTAAAGGAATTTTTTGCAGGAACTCAATTTGTTATGTGGCAACAAACTCTGATGTCTTGAAAATGTCAGAGCAACCTTAACGGAGTGTGTTCAGGCAGAAGTTGTTTCACTATAATTTGAAATACTATCGGTACACTATGATTTTGGGAAGTACAAGGGAGATGTTTTATGCAATAATGATGCATGTCAATTTGCTAATAAAAATTAAGGAACAGAAGAGATGACAACAGAATAATCAAAACTGTCAAAGTGCTCAAGCGCATATTTAATTGCAAGCTCTTTGTCATCTTAGGGGAAGGAATCAGCTACTATATGCGCATACTTTTCTATGCAGCTATTATCCCCTACTTATCCACCTGGATGTGCATGAAGTTTCTTAAACGCACTCAGCAAACAATCCATAGCTTTTTCTTTTGACAACTCACTCTATAGTTTTCTCTTTTGTTTAATTTTCTTTCCCTTTTACTTTTTATCTTTCCTATGAATCATTTTTGTTTTTAATGCGGCATAATTGGAACGGAACTAGATTTATTCTCCAGTAGACTGTTGTTATACAATTAGTGGTTTAAACTCACATTACGTGAGCAGAGTGGCGATACCACTAGAGAAAAGCTGTGTAGACAAGTTTAATTTAAAATCGCAAGTACTTTATTAACGTTGGACCTCTTACATGCTATTTATTTCTTTGACAAGTACAGTCAAGTTGCTCCTCAAACAGGTTATACCCATTATATCATAAGAATTAAGAAACATACAAGTGATTGGCATTATTCTAGGACTACTACTAAGATCTCTATCAAGCTCTTTTGTTCGAATCCTTTTGCTCTCTTTTTCTTTACATTCCTTTGCTAGTTGGCACATTCTTGATTCTCTCAAATGTGTTGTAGCACTACTTGACTGCTGTGGGGTTTATCAAATGGATATATTCAAAGCTTAAATGGGGATTTACTTTTTGTGCCTTCTCTTGCAGGGTTGCTATGTGTGCATAGTGATAGGTTATTGCGAAGGTGGAGACATGTAAGTGACCTTTTCCTACTTAAACTATGTAGTTTGATTCCATTTGTCTCCAATGACCTTGGAAGTAGCCATAATAACTGCATGCCTGCTTCATTTCAATGACCTCTATTTTCCTTCAACTTTGCAGGTCAGAGGCGATAAAAAAAGCAAAGAATGTCCATTTTCCTGAAGAGGTTAACCTCTGCTGTTTGCATCTTTTGCTCCAACCTTCAACTTTAAAGAGTTATTTTAAAATTTGAGCTGTTCATTTATGTTTCATTTTCTTCTAACCAAGTCATGAATTGTTAACAGAAACTATGCAAGTGGCTTGTTCAACTCTTAATGGCTCTTGACTACTTGCACATGAATCACATCCTTCATCGTGATGTCAAGGTTCGCTGCATTTGCTTTTCACTGGGTGGATTCATAGACTCATACTTCTTAACTTTGCTGCTCCTTTAAACTGTGTTTGCAATATTTTTTGCAGTGTTCGAATATATTTCTAACAAGAGATCAAGATATTCGTCTAGGTTAGTTTACTCATTTTGCATTTCGAGCTTCTTGAAAGTTCTAAATTCTAATATTTTACTGAAGCACGGCATGCTATTGCAGGTGATTTTGGACTTGCCAAGATGTTGACTTCAGATGACCTTGCTTCCTCTGTAAGTAATGTTACTGTAGCTTTTTATCTAAAAGATTTCATGTTTTCCAATATTGTTTAGCTAAGTTATACTTGCTTAATTTCTCAGATTGTTGGAACCCCAAGTTACATGTGCCCCGAGCTTCTTGCAGACATACCTTATGGATCCAAGTCGGACATATGGTCTCTAGGTAATACATGTATACATCAAGTGACACACATCGGTGCCTGATGCTATGTTTGGTTAACATTCTTAGTGGGCACTAATGTGAAGGTGCACTGACATTTCTTTGATTTTCTCCATCCAGGATGCTGTATATATGAAATGGCTGCGTTTAAGCCTGCATTCAAGGCATTTGTAAGTTTCCGAGGACCTTGTTACTGTCTAACCTTATTACTCAAGCGATTGTCTTGTCAAAATTTTGAAATGCAGCCCATGTTTTTCAGAAGTGATTATTCAATTAATTTATGTGAATATTTTAGTAATTTCAGTTAGTATATTTTTCTTTTGCAAATGAAACGAGAACTATAGTTGTTGCAGCTACTCAGATATCCATTGTTGAACCACTAATAATGGTAGTGGAGAACTGCAACGAAATTCGTCGTTGTGCATGTTCTAGGTTTTGGTATTATGACTACAGAGAGATTTTAAAAGAAGACTCAAGTGTGTAGCACTAGATGGAAACTGAGAGCATGTTTGGATTCTAAAAATGGTGATGACCATGAAGTTTCGTGGGGTCTGCTGAGCTTGATTCTTGAAAAAAGATGCTGGTTTATTTATTGGAAGAAAGAAATGTATATGAGAAATTGGATATTTACTTGTCCTATATATATGTGTGTGTGTGTGTGTGAAATTAACTAAAGATATATTTTGTTTGTGCCAATTGCCATGTTTTAGCTACTGAGCCATGGAGATTTTCCATCTTCCCTTTGGAGCTCTACTAAAACTAGAAATAATCAAGTGTTCTTTATGAAGAATTGCATCCGTTTCTTTCATTTTGCTGCCAGCCTGCCAATGAGTTTCCTCTGTTTCGGGGTTTATAGAAGCTTATAGGTTATTACTATTCTGTATTGTTTTAAATGAGTACGTCTGGGGCTCTTGTCTTCCTTATTAGTCAATGGATGCTTGATTTATGACTCTACTTGTGATGTAGTTATTGGGTATTGTTACTTCGACTTTGGGTGCTTTGAGAAACTAATCCTTGATGCATAATGTATCCATATGTTTTTAAGGCTTTTGCATTTTAGTATTCACTTTCCTATATCTGGTGGATATTTTTGGGCGTTGAAACTTATGTCATCATATGCATGTTGATATAGGATATGCAAGCACTCATCAACAAAATAAACAAGTCTTTTGTGGCACCACTTCCGACAAAATACTCTGGTCCATTGTAAGTCATGCATTTGATTAAGATTTCTTTTGTCATGGAACCATGTATATGTTTATATGTACAAGTGCTGCCTTTTTATTTAGGACTGTGATTTCTAAAGGTGGACTTCTAGACCTGTTGAAGGAAGCCCCTCTTTCGATTTTTCGAATGATTTGTTCTTTTGGAGAACTATCTTAAAATATGCAGGTCTATTTTAAACTTATAAACAGTCAATCAACAGAAGGGAATAAAATTGTAGCAACTAACTGGTCGTGTGCACCTTTGGTTTTACTTTAGTGAGATTCAGTATCTAAGCATGCCTTATTTGAAAGAAAGGCCAACATAGGGATTTTAAAGTTAAATTACAGTAACCCACTCTTAAGGGCTTTTTAATTCCCTCTACGTCCATTGAGCTTCCAGTCTAATGCACAACATGATAGGCCTCCCCGTATTAACTTGAATGAATGGAATTAATTTTGTTTTTATCATCAAATTCCCAAGAACCAAAATAGATTACTGTAAAATAATTTTTGAAATGTAAAAGGAGAACAAATTAGCAACTTAAAAAGAAAAGCCAATGAAAAATCAGCAATCATTTTAACTGCATTTTCCCTCCCGGGACTTTTCTAACTTCTTGGTGGAGGACATATTTCTACTTGATGCCATCTAAAAGGCAAAATGTGGTGAAAGGAGATGGTGCATTAGTTTGGAGGTCAGGAAGCAGGTCTTCATTATTATGATGAACAACTCAAGGTTGTTTTTGGAATCATTATGACGACATGAAGAGTCTATTCTTCACTTCTTAAAGCTTTTATTTGCAATGCACTACTTTTGTTAGTAACGGAACACCGAGATTCAAAAATGGAGAGGGGATGTTTATGTGCCTCAGTAACTATGTATTGAACTCTTTTTTTTACTTTATCTATGAGAAACTCCACCCTTGAACGAGAATCTTTTATTTAAGTCGTTTATTCACTTCTCTTATTTGCCTTCCAGCCGAGGTCTTGTCAAAAGCATGCTGCGGAAAAACCCAGAGCTGAGGCCAAGCGTATGACTTCCTCTTTATCTGTATTTGTATAGGTTCATTTACATCTTAAGCCATTATGCTATTGCCTTAGTATCTTCTATGAGGTTCGTTAAGAAACCTAAACTGGTGGTTTAAGTGCATATTATGTAATCTGCATAAATGGATTATGATTTTAGATAGAAATCTGCATATGATGGAATTATTTGTAGATAAACCAACAGAAGCTTATAAATGCTGTAGTGCGGTCTCAACATCTTTACCCAAAAATCAAATTTGTGAATATGAGGTTACTGTTTGTTACGTTACTTTCTTGAATCTCCTGCCTTCCATGCCCGTGCTTTACACCATAATCTAAGTCACTTCCTTTTGACTTACGGTTTGTCCGATAGTAGAAAAATTCAAAACTTTATCTTTTGTTTTTGCTCTTTTTTATTATTAATATTTTTGGCTGGTAATACTTTCGTAAAACAAAATCATTAAGTGGGACACAGATTTTTTAATCATTCTTCCATAGTCGCTTTCATGTATTAAGTTTGGAAGAAGTAACTTATTGGGCACCTATCTTTTCACCTTTAATTGAAGAAAAAGGCAGGTAGACATGATCTTTTGGCAATGTCAAAAATCTTAACTAATACCAAATTGATGAGTCATCATTTGGATGGAAGGTAAAGGATTAAACAAGGAAACTTTGACCAGAATTCTGCTATCAATATGCTAAATCTGAAATTACTCCAAAATCCTCAAAACTTCTCTTTGTAGTTAATGATTTGTAGCATTTGGTAACAAGAAATTTTATTATTAATTATCCCAAGCATCATAGTATATTAGAATTAAATATCACTAAGTATACCACAACCAGGGGCGGCTCAGTGATGTTGGTGGCCTAAAGCCAAATATATTAAAAGGGCCTTAACTATTTCGTAAATTTTATATAATTTATAATGAGACACAAAAGAACCGCCAGATTTTTGGTATAATGGTAAGAGCACACACATCATAGTTCTGAATTCTATAGTAAAGCATGGTCATTAAGTGTAGAAAGGTAGAAAAACGGGCTTATTATCCACTGAGTTTCTAATTTGCGTCACTTGCTTTCGTTGATTTCTTGATTGAAAAAGATGACACATAAATGTACTTAATTTCTTATGCATGAATCAAACATGACAAAATTAAGTAGCTAAAAGGGCAGCCCGGTGCACTAAGCTCCCGCTATGCGGGGGTCCGGGGAAGGGCTGGACCACAATGGTCTATTGCACGCAGCCTTAGCTAATTTAGAAAAATCGAGTTGAAATTCGAAGGTGAAATCATCAAAAATAAAGGGCAGCCCGGTGCACAAAGCATCCCGCGTTAAAAAAATGAAAAAAAAAATCATCAAAAATTTGAAAGAAGAGTATATTTACAGAATGAAAAATTAGAATCAGCGAGGAATATAAATATACTATTTAATAAAAAAAATTTACCGTTATTTACTCACTTATATCAATGAAACTCAAACAAAAAGTTAAAAAATTAATTATTAATAAATAATTACATATATTATGTGTTATATAAAAATATAATACTTAGTATTTTAGTAATTTTGGGGCCTTAAGCAAAGGCTTCATTTGCCTTACCCTTAGGCCGGCCCTGGCCACAACCACAATCCCCCTCCTAGTTTCCTGTATTGTCTTTTATATATTCATATGACTGTTGGTTCAGTAACAACTGCCTGTCAAATAGTTAAAATGGTCCTCTGATATCTATCGTTTAATCATTGTCCAAGTGTGACTTTCTGTCAGCAATACTCTCTAGCCTGCGTTGCCTGGTATTTTAACTCTAAAAAATTACTCCATCTGTCCCAATTTATATGACACACTTTTTTCAGTCAGTCCCAGAAAGAATGACACATTTCCTTATTTTGCAACAATTTAACTTTAAATTTTATCTTTTACGTTTAACGAGATGATTTATAACCACACAAATATATTTGGCTTGTTTTAGACCGCAAGATTTAAAAGTCTGTCCAGTTAAACTACATCATATAAATTCTACATCATATAAATTGGGACGGATGGAGTACCTATCTCGAATGATTGACATGCATCGGCAGAGAAGAAGTCCTCTATTCAATATGTAACAAGCCATATGTTTTAATGTTCCATAAATAGTGATATTGCCTTTCATAATTGATGATTTATCTTTGAGCGTTAGCGTAGAAGGAGCTTCTGTTCTGAAGTATAGGAGCATTTTTTTTATTTTAAGAGGAGTGTTATTAACAAAAAGTGAAAGGATCAGCAATTTAACGCATATCAACAGTATGTATTCGTCTGTTTATCACTTGTCTTTAAGTTAATAAATTTCTACTTGAATTACCTCCGAAGCATGAAAATAGAGGAAGTTAACTCCTTAAAGTACTTTCTCACAGAAGATATTCAATACTGACCACAAAAGATTGAAATATGTCTCTTTGGCTTCTTTAGAGTTCTTCCATTGTTCCGTCAGATAGTTTTCTAGATAGTTGGTTAGTAGCCAGAATTGATCTAGTGAACTGATCAGCTAAAGTTAAAAGGGAATCTCCTCACAAAGACTGAAACTTAGACATATTTTGATTATAATATTCATAATTTCATACTGACATAACATACTTTTTTTTGTTACGTTACAGGCAGCAGAACTTCTTAGGAATCCACTCCTTCAGCCGCATGTGATTAATACTCATCTCAAACTTAACAGCCCTAGACGCAACAGTTTACCTGCTTGTTTGCCTGATAATGATGTAAAGAAAACCAGATTTGCAGTTTCTGAAAGCACTCCTATTCCAAAGAATAGAGAGAAGCGAATGTCATGTGGAAATGATAGGACTCTGAATCCTAGTGTCTCTGATCATGATTATACTTTTTCAAGTCGTAGACATCCAAAAACTCCAAGCAGAGTATCTGAATTGTGTGTTGGAAGCCCTGAAAGAGGATCAACTGTCACAAAAAAAATCACTTCAAAAGCTTTGCTTGTGAACAAGAATCCAAAGATGATCGTGCCGAAGTCAACTACTCCAAGAAGACAAGTGGAACTAAGGAACAATGATATGGTAAGATTACAAGTAAAAAGTTATTCATTTTACTTGTTTCTACTCTATAGAAAGGTAAACGGATTTTATTCTAGACAAGTACGTCCAAGCGGTTCAACTGATATACAACAAAGTGCGCAAATACTAATATACAAAAACTAATAGATTCAATAGTTTGTCATTGCAACAGATTTTGAAAATGGTTTCTCACTAAATCTTAGATGGTGTCAACTTATATATGAAAAGAAGAAGAGGGTATCCTAAAATCGAACCTAATATTGTTGTTTTCATTTGTATCTTGATTAACCATTTGGAATGCCCAAACCAGGATATGTTCCGCCAAATTAACTTAGATATTCTATGTTAGCCTATGTTTTTTAGGGTTTGGTAAGACTAACACAACCAGGATAAAACTGCTTCCTTCTTAAATTTTAGAGTTAAGCTGTGGATTATTGACAACTATATTTGATCTCTGCATTATGTTGAACTTTTCAGAGAATAATTATTTACATTCTGCCTGCTCATTTCTGGCGAGAATGGCAAGATTAGCTTGTTTTCCTGCTGAAAATGTGAACTTCAACTCCTTTAATATTAATTTTAGTAGTACAATAGTATTCAAGATTTTAGATTTTTAGTGACTTTGTTCTTGACTAACAAAATTCATTATCCACCTCGAAAGTAGCTCAATCTGAACTTGTGTCTTTTCTGACGTATTTAGTTTATGTATGAACTAACCCTTATTAAGGAACATCAGTCTTGCAATCTTTTACTTCATAAAAAAAGAACATAATTCTTGCCAGGTTAATGGAGCTGCAATGTCATCTTTATTTGTTCCTATAATCAACCCGTGATCTCTCAAAAAAAAATAATCAAGCCGTGACTTTAAGAACCATAGAGCTCCCAAGTTTTATTAGAACTTCCTTATTTTTTGGTAAGTATATATCCTTTTATCTGGGCACAAGGGGATGCTGACCTTGTGAAAATATGTTTTATCAAAACAGAGTAGAATTAGCTATAATGGCAACTCCATAGTTTTGTCATACGATTGGTTAGAAGTCAGAACTATACCATTCTCATTCTTGAAAATTTTACTGGTGCTATAACAATTAGTACTTGCAGTTTATAATTGTGAAGGTTTCTCCAAATCATATATATAAGTCTTGCTATCCTAATTTGTATGACACTTACCATTTTGAAATGTCTGAATTGTTGTTTTGCACGATTTCAAAATAATTTTAACTTTCAAGAATTTAAATTCATTTTATTATTCAAATTTAAACTTTGTTGGGATGCATTCTAAATCAAACTATTTTCCAGTAACAATTTAATATTCTTTTCCGCCATTATTATTATAGTAGTGGCCACGAGGTGGAGGCAATATGAGTTTAGTTTTTCCCTCTAGGTAAATATGTCTGTTTCATTAAGCAACCCCATAATTAGATGGATCATTCTAAAAAAAATTGTACATTAAGCAACCAATACAACGTTTCAGATAATCATAGTGCCACCAAAACTAATAAAAATCTGGTTTTTGACCTTGTATGATTTCTCTGAGTTTTGTTGTTGAACTTTCATTTTCCCTCTTGGTAAGTATTAGATGTTTTTGCGAAATATATAAAAGAATATCAGAAGTTTTAATCTGCTTTGCTAGCATTGCAAAAGATCATATGATTTTGTGTTTTACTTATCACTAAATTTGTGATGGATACTCATCTTACATAATTTTGTAGTCCTTTATCTGTTTGGATTCCTAGAGTATGTAAAGTGTTGAAGTGGTAGATAAAATGCTCATCTCCTGCTCCATCTTCATTAAGCCCCAGCTGGGCCAAAAGAGAAGAGAAGAGAGATAGAGATAGAGATAGAGATAGAGAGAGAGAGGAGAGAGAGAGAGAGAACACGAAAAGCAAAAAGAAAAGAAAAGAAAAGAAAAGAAAAGAAGAAAATAACATGTGGTTACTTTTCTGTCTGCTGTGAAATCATGGATATAAGCTCATGCTCTTTAACCAGTAATACGATAATATGCAATTTTAGCCTGCTTAACCATATTTCCCTTGGTGATGTGTTCCCAACATCTGTCGTTTGACTACTATATGCTTGACAGGCTTCACGAACCCTGGTGAAGAGATCTGTTTCTACAACTCGTAGGGCATCTTTGCCATTGACAAACAAGGCAGCAGTTCAAGAATTACCTCGAAGGCCGAGTCTCAGTTTCCTTGACTGCATTAAGTCTCCTGATGTTTCTGTCAATGCCCCTCGAATTGACAAGATGCTTGAGTTTCCAATAGCTTCATATGAAGATCCTTTCCATCCTATACGACGAACATCATCAAACTCTGCGCAAGGTTCCTGTGGCTCACCACAAGCTGAGTATTCAGTTATGGAAGACAAATGTACCATACAGATTTCTGACAGTAAATTTGATCGATTGAGTTCAAATGATGCTTGGCAAGGGCTTGAAGGTCCCATGGTGCATGTGGATAGAGAGGATATAACTGATTCTTCTGATCAAAATGCCACTGCTGGTGCATCTAGCCGAACCTCATCTGACACAAGACGTCGCCGTTTTAACATGTCATCTTATAAGCAACGGGCCGAAGCCCTGGAGGGACTACTTGAGTTTAGTGCTAGACTTTTGCAAGAAGACAGATTCGATGAACTTGGTGTCTTATTGAAGCCATTTGGACCTGAAAAAGTTTCTCCGAGGGAAACTGCTATTTGGTTGACCAAGAGCATCAAAGAAAATGCTCCTAAACAGGAAGATTAGTCCTAAGAACATTCAATGTGTATAAAGAAGTCTTTGCTGTAATATTTTCTGTAGGCACCCAGATTTTGCTATGTAGAGGCATAGTCATAAGCTGAAACGGTAATTCATAGCTAGGATCTCCTGTTACCCTTACCCCTTGCATATTTAGCAAATTCATGCCGTACTGAAAGGATAATATGGATGAGAAAACAGGTTCTTTGAATCCACTAGAAATATTATTGCCTCTGGATGGGAAGTCCCACTGTTAGCATCTTTTTTCGCCCAATTACATAGTGCTTGTTATGCTTCTTGTCTCTTTTATTTTTGGATGCATTAACTCAACTTGAGTGACCAAGCTATAAAGAATTTCAACCTCAGTTTTCATCAGAAGTTGGGTGTTACCCAATTTTGGTGTCAGGTTGCGGTTCTCCTTAGCACTTGGATGCTCTAATAGCAGAGATATTTTAAGGAAAATGGAGTTTAACTGGACAAGATGGAACCAGTACATGCTCAAAGGAGGCTAATATAAATGACAGAGAGAGCGATAAGTAGATATAAATATCATCTTCCAGAGGTCAAATGGTAGATACTATGCTGGCGGAATCAACCTTGACATGGTTGATGGACTTTGCTTGTTTGTAGAGCTTGAGTAACCAGGCTTCATGGCTTTCTGGGACATTGTGTCTCCTGCTGTGCGTAGGTGTTTCTTCCCTGCTAGTGTCAGGTATGCCTGTTATTCCATCCATTGACGGCGCTTGCTTGCTTTTTCTTTTAATGCTCCAATTGGGTCGTTGTCTCGGTTCACTATGTGATCTAGCCTTTGCTCTTGAGGATTCTGTATTGGACATGTATGTTAGTGCTAAAGTAGCACTAGAAAATATGGAGTTTGGATTTTCTGAGTGTGCGATGGGAAATGGGGTTTTGGAAGATACGGTTGTTGACACATTAGAGCAATGTTCAAAACCTTTTTCTGGCGTCTTGAAGGAGAAATCCTCTATATGCCTGTCATAACTTATTGTGCTCGTATCACTCAGTATAGAGGGACTTGGACATGTCTGAAATACTTGATGACTCCTTCTTGACACTGAAAGGCAATGAGATTCAGAGGGGCTAAATCCATTTTCCATTCCCGAAGATTTGTTTTTCGTGCTATTTTTCTTCTGACTCCCTTTTTCTTGAATGCTAACATCCATCTTTTTCTGCCATTTAAAGTCTTGTCATTTCCATTATTATATCAGTACACTGAAAATTCTGCATGAGGAGCAAAGGGGACTTACAATGCTGCAAACTCTGGTAAGCTGATTGTTCTCGGATGATACTTTCTGACTCTTTCTTGAGTTTGGGTTATGTGCTTCTTCGGCCATCTGAACTCTTTGTACACGAGCCCTTAGTTGAATGACCATAAGAGAGTGCATGTGTCGGACCATTGCTGATGTCTGTTTCCTTACTAGGTGACCCCTTACCAGTGCCTGTAATCTAACTAGGCTTCTTAGGGCGCGCAATGCTTTCCTAGCCTGCATAAACATCAATCATTTTCAAGCCAACTTTCTCCGTTTAGCATTTAACATTCCTTATTTCGAGCACAATGTCATCCTACATAGTTTAGCTGTGCATGTTCTCGTTGACCTTAAGTTAAGGACAAGGTAACTTGGGAAGTACAAAATTATGAGGATCAAATGAAACCAAACATGGATGGACCTAGGTTTGAAAATAAACAAGAATAGACTCAAAGTGTGAGTTGTTACCAAATAAGAACGGAAAACAGCTTGGATTCTGGTGGCAGCCGCATCCTTAACTCGTCTGGTAATGTATGTCTTTGGTTCTGTAGCTCCTTTTGCTGCTAGGTTTGTTTTGTTGAGTTTCTCCAGAATGTCAAACTGCGGCATTGAGCCTTGCGTATTTAGTTTGCAACTAAAAGTCAAGTCGAAAGACCTAGTACTCTTATGGTTATTTCTCTCCATGCTTGATGATTTCTTGAAACTCCATCGCCTTTTCACTTTTGGAGTTGATGGGCAACTTGCAGTTGGGGTTCCCATACTTTCTACTGATTTCTCTTCTTTCTTTTCCCTGTCCTCCTTTTTCCCCATCATCATCAGAAAGTTTCTGATCCATTTGTTTGCCTTCCCCATTTTTGGTGTATACCTTCTAAATTCTTTCACTCAATAGTGTAAAAGAAGTATTTTTTCACATGAATTTTCCTTGAATTATTTTGATGAGTGTTAGAGGTTTGTTTCATTTAAATGTGGTTGAGTACATACACTGATATAATGAGGTCAAGGCCTGCATTGCTTGTTGGCTTTGTTATTTCATTGACCTTTTTGTGTTTTAAAAGTAAATATTCAAATGGTTTTGGTGGTGCAACTCTTTATTAGTCATTTTCACAGTATTTGGTTTGGCAAAGGCCTGCAAATGAGTCCTCTTGTCTTGCCATTTGCAACCAAGGTGAGACTTGGACAACATACTTCTTTTTATATATTGGAGGTTTCTCAATTAAAACACTTGTTTTGTTTCTAGTCAGAGCTGCATGCAAACATCAATAACACCACAATTATAGTCTTTTCTAAAGAAGGAACCTTAATGTGTCTTATGCTTGTAAAAGTGATTCAAAAATTTAACTTGACTTGAACTTGCAAATAAAATGTAAAATATCTAAGGCAGGCAACTAAAATTGTCTTTGAGAAAATTTTCACCATTGCAAACAATCATTATTGCTAATTGGAAAGCTGACTGAAGTAAATTTGGTATAGGACTCAAGTAGCTAATCATCTAGGAAGAAAGGAGGGGGAAAAACAGATCAACTAACGATTCGACTCCTCACAGAGAGGGGAATGAATTAGTTTTCCAATTTTTCATTTTCTTTTAACATTAGAACAAATTTAAAAAATAATAAATGCGATGTTCATTCATACCGTTTATCTTTGTCTCACTTCTATCTTAGTAAAAAATAATATAGTTCTATGCTCATTTCTTTTTCCATTTAGCTTTATGATTTGTTTGGTTTGCAATATGCGACCAATATCCCGCTTGGTTGGAAGTGAAAGAGCTATCTGATAAGACTTCATTAGATGATTGTACAAGAAGGAATAAGATAAATTAGAGAGGACTAACATAATAGAATTATCCCAATAAGACAAGTAAGAAACAATGAAAAGAGAACAAAAACCTTCGTCGGTATATTTAAAATAGAATTCCCTTTCAAGGGTGCTTTGGAGTAATTGGTAAAGTTGTTGTCTGAGTCACGGAGGAATCCTCCTCTTGAGGTTTCGAGTCGTGGATACAACCTCTTGTAGAGATGCGGGGTAAGATTATGTATAATAAACCCTTGTATTCCGACCCATCCCCAAACCCAAACCCTGCATGGGAACTTAGTGCACCGGAATGCCCTTTTCTTTTTCTTTATTCAATATTTATTTTCTAGAAATAAAGAAAAAGGTAAAAACTTTCAACCAAGCACTTTTTGTTTTGTAAGTTTAAATTTCACTTTCTAGAAATATAAAAAAAAGGTAAAAGCTTTCAACCAAGCACTTAACCCATCAACATCATTGGGTAAGCTAAAGCTTGCAGATTGCTCTACTACTCCCATTGTTGGGAGTAAAATATATTTACACAATCATATTAACTATTAGAAAATTACAAGTAATTATCTTGATAAATATTAATTAGTAATCTGGTAAATTGGTAACTTTCTTGCTATCATAGGTTATAAAATTCATTGATAGTACAGAAAATCGTTATACTATCAATGTAGTATATGACTTTACCGTTTGTTTATTCAAACTTCAGTAGTCTAATATCTGTCATTACATAAAAAGAAAAATGTACACCTAATTATGGTTGTGAGTTAACCTTAATCAGCCACACTAAACCCTAAGATCTAATTATTAAAATTTCAACTGCTTTACCCTTGCATCAACATAGCTCTACCTGATTTCAATGTAGAACACAACTAAGTCTTCAATCTTTGAAAAACATCCTACCTAAACCTTTGATGTTCATGTTTATCAGTTACTTATCTCTTTTTGGTTTGTTATTATTGTTTGATTGAAGACATTATTGTCGTGTCCATTTTTCTAGTTATTACACTTTTTTATTTGACTTCCGTGATCTACATCACCTATCTCCAATTTTTTAATTTACATAATTTTAAGTTTTACATGTTCACGAAGTTCTTCTTTCTATATACGATTATTTTTAATAGTTAAAGTATGTTATATTTTGTAATGCAACATTAAAGAATAATCAAAGAATATCTAACGTACAGACTGGAGGATACTTTTGTCTTTTAAAGTATTGTTGTGTTTTTACTTTTTATATTTTAAGTAAAAATTCTAATTATGCCACGACTTAGAATCTCCTTACGAGAAATAGTATCACGTTACTCCTTTAATGAGAATCAAAATTTTCCTAAGCCTACGTTAAAGTAAGTCAAAAGGTAAGAATATATTTTATTGAAGTATTTAAGAAGTACTGAAGGAAAGTTTTCTATTTAAGAAAATTAGGATGATTTTAGAAGTCCTTAATTTTTTTAAAGATAGTTAATTCGTCGGCAAGGGCGGTAATTTGAAACTACTACTATACTAAACCGGCTGAAAAAGCGTAGTTTTTACCTAAGTTGAGAAGGTAATTTCCTAAATTGGGGAGGGGGAATCAGGTTTGAAACCTCTCTATGCATTTTCGATCGAGCTCGACGCAGGACTGTGGTATCAACAACAAAAAAAAAAGTTAATTTTAGAAAAACAACCCAGCCAGCCCATTTTCTATTAAACAAATAAAATGAAGTACAAGTACACCGACTTAATAAACTTAAAACGGATATTTCGGTTGAGATTCAACCGTTTTTGGGGACTATTAAGAACCTAACTACTTAGAGCCTTAGAGGTGCGAAAAATGAACCAAAATCTTGTACTTTGCTAGGGAGACTATTGTTAACCTTCCACTTGGCTAGCAGTTGAAAATAACATTTTAAAAGGAACTTTTTGGAAGGAGCATTTTACTTTTATGAGTATGTTTATTCAACACGAATTTAAATTAGTTGAGGTAATAAATTTTAAATAATGAATGCCTAAAGAAAATAAAGCAACGCTAGAATAATTAGAGGCGTGATGTTGTGTTTTAATCGAGCCCGATATTTTGGGGTGTGAAAAGTAACAAAATTTCAACATATACTAGATTTTAAAAGTATGGCCAGTTCATTGTTACGAACTTTAAAAGTTAAATTCATTAAATTAAAATTCTAAATTCACCTTTACTTAGAGGAAATTTCCGTTAAAAAAACTCTACAATACTACTGTTAGGTTCTAACTTCTACGTTGCTCAATGCTGACTTTCCCCACAAATTACCATTAAAATTTTCTAACTGTTAAGTTCCATGTTTACATATTAGGTTCTACAAACCAAAAGAGAAAACTTTGCCCCAAAAAGAAAAATGGCTATAGTTTATTGTATGAGAACATTGATTAACCAATCCACCAAGGAATAGAAATTTCAAACAACTATACTAATGAAGTTAATTAGACTTGGGAAAACCCTAAGAAGACTTGCCACATAGTAATCTTTGAAATTTTGATACAAGTAGTAGCTTCTATTAAGAAAAATTCAACACAACTGCCTCTATAAATTTACCTCTCATTGGACACAGTACATATTCACTGCTTCACATTCTCCTTTCCCCCACAAAACACACACACACACATATATTTTTGGCTTAGAGAATATGGATTTCTCCAAATTTAGAGCTTATTTACCTCTTATTTTGGTTATGATACCAATGTTAGCTGCAAAAGAGGATAGTATTCCTCCTGTTCTTGCTCCCTACTTTGGTACATCTCTTTTCTTCCTTAATTATCTATTCATTTTTTTTTTATATTGACCATTCTAAAAGATATATGCAGCAGCTTAAATGAATTTCAGAATTTTAGAGCAGTTCTAAGTTGAAACTTATGCATGCTCCTACTAGTCTTAAACCTTTTTTTTTTAATTAAAAAAAACATACACAGATCTGGGCAGACCTAACACAGAAGTTATGAGTTCATCCGAACCGAATAACTTTGACTTATATTATGTGAACAAGTAAATCAAATTACTGTGGTAGAATTTCAAACTCGAAATTTATAAAGTTCAAATTCTGAATCCGCTTATATTAACGCAGAAACAAGTGCATTAGTCAATATAAAAGAAAAAGTTTTCTTAATATATGGTTTTAATTATGAGTCCTCTTTCTAATTCTGAGCTTTTGAATTGGTTGTTATATATAGACAATATATGCAATGATGTGGAATGTGGGAAAGGAAGTTGCGAGAAAGCACCAGGAAAGACATTCAACTTCATTTGTAAATGTGAACGAGGTTGGAAACGAACTCACCATGATGACGACGAAGAAGATGATCTTCAGTTTCTCCCTTGCATTGTTCCCAAGTGTAAGTAATTTCCCTGTTTGATTATATGATTAAGAGTTCGAGATTATAATAATCTGGATTATGTTTATTGCAGGTTCTGTTGACTATTCTTGCTTGCCAGCACCTCCACCAGCTCCACCAATTCCACACAACATGTCTTTCTTTGATCGTAATACAACATTATCACTATAAGCTTCCACTTAACCCTTTTATATCTTTACCATTTTCACATTATATCTAATTTCTTATTAAACCCCATGTTTCATTTCGACCTTTTTCTTGTTAAGCTTGCTATTGGATTTACTGTGGAGAGGGGACATGCAAAAAGAATATAACACATGGACAAACATGCCAGTGTAACTATGGTTATTCCAATCTTCTTGACATTCCTTCTTTCCCTTGCTTCAATGATTGTAAGTACACAACAATTTTCCAACAGTAAAATATATGTTTTAGTTTCATATAAAATAATATCCCTAGCTAATCCATTATTTTACTTTAAGGTGCCATTGGATCTAATGATTGCCAAAAGCTGGGAATTCGGCTTTCAAATTCCACTGCATTATCTCCGTCTTCAATTTTTAATACCAATAATGGAGGTAACGACAATAATGGAGGTAAGAGTTATCACCATAAACAATTTGGAATCAATTTACAGCATACAATTTTTTTTTTGTCGACCTTAATTCGATATTGAGAGAAATTGTGTTAAGAAAGACATAAAACAAGTAAAAGAAAGGACATTAAAAACCCTCGTATAGGTTCCATTGAAAGAAACACAGTTCTTGGCTATGGCACCCAAGGGTGTGCATAGCCATTAATGAGGTGGATTGAGAACCATGAGGTCTCCGTTCTTATGAAGTGGCATATTGAATGAATTATCCATCACTTGTGCGGGTGGAGGTACAGGTATCCCGTGTAATTAGTTAGATGTGCGCAAGCTGGTGCATACTCAAGTCAAGCAAAATCATATCACATTATTACTTATTCTAAACAGAGTATCAGATCATCTCATCATTCTAATTCTTACATACTGGCAGCTACATCATTTATGCCCAAGAATTCCCACTGGATGGCTATCTTTCTGGCCTCTGCAGCTATGGCTTTACTCAACTAGGAAGAGGGGCTGGTGTTTTACTTTGCCATGACAGATATTACAACATTTATCAGGCTTACTGCTTTGATGCTTCATCTATGCCAGCGTATTGTACTTTATTCATTTGCCAGATTATATTCACATGTAGCAGATTTAATAAACATGTGATGGTGTGTCATTTATGTACAGAGTATATTTTGAATATTATTTCAGTTATGATAGTATTTATTTCTTCATATAGCAACTACATATCTTATGTAGATGACATGATGGATAATTCTTCTTCCCATTTCCATCACTCTAATGCATTTGTGGACATCAGCAGTAGTAGCTCACATTCCTAACTAGTTACAGAAACACACTCACATAGACCTTGAGCCTTGGCAGGATTTATAAGACTTGTTATCCTCCTCAACATAATACATAGAACTGAAAATGTTAGAGATATAAAATGTCTCACATAGGCTTTATAAATGTTTCAAAGGAGTCTATAATGGTCATGGACCACTCCATCCATAAAATTGTATGTTTTTTAGTGGGATTCTCAAATTCTTTCACATGATCTTAAAGTCTAACTCAGTAACTCGTTCTTATACCTGTAAGCATGTCTCAAGCCAAGTTTTCTCTCTACTTCTAGCATGAGTACATTTTGTTTCTACTTTCTACCCATTTTGTCACTCTAGGTTTCTCTGTATGTTAAATCCATCGAGCTGTTCTTGGCTAGTTCTTTCTATTCAGCCCTTTCGAGTCATGAATTATTCAAAACACATACTTTTAAACTATTGAGACACTTCATAATAATAAAAAATAAAGCCTGTCAAAAAATAAAGCAAGAAAACTAAGGGGGGGAAATTAAAAAAGAAATCTTCCATCCATGTGTAGGGTTACATGTTCAGGAACTTATTAGAGATGTACAATATCTGACATTCATTGTGTATATATGGGATTTCAAAGGATTTAAAATGATCTTGGGCTACCCAACTGGTACGACCAACCATGCTCTTCAATTAAGGTTAGGAGTGGATGCTCAAATTTTTCATTGAAATAATTGGTGGTTTCCATTAGAGAGCATACCAACAAACATCCTTTTTCTGCCTCAAAAGTTAAGTCAGTTTAATTGTCAACCATTACTCTATCCAAGTTAAATTAATATTTCACTCTATACAAGTCCAATATCATTGTTTTGTACAAGTGACTAATCAGATTATCCCGATACAATTTCCTCCCTCCTCCACCTCTACGAAGTAAGCATCAAGAAAGATAGGTTTGGTGTTGGAGGAAGGAGGGAAGTACATGAAATATCGGTGAGCTCGATGGCTTTCTGCAGGATGATACTCCTAAACATAGTTAGGAAAGATAAAAAACCCAAACTCCAGTAATTTACTCATTAACTTGTACCGTGGAGCACCTAAAGAGAATAAGATCCACAAAGTTTAATAAACCCCAAACCAAGCAACCTACTAAATCACAAAGAGGAATGTACATTATAACTGCTCTACTGCTAAACTTGTAAAGCAGTGGTCTGTTTGGCATCATCTAAATAACCTTTCCCAGCTACAAGACTACAGTTGCTGAGCCTATTAACATACTTAAAGCTTTCTTTGGATAAAAGAATACTCCCCCAGCATACACAACTAGGTAGCTATCTCACAGTCCAGTGTAACAAAATAAAAAAAGAAAAAATTGTAGCTATACATAATATATAACATCTAAAACGCATTGGTTTCACCTCTAAAACTCTTCAGCTGGAAAATTCAAAAGCACTTGACATTACGTCTACAATAGTGCAATTTCAAGCTTTCAAATAGCTTCTGAGTCCAGCTCTATTAAGCATTCAGTATTTCAGAGAGTGCTCTAGAAAAAGACACAAAAAGATAGCGAAATGGGAACTTTCCTAGAACCACACTGTTGCTGATGCTTAGTACATTTATCTCTATAACGATTAAATTCTATAAGCAAATATGATCAAATAGCCAATATCCATATATGCTCAGCGACAACGAAGTAAACTAGTCATGAAAGAGGCAACAAAGAGAAATCAACAAAAACATTTCTTTTCCATTCTAATATACAAATTACATTACGATGGGAGTATTATTAGTACTAAACATCTCCATAAAAATGCCGAAAACTTATTAATGTTACAACAGCCACCCCTGTTTCCTCAAAATCATAATGAATTCTAAAAATTTCATCTCAAAACAGTAAGTTAAAGTTCTTCAGACCTCATCAGTTTGATTAAATGTTTCATTTGCTCTTGACACTAACTCCTTCCTTCCCAGCAATGATAACAGCAGTAGTCATATCCAAGAACAAGCCATGCTCCACCACTCCTTCGAAAGCCGCAATTTCCTTTCCCGCATAGGAGTCTTGAAATACAAATACACAATATAATTCGAGTTATCGGTCACATAAGGCTTCTCATTACCATCCAATCTCAATTTCGCATCAACACCCTCTTACTTAAACAATTCCTGTAATCTAACCAAATTATACTTCCAACAAAACTGCACCAACTCAACCGGCATAGCTAACACGGACCCACAAAGACCCGACACAAACTTCGAATCATCAACAACTACAACAAACTTATCTTCAACCATTTTCTCTCTTAACAAAGGCCCGCCACCACTCTTAACAAGATCAAGATTCGGGTCAACCTCATCTGCTAAATCAATAGCTAGGTCAATATGGGTCGTCAAGTTAGATAACAGGATATTTAGCCACAAAGCTTGTTATTCAGTACGTTTTGAAGTGGGGAGACCTATAATGTTTGTGAGTTGTCCGGTTGAGAGTAGTTGGCCTAACTTGGCTACAACGAAAGCGGCGGTGGAGCCGGTGCCTAAGCGGAGTACCATTCGGCTTTTGACGAATTCTACGGCTTTGTCGGATGCGAGTTTTTTGAGTTCGGGTGCGGAGAAGTCTTTGATTGAAGGGGCTGTTCGGCGAATGCGCAACAAGATGTCATTGTGCCGGAGAGTGAGGTGAGATTAGGGATAAGGAAGTTCCCATTGGTGAATGAGAGGTTGGTGTGTGTTCTCTTTTTTGGGCCAAAAATCACAAGTCTCGAGTGGGTGATGATGAGGATGAAAATTGCAAGGATAACCCAAAGTGTGATGATAGCACATTTAGGTTTTTTAATAGTAATAAATTATTGTTATTGGCTTTTGGAGGATTACTATTTTAAGGAAAGGTTTATAGATTAGTATGATTTTTTTTTTAAGTTTCAAATTAGATCCTTGGTTCCAAGGATGTGAAGATGTTGTAGATTAAATCATTAAATCACTAGGATGAGCTACTTTTTTTTAACCAGAAGTCTAGGTTCGAATTCTGAAAAATTCTTAATATATTGCTTTTCTCCAAATGAGCCCTACACGGTATGAGCCCAGATATAATCGAACTTAAATACAAATACCGAATACCGGGTGAAATTTTTTAAAAAAATGTTGATGATTATGGCATATGAAGGATTACATTAAGCTCAGCAGTTATATTCATGGTAGGAAAAAATTATACCTCAATACATAATGCTGAATTTTGTTAGTTGTTGGCATTTTCTTGATCTTATAAGTGATGTTTAGACTTTAAACTAAATGGAATCTTCTTTAATCGGCTACTCAGTTAAAAGTTCTTTTTCTCTTTGGGATAATCTAATTATTTATTTTTTTCTGTTTTTTCGTCTTTCTTAATCGGATCATCCCCTATATTTTGCTTCACGTTTATTTTCAAGAGCCAAATTTTACTTCATGAAGTACAAATGACCTCTCAACCATGAAATGCAAATGAAGTACTACCATAACTCTAGTTACTTACAGTATTTTTCGGAGACTAAGTGGTAATTCAAGCATACAACAACAACAACATACCCAGTGAAATCCCAGTGTGGATCCGGGGAGGGCAAAGTGTACACAGACGTTATCTCTACCTTGGTATGTAGAGGTAGGTAGAGCGGCAGTAATTCAAGCATCTAAGTTCAAAAGAACAAATATCCGCCATCTTGCCTAATTAAAAAGAGAAGCATTCTTCAAGGCATCAATTCAAATTTACCACCCGATATGTACACAGGTATTTATGGAAGATGCTTCCAGCATGGTTAGAATTTTCTTCTTACTAAAATCAGACAGTTCATTATGTGGCTAAAGAGGCCAAGGGATAAAAAAAGTATTTACCATCAGAATCCAGAACATAGAAGTAAACTTCTTACACTAACTAGGTAATGAATAATGGCAGTAGCATGTTGCATTGAACAAAGCAGCGAAAAGCTCGAGCTGACATTTGGTATATCCAGCATATCAAGTTTCCAGTTGCCTCTGTCCGGAAACTACAGAAGTGAAAAGAAAAAAATCTTTAAATGATAATTGAACGACTATAATGATCTTTGCAGGATCAATGGTCCTCAATCTTCTTCAAGCCTTTCATATCTGTTGTTTCCACCCTGCAGGAGAAAGAAATATCATCAAACGTGTTCAAACTCATAATAGCCAATAGCCACAATCTCAAAGCCTAGCAAAGAGCCATTCCCCACATCCAGGAACCAAATTATCTGTTGTCATAATGCCTGTGAAGGAATGATTTTGCTCGCAATAGGATTTTGAGGATAGAGGAAACAACGAAGAAGATACATAACTGGCAACTGGGGCATCTGACATCCAGTTTCAAGTGAAAGGTAAAAGACAAATAATCTTTTTCGGGAAGATTGTAGAAGTGAACACATTTTTTAGATTAAAGACAATTTTTTTAGGATGGTAACAAAAGACAATTTTAGTTTTAGAAGTATACAAGGGGCCAAAGTTTACTGATGGTATATTAATTTAGTTTAACCGAAAGGGTGAACTACTATGAAAGAGCGTCTACATCACATGAACACAATCTTTCCAATCATCCGCATGAGTTGGGGTATCACGTGTTATTTAGGGGCTACAACTACTGAAACATAGGTTCTACACGTCCTTTTATCTGCAATGTCTATGTAGAGTAAACAAGCTCCAACAACAGAAAGCTTAAACTTTTCTAAGATAGAGGTAGGATTAATCTTTGGCAGGTATATTTGAGTGAGTATCAACCTTCAGCTTCTCCAAATGTGTCCTTTAAACTAATACATAAACTTGTAAAGGTAACAACTTCATAAACATGTACATGCACTTCCACTTAATAAAGGAATTTCCTCACTTTGATCTTTCTAACACTTCACCGAACAATTTTGTTCAGTCGTGATAAAAAGGTAATGAAAGAAACTTTGTTGAGCAGCTTTGTTGTGGCACTCATCACATGCTGAGTAGCATGCAGTCCCCGAACTTTAGTCAATCCATTTTTTGGTAACATTAAGGAGAGCATGTCTACAAGGTATTGGCTCTTGAAATATCTAGAGCCAATGGAAGCACAAGTGATTATCTTAATGAGGGAACACAAAAGGAAGTTTCAGCATCCAAGTATGTTGAGTAAGCAGTCAGACCATCTGAACATCACATGGTCTCATGCGCTTTTAAGTTTAAAGTTTAAATTTGAACTGTTCTTTTTTTCCCGTTAAGTTTAATGTTTAAACAGTTCCAGACGTAAACATGAAACACTAAACAAAAGGAACTGAAGAAGTACACATTGAAAAGAAATAAAGAAATTGCTAACAGTAAAAAGAAGCAAAAGATAGGTTTCATGCAAAAGGAATGAGGTCATAAGAAACTTACGTTGTTCCATACAAGACAATTTTTTGAACTTTTGTAATTTCCCCATCAAGTTGATTGTCCTCTATAAAAATGGTCACACTGGTCCAATAGCAGTAAAAAAGATTAGTGTCCATCTTACAAATGACTCCTATAAAAGTTGAAGCCCGTGGATATTAGCATACCTGCGAACATTTTGAAACTTGACATACTTCAAGATAACTGGTTTTCCCTGCAAAAGATCAACGAGACATTGGAAGAATGAGTGTCCAGGGAAACTTAAGAATTCTACAAGCAAACATCATTTAGTTAAACACACAGCCAAGAAGCATAATTCATGTATCAGGATTGGCTAACCTTGATATTATCTTCAGATAAAACAACCGTGTCACTCGGAGGGTAATCAGTAACATTACTGCAGAGAGGTCCACCGCAATTAGCAAATACACATAGCAGACGTGAAAATTTCTCCCACATAATGATCAGTCTAGAAAAAGTCAAAAAGAATAGCGAAACTTAAAAAGTTACCTAAATCCCATGTGCTCCTTGTTAGAAAACAGCTTCACAGTTTTAGGACCTTCAAGGAGACAAATATGTGTTACGATATCATGCCATATATAGAGGCAATAAAATATTACATTATCACCAAAAAAAAAAAGGACACCTTCAGGGAAAAAATAGCAGGTGTGATAACAAATTGAAGACATCAAGCAAAAGAAGTATACCAGGAAAGATTACAAAGACTAGATTCAAAAACAGCATGGTAACCACAACTTTACTTATAACACCCAAAATAGAACATATAGTCTCCAGCTCTCTAAACTGTACACATGTTTGATACATTGCTTTAGCCTGATGCCTATACTAATATCTAAAGGAGAGCAAAGCAGTTGGTGCAACTCCTCTAGTGAAGGCTGTCACAATTTTCTTCCTCAATTGCCCCTCTGATTACTCCACTAACAACAACAGAAAATGGTCAAAAAAGTCATTCGTGCCAACTTGGTAGTCATCTCTGTTATCCCCTTTTTCCCCCTCATTTGCTCATGCTTTATGCATAAATTTGATTAAGGTTCAATAAAACTTTACTTACGCACACAGAGTCATGTGCCCATCAACTAGTTGATACAATATATTCTCTTGCATCATTTATCTACTAATCCATAATATAAACAGAGGCCAGAGTAAGAATTCATCTATCTTAAACAGAAGGTCTACCAAGGTAACTCTTCCATGAATATTGTATCCTGAGAGTAATATTACATCCACCACCCGACCAAAAACTATATATATTTCATTCACCAAAGAGAACTAATTTTACCAAACAAAAAGAAGAAAAATCATTGCTGCTATATCAACAAACTGAACTACTTGAAGGTTTATGCAGTGCTAGAGAAACTTGAAAAACTTAGTTATGCATCAACATTTTTTTGAGAACGCTTAGTCATGCGTCAACAATTCTCAGAAGCCAACACCAAAGCGGAAACTGCATGAGATAAGACTAAGGGTCTAGTGTGCCCAGCAAAACATTACTAGGGGTAGAAAGAGACTACAAATCAATTAGCTACCTTCCTCCTCTGGTCCTTGGATGACAATCGAATGTAGTTTGATGACTTGATTAAAAGGTATGTAAATCAATAGCTGCTCATCTGCATCACTGACCAGGTTCAAGCCCTCATCTTCTCTGTAACCCTGATTTAATTTTTTTTAAAAAACCAACGCCATTACTGAAACTGGAAGCAGAAGTTTTTTTTTGATAGGTAAAACTGGAAGCAGAAGTTGATGACTATAAAACAAGTTAACTGACTTTGAAGCTTACAATTGGAAAAACAAATCCCTAAAAGTTGCATGGCCACTGTGCCACGGATAAAAGGGTAGTAACAGGTTTCATTATGGTAATAGCACAAAGAAGTTGGTCATCAATTAAGAGCAAAAGAAGTCAGGTTTCATTTTCCCTTGGTCTTAGGATACATCATATCAACTCATCCAATAATTAAAAACACTTCTTCTCCTATCACAGTTCTATTCCTAATATGCTACCAAGTGACTAAGATTACTAGAGAAGGCCCTTAACAAAATATGTTAAAAAGATTAATGTTTGGCTTTATGCTCAATAAACACATACAGCTCCAAAGTCTTAATTGACTTTACATCAGTTATAAATAAGAATTAACCACCCAGAGACCTTCCATTTGTCTGTTATCTCAGATCATGATTAAAGATGCAAAAGCCTATGGTCATGATATACACAAGTACAATGAATCTAACTTCTAGTTTTAATCTTCTGTCAGGTATAAATGGAACAGAGAAGAACATTGAAAAAGGTTACGCCAGGGTTTGATACAAGTTCTGGATATCTCAACTTAAGGGAGGGAAAATAAGAGATTAGGGGCTAAGATATGATAATTAAGACCTTTAAGAATTGATTGTTGAGGCATAGACTGATGGGTATGTGATCAAGACAAGAAATGCAGGATTCTCAATAAAGTCATAGAATATTTGCTGATAACAGAAGAATATAAACAACAAGATTAGAAGAAAAAGGTGGAGGATAACTTGAAAGTGATTAGTTTCTAGGCCCTAGACTGCGATACACCAATTGACTGCATCACTTCCAAGAAAAGGAGCATAACATCTTCACAAAGGAGCTGCAATTCTCAGTCATTTACTAATGAAAAGTAAAGTAGTCTTGGAGGCCATGTGGTTTGGTTGCCGAGAATTGTACTATCATGATTTCAAATCTATTTGTAATTATTAAACTAGTTAAAGTTCACAAGATGCAAAGAGCACAACGGCTTCTAGTCCAAGGTAGCAGTCACCTAAAATATCTCAGATGAACAATAAAGGGTCGTTTGGTTCAAAACAAGGTTATCCTAGGATTATAACCAAATAGATAATCCTACCATTCTTTAATAATCCCGTGAATTTGGTATATCTTTTATCCTGCTTTTAGGTAATACCCACAAGCAAACACTTGACAAATTTATTCGTGAATTTTGTACTGGGATAACCCCCTAATTCCTATAACCAAACGGCCCCTTAAGTGAACTAAGCACTAAATGCTTCTGTAATAAGACTTCAGATGGATAAGTTGGAACTCTGAGAGATGCTATCACGCAATAAAATGGTCTTTATCCGAAGCAATTAAATACATTATCTATGTACAAAGCATTTGAACTGTTCTTATATAGCTCAACTTAATGAAGTTGGTTCAGGAATTCAAGCTAAGACAAATAAAAGGTAAGGACAAACAAAGTAATGCTCTTTTACAAGTAAATACAACAACAAGAAAAACGCTTTCAACAACTAACAGAATCCTTTGGTTTGTGGTTCACTAAGTACCACTATACTGAACAAGATATAGCCTCAACTCTACTATATTTATATATTTTTGCCCAAATTTCAAAGTGAAATTCCTCGGTTGAGATATTAAAACAAACAACCCTAACTTTGACAAGATACATAATCTTTCTTTCTTAATTTTACCTGTTTGAGGGCATTGGCGATAGTGTTGCTGCCGCTTTGGTTAAGGCATTCGACGCCAGACCAGTCTATGAAGTCCATCAAATCAACCTGTTCATTACCCACAACTCCAACCATTTAGATAAATATTATAACAATTAAAATACAAACAGAAAATTGGTATCTGAGGATCTGTAATAGAGTTAAATCATACTTGGCCTTTGGGAATAGCAGAAGCAGATTCGGCAGACATGGTTGACGGAGCTTGTACGCTACAGTCTTGAGAGAAGGGCAAGAATCCTGTAGAATAAGTGTTTCTGCGCTTTTATAGGGCAAATAGTATATTTAGGACCTGTTTAAAAAATTGCCAAAGTGTAATAATTTTCTCTTTATTTTTCATCGAGGTAGTAACATTGCTTAGTTGTTGCTTTATGTGGATGATATTGTTCTTACTGTCTCATCTGATGTGTCAAAATAAAATTATTGCATTGCTTAAGATCGAATTTGATATGACTGACTTGGGGAAGTTGAGTTACTTCTTGGGGATATCCGTGACTAGATCTGCAGATACTATGTTTTTGAGTCAGCGTAAATATGCAGAGGAGATTGTGTACATGGCTAAAATGGCAAACTGCAAGATCATGCCCACTCCAGTGGATTCTAAATCAAAGCTCAGTGCTGTTGATGATGATCCTGTGTTCGAACCCACTCTCTATAGGAGCCTTGCAAGTGCGCTTCAATATTTTATATTCACCAGGCATGATATTGCTTATGTTGTTCAACAAATGTGTTTGTTTATACATGCCCCTAGGGAGCCTCATTTTACTACTCTTAAGCGTATCATTCGATACATTAAGGGCACACTTGATTATGGATTGCATCTAACCCCTCTGCACCGACCAGGTTACTATCATATACGAATGCAGATTGGCCAGGCTGTCCGGACACGAGACGCTCCACCTCTGGCTATTGTGTGTTCTTAGGGGATAATCTCATTTCATGGTCTACCAAGAGGCAAGCCACCCTATCCCGTTTGAGTGAAGAAGCAAAGTATAGAGGTGTTGCAAATGTTGTCGCTAAGATCTGTTGGTTCCGAAACCTTCTTTTGGAGCTTCAGTGTCCCCTGCGTAAGGCGTCTTTGGTATACTGCGATAACATATCCGCCATATATTTATCTCATAATCCAGTTCAACATCAGCGAACCAAGCACATAGAGATGTATATACATTTTGTTCGTGAGAAGGTCGATATAGGACGTGTTAAGGTATTGCATGTGCCATCTTCCTATCAGTATGCAGATATCTTCACTAAAGGACTACTTAGACATCTATTCCTCGACTTCAGATCCGTCTAAGCGTCCGGCCTCCTCCCGCTCCGACTGAGGGGGTGTATTAGTGAATATTATTTAAATATTCACCATATCTCATGTAATTATTAGCGAATGCAACATTTGATTAGTGAATGTGAATATAGTGTGGGTTTTAGAAAAAGAAAAGAATTATTCCAAGGAAAGATTTAGGCAAATTTTCATGGCCAATATCATATAATCTCCTTGAGGAGTCTTTCTCGGTAATACAAAAATATATAGTGTGTACAATGTGTAATTCTAATACAATAGGGATCTTGCTCTATTTGGAAAGTCACCATGTAATCGAATTTGATGTAAGTATTAGGGTAGTAATTATACAGTATTCTAGAACTATTTGTTTGTCATAACATAATTATAGAGTAATTACATTTGAGTTGTTTAGTAGTACAAGTATAATTACAAAGTTAAATCTTTTAAATTTGTAAATAAAATTAATTATAAAAAGAACTAGACATTAATGTTTGACAAATACGTTTATTTGAAATATTACTAAATTTTATCTATCACTAGGTATTCAACATACATATATTTTTTGAAAATATAGTATTAAATAATTATAGATTGGTAATTATTATTATAAAACTAATGGATATGTAGTTTCTATATAAATAATGTGTTTAATTTAATAAATAAAAATTATAATTAAGCACCCCCTTGAATATTCTCTATACTACATGATTCCCTTACTCATGATCTATCCGTTCAAGTGGTTATATACTTATTATTAATTGTTTATCATTTCTTTTAGATTTACAAATCAATCCTAATCATCTCCAAACAATACAGGTCCAGTATCAGTCAATAGGCCAGCGAAAGAAGAAAAAGTAAAACGGAATGGGAAAAGAAAATGATTATGTTAAAGGTTGACAATTTTACATTGCCCCAAAGAATGTGTACAACTTGTGTTATAGACAATATAAATAATTTAAATCTTACTTCCCCTCTTCTAGCAAACGAGTTCCTTATCGTTATTATGCTCCAGATAGCAGATATAATTAATTGAGGCGCAAATACAACATAAAAATAGGTCAACTGGTAACAATTCCAACTCGCAGCTTTGAATTGAAGCCTAAGCCAGAAAAAGGGGAAGTTCGTATGGTTTAGGGACATTAACTGCTGCTTGCATAGAGGTCAATGCTGCCAATCTGAAACCTTGAAGTTGCATTCTTCTCTCGAACTGCTAGAAACCTAAACCTGCCATTTCTAACAGTGATCAGAAACCAGGCCCTATCGTGAGGAAGTGAACTATTAAGAGACTGATAAAGCGTTACCTGAATGCATTTGCCAAATACCCTGGTGAACTGGTTGGTAATGGGAGAGAAGGCAATCGACAGATAACACCCTGGTGAACTGACGGTAAATGTTTTTCTTTGAAAACGTTTGTCAAACATTTGGGAAGTTCGTTTATCCAAGAGATGCCAGCTGGAACCTCCGTTTTCACTTCCTTCTAACACCCTAATGTAATGAATGGATATCAGTCTAAACGCAACGACCCTAAGGTTCCATTGCATACTTACAAAAGTTGACCAAAACTTTAGCAGTTTCTCTAAAATAGTCAACAATCTAAATAAGTGCACACTTATATGTCACAAAGCTATACAAAATTGGCAACTACTCAGTACTATAAGTTGGAATCATATATAAAAATAGGGAATTAAAGAGGAGAATATCAGACTTGTCAAGTTCGTTTGGATAAGAAAACCACATAATCGTATACAGAAGAATAGTAAACCAGCCATTTTAGCCTCACCCAAGGGTGTCACCTCACCTAGTGGTCAATGAAGTGGGTGGACAATCATAAGGTATTAGGTTCAAATCCCAACTGGGACAAAAAACACTAGGTGAATTTTTTCCCTTCTGCCTAAGCTGTGGTGGGTAGAGTTACCTGGTATTTGTGCTGCTGGTGGGGTAGCAGATACCGGCACACAACTAAGTCAACCTTCTCCCAACAGCTTCAGTTAATTAGTCTTACATAGTATATATTTGGTTATACTTGGAGCCATAATCTCACAACTATACTTTGAAGCCAATATGCCATACCAGTCTTTTGGATCTCTTTCTGGAGCATCATTAGCAGACATTAACTCATATGCCACAAGCTCAACCATCCGGTTACCAACTACTTGATATATGATCCAACAACCTATAAGGCAGAATATAAGTATTAGATAGAACAACAACCATACAGAAAAAAAGATAAATGAAAATGTATATACAAAAACATGTGTTTATCACTTAAAAAATCAATATGTACTTATTCATCTTCTCCGTCCAATATAACCTTTGTTTTAACTCCTTAATTTGAGATCCCTTTAGAGGTTGTTTAGATTTGGGCACCATCTTTATGTTCATAATTGGTGCCTGAAGTGGTACCTTCACACAACATCTTCAACTTCAAACTGAAGATGAGGACAGATTGGTGATTCTAGTTGTATCACAGAATTCCAAGTGCTATTTCGGTTTCCTCATTTTGTTCTACCTAAATCCTAGCTGCCCTCATCCCATGAATTGAGAGTTGAAATATAGTGCAGATTAAATTGCTTAGCAAAACAAATAAACAACCTGATTTCTTTTCCATTATTCTAAACTGCAGATAAATCATCTTTTCATCTCAGGAATGACTATTGCAAATATCATACAAGTCACTGTCATCTTGATGATGCCCTAAGTGCAATATTCTCCAGAGGGAAATCCCATCTTTTTGTGCCTTCACTTGTTTATGAACATCAAAAAACAAGTGATATCACGAAGCAACTCAGTAATTAGATATGTTTTCCATCTTTTTCCTCTTTCATATTCACAACTTGCAACAATTGCTTAATAATAACTTATGCATTAATATGTATGAGAAGCTAGTAAGACATTCACACTTAAATTGTGTTGAATATGCTAAAGCTGATTCATTTCATCCTCTTCACTTCATAAATGTTCCCCCAGACATGGATATGGATGACAACTTTTTCACCAAGTAGAAAACATCCCATCAGAATAAAGATCTCTTTAGTACAGTAATGTCCTTGTAAAAAAATTAGCACAGTAATGTCTAGTGGTCATCAATATGACATTTAATTATCAACAAATACACCACTGAGATAGCAGTTATCTCTTTGGCCTTCGGGGGCAAATATTGGGCTTCCTAAAGGAAATAAAGACCTACTGCAATTACTATTTGGGACCCATCCAGATGAAGATGCATACAGATTGTGTTGCACTATGAGCTACTTGTTACGTTAAGAAACATTTGGAAAGAAGAAAAGCACAATCCCGAGGGTTTAGCTGACCATTATTCAGCAGACACCACTACATCAAAGTTGTTATATTAGCTTCTCCTCGCTTTTTATCTCTAGAACAATAACTCCATCCATGAGTTAACCTGATTTTCTTTTCTCTTGTTTACAAACCTCTTCAATGGTTCAACCTAAATGGAAAACAACTAATATTTTTTGATGAATAAAGGTAATTTTATTAAATAGAAGCTCAATAGCAAGCTGGTACTGAGGCAAAGTACAAAAATTCTGCTGGATTTGAATCCCTCAAAGCTGTAGGTATTCCAAAAACTCCAGCACTACACCACTATCAGTAGAAAATCAGCAGTTCAGCACTACGTCAAATTTCAACTAAAAGGTCAAATTCACTTCACATGCCACTCTAAATGGCAAGTCCTGGAGACATCTCATTGAAGCTGCAAGATGCTAATCCAATACTGACACTTGACAGCTAAGACACTTCGCAGTTCATACACCTCAGAAGAAAATGATGCCTTTGGATTTTCAAGGCTTTGTAAGGTATAAAGACTTGAATGATCCTTACAGATATGTTCACTTAAAAACTAGAGAAAGGACGTCCAAAATAGAAGCTATCAAAACAAAAATTACGAACTATACTATGCAATTTTCACCGTCATAGCAATACCTCTTAACTTAATGATGAACATATGGAAGCAACGCACTGAAAAGAACTGGAGAAATAACCTTGTGCAGTTGACATAGATGAGAAACAATGATGATATGCCAGAGTTACATTTTTGCTTAAGCATACCTGCTGCACCATTTGGTTCTTCCCACTTTGACATCCGTGTTCCATCAAATGCACATGTAGACTGATGTATGTCGAACAAAAGAATTACGATGCTTCGCCAATATAACTATATCAGGAACTTCTCTTCCACATGACTAGAAGTTTTTGAAAGGAACAGTTTTTATTATACAAACCAAAGTTACTCACAATTCCAAAAGGAAGTTCCTCCCCACTAGCAAGGACTAGAGCAGAACATAATCTGTTCAACTTAAGCAGTGGCCAAGAGAGGGACCTGCTATCTAGTCTAGCACATTGTCCAATATTGTAAATCACATCATCCAGCGCGTGGAACACGACAGGCAGAGCAATAGAAGTTTTAACAGGATCAGAAGCTAAACATATATCAATACTCCCAGTCACACCTAACTCACTCTTCAAAGAAAGAGCATCGAGTAACTGGCTGAAAGATGCCAACATCTTATTGAAAATATCGCCCGAACTGCTTGAAACTGAGTTCACAGAGGTTCTCCTGGTTCTGAAAGGGGAATTCATTAGATCAATTAAAATCTTTCTGAAAATCTCAAGAATTTCAGCAGCTGCTTTTTTAGAGGGCGAGTACTCTATTAACTTTGAAAGAACAGGGGAAAAGGCACTGTGATCTTTGTGACATGATCATCTATGCATCTGCGAACTGGACAAGATGAAGAGCTTAGAGAGTTCTTTTCATCAGAGACAAATTCCGATCTTGCTATGCGCCACTCCTTGTCTTCACTCAGTCTTCCAGGTAATGAGACTGAAGCATCATCTTTACTATACAATTCTCGCTCAATGACATCCATTTCCGTCCTGTTCCGTTCTTCCAGTGCTGAAATCACTTCAGCAGATAATTTTTTCCGCAGTTCTCTAGTTATATCAGAGAGAATAGCTGCGAGAGCAGGCTCTGAAATGATGTTTCGCCGAGAAAGAACCTTCATGATCAAAAACATTTGTCTCACTTGCAGAAACTCATGAACACATAAAATACCAATAAAGGGACACTCAACTAACAGTTTACCTCAGGCCACTTCCTGGTGTAACGCTTAGTGACATCATGCACACCATCTTTTGCATTAGCAAATACATAGTTCAAACTTTTTTTCCATCTTCAGAGAAAGGTTGAAACACTAAAAATAAGAAGGCAGGTCGGAAAAGGTTGAAAAACCAAAAATAAGAAGGTAGTTACAAAAATAGTGCATGATATGAATGGCAACTTGGCAACAACAGACACCCAATGGGAACTTCGTATCAGTGCGATTTGTTTTCTAAAATATTTAATGAACATGTGAGGTACTAGCCATAGTTCTCTAAAATATTTCATGAGCATGTGAAACACTAGCCATAATAAGAATAAGAATATTCCCAGTACTTAAATTTACGCAAGATATACTGAAAATTTCCATTGTTAAATGGAGCTTTGGCTCTGCTGTCTCAAAGTTTGACACACTTTCATCATTTCAAAACATGCTTCTTTTAAATCTTCAATGACTTCCTGACGATTACAGTTGCAACAGATATTTACATGCCTGCAAAACTCCTACATTCTGGCTTTACAGGTATGTCATTATATATGATAAGAAGGGCAAAGCAAATTTGATGGCAATACATCACATTAAGAATTATGTGATTGCTACATTAGTTACAATAATAAATCACATCTAGCAAGAGGTAAAATTGGCAAAGAGAAAATACACCTTCTCGTATAATAGAGGATTGTCATATATTCCTTCACAAGGATCAAGATGCATCCATCTGCACTATTTGGCCCAATCACTTCATGTTCTGGATCACTGCAACAAATTTATTGAGCTAGCCCTGTAAAAAGATATTACCTTCCCAGAGAGGGTGAAAAGCACTCTGTCCAGACATGATCTGTGAAGTCCAAAATCTGGAAAGTGAAACAACAGAAGGAGGAGAAGATAAGCCAAACATTAATCTATAAAACACTTGATTTCCTTCCAAAACTTGGGGGTGGGGGTGGAGCTACTACATCTCTCAAATTCAATAGCAATACGAGCCCCTAAAGATATTCATGATTAAGTCAATAAACTTGACAAATGGGATGGCTGTCAAAGGTAGAGGTTCCTTAAAGTTGCGATCACCATCAGAAGTTCATTTTTAGCACATAGATTTTTACCCAAGTAAACACAACAAAGAAAGCACCATAAGGGAAGACATGCAATGATGTGACCATGGAAGATGGTTTCTTGCTAAAAGCAACATAATGCAGTAATGCCTAATAGATGTGAGCTCGCAGAAAAAAAAAAAAGGGCAGCCCGGTGCACTAAGCTCCCGCTATGCGCGGGGTCCGGGGAAGGGCCGGACCAGAAGGGTCTATTGTACGCAGTCTTACCCCACATTTCTACAAGAGGCTGAAAAGGATGTGAGCTTGCAGATAAACCTGAAAAGGATAAAGACTTGGCACTAAATAATGAAGAGTGAATTGTTTAGCAATTGAGTCTGAAGCATATTGCTTTGTTTTTCAGGCAAGTGCACATCTTCAATGTTTCAGGTTAAGGCCAGTGTTCAGTGTAGTCACTCCTTGCATTCCTCTTCTAGAATTCTATGGGAGTTTGTTACACATTTTATTTGTTTATCTTATCCGCTGGTAAAATTGATTGCATCTTTCCCTTCTATTATCTTATTCTAATTTGGATCTCTGAACAGAAAAAAGGGAAATATTAAATTCACCAGACCCATATAAAGAAGAGATGGAACTCATATCTCATTCTCAGAGTTAGTATCTCTTTGTAAAACTTCTCATACCAGTTCACAACGGTTAAACACAAAAAGTCCTAACGTGTCTTTTCTGAGGAAGTTGGTGACAAGATAATCGATGCAAGTCTTTTGTGAATTATGTTTTAGAGGACCAGTACCCAAAGGGTGGAAAGAGCTCTTGGCTTCTCTATAGCTCTTCATACAAATATTCAGCTTTTGTGAATATTTCTTCAATTTCATAAACAACCTCTCTACCTCACGGGCTAGGGTTAAGGTCTGTGTACACTCAACCCTCCCTAGACCCCACTTGTGGGATTACACTGGGTATGTTGTTGTTGTTGGTTGGTTGTGGTTCTTCCGGTCAACCAATTTAAAAATGGCACTTAGTTGTTGTAGGTTATTCAATGTTTTTTTAAAGGACTGTGGTGTCCGGACCAACTTGTGCACACCTCGACTAATTCTACGGAATACCTGTCCACCTCCCACCAGCAACATGTTCCAGGTAACTTTGTCCTACTAGGACAGATGGGAAGAAGTCACCTAGCGTTTTTTGTCTCTGCTAGTATTTGAACTTGAGACCTCATGGTTCTCAACCCACTTATTGAACACTAGTCCACACCCTTGGGTGTAGGTTCTTCAATGTTTTTATTTGCCTATTTGTCAATTTAATAATTTTTATCATATGTGCAAGGAGAAATTCACCAGTCACTAAAGCTTCCAGGCCATAACGAAGAACTATTACAAAGGATTTATGAAAATTGAATCCACCATACAGTGCAATATAGAAAAATAGCAATCATCTAAACATGGTTGGCATCAAAATATGTTTTCTTGGAGAAGAAACTCACCAAACGAGAATCATAACCAAAAGCCCTGCAATAGAGTGTGAAGCAGTTGGCCCACTCCCCGCACCGCCCCTTTCTCGTCTCTAAAAGCTGCATAAATGTTGGTCAGAAATTGTGATATGAAATCTTCCAGTAGCAGATGTATTCAATACCTTCAATGGGTCGTTGTATCTTGGGAAACAGGTGATATTTCACGAATTGCAGCTGTGGACATTAGAGATAAATGTTATAAGACAACCGTTATTTCCTGTTAAAAAGAGATGTAGAAAAGAGGGAAGCCCAGATCCTTACAGAAAGAGAAAAGTTTAATGCTTAAAAGATGCCAGAATAGAAAAGCAGCTCCAAGAGATCCTCTCATGTGCAAAATGACGGTGAAAAAAAATGAAAACTAAAGCCAAGCTAGTAATGCTTCTTCGCTTACAGTTGACAACCCAAATGATATAAAAGGGGGGTGGGGTGGGGGGGAAGACAACCCAAATGATGCCTTGGCTGAACGACACTCACATCAGAGAATTGATTAAAAAATTTGCAAAACAGATAATAGTTGTGGACCTCTTGGTATAATTTTGATACCTAAGAGACGGGATTTTTCTTGTCCGTATAGCACACAGGTGTGCGTTACTAAAATAGGCAATAATTCTTAGATTTACCCCTTCGGTCATATAGAACTAGCAATGGTATCAAAAGATTTCAATCGAGAAAAAACCAGCATAGAACTCTGAGAGACTACTATATTACAGGAAATACACTTTGAGCAATAACTTATCAAAAGAGCACGCTTCCAGTAAAAGTTGGTAAGGTTTCCTGGAAGAAACTCACTGGCATTAATGTAGAAGCCTGTTACAAGAGACTACTTTTACAAAAGGTCTAGGAAATACGTCAATCAGGATATGGAACGCGATTCCAGCAGCTATCTGGTGGACAATCTGGAAGGAAAGGAACACTAGATTCTTTAAGCACAAGAAGGAATCTGTTTCAATTGTTAAATTCAGATGTATTTCTTTACTCTCCTTTTGGTGCTATATGGCTTCATTTAATGATGCAGAAGCTATGTTAGATTTTTTTAGCACATTACAAAACATGTAGTGTTGCTGTTCTGTTTCATATTCCTCAGCAATCATTTGATGCTGATATCTATATACTCATCATTTACCGATCAAAAAAAAAACCCCGGGAGAAACGATGGATAATCTCCCTTAGAACCTATCTAACGCCACATAGAATGTAGATGTAACATATTTTGGAAACATACCAATAAAGTTCAACTCGAGAAGCACCATAAACTGTTTCAGAAGAATTTGCAACTCCCATGCCTTGACTTCTGGTTTCATTACCACAACTATCACAAGGAGGAGTATTCACCAACCTACAATGACAGCGAAAGAGAAAAATGAGAATAGTGTCATTTAAGAGAGTAGTCATCGGGCCTCCAAGGCCCAACATATCCTAAGATTGAATGTCATTGAAATGTGGATGTTAAAATTGATGTACAATCATACAGTTTGGACAAGAATAAAAATGGTTGCATCCAACAAAGGGTGAAAATAGCACATGCAGACGATACAATGAGAGGTCATCTGATATGGTTTAACAAGATCCTATATGAACCTCCATATGCACCTTATGTAGGTGCAGTGCCATGATAATGTGAGGTTTTAAAAGGGGGCAAGGTAACCCAAAATCACGTGGAAGAAAGTGGTTTATAAAAGATTTACAAGATCTTTGAATCAATGCAAACTTAACTAAGAGTAGAGCATAGTCCATAAAGGTGACACCAACTGGTTGTCAGTTAGGTTTAGGTGTTGTTACACTTGCATTAGTAGAATTGTTTGTCAGGGTTAGAGACTTGTATGCTCATGTAAGGATAAGCTCTTGAACAGAGAACCTCTTGATTTACAGAACCCCAAATTTACCATAAAAGACAGGATTTAGTATTGGGATGAAACTGGCTTAATAGAGTGGAATGGATATAGAAAGTTCATATAGTTGACCACACCTAGTTTGGGATTGGCGCGTAATTGATTGGTTGATTCTTATTTTAAGAAGACCCCATTAGTTACAAACATACAACTGCTATGTATCATAAGCCATTTAATAAAATCAGTTCATCAATTAGGCAGGGAGAGTGAGAAGGAGACAACTACAGAAATTTAAGGATAGTTATGTGATGCAGAAACCGTGATTTGTAAGAAACTAGGCGGGTTTAATTTGCTGATCTCTCTAAAAGCAATGTTGGCAAGGAAAGAAATAGTCTCTCTAATCAAGTGGACTTTGGTTCTGAAAATCGAGAGATCCACGCTTTTGTCTGCAGCAAGGTTTGAACCCGTGACTTGTGCCTAACCCACACATCATGTTACGCTCTTACCACTAGACCAAAGTCCTAGGAGCCATCAAGTGAAAAATACTTACGGCCAAAGTGCTTACAGACAATATTAGTCAAGTTATTGGGTGAAGTTGGTTCAAAACAGCCAGTCAGCAAGGAGATATGATGTCATTGACTGCATCCATGAATAGGGTCATGATCCTTGGCCAGCTAAGTACTCCGCTACAGACTGAAGATATTATTAAAAGAATATCTAATTGGCCTCCCTCTTAAACAACTAAGAACTTTTCAGATGAGGTGAAATCATTTAGTTTCACACTGAATTGTGAAGTCAAGGTCCCAGTTAGAGGTTCATCATAGGTTTTGTCTTCGGAAAAACTAAAAAGAATAGCAGAAAACTACATGCAAATCAGTTGTGTTGGAAGACCACTTAGATTAAAACATTAAAACATAATATACAGATGACTTAGAGTCTCATAATGTACGAATCCATATTAGTTCCAGTACTGCATTTTCAGCATTATAGATACACATAACAACGTTGCTGCATGGAAGTAGAATAAAGTGAATATTTATTCAGTCCTTAGTGATGAAAATTGAATTAGCAGCAAAGGCAAGAAATTACCGAAATGACTGCTTAAACCAGAATAGCAGCTGTAATAGGAAAGCATTATCTTGTTCAACTTTTGTTGGTTTGCAGTTTCCCTCCTAAGCATATATAGTACAGATGTCAGAAATTCTGGCTGATGTCAACCCACAAATTCTCATATCCAGACAAAAACTACGCTCCCACTCACAACCCATGTAACAAGCTACGCCTAGTAAGAAGTACATAATATTTTGTATTGATTTAGAATTTGTATAAATATAACTTGTTCTTCTTGTTGCTAATGTTCCTATAACTTAATTCTTTAATTTCATTTTAAAAAATATATATGTCTGAGGCCCAAAATAACACATTCAAACTGATTCACAATCGTCTTCTTATCAGTAACAAAATTCAGACTCAAAGAAATATTTACTGCCAATGTTAAGTCAATTTGTTTTGTTCTTTTGATACACCTGAATCAGTTCATTAAAGTTTATCAGAGACAACAGATCAAGCAACATTGATTTCTTACAAATTTATCTCTTACACACCAGAAGAGATAGTAATATCTATGTTAGCCACTCTTGAGAAGGTTTCATCAACTGAATGAAAGAAAGGAAGGTAAATCTTATTACATGATGAATACATTCTCAACATCTCAATCTATTTCCAAGAAAAAGAACACCTCATTCTTGAATTGTTCAAGGTTAAATGTTATATTTGTTTAACACAGTTCCAATAAGGGCACAACAAATAAACATCAACATGATAGTACTAACCCTTCCCAAAGAAACCAATGCTTTCTCCTCAAGCTTGTCCACAGGCACTGTCTTTCGAGCCATTTCTTGCCGATGCAGATCTTCATACTACTACATGAGGAAAGATATCTATTATCTATCAACAGAAATGATTTTACTGCATTCCACCTTCTATTGCATTTCACCTTTTCAAACTAAAAGTCAAAGATGAATTACTCTATCCATCTTATCCCATGCATAGTATTAAGAGAAAAAGTGAGATTAAGGATATGGCATAATTTACACACTTTACTCATATTGGGAGAAAAAAATATCAAATCGATTATAGGATTTTGTGCGCACAATTGGTATTGTAAAAGGACATCAAGAAGAATACAAAAGTTGAATCATAAAAGAAACTTGAATTCTTGAAACATCGAAAAACTGCTGAGAGTAAATAGTATTTCTGGTATATCCAAACTTTTTAAAAAAATATTATTTATGAAACTTTGTTGGCCTTTTGAAGTAAATACCTAAAGAACATCTCCTACTCCATCTACTAAAAGGGGAGAAACAACTATGGAACACAATTTAAGATGGACAAAAGAAATCCAGACACAACAAGATATACCATTTGAACTTGATTAACATATGGCCGTATCCGCTGTTCAACTTGCTGCTTATTTTCACTAGCAACAAAATGCTGCATCATGAGAGCTTCTTCTGCCTAGATGAACAATCACAGGATAATAAACGAGTGTTATCAGCATGAAATGATAATAACAAGTTAGGTCTTGTAGTTTATTGTTAAAGCAAATGCAAAAAGAAAGGTTTTCTTTTAATTCCAACTAAATTCGTCATACAACTAAAATTAGTCTAAGATGAAAAAATTGAAGGGTCAATTGTACCGTTTCCAAGTTTCCACCCACAGTAAGTTCCTAATTGCCGTTGATAAGGCATGCTAGTTAAATATCACCATATAGAATAAAATTAACCAAATTTAAGGGGGGGGGGGGGGGGGTCATATAAATGAAAAGGAAATGTAAACTCTTTAGCTTTCTTTTATTCCTAGCTAGAAATGAAGTTTCTGTTCACTATGTATAAGAAATCTCATCTTGGAATAACAAAAAAAGAACTTGATACTTCGTTTAATTTTCATCCTTTCACACTGCTCACTGTGAAGTTCTTCAAAAGTTGGGATTTCATGGTAATTTGATAAACCAGAGGATTCAAGACAGTAAGATTTACCCATAGATGAAGGTTAGTAAATCAAAAGTCAAGATCTTAGATGTTGCAAAGATATTACTTTCAACTTTAAGCTCTAGCTGATTATAGCTCAAACTTTTATGTCTCTTTGCTTACCTTGAGCGTCCCACTACCATCATCACTTACTTTTTGTTATATTTATTCAAAATGAAACATATAGTTCAACACTACTTCTATTGCAATCACATTGGCAGTTCAAGAAAACCATCTGACATCAAATAACAAAAATGTTTCGCAACTTAAACCAAAATTCAATGCAGAACCTGAAGAATGCGAGCCAACTCTTCATCTGACATTGCCGTTTTTTCTGACTTTTCTTTCGCCTCAGCTGCTATTTCCTCTTCCACTCCATCAATTGATACCAACCGGAGCTTATCCGATATTGAAGTGAGATCAGACTCGACGGACACAATTTGATCATCTCTTCCCAATATCTTCTCATCATTTCAATTTTAACAAATAAAATGCTCAAATTCACAATCATTTCATTTTCAACAAATCAAATACTCAAATTCGCTAGCATATTCATGCAAACACAACTCATATGGACACATTCATCTCACTATACCCCTTCAATTCAATTTTTATCAAGTGTATCAAAAATTGACTTGAGATCAGAATCGTAAGATACAATGTCATCATCTCTCCTCTGAATATCTTCAACATTTCCATTTTTATCAACATAAAAAAAACTTGAATTTCACAGGCAATACTTCTCTCTAAATTCAATTTATAAAGATCACATCCATAATTTGACTCGAGATTAGAATTATCAATAAAAATCTGATCGGTTAAATATCTTCTCCTCATTTTCAGTTTTAGCAAATCGAACACTTAAATACACAAGAAAACATGACATAAACATAGCACGATATCACGATCGTCCAATACAATCAGATCACTGGCACCTTCCAATATCTTCTCAAAAACCAATTTACAGGAAATCAAGGCAAAAACTCACAAGTAAATGCATATATGTGGCCATTACATAAACACGAGTAATGACATTTATACCTTTTGTTGATCGGGAGGAACAGAAGTGAGAGAGAAGAGCTGGTACTTGAGGACCTGGAAAAACGAAGAGAGAAGAAGAAAAGGTTAGTAAATGAAAAGGAAGAAGTAGTGAGAATGAGAGGTGGTGGAAGAGGACTTCGAAGCCATCGTCAGTGTCGAAGGTGGAGTCGTTGTGACTGAGGGAGCCACCATTCTTTGGAACTTGTTCAATCTGCTGCTGTGTGTGTTTGCTTTGTTCCTGGTTTTGGAATTCGGTTCTTGAGTAATAAATTTCTAGAAAAAAATCAAGATTGTGTTAAAAATGAAAATGTTTTCTGCCCGAATATTTTCTAGAAAATATTTTTTTGATAAATATATGAATTTTTTTATTTATTTTTTATTGTTTGACAAGTAAGTTTTAAAATATTATTTCAAAAGCATTCATATGTAATTTTGCGGAAATATTATGGGTGAGATATCGTGGAACATGTGGTAGAAATAGTGGGTAAGATTGTGTACAATAAATCTTTGTAGTTCAATCCTTCTCCGGACCTTGCACATAGTGGAAGTTTAGCGCAGGGGTTGTTTTTTACTATGAGGTGAAATAAAGAGAAGCTTTGGTGTAACTAGTAAAGCTACTATCATGTGATCATGAGGTTTTTGAACCGTGAAAACAGCCTCTTGCAGATATGGCTTTGTGATCCGGCCCTTCCCAAAACTCCGCGAATAGTGAGAGCTTAATGCACCGAAGTGCCTTTTACGTGGGTGGAATGGTCAATGGTGGGGTTGAGAATGTTGGGAATAGGAGGAGACAATAAATTTGAAATGTCACTTATGAAACTTATTTTTTTAAAAAAAAATATTTTCAACATTTTGACCAATAAACATGTGAATATTAGAAAACATTTTATGAGAAATATTTTCCTCCATACCAAACACACCCTTAATCTCTTCTTGTCTTAAAAATCAAATGCTTATTTTTCGATTAAAAATCTTGTCTTAAAAATAAAAAATCTAACTTTAAACATAAACATTATCTTCCGATTATCTCAAAATTGGATGGATGGCCGAAGATCTTAATAAATGCAATTTTGCCCCAAATTATCAACCCTCCCACTTTTAAACCGTCTGTTTATCGTGACATGTTTTCTTCATTTATGTTAGTTGACACATGTCGGACCGGAGTGTGGGGCTCCTGGGGTGGGAGTTCCACCTTCTTTTTTTTGTGGAAAATCAATGATGTTTACATGTTCAAAAAACGAAATAAAAAGTAGTAGTGATAAATTATCGATAATAATATCTAGGAATGAAAGAATTCTAATAACGAAATTAACATTAAATTAAATAGAGAAACCTAATAAGGGCCAATTAGCCCTAGGTACCTAGTTGATTTGAGTCAAGTAGGTCAACTCCAATTAGAGTTGTGTCAAACTTAACCCATGAAATCATAATCTGCCCAACTCATTCAAGTTTGCGCGGTTATTGATCCGCCCATTTGTTAGTTCAACTCATTTCAACCCATCAAATTTTTGGTTGATATCTAATCCAAATTGATCCATGAGAAATCTATCAAAATATGTTTAAAATTTTGTTTTTTTATTTGATGTGTTATATCGACATAATAAAATAATAATAATTTATTAGGTACTAAAAGATTATAAAAAAACAAATAAGGCAATTAAAGTTTAGTAAGAATTGGGGGCTGGGTTTTGACCCGCTTTTTTAGCCCATTTCAACCTAACCCATTGCAATCCAAGCAACATTTGGGCGGGTCAATAACCCGCCCATTTATTAACTCAACTCATTTTAACCCGCCTCAATTCAATCCAACCCGCCCATTTGACACCCCTAACTCCAATTGAGCTTACTCCAACGATAAGTTGACTTGAGCCTAACCTAACTTTTTTATAATATAGTTAAGTCAAACTTAACCTAGCTTTAATATAATTTAACTGAGCAGATAAATAATCAGCTAAGATATGTCTCGTCGTTATTTCATCTCAAGTATAACCCTCGCACTAATTGTGAAAGCTATGCGGGGGTTTTATTCTATCCTTTCCAAACATTCAAAGGTATATGCTTAAAATATTTACATTTACAGCTTAAGTACGATTTATCTTTTCAATAAATAAACATATAAAGAGAATTTATTCATATTCGAAAATGGAATTATTAGCTAATACTCGGAAAAATCAACCAATCACTCTCCTTTTTTTTTGTCTCCCCATATAACTTGATAAATCATAAGAGGGAGAAAATCGTTGTGTAGAAAACCATGCTTACTATCTCTTCTATCTAAGTCATGTAAAGAGGAAAAGAGCAAAAAAATTACTACTCTAATGGTCTAAGCGATAAGAAGCTCTTATCATGCATGATACTTAAATCGTATGCTTAACACATGCAAGTTCAACCTTGAGTTCGAAAGAGAAGGAAAGAAGCAAAGGTTGAGAAATTGACCAACTCATCAGGCTCATGATCTGAAGACCGCAGGTTCAAATTATGTCCCCGCTTAATTCATTTAAGCCTCAAGTTCTATATTGTGATTCTATGAATATTCTAAGAAGGGCCTAGAAGAAGAAAATGAAATCAAAACGATGAACTTACCCTTGACCTTCAATTTCCCTTTGATACAAGCTAAAATGTTACTTGATTTTCTTCAATTAATTCAGTTCTTTCAGTTCCTTTACATGTTATCTTTACATTCGGAGTATTTACAATCTTTCTTTTACCATGTTCCATTTAGACTCATGCTAACTTTAACCTAGTATTATTCACACAAGTTTACTCGTTTCCAAAGCAACATTCGAATCTTTAATTATGAATTTCTATACAGCGATCATAGAAACCCATAGCAAAATCTCTTCCTCGACGTTAACCATTGGATTTCTTGGAAATCATTTGTCGGTGTTTATTTTTCTTTGTTGATCACCAAGCTCACCTGACCCGAAAAGGGCACTTCTGATTTTGCTGCCAGTTTCCATTTTTTTTTTTTTTACCCGTTGTCAAGTACCGCATTGGAGCTCGAATACGTAAAGCCCATTCGAGGAAGCGTTAAAACCTACAAAGGACTTTTACACACCTAGAGCTCGAATCCAAAACATTTGGTTAAGGAAAGAGCAGACTCATCCGCTACACCACATCCTTTGATCGTCGTTTTATTTCATATACCCTCTCACTAATGTTTTTATTCTTTTCCAATATCCCAAATAGGACCATCGTGGCTAAAACTGAAAAATATCAATGGTTCCCTACAGATATAACATCTATAATTGAACAACCATATATTTCTTCTGCATAAACAAGAAAACTTTCCAGTCTTTACTACACGTACTAAAAACAAACAAGAAGATATTTGTCTCCACAAACCATTAGCAGATATTACATGTCATTCCGACACGATCAAAGCAAACCAACGACAAAACCAAAGTAAAAAAAGAACATAGGCCCAAAAAAGAGAAGAAAGAAAAATACAACTTTATATAGAACTTACCGCCTTCATTCTCTCTTGCACTTTCTTTATATCATAATACCAACAAAATTCCAATTTCTTTTTTGTTTTGCCCGTCCCATTTTTTGTCCAAATACCAATTTCTCCATCCTCTGCTTCTATAAAACTTGATGAAAAATTAGCAATTGAGCTAAGCCCAAAAGGTGAAGGGGAAAATAAGTGGCGATACAAGAAAATGGCGAAGTTTAAGCGGACAGACACCAACAGGAGCTTAGAGAGCTTGCTGGACTTGGACAAATCTGCACAGTTGAATAAGATTAATGGTATTAATTTGGCGAAGAAGCCAACTCGCAAGCTAATTCCAGGACATGGTCTTGAGTTCAATAATCTATCTTATAGTGTGACAAAAAAAGTGAAGAAAGATGGTGTTTGGATCAATAGAGAAGCTTATCTTCTTAATGATATATCTGGACAAGCCTTGCGAGGCGAAATCATGGCCATCATGGGGCCTAGTGGTGCTGGAAAATCCACTTTTCTTGATGCCATAGCTGGACGAATCGCTCGTGGTAGCCTTGAAGGAACGGTTAGAATTGATGGCAAACCAGTTAAGTCTCTATATCCTGAAAAAGTATTACAGTCAAACTACTCTATAACAGAATAGTATGCTTTGGAATTTTTTGGCTGCTATAGCGTGATGCTGTTATAGATAACATATAATATAACATAATATGAAAGTCGTTTCCAAATAAAACTTGGTCATTATAGTGAAATATTGTTAAGAGAAAGATTGTTATAGAGAGTTCTGCATGTACATCAATTTGGCTAAAACATAGTCCATGACAATGTGAAAATTTTATTAAGAGATCTTAGAAGATTATTCATTCTAAGTACTAAATGACTAATTATGTTGTGCAGGTGACAACAAGTTACATGAAGATGATCTCCTCATATGTAATGCAAGATGATCAGCTCTTTCCTATGTTGACAGTTTTCGAGACGCTTATGTTTGCAGCTGAGGTCAGGCTTCCACCGTCAATATCTAGAGCAGAGAAGAAGAAACGAGTTCATGAACTTCTCGAACAATTAGGCTTAACAGTATGTAAAGACTCTAATTCACTTATTATGAACGGTTACTCATTGTTATTTTTAGGTGATTTGATAGTGCATAATTTTTGTGTCTATGCAGAGTGCAACACACACGTACATAGGAGATGAAGGAAGACGAGGAGTGTCTGGAGGAGAACGCCGGAGAGTCTCAATTGGGATTGACATAATTCACAAGCCATCTCTGTTGTTTCTTGACGAACCTACATCTGGTCTTGATTCTACAAGTGCTTTTAGTGTCGTTGAAAAAGTGAAAGACATAGCTAAAAGTGGTAGCATAGTCCTCATGACAATCCACCAGCCTTCTTTCAGAATCCAAATGCTCCTTGATCGCATCACAGTCCTTGCAAGGTACTGTTCTTGTCCCTCCTTAATCGAATTTGCTAGTTTTACTATGCTCAAGCATTAAAATACATATTTCCTTGTTGAAACAAAACGAATTTATTGAGTTTGTGTACTGTGCACTGATCATGTGGAGAATTTTTTGCATTATCAAATTAAGATAACCTACAACAGGTTACTCCGCATATCAAACTGGATTTAGAAGAACAATAACCTGCCATTACCGGTTAAATTGAATTGATAGTATAAAAATATGATACACCATCACCTAATATTACTTAGATTTATGTTACAAGCGCTGGTACTGTAACTATGTTTACCACCTGTGTAATATAACCTATTGTAGCGGTGACTTACCCTTTTTAATTTTCAAGTTACCTATCAATATAAATATGAGGAATTACTTGTAACTGCCTTCCGAATGATCTGATTGTGTAAATATCTTTTATGCAGTCAATGCAAACTACTTAAACTCTTGATTTGGGATGATAATTGGTGCACACAGTTTTAGCTGTTTTTGCATGACTTGTACATTTGGGAAGTTTCTGATGTAAAGTATGGTGGCACTGTGAATGCAGGGGAAGACTAGTATACTTGGGAAGTCCAACAGGGGTAGCAGCATTTCTAGCTGGTTTTGCAAGACCAGTTCCAGATGGTGAAAACAGCTTAGAGTACCTCTTAGATGTCATCAAAGAGTATGATGAATCAACTGTTGGACTTGATCCACTTGTCTTGTATCAAAGGGATGGCATCAAACCTGATCAAGCTGCACAAACCCCTCTCCGAAAACCACCAAAAACGCCAAGAACTCCTTATGCAAAGTCACCCTGGACCAAACATATCAGCCTTCGCAGCTCTCATTTCTCCGCTGGAAACGTGAATTCCCAAAGAGATCCTAAAGATCAGTCCCAATCTAATATTGATAGTTTCGGTTATGATGATGAGGACGATGAGGAAGATTTTGATAACTCGTTAGAACGGAAGGTTCCTCAAACACCTATGAGTATGCAGAGTGGGATTCATCCACGTTTGGCTTCACATTTCTACAAAGATTTCTCCGTTTGGCTATACAACGGCGTTAAAGGGACTCCTCGTCGTCCACCAACATGGAACTCTGGACCAATTTCTGGTGTAAAATCAAGCATGTCTTCAGGCCAATTCTCAATGTCTCAACAAACACCTTCACGTGTTATAAAAACTCCAGCAGCATCAGCAATATTCACCCCGAGACGAGAAGGAATAGAGTACTCATCATATAATCCATCGTTCGAAGAGGTATTTGAAATCGAAGAAGTACTCGATGAGCCAATTCATAGGCACAAATTTGCAAATCCATGGCTTAGAGAAGTTTTAGTTCTCTGTTGGCGTACTACGTTGAACGTAATTCGCACACCTGAACTCTTCCTCTCTCGTGAAATCGTCTTAACAGTCATGGGACTAGTCCTGTGTTCCTTCTTCCAAAAGCTAAATCATTTCGACTTCAAAACAATCAATCACCTCCTCAACTTCTACATCTTCACCATTTGCTTAGTCTTTTTCTCGTCGAATGATGCTGTTCCAACGTTCATTCAAGAACGATTCATCTTCATTCGCGAGACATCTCACAACGCTTATAGAGCATCTTCTTATGTCATTTCTTCGCTTATTGTCTACCTCCCTTTTTTCGCTATCCAAGGCTTCACATTCGCTGGCATAACACAATACATTCTTCAAATAAACAGCAGCATTTTGAGCTTCTGGCTAATCCTCTATTCCTCTTTAATTACTAGCAATGCTTATGTGATGCTAGTGAGTGCACTTGTTCCAAGTTACATCACGGGGTATGCGGTCGTTATAGCTACAACAGCTCTTTTTTTCCTAACATGTGGATTTTTCTTGAAGAGGACTCAAATTCCTTTGGTTTGGAGATGGCTGCATTACATATCAACAATTAAATATCCATTTGAAGCATTGTTGATTAATGAATTTAAAGGGACAAAACATTGTTACACTGGTGACCTGTCAGATCTTTCACCTGGTCCTTTAGGAGATGTGAAGATTAGTCAATTGCATAAGGATTCATTGCTAGAGGTGATTTGTCACAAAATTGCACATTGATTGGAGAAGATGTTCTGTTTTCAATGGACATTACAAAGGAGAATATTTGGTTGGACATTGTGATCTTGTTGGCCTGGGGAGTTCTTTATCGTCTTTTCTTCTATGTAGTTCTTAGGTTTTACTCAAAGAATGAAAGGAAATGATGTATGTCCTTGACTAAAGGTTGTTTAACATTAATTAGTGGTATTTCAAATATTTTTTTCACCCTCAACTCTAAGAGTTTAGTATGAATTGACTCATTGCTAAAGGGTGCAATAATCATGATAATTCCATTTTGGATGTAAAAAAAATGGAATGAATAAGTTATGTTACTCCATATGTTTCATTTTAAAAAGATCAGATGAAATTCTATTGTGGGTGGTTGGCTCAATAAAAGTGGAATACTAACGAGTGAGGGTAGGCTTTCTTACCAAAAACCTTTCCACTGCCCTTCTTTCTAGCACCGTGCTTTGCTTTATATTCAAAACCTTGACTCCTAATTCGTCTTTCCCAGCCTTATTCAATTCAAAAAATTGACAAGTTCTTCTATTGGAAAATAATTTGACTTTAATTTTCTATTTTATCGTTAGTGTCATGATTTTATAGCCATACAAAGCCATGACATTTTTAAGACCACATATTTCAGATTTTTTTTTTTTTTTAGACAGTGTCGAATCAAATGACGTTACATACATTAAAACGGAAGGAGCATATTTCTCAAAAGTTTATGTTTTTGAAATCTGGTATAGGATAAACCGATAAAGTAATTAACATGAAGGTTGTGAGACCAATTAATTGTTTTTGCTTTACTAAATACATTCTTTTATATATGGGGATTTTTTCCCCCCTTCTTTTAATCATTTTCCTACAAAAAGAAAGATGGTCAGGGAAGAATTTGATTATTTCCAGCTTAGAAGTGTTGGATGAACCATATTATTATAGGCGTGCTTGTTCTGTGTCCTTACTTATGCATCGGTAAGAACTTATTGTATCCAAATTTATATATCTTAACAGATTTGCATGCAAACTGAGGCGAGCCTACTTAAGCGCCAGTAAAGACCGTTTGAATCCTGAAGATACATAGTTGTCACTTGTCAGTATTGGCTTATTGGACTCGTTCATCATGGGCTCATAGATAGTTGTCAATTGGCTTATCCATGAGTTGACAGTTTCAACGGAGGTTTTACTGAAACTTCCCTTAGTTTTCCGTACCCACTAAAATATGCTGAATTACACACTGTTTTCTTGTTAAATATCCAAAGAAACGTAGTCGTCAAGTCTAGGCAAAATCATAAAGAATTTAAACCGCTCAGAACGAGAAAAAACTCAAAAAGAGGAGTGGGAAAAACGCAAAAGAAAAAACAAAGTAGATAATGAACATCTGGACCAAACGTCTCACTGATTAGTTAGTTACACCTTTAGGAGGACGTAGGACCAATTTATGATTATGTATTGCTCATTTATACCCGTTGGGTCAAATTTTTAAAAATTTGCTTTTCTTGAAAAAATAATAGAAGTGCTTTTAAAAAAAATACTTTTGAAAAACAATTATGAGGAAAGGTTATGTTTCTAACTTTGAAGGATAATTTCTGATACTATCCCAGAAACACTTATTTTGTTTCTAAAACCTTGGTTGTGTTAAGAGTCTACATCGAAAATAAAATGAAAATTTGGACTCATTAGATGGACTGGACAATCCTCCCCTCATAAGCTAGCTTTTGGGATTGAGTTAAGCTCATGTTATACCACCACTTTAATAACCAAACACAAGTGGAACCACCTCCCCAAAATAACCAACATGTTTCGGCCCATCCACAAAATGGGACTGGATCGGAGATCACAGCCGTGTTGCCGAGGGTCTCGGCCCAGTCCTGTTCTCGTGGCGGGCAGACCCAAGTGGGGGAGCCCATTGCTCCCTGACCTACATCTCTAAACCAGCCCAATACAGGATCCCAGCCCAACACCGGCCATCACACTCCCCCTCACCCCATTACCATTCCCGAACAGTCCCGGACCATTGAAACTCGTGCTATGCACGGGATCTTTAGGCCCAAACGTCAGTTTAACCTACTATCCACAAAACAATCGTCGCCTATACCAAAAAATCCCAAAGCGGCTTTGTCCAACCCGAATTGGAAAGTTGTCATGTTAGACGAATTTAATGCTCTTATTAATAATAATACATGGGAATTAGTACCACGCCCGTCTAATGTGAATGTCATTCGGTCTATGTGGGTTTTTTGTCATAAGAAGAATTCTGACGGTTCTTTTGTGAGATACAAAGCTCGTCTTGTTGGTAATGGCAGGTCTCAGTAGGTTGGGGTCGATTTTGGTGAAACATTAAGTCCGGTAGTTAAGCCAGCAACTATTCGGACGGTTCTTAGTCCGACTCTTTCCAAATCTTGGTCCATTCATCAGTTGGATGTTAAAAATGCATTCTTACATAGCCACTTACAGGAAACAATGTACATGCATCAACCATTGGGTTTCTGAGATTATTGACGTCCAGATCATGTTTGCATGTTGAAGAAATGTTTATATGGTTTGAAACAAGCTCCGAGGGCATGGTATAACTGTTTTGCAGGATTCGTTTCCAAGTTGGGGTTCTCTCACAACAAGTCTGATCAGTCGTTGTTCATTTATCGGAAGGGCGCTGACATGGCCTATATACTTATGCATGTTGATGATATTATTCTCACAGCATCATCCACTTCACTTCGTCAGTCTATCATGTCTCTTCTTGCAGTAGAATTTGCAATGAATGACTTGGGTACGTTGAATTATTTTCTTGGCATCGCAGTCACCTAATATGCAGGTGGTCTATTTCTGAGTCAAAAGAAATATGCCGAAGAAATAATTGAAAAGGCAGGGATGTCTTCCTGCAAACCATCACATACTCCAGTTGACACAAAAGCGAAATTGAGTAACACATCCGGTACTCCATATAGTAATCCTACACTTTACCGAAGCCTTGCAGGAGCCTTGCGGTATCTGACTTTTACGAGACCCGATATTTCCTGTGCGGTTCAGCAAGTTTGTTTACACATGCATGATCCGATGAGCATATGGGGGCTATAAAAAGGATTTTGCGGTATGTGAAGGGTACTCTCCATTTCGGCCTCCATCTGTATAAGTCCTCCATCAAACATCTTTCAACCTACACAGATGCAGATTGGGATGGCTGCCCGGACACACGACGTTTCACTTTCGGTTATTGTGTGTTCTTGAAGGACAATCTTGTTTCATGATCGTCCAAACAACAATCCACACTGTCTCGGTCTAGTGTTGAGGCAGAAAATAAAGGTGTAGCCAATGTAGTTGTTGAATCATGTTGGCTCCGTAATCTACTATTGGAGCTACATTGTCCGATTGACAAGGCAACAATGATTTATTGTGACAATGTGAGTGCGATATATTTATCCGGCAATCATGTTCAGCATCAGCGCACAAAATACATTGAAATGGATATCTTATTTGTCCGCGAAAAAGTTGCCCGTGGACAAGTCTGAGTTCTCCATGTCCCGTCCCGTTATCAGATTGCTGATATTTTCACCAAAGGGCTTCCGCGCATACTTTTTGATGATTTCAGGGACAGTCTCAGCATCCGTGAACCTCTCGCTAAGACTGCGGGGGATTGTTAGCACACGATAATTATGAGAGAAATCTCATATTATCATCCTCCACCATAAATCATGTTATTATAATCAATTAGTAATATTATAATTATTAGACAAATCAATTAGTTAGTAATTATCATCTTATATTTTAGGTAACCTAGATTATTACTACATACCATGATTGTATATATATTTTATGGATGGAATGAAATACTCAAGGAATTATCTTTTTACATGGTATCAGAGTCAGACCCATTCCAAGTCTATGTTCAACGATGTTCGGTCCTCAAATTATGTCATCCACGCTCCAGTTAACGTGATCTGAGCGTGCGGGGGAGTGTTAAGAGTTCCACATCAGAAATGGAATGAGAATTTGAACTCATTATATGGACTTGGACAATCCTCCCTCATAAGCTAGTTTTTGGGGTTGAGTTAGGTCCAAGATCCATTCTTTACAGGTTGAACACCTTAATTTTCTAAAATAAGAACTTTTAGCAAAAGCTTGTCCAGACATGCTGTTAGATGTTTTTTAACTAAGAATCCAAAGAAGTACTTCAACCACTCTTTTATTTTTAGAAATTACTTCCTTCGGTTAAAAAAAGAGTGTCTATTTACCAAATTAACAAATAATTAACGTTATTGTTTTTTATTGCCCTTAATAAGTGTTAAGTGATCAAATTTCAGTACCTATTTAATTAAGGGTATATAGTTTAGTCAAATTACCTATTTTTTACGAGGATCAAATCAGTTAATCTTTGACTCAATTTTGATTTTTGAGTACTTATAATAAGTTTACATAAAAGTACTATCAGTATGCTAATTAGTACTCTATTCACAATGTATAGAAAGAGTTTGAGAAAATTTTAGTAAAAAAAAAGAGTTATTTAACTACCCAATACCCAAATAGAAAAACCTTCATATAAATGGCGACGGAAGTACTACTTATCTCTGCTTTTTCTCTTATGAGTTTTGGCTAAATTTACGTAAGAGTTAAGAAATAATGGGTAATAATAGCTATCGCCTATATGCCATACCTTTGTCACAACGTCCGAAGTTCGTTATTCATCGTTTAGCTCATATACTATATTATTAGGCTAAGTTAAGATTGTTTTATATTTTAATTTCGTAAATGTTATTCTTGATACCGAAAATTAAAATAGGAGAACGACTTTGCATGGACACCCTATTTATTTTCCTTGTCAAATTCTAAATCCCCAACCCCTCGTAAATTGATAGCTAAATTGTTAGATAGAGAAATTAAAGGGCCCCTCTTCAATTGAGAAAACACAAAATAATGGTCGTTGTCGTTGAATTATTTAATTAAACTTTGAAGATCATGATAAGCGCCAGTTCATTAGAGATGGAGCTAAGGTATTGATATCTGATTCATATGAATTTAGTACTTTCAATACAAATTTTAATTAAATTTATGTGTAAATGTATAAAATTGCAACAAATAGTATAGATTGCATTCATAATTAGAAAAATACAATAGGTTCAACGATAAGAACCTTAAAAATTGAAAGTATAAATGTTGGATAACCTCTATTGTTCATCCTTGAGAGGTTTTGGATTTGATCCATAAAATTTCTCGCACTCTTTTGGTAAGAATTGTTTAACCCCAAGTGGTATTTTCTAACGCTAATTCAAATGAAGTCAAATTAAAAATGAATATGATGAAAATAAAATAAAAATACAAAGACGACGTTGACTTCATTTTAAGTTCCAGCAATAACTTCTATTAATAAAACAATAATAATACTAAAAGAAGACCGACTTAGAATCCTTGGACCCAAAAATGATGATTATTCAGTGATATCTTGCTCTGCGTCTCAGCTTACATTTTCATGCATAAAAATATTGGAGTGGTTTAATATCTAGATTCTGGTTTCGAGCATTCATCCGAAATATAATATAGGCAAATATTCACTTTTTTCTAGATTCTGGCCATAAGAATTACACTTTTTTTCTGGATTTTTTTTTACTTTTTAAAAAAAATTAATGTTTGGCAATGAAAATTCCAAATACAACTTGAAGTTATATTTGGAATTTGAAAAATAATCAAAACCTTATTTTTCACAACCAAAACATTGTTGAAAAGGTACATTTCAACAACAAATTCCCGTATTATTGAGTAATTAACTGGATTGTCAGCCCATATTAGCTATAAACTCAAAATAAACGTACTTTATTTTTCAACTCATTTAAACAATTAGAATTCACATTTTCTTTTTTTTAGCCGTCTAATCATTGAATAAGGCTACAATTTAGGGATTTTCTATTCAGTTACCCAAATTAAGGAAATATCTTTCATTCTCTCTCTTATTTAATATTCTATACCAAATACCTAATCCCTATTTTGAAGGAATTGCAATAAGTACCATTTTTAATGCATTTTTTTCTCATTCTCCGTAATGAACCTGCATTTTTATGCTTTTTTGATTGAACCTCCACTGAATAAATCTGTGGAGCCTTTTAAGTTGGCTTCAATATGTATAACTTTGTATCACAAGTGTATAATTGAGCATTATAATAATATACATAATGTTATATTTTATGTTGATATGATATTGAATATTGTATGCGTTGATGTTTTAATTGTTGGGTTACAAGGATTTGCAGGAAACGGAAATTACAAGTAACTGCTTATGTAAGAATTGAAATTACAATTCAACTATAAAACTGAAAATACCAATATAACAACAAAACTGAAATTACTATTTTGTTGAACACGAAAACTGGAAACTTGTTTTTGCTGAGTCGAGTGTGGCACTCTGTCCTTACGACAATATTGCCCCGTATGTATCCTTTATACGTCCTGGACAATTCGTCTCCCAAGATAAAACAGCAATGGAACTATTGAGCAAAGAAACTCAAGAGCTACCGTGAAGAATATTGAATAACGAAATGATGCTTGGAAGATTAGGAAGAAACTGCTTTCTGCTTTGTGTATTTTTCGTGTATATCAAGTGTGCCTCAACAATGGTGTAAGGGGTGTTTATATAGGAGGAAGAGGGATCAGTTTGATCGCCTCCATAACAGTCATTATTGGCCAAATAATGACCATTAGGAGGTAGTAAAGCCACCAAATAAATGGAGAAAATTGCCAACGGATTGACCATTATAGGAGGTGTAATTCACCAAAATAAATGGCCGAATTGAGTGCTTCGGACGTTTCGGTCGGGGACCGTCGAAATTCGACTTTCTTGAAACTTCGGGGACCAAATGTACATCTAAAAGAATTCTCGGTCCAAATCCGTACATCCGAAACTTCGGGATCAAACTCGTACCGGCAAAGTTTTCTCGTCCCAAAAAGATAATATCAGAAGGCCCACAGCCCACGACCCACGACCCGCGACCCATACCCCTTGGGGTCCCAAACCCCAAACCAATTTCGAGTCTTATATACACAACAATTCTTTCTTCCTCTACCGATGAGGGAGAATTGATCACACACCACACTTTTCCATGCTTCAAACACCTTACTTCGTGAACCAATATCTCTTTCATTTCTCAATGAAATTTGACGATTCTTGGCCCTACGGTTATCTACGTACTTAGTACATCATGCATGTGTGAAGAACCGGATTCTCCAACATACGTAACACTAGTGTTTAAGCCGTTAAAATTGGTCGGTCGCAACTCCCGCCAAAGGCTAATTTCCAACAATCCCCTCTTGAAAGAGATTTTGGCGCACTCACATGGTGTCTTTTCATTTCCAGCAATATTTCAGCGGACCGATGTTGCATAAGGAGAGGTAGCTTCACTTTGAACCTTCCATAGTTGAATACCACCGGACTTACTTACTGCGCGGTGAACGTGATGTCTTAAACCGTCAGTGTTTAGTGTAAGCCAAGACAATGGTGCCAACACAACAAATTCCCTTACTCTCTTCTTCGTAATGTTTTGTCCGTTTTGGCCATGGACAACGTCTTGGATTCTTAAGTGCGTTCATTTTGAGGCGGCCCGTCCTCGCACTTAAATAGGTGGTCTCCTACAAGGTATCCTGCTATACCCCACTTCACAAGTGTTAGGAACTATTAAAAGTTTCCCAAGAACCTAACCTTAACTGTTGAGGATCATTACAGGTTTTGAAAACTTAACCTTTACCCATACTGCAGATAGCACTTAACGTCTATCGCGGGAACGACTTTGGATTTGGTGTTTCTTTTCAGAAACCACTATCCGAAGTGCTCATACTTCCACCGAAGCGATCAATCGAACCTTTACAACTTCGTTTTCCCATTGAACCAAATTACCGGGATCTCCAGTTCGTAAGGTTGGGTTACCACCGTATTGGTCCTTATATTTTGGGTTTTAAGCCCATTCCCCTGAGACAGCAAGCCATCCGATCCTTGAGTAGGCCCTTTGTCAATGGGTCTCATTATATTATCCTTTGACTTAATGTAATCAATGGAAATTATACCCGTGGTGATCGCTTGCCTAACGGTCTTATGCCTCCGTCGAATATGACGAGACTTGCCGTTGTACATAGTATTCCGTGCCCTTCCTAGAGCCGATCGACGTCGCAAAGTGGATCATTACCGAAGGTACGGGTTTGTTCCAACACGGAACATCCTCTAAGAAGTCATGAAGCCACTCAGCCTTCTTCTCCCGCTTTGTCTAAAGCGATAAACTCCGATTCCATCGTGGATCGGGCAATGCAAGTTTGCTTAGAGGATTTCCATGACACAGCCCCCACCACCAATTGTAAATATATACCCACCGGTGGACTTGGTGTTCTCTTTATCGATATCCAGCTTTGCATCACCGTACCCCTCTAGTACAAATGGATATCTCGAATAGTGCAACCCGAAATTTAACGTGTATTTCGTGTATTGTAATACCCGATTCAACGCCTTCCGTGATTTCACTTGGATTACGGGTGAACCTAGCCAACTTATTGACTGTATAAGCAATATCGTGTCGGGTGCGGTTGTGATATACATCAAACTACCGATCACCCGTGCATATCGCTCCCGGTATACAGGTGCACCAAGATTTTTATCAAGCTTTTGATTTGTATCCATTGGTGACGCTATCGGAGAACTGTCTAACATCTTGAACTTTCTCAAAACATCCTCGATGTAGTGAGACTGAGATAAGACCAGTCTCCCTAGGATGACATCTGCGATACCCATATCTTTCATGTCGAAGCATTGTTTCAACATGTTCTTAGTCTCTAGGATTACCCTAGACCGCTTCCCGTGATCAACATGTCGTCTACATACAGGCATATCATAACAAATGAGTCAGAGTTACCTTTCGTGTAAACACATTTATCACACTCATTAATGGCGAACCCCTTCGATAGTAGAGTACTATCAAATTTTTCGTGCTATTGCTTCGGGGCTTGTTTCAGCCCGTATAGAGATTTGATAAGTCGACAGACTTTCTTCTCTTGCCCTTGAACCACGTACCCCTCGGGTTGGTCCATATAAATTTCTTCTTCCAAATCACCATTTAGGAAGGCTGTCTTAACATCCATATGGTGTATCTCAAGGTCACGCAAAGCTGCGATCGCAATAAATACCCGTATGGATGTCATCCGGGATACCGGAGAGTATGTGTCAAAGTAGTCAAAGCCTTCTGTCTGTCGATATCCCTTGACTACCAACCTGGCCTTGTACTTGTCTATAGACCCATCTGCCTTGTATTTCCGTTTGAGTATCCATTTACAACCCAACAGTTTATTTCCGGAGGAAGATCAACCAACTCCCAAGTATGGTTATGCGTAATGGAGCTTATTTCACTCTCAATAGCTTCTTTCCGCAGCGGTGCTTCGGAGTTGACAACGCCCGAGCAATTGTCCTTGGTTCATCATTAACCATATAAGCTACAAAGTCGGGACCGAAGGATGTATCCTTCCCGGCCCTTTTACTTCGCCTTAGATCCATCTCTCGGAGTCTCAAAGTTCGAGAATCGGGAACACTAGATTTCGGATGTTCACCACCTCGAGATTCGCTAGATCGAACCATTTAGATCCGGGCAGGTCAAGGACTCCCGGTTCTTGAGAGCTTTGTGCATAACTTCGTTTGCGAGAGGTTATGTCTTTCTTTTTCTAGGAAAGGTACTTTCAAAGAATAGAGCATTCCTTGATTCCATTATTGTACCCTGGTGGATATCTGGAATATCTGACTTATGCACTAAGAAGCGATAAGCACTACTGTTATTTGCATATCCGATGAATATGCAATCTACAGTCTTAGGCCCAATCTTGACCTGTTTTGGCTTAGGTACTTCAACCTTTGCCAGACAACCCCACACCTTAAAATACTTATAGGTGGGTTTCTTTCCTTTCCATGATTCATATGGAGTTTTGTCCTTACCCTTATGTGGGACTCTGTTAAGAATCGTATTAGCGGTAAGGACGGCTTCTCCCCACATGTTTTGGGGAAGTCCGGAATTGATAAGCAAGGCATTCATCATTTTCTTTAATGTGCGGTTCTTACGTTCCGCCACACCGTTTGATTGAGGTGAGTATGGAGCCGTCATTTGATGAATAATGTCTTCTTGGGCACAGTATTCCTCAAAAGGCGCTACATATTCTCCCCCTCTATCACTACGAATGGATTTGATCCGTAGGCTAAGTTGATTCTCAACTTCTACTTTGTAACGTCGGAACGCTTCAAAGGCTTCATCCTTACTTTTCAACAAGTAAAGGTAACAATACCTTGTGCTATCATCTATAAATGTCACAAAGTACTTGTTCCCCCCTCTAGTTTGTGCAAACTTCAAATCACATATATCTGTGTGAATAAGTTCTAGAGGAGCGGTATTTCTTTCGACGGATCGAAAAGGAAGCTTGGTGAGTTTTGCCTCTACGCACACCTCACACTTATGTTGAGGGTTTATGTCGATAGAAGGCAACAACTCCATCTTTACCAGCCTTTGAATAGACTTGTAGTTTACGTGTCCTAATCTATGATGCCATAAATTAGAAGACTCAAGCAAATAAGAAGAAGACTCAACTTTATTTCCTTGACGCAATACGTACATGTCATTCACTTTGAAGAGGCCTTCACGGACGAAGCCCCTCCCCACAAATGTGCCATTTTTAGTGAGTACAAATTTATTTGATTCAAACACTAGCCTAAAACCAAAGCATTAACCAATAAAGGTCCGAAACTAGATTTCTTCTAATCTCTCGGGACGTGCATCACTTCCTTCGAGTGAGTTCCTTGCCGGAAGTCATCTTCAGGACCACCTTTCCAACCCCTAGCACGTCCGAGGAAGCGTTGTTGCCCATGAACAGCTTCTTGTCGGAGACCGGAGTGTACGTGGAGAAGGCATCTTTGTTGGAACAGATGTGTCTTCTTACACCTGTGTCCACTCACCACCGCATCGGATTCTCAACCAAGTTGGCTTCTAGCACCACGGCCGAGAGATCCTCAATCATGTCATCCAGAGCGTGTCCTTGACGACGTTAGCTTGAGCCTTGCCTTTCGACTTGGATTTCTCGTTGTTGCTCGGTCTTGAGCTTGCGGCATTCCTTGATCCTATGACCAGGTTTCCCACAGTGATGATAGTTACCTCTGGAACGTCTCGCTGCAGGGGCTTTGCCGTCTTTGTGGAACTTCCGCTTGTTGCTTGTTTTCCCTTTGGCCTCGGCCAGATTTGCCTTTGCCTCGATGTTGTCTACCCTTTGGCAAGGTCTTCTTATTATCTTCCCGGATTTGCGGTTTGATAACAAGCTCTTCAAAGGTCATCTCCTTTGTCTTGAGTTTCAAGTAACTCTTAAACTCATTCCATGAAGGAGGTAACTTTTCAATCGATGCAACCAAAAAAGCAAGCTCATTTGGTTTCGGTCCTTCCAAATCCAGGTGATGTAAAATCATTTGGAATTCCCGGACTTGGGACATCATTCTTCTTGTCCACCATTTGGAATTTTAGAAATTTTCCAACGATGAACTTCTTAGTACCCGCATCTTGTGCGTTGTACTTCTTTTGCGCTTTTCCCACGCTCTTTGGCGGTGCCAACGGTGCAATAGACCGTGTAAAGAGGGTCCGCAAGCGATTCAATATAGTTCTTGCACATGAAATCGCTATGATTCCATGCGTCACGAACCATCTTCATGCCATTAATGACATGGATACCAAGGCCCCCTTCACCCGTTTCATTGGGCGAAGAGTCCATTTCATCTCCAAACTTGTGGAGGATCTTCCGTAAGGAACCGGGCCATGCCCATAACTCGTTAAGTAAAACAACATCTTTTGCCGCCATCTTTTGAATTCGATCCCATGAATTTTTCGGGGGATCATGGTGGTGTGATGAAGAGGGTGGAGCTCCAACAGTCGGGAAGGCAAGCAGGTGTTCGCTTGAGCAGAGAGCCGCAAAGCAGAGTAGTGAAGGTGGCGGAGTTACTACCTTGGCCAGTAGCGGTAGTGGCGGGGAAGGCAGCAACGTTGCCTCGAGAGGCAGCAGCAGTAGCAGCAACATCGGTCATATTTTCAGCCATGTTATTGCAGTTACCGTAAGTAAAATATTGTCTTAAGTTGTTGGGTTACAAGGATTTGCAGGAAACGGAAATTACAAGTAACTACTTATGTAAGAATTGAAATTACAATTCAACTATAAAACTGAAAATACCAATGTAACAACAAAACTGAAATTACTATTTTGTTGAACACGAAAACTGGAAACTTGTTTTTGCTGAGTCGAGTGTGGCACTCTGTCCTTAAGACAATATTGTTCCGTATGTATCCTTTATACGTCCTGGACAATTCGTCTCCCAAGATAAAACAGCAATGGAACTATTGAGCAAAGGAAACTCAAGAGCTACCGTGAAGAATATTGAATAACGAAATGATGCTTGGAAGATTAGGAAGAAACTGCTTTCTGCTTTGTGTATTTTTCGTGTATATCAAGTGTGCCTCAAAAATGGTGTAAGGGGTGTTTATATAGGAGGAAGATGGACTGTTTGACTGCCTCCATAACAGCCATTATTGGCCTTAAAATGACCATTATGGAGGTAGTAAAGCCACCAAATAAATGGAGAAAATTGCCAACGGATTGGCCATTATAGGAGGTGTAATTCACCAAAATAAATGGTCGAATTGAGTGTTGGACGTTTCGTTCGGACCGTCGAAATTCGACTTTCGAAAACTTCGGGGACCAAACTGTACTTCTGGCAAAGTTTTCTGGCCCAAAATGATAATATCAGGCGGCCCGCGGCCCGCGAACCCGCGAACCCGGAACCGGACCGGACGGGCGGCGGCGCGCGTGTGGTCTTTCCTCGAACCGAAGCACATCTAGGTCTTCCCTCCTTTAAACACATAGTATCAAGAGCCGAAAACCTAAATTCCTTCTCTTCCTCATTCTCGGCCGAAATTAGCATTTTTTTTTTCTAATTTCACAGAAAAATTTCTGCTTTCCTCCCTTTTTCGGCCAAACCAGAAAATTCCCTTCCCTCGGCAGGCGGCAACCATGTCTTCCCCACAAATTCTTCATCCACCGGCACACTTGACAACCCCTCTCAACGTTCAGTATCTTCTTTTCATCCGGCATTCGCCGTTAACAACATCAAGAATTTTATCCCTATAATTCTTGACCAAGAAGACTGTCAATATTCCATGTGGATGGAACTATTCTACATTCATGCATGTGCATACAACGTGCTCGATCATATTGACGAATCTGTTCCTCGTCCCACCGATGTTACAGACTCAATCTGGCGTCGTCTTGACGCCATCGTCAAACAATGGATCTACGGCACCATCTCCAAAGACCTGTTGTGCACTATCATGAAAACATGTGCTACGGCATGTGAACTTTGGGTCCGGCTAGAAGAAATCTTTCAGGATAATAAAAATACTCGGGCCGTATATTTGGAAGAGCAATTCAATAATACCCGCCTCGAGAATTTTAACAACATGTCCGAATATTGTAAGCAACTGAAACTCATAACCGATCAACTATCCAATGTCGGGACTTCTGTTTCAGAAACCAAGATGGTGTGAAAGATGGAATAATTTCCCTTGGGGATTCCTTTCATTATTCACAATATATATAGCTGTACAAGGTTGATTCCTAATATGGTACGAATCCTAACTTACCTTACAAAGGTTGATTCCTAATACAGTTAGAATCCTAAGTTACCTTAATTATACATCTACCATTATTACAAAATATACGGAGAATATTCTGAGAATATTCGCTAATACTCCCCCTCAGACGGAGCGGGAGGAGGCCGAATGCTAAGGCTGGATCGGAAGTCGGTGAAGAGTGTCGCGGTAGTCCCTTTGTGAAAATGTTCGCATACGATAAGAGGAAGGCACGTGTAAAATTTTGACCCGACCACGGCAACCTTCTCTCGCACAAAGTGGATATCCATCTCAATATGCTTAGTCCGCTGATGTTGGACTGGATTATGAGACATATAGATAGCAGATATGTTGTCACAATAGACTATAGACGCCTTGCGCAATGGACATTGGAGCTCCAAAAGAAGATTTCGGAGCCAACAGATCTCAGCGACAACATTAGCAACTCCGCGATATTCGCTTCAAAGACTCGAACGGGATAGCGTGGCCTGCCGCTTGGCGGACCATGAGATAAGATTATCCCCTAGAAATACACAGTACCCTGAGGTGGAGCGACGTGTGTCGGGGCATCCTGCCCAATCTGCATCCGTGTAGGCTAGCAACTTGGTTGGGGCAGAGGTGTATAGATGTAAACCAAACTCTAGTGTGCCCTTAACATATCTGATAATACGTTTGAGGGCGGCAAAATGGGACTCTCGGGGGTCGTGCATGAACAGACACACCTGCTGAACGACATATGCAATATCAGGCCTAGTGAATGTAAGATACTGAAGAGCACCTGCTAGACTCCGATATAGAGTGGAATCAGAAACTGGCGCACCGTCATTAGCACTAAGCTTGGATTTTGAGTCCACCGGAGTTGGCATAATTTTACAATTTGCCATCTTGGCCCTATACACTATCTCTTCTGCATACTTACGCTGACACAGGAACATAGTGGCTGCAGATCTTGTCACCGATATACCTAAAAAATAACTTAGCTTGCCCAAGTCAGTCATAGCAAATTCAGTTTTGAGTAGAGCAATGATTTCATTCTTCAACCCGTCAGATGAGGCAGTAAGAACAATGTCATCGACATATAATAGCAAATATGCAGTGATGCTACCTCGGTGAAGCGTGAAGAGAGATGTATCACACCTGCTACATACAAAACCAATCTGCAGAAGATACCTGGCGAACCGATCATACCAAGCGCGGGGTGCCTATTTCAATCCATACAATGATTTCCCGAGACGACACACAAACCGCGGAGTCGCCGGATGTACAAAGCCGGAGGTGATGCATGTACACGATCTCTTTCAAATCCCCATGAAGAAACGCATTCTTGACATCAAGTGATGAATCGGCCAATGCATACCCATAGCAATACTGAGAATAGTCCGAATAGTGGCCGGTTTAACAACCGGATGAATGTCTCACCACAATCAATACCCTCCTGCCGATTAGTGCCATTGGCAACTAGTCTTGCCTTATACCTCTCTAAGTCACCACCGTCTTTGAACTTGTGACGAAGCATAGCCACATACACCGGATAACATTCACACCAAATGGTCTAGGTACCAAATCCCAAGTGTTCTCGCTTGGTTAAAGCGTTAAATTCCTCGCACATGGCCGCATTCCAATTTGGGTCCAGTTTTGCTAGTTTTGGATTTTTTGGAATGGGTGATAAGGTTTGTGTGGAGAGATTGAATTGAACCTTGGGTTTGAAGATCCCGTGTTGTGCATGAGTCTCCATGCGATGTGAGGGCGATGGTGGTGGGTCGTGGCCGTGAGGTTCTTTGGTCCACCGGTTCTCGGGACCGGTGGGTAGCGATGTCGCCGGTGGCGCAGTGACTCGACCGGGGGTCCGTAGGGGTGAGCGAGGGAGGCTGGGTGGGGTGGTGCGGACGGTGGGACCGTAGGAACAACAGGGGCTCGTCGTTGGTATAGATTTTGGATGACCGGGCACGTACTTGGTTCATCGAGAAAGATGTAATCGGTGGTCCGAAATTTCCGGAGATTTGAAAAAGGAAAGGTTGTCTCGTCAAAGGTGACGTGACGGAGACGATGATTTTGCGAGTAGCAATGTGATAGCACAAGTAGCCCCGATGATTAGGAGATAGACCAAGGAAGACACATGGAAGAGTGCGAGGGTCAAGTTTGTGGGGTGCGAGTGGAGGCTATGTTGGGGTAGCATAAGCATCCAAAAATACGTAGGTGATCATATGATGGCCGCCTACGGTATAAGATTTCGTAGGAGTTTTTTTTTTGGAATGTGCTAGTTGGTAAAATATTTAGAAGGGATTCTACCATTTTGACAAAGATAGACCCAAAAAGGCGGTGGTAGGCGGGCATGAAACGAAGTGTGCGGACCATGTTATTGATGGTACGTATAATTCTTTCACCTTTCCGTTTTGGGAAGAAGTATAGGGACAAGAAAAACGGAAAACCATGCCTTGTTTAAAACAGAAATTGTGAAATGCCGAGTTATTAAATTCACGTCCATTATCACATTGGAATGATTTAATAGGTTTTTCAAAATGTGTCTTTATGAATTTTTGAAACTCGAGGAATTTTGCAAAAACTTCAGATTTGAATTTCAAAGTGGGTAATCCAGGACAAAATGTGAAAAATCATCCAAGAATACTAGATAGAATTTATGACCCAAAGAGCTAGCAATCGGAGATGTCCACAAATCAAGCATGAACAATATCAAATGGAGAAAAAGTAACACTGTTTGATGACATAAAGGGAAGACGAGTATGTTTGCCTAGTGGACAAGAAAAACAGTGTTGGGCAATTTTCCCATTATTACATTGAATACACTTAGAAGTCCTAAGAAAAGTAAAAACTGGGTCTCCGGGGTGTCCGAGTCTGTTGTGCCAAGTTGAGGGAGAGATCGCCGCAAGGGATAGAGGTGCTTGCGGTCTATCAGCGGAAGATTGAGTGAATGGGTAGAGATCTCCCACACTATTGCAGCGTGTAAGAATTTTCCCCGTATTGAGTTCCCTCACAGAAAAGCCAAAAGGGTCAAATTCGACGGACACGAAATTATTGCTAGTGAATTTTCTAACAGAGATTAAGTTTTTAATGATGTTAGGTGTGTATAGGACGTGGTTTAGGGAGAAAGGTGGGTGTGGATGTTTGGTGTGTGTGTTACCGTAACCTTTAATTGGAATGCGATGACCATTGCCGACAGTAATAAATTGAGTACACTTTAGCCGACGTAGTTGAGATATGTTACCCGACGACCGGGTGAGGTGAGATGTGGCTCCGGTGTCCATGTACCAATTTTCGTCGGGCTGTTGAAGGTTCGCGGTGGTGTATGCTTGGCCCAAATCGGTCGGGGCCGGGGCCGCCTGGGCCGCTGCAGTGCTGCTGCTTCTTCGCCGGATTGCAAAGGGCTGCTTGTAGGCCGCTCTTCGCCGGACTCACATCGGGTGGGCCTCGCTGCTGCTGCTGGTGGGCCTCGCCTAGTGGCCGGGGCATGGCCCAAGAGGCCGATCAACCAAGGCTGCTGGAACCGGGCCCCTACGGTCGGGTAAGGGCATGCGGGCGAGGCCCAGTTCTGCTGGTTGGGCCACTGCTGGAGGTGTTGCTGCTGCTGGTCGCAGGTGTTGCCATCCCGTCAACGGCTAACGCCTTTTGATTATGTTCCTCTTGTTTAGCACATCTAGTTTCTTCCAACAATAGTTGTGAACGTGCCTTGTTGAAACTTGGGAGAGGGTCGGCTTGTTGAATCATTGTTGCAAGTGTGTCATATTCACCTTTTGGTAAACCCGCAACAAGTTGAAGCACCATCTTGGTTTCTGAAACAGAAGTCCCGACGTTGGATAGTTGATCGGTTATGAGTTTCAGTTGCTTACAATATTCGGACATGTTGTTAAAATTCTCGAGGCGGGTATTATTGAATTGCTCTTCCAAATATACGGCCCGAGTATTTTTATTGTCCTGAAAGATTTCTTCTAGCCGGACCCAAAGTTCACGTGCCGTAGCACCTGTTTTCATGATAGTGCACAACAGGACTTTGGAGATGGTGCCGTAGATCCATTGTTTGACGATGGCGTCAAGACGACGCCAGATTGAGTCTGTAACATCGGTGGGACGAGGAGCAGATTCGTCAATATGATCGAGCACGTTGTATGCACATGCATGAATGTAGAATAGTTCCATCCACATGGAATATTGACAATCTTCTTGGTCAAGAATTATAGGGATAAAATTCTTGATGTTGTTAACGGCGAATGCCGGATGAAAAGAAGATACTGAACGTTGAGAGGGGTTGTCAATTGTGCCAGTGGATGAACCGGAATTTGGGGGGGAAGACATGGTTGCCGCCTGCCGAGGGAAGGGAATTTTCTGGTTTGGCCGAGAAAGAGAGGAAGAAAGCAGAATTATTATTTTTTCTGCGAAATCAGAAAAAAATTTTGCTAATTTCGGCCAAGAATAAGGAAGAGGAGGGATTTAGGTTTTAGGCTCTTGATACCATGAAAGATGGAATAATTTCCCTTGGGAATTCCTTTCATTATTCCCAATATATGAATGTAGAATAGTTACCTTAATTATACATCTACCATTATTACAAAATATACGGAGAATATTCTGAGAATATTCGCTAATAGATACCCCTTGGGGTCCCAAACCCCAAACCAATTTCGAGTCTTATATACACAACAATTCTTTCTTCCTCTACCGATGAGGGAGAATTGATCACACACCACACTTTTCCATGCTTCAAACACCTTACTTCGTGAACCAATATCTCTTTCATTTCTCAATGAAATTTGACGATTCTTGGCCCTACGGTTATCTACGTACTTAGTACATCATGCATGTGTGAAGAACCGCATTCTCCAACATACGTAACACTAGTGTTTAAGCCGTTAAAGTTGGTCGGTCGCAACTCAAAGGCTAATTTCCAACATTAATTACATTATCTAGTTCTTATTTCCACAAAAATATGTACAGTCATTGTATATCAAGTATGTAACAAGTGTATAATTCGTGAAACTAATGTTTTTCGTTTCATGTATAATGTGTATGTAAATGTATATAACTGATGTATACATTTTTGTTTCATGTATAATGTGTGTATAAATATATATAATTTATGTATCAAATTTTATTTCATGTACAATGTGTGAACAAATGTATATAACTTATGTATAAATGCTACTGTTATATATCCAGTCAAAATTACAGAATTATTATTAATTTGTAAGTATAAATTACGTATATAGAACATAAAATAATTTAGTAGAAAATCTATGAAATTACTTATATATAACGTATAATAATATACATTTGTAATATTTATACACGAATTATATATAATTATACATAAAATATCCATGCAAAGAAAAATATCCGTAGCACAGACAAAAAATTATATACATGCAAACACATCTTCTTAAACTTTTTTTTTAAAAAAAATTGGGTAACCAAAAATGGAATAGAGAGATGACAGATAGTATTTTTGTTATTTGAGTAATTGAAAATATAAGACAAAAAGGAAAGAACTCTTTTTTATTAGAAAAAGAGAATGACATGATCTTTTTAAAATGGAGACTTTTTCGCCTATATTTCTACTAGGATTGATACGGTTAGATGTATTTTACAGCTAATTGTTGTAAACTAACTTTTAGGGATAGATTAATGGGTTTGGCTAATTATGTTTTCTTCCCGTATGAATTTGTACAATGCATGATTTCTTGTGAATACCCAAAAAAAAAAAACGTACTCATAAAGTCCATGCAAATGCAAAAGAAAAAGGAAGAAAGCACAAAGTTTAGTCCAATTTATCATTGACGAGTAGACGTTTTCTTTAGTAAAGAAGGAATACATCAACAATCCCTTAAATTTATCATAAATTTCATTTGGACATTCTATTATAAGATATTTTCAGTTCAAACTTTGAACGTATTTTCAAACGTCTATTATATAGTTAAGTTAATATTAGAATAAGTTAGATTTATTTATGGTAATATAGGATTTGTTAATTATGGTAATGTAGGATTTGTAGTCCTATTAGAATAGAGTTACCATTTACCCTATTAAATTAGGAAAAAGATGATTTTACCTCTATATTAGGAGGTCATTATGATGAATGAAAAACATAAAGAATTCTCTCATTATTCTTGTATCTCTCTAAATTCTCGTCATTGTCTCGATTTTAACATGGTATCAGATCCACATTAAAAAGAACATAAAACTCCTAAAACAATGATAGGTGACGTAACTAACGATACCAACAAAGAAATTGCCGCTGAAGAAAACAAAACCCAAAGAAAAACAATCTCTCCCTACGACATTATGTCGAATGATAACCCTGGAATTGTGGTGACACAAGTCCAAATGAAGGGAAAAATTATGAAGAATGGGCTAGATCCACGAGGACAGCCCTAAGAGCAAGAAAGAAGCCCGGCTTCATCGACGATATGGATTTCTATGAGACTAAGTTCTCTTTTGTTGTAAGACCGGGCAACTTAACCGACATCATAAAAGCAATACTGAACGGAGGAGAATCTCCAAAATAAATTTGTGTTAACGTGGACGAAATGGAGGGGGGACTAATAAAATAGGTACGAATGATACTCAGATGGACGGAGTACAAACACCGAATGCCGAACCTACAGATCAGCAGGATTTAGACCAAATAAAGGCCGATCTGGATAGAGATAACATAAAGGAAGTACAATCGCAAGGTATCTGTACCAACGAAATACACCCGGACGAATGTCTAGGTCGAGGTAAACATCAAAATCATGAATCAATCCGACTATGCGATTACGTCACTGAACCTTTCCGAAAACAAAGTCCATTAACTCATCTTCCTGATCCTCAGCAATCCTCTGGTGCACCTTATCCTTTAGCTAACTATATATCCTGTGATAATTTTTTCCCGTAATACCAAAAGTGTCTTATAGCAATTATCACAGAAACCGAACCAAAAACCTTTTCGGAGGCAATGAAACAAGAACATTAGAAAGTATCCATGAAGAAAGAGATCCAAGCGTTGGAGGATAATGAAACATGGACACTAGAAACTTTGCCACCAGATAAGAAAACACTCGGACATAGATGAGTGTACAAAATCAAGCCCAAAGTGTTGGTTTGCAAAATTATCAAGTGTTTTGATGAATATGAGTTCAAACAGTCATACTCTAATTATTATCTATTCACTATGCACCGGGGAGGTATGCAACTTAACGTCTTAGTCTATGTGGATGATTTTATTATCCAAAAATGACCATAGTGTCATTGAACGATTCAAAGTCTATCTCCACACCTGTTTTCACATGAAGGATTTGGGTCTTCTAAAGTACTTTTTGGGAGTTGAAGTTGCACGTGGATCAACTGAGTTGTTTCTCTGTCAACAAAAATATGTCTTGGATATAATTGTTGAGTCCGATTTACTGGGAGCTAAACCAATTAATATTCATATGGAACAGAATCACGGTTTGGCGTTGGCCAAAGAAGCTACTTTAGGAGATCCGAAATCATACCGGCATCTGGTCGGTAGACTAATATACCTCAATTTCATGAGATCTGAGTTGTCGTATTACGTGCATGTTCTATCACAATTTATGCAGCAACCTACTCAACCTGAACCCGTTAGACTATAGAGTCTGTCTCCAAACCTCCAGGTTGGCATTCACTCCGCTACGAGTCTCATCAATCAGGACTATGTCATCTGCGAATAACATACACCATGGCACCTCCCCTTGGATTTATCGCGTCAGTCCGTCCATCACCAAGGCAAATAGGAATGGGCTAAGAGTTGATCCATGTTGCAGCCCCATCATCACTGGAAAGTGTTCCGAGTCTCCTCCTATTGTCTGTACTCTAGACTTGGCTCCATCATAAATATCCCTGATCGCCCTAGTGTATGTCATATGTACACCTCTAACCTCCAAACATCTCCATAGAACCTCCCTATGGACTTTGTCGTATGCCTTCTCGAGGTCGATGAAAACCATAGGTAAGTCTCTCTTCCTCTCCCTATACTGCTCCACCAACCTCCTAATAAGATGAATGGCTTCAGTAGTCGAACGACCCGGCATGAATCCAAACTGGTTCTCATAAATAGACACGCCTCTCCTCACCCTCATCTCCACGACCCTTTCCCAAACTTTCATAGTGTGGTTTAGCAGCTTGATACCCCTATAGTTGTTGCAACTCTGGATATCACATTTGTTCTTGTACAACGAGATAATTGTACTCCACCTCCATTCTTCGGGCATTCTTGTCGTCTTAAAAATGACGTTAAACAGCTCAGTCAGCCACTCCAAACCTGTCCTATCTACGCTCTTCCAAAATTCAATTTGGATCTCGTCAGGCCCAGTCGCTCTTCCCCTAACCTCCTCAACCTTAATGCTTCTACAATACCCAAAATCCCGATACCTACCAGATTGCTCCAGATCTCCCAGCACGATGTCACTATCTCCTTTTTTTCGTTCAAGAGTTTATGAAAGTAAGACTGCCACCTCCGCCTAATATGCGCGTCCTCCACCAGTACTTTTCCGTCCTCGTCCTTGATGCACCTCATGTGATCCAAGTCACGGGCCCTCCTCTCCCTCGCCTTGTCTAGTCTAAACACTCATATCAATGCAAATGTGAAGATGAATGTGTGGTAATACAAAATTAAATAATAAGAGAAATCATCAGATCTGACCGAGGGCATCAGTAGCTCACATGGATGATTAAAAGAAAAAGAGATACTCGTCTAAGATGGTTTTGTCATGTTCAAAACTAGAAGTATATGTTGAACATGACAAAACCATCTTAGAGTAGAACACAATTCTAGAAAGTAAAAACAGATTTAGCTTATAACATAACACGTTAGAAGCAAAAGATCTATATAAAGTGTTACCAATTAATTTCGGATTAAGCCTTAATTATTGTATTTACACTTACATCAGGTCTTTTATCTAGCAAGAGCCTATTTAAGGCTGTTTAGAGATTTTTATGTTAGCTTGCTAGATAAAAGACCCGATATAAGTGTTTAGCAGATTTTGAGAATTCATTAAGCCGGCACCAGGGAATGTAGTTGATTGACTAATTGTGTATAATTAAAAATGGACATTTGTCTCCTTCAACTCAAATGCATAAGAGAAAATGACACTTTACCACTGCATCAATAATCAAAAGAAGGATTAGCTTCAAATAAATTAATTTCAATTTCTGCTTATAGTTGCATTCATATAAAACTGTCTATAGCTGTAAATAAAATTGAAAGTGTTATAGACTTACTTTAATTTAAGCTTTGAATAAAAGGACAACCATTGTAAAATTGCTTCTTTTTCAAATCAATTATTCCTTAAATTTTAAAACTTAAAAGACCCATAAAGAAGTAAACATTTATATCACTTTGCATATTTAATTGCGAGTGTAGTATGTCTTAATCCTTGAAAAAGAATATGTTCCTTCTGCAATGAATTCATCAATTATTTCTGTGATATAACCATTTCTCGAACACTTTCTTGTACATCAATATGGATTTACTATTTTGAAACATGACAAGGGAAAAATAAAAGACCATTTTGGGCGACAAAATTACAATTTTAACTTGAGAGAGCATATCAGTGCACCACAACCCAAAATCAGAAAATTCGTGAATTGCGACCTTCACTAGCAAATATTGATCCACACAAGACTGGCTTCTTTAATAGTTTGTACGGAGAGTACTTTGATTGAGATTTAACAATGGAGTACTGTCGGTGCTAATTGCAGATATCTCCACAACTTGAAGGACCTTTTTCTATTTTTTCAGTCCAAAATAGTCTCTATCACTTTTGGTCTTTACCCGTAATTTTTCGTGTTTTTAACCTAAAAATCCATAAACCAAATTTACATAAATCTTTTTAGTTTTGATTATATTAGATTCGTTTGAATTAGCTGAATTTAAGCATCGTTGCTTTTAAGCACTAAATAGTGTTGAAAGATAAGATACTCCTATTTTTTAGTGTAGGATCCGAAAGTATGAATAAATAATAAAAATAAAAGTGGTGAAGCTAAAAATAAATGATTGGTCTGTTTGATATAATATTTTTTCTATTAAAAATTTGTATGCTCTTTTAGACCTCATTTGTTTTCATTAACACTAAAAATGAGCTTGTTAAATTTCTTTTTACGCGAACATGATGCCAAAATAGCAATAATCCTAATATATTTATGTAACAACTAAAGGGCTTAATATATAATATTCCCTCTCAACTTTCGAGCATCTTATTATACACACCTTAATTTGAAAATTCTGTAGCTAGAATCCCCCTAAAGCACCTAACATGCGTGTCTTCCCCCAAAAATGGTGTGAAATGGCTAAAAATTATGCCCAAATCCCTTTTTTCCAAAAAAAACTTTTTCAATGAACACACTTCTTTAAAAAGTACTGTCCCTTTCTTGCGTCCATCATTTTGTAAAGCAATTTTTCCTTTGTCACACAATAGTGATACAGTTAGCACAAAGTCACAAATTGATACTTTATGGACCAAGTTAAGGCTTAGGCCTAACAACAGGGGCCAGTGTTTGATTATTCCACAAGTAATAACTCTAATTGAAAAAAATATGGAGTAGCTAATATGATTTCCACTTTGACTGAGATAAAACACAAGCAGACAGATTCTTTATTCAAGTGTAGCAGTACAGAAAGAGAGGAATCATATGGCAATGGAGGATTTAAGAGAGAAAGGGAGAAACAACATGCTCTAGCCTGTACTTGCAATAGCACCACTGAGATCAATTTGTTGGTGGCGGTGTAATGGAAAACTTATAGGATGTCTTATAAAGAGCCTCGCCAATTCTTTGCCCTGCCACTTCACCAACGGGCACTGCATCAGAAAGTTCTTTTACATCTTCCTCTGTGAGCTTAACTCCCACGGAACCTATGTTGTCATGAAGATTTATTATCTTCGTTGTACCTATATAATAAGAGAGAAGAGTTAACTCGGTATTCACAACATCATGTATTTATGAAATCAAAGCACAAATTGTAACAGCATCTAATTTCTCGAGGCATAAATTTTAAAAAGGAAATGTCACACAGCTTTCTCTTTTTTTTTTGGTATAGAGCCTCCGAATCTTCTGGTTAACAAAGTGTCAAGTGAGTGCTACTTCTAGTCTCACAGATTGAGAACATTGCTTTTCTTACCTATTTTAGCTGTTTTTCTTAACTCTTTCTTTACAAGTACCCTAAGATCATAGTTGTATTAGTGCAACTATAAGAAGATTGCTTACCAGGAATAGGTACAATATCATCCCCTTGATGAAGGACCCATGAAATTGCAAGTTGAGCCGGAGAGCATCCACACTTCTTGGCTATTCCTTCCATACGATAATATATAGATTTGTTCTTTTCAAAGTTCTCTCCAGTAAACCTAGGGTGTGTAGCCTGATGGAAAGTAAATGAATCCAGATTCATAAGAGTGCAAGGAAAATGGATTCAATGCAAAAAATATTAATAAATAATGAAAAATAGAAAGAATTTAAAAGTAAAATAAACAACTGTTTGTTCTCTTACCAAAAAGCTGTTAGCGGGCAAGCTTTCAATAACCGCTTTTCCGGCAAAAAGCCCACGTCCAACAGGGCCATATGGAACAATCCCAATTCCAAGCTCCCTAGTAGATTAAAGATAGAATGAGAGTATTGAAAAGTAAAGAGCAAATATCTCAGCATCACTGTCCATTAATTTTCTATTAGTGGTTCATAATTCTTATTGTCACGGGTTCAAGCCGTAGAAGCAGTCTCTTGCAGAAATGTAAGGTAAGGCTGCGTACAATAGAGCCTTGTGGTCCGGCCCTTCCCCGGACCCCGCGCATAGGGGGAGCTTAGTGCACCGGACTGCCCTTTTTAAAATTCTTATTGGGAGGGAGGAAATAATATATTTTCGTACAAAAGGAAAAAGAAAAAAAATATTAATAAATATCTCCCAGGAATAAGCCCCTTCTTTTCAGTTAATAGTATCCAAACTATACTAACTAGTAGAAATTCCGGATGTGTTCTTATCTTTGATTTCAAGGTTACTTTCTTCTTTCTCAAAATGTGTAATGGAGTACAGAGAAACCTGCAAACTGGAATTATGTCATCCTCAATGTCACGCGTCCATAGGGAATACTCCTGCTGTACAGCAGTGATAGGATGAACTGCATGTGCTCTCCTTATTGTCTCCGGGTGAGCTTCAGACAGGCCAATATACTTTATTTTACCTTCTTCAACTAACTTTTTAAGTTCTCCCATCTGTAACACACCTCACCACAATAAGGAATAATAGAGATAGAAGTGCTTAATGGAAAATTAAAAGCAAGACTCTTGATTAGATTGCAGGCATTGTTGGAGACTCCCTACTCGAAGCAGATAAATATATGAGGGCTTAGGGACCAAGAACCATAAATAGGCAGAGTACTTACTGTTTCTTCAATGGGCACTGTTGTGTCAATACGGTGCACATAGTAGAGATCAATGTAGTCCACTTGTAGGCGCTTTAAGCTAGCTTCACAGCAGGAACGAACATATTCAGGAGTTCCTTTCACTGTAATCTTAGTTGGTTCGATCTTATAAATACCGAACTTTGTTGCAAGCTGTATTTTTTCTCGAGGCAATTGCTTTAATGCCTGAAACAGTGAAATCTTAGATGAATTATGGACTACTAACAAAAATGAAACAGCTATTTAACTAAATGGTAGTAGGACTTCCGGCATTCCATTATCTCATATAGTACATGAGCCAAACATGAAGAACAGAATTCAAATCTTTTTTCAGTCCAACATTGCCATTATACACACATTTTTTCCGCATTAAAATTTCCCTCCATTTTCATTTATGCCAACTTAAGATATGCTAGGTGGAAAAACAGAACTCTTCAAATCTATATATAATATTGTGGAAAATATGACTTAGTTAACGATTCTAGCAACAAGTTTGTAGCAACTTCTAACCAGTCAGTGTTTCAAAAACTGAACAGAAACAAACTCAGTTATCTGATAGGACATTTTTATCTGATGAAGCATGAGAAAAGTGGCAACACTCTCATCCTATAGATGGACCAGCCTTTTTCAGGTTATACTAAAGAGATTCTCACATGTGTCTCATAGAGACTGTAATTACGGAGGAGACCTGTTCACCATTTAGACAAGGCATATGGAATTTTTCAGGAAAAGAAATTATTTTCTCTGTATTATCACACATCTTTAATGTGTTCATCAGATAGTGTAATACACGTAGCCTCAACAAGTGATAGCTTATATGGACACAAAGTCTAGTTGAAGTTGAATGGCTAGCAAGTAACAAAAAGGATTTCAATAAGATAATGGAAAACTAAACCTAGATAAGGAGATTTCAAGTACTTTTCCCATTCATGGCGCTTCCCCCTCCACCATTCTCTCTTTTTCGTATGAATGCTCATGAAAATGGTGGTTTTACACATGGGTTTTTATTATTGATGCATACACAAGTTTATTAAATCTTATATCTTCACTGTTTTATTTATCATCTTAAGATGATTCGAGAATCATCAAGCTGGAACCTGAAAAAGAGAAGACCATCTTGTACTCCACTTTCTTAAATTTTTTACAACATTCCATGGCAAGTATAATGGATGTTTATGCTAAGAAAAGGCATCTTTGATGATCGTGTCCGTGAGAAACCAATTTTCAGTATTTACCTTCCCGACCAAGTATTCATTCGCATGATCCATGCCATAAACATCTGATGTGTCAAAAAATGTGACTCCTTTACTAAAAGCCTCCTTGATTATTGCAATTCCTTCCTCCTCAGGAACAGGAGTATTATAAACTCCAGTAAGCCCCATACAACCGAAACCTAATTTGGAGACCTAGAAAACAAAGGTTTAACATGCTGTGAATGACCATTACTCCGATATCATATAAAAAGTACCTTACGAAAGAAACAATTTCACAAATAGGCATTAACAACTAGAAAGAAAATTACTAACATCCATTTTGGATAGGATAGATCGCCCTGCTTCGTTCAGAGTAAAATTTATCTATTAAACTCACATAAACAACAAATCTAGCAACAGATCAGTGATCCAGAAGGGTTCTCGGTTTAGAATCCATTGCTTTCAGCTAAAACCATAAATATTACATATACATTTATAGTCAAACCTCTCTATAACGGCATCGTTTGTCCAAATATTTTTTGACTGCTATTATGAAATGTTATCGTAGAGAACATATAATATATATCATAACTTGAAAAAGCGGTTCCAACAAGAACTTGGCCGTTACAGTGAAATGTTGTTATAGAAGTCAAAAAATGGTTGTTATAGAGAGGTCTGATTGTACATGCATAAAACAAGTAAAGATAGATGTTAAATATGTATTTGAACTCATACTCCCAACTCAGATATGCGGCGTCCAAATCTTGGATGATCCACTGCAAGGGCAGATCTAATGTTTAACTTAAGGGCAGTGGTGGAGCTAGTATTTTCAGTAAGAAGATTCAAAATATAAGGAAATAAACATACGAAGAAGCAATAGGACTCACCATCTACTATATATACATAAAAAATAATTTTCGGCTTGTATATACAGTGTAATTTTCCGGCGAAGGAGGTTCGGATGAACCCCCTTCCGCCCCCTAGCTCCGTCCATGCTTATGTATTCGTCCGGACTCCATAGCTTTGGCTTGAACTCTTTATATGTGTTTAAAACCCACTAAATAAATACAAATACAGTAATAGATTTTGAACTCGGTAAATCAAATGAGTTGTAGTAAATCACAAACTCGAACCCAAAATGTTCAACTATTGGATCCGCCTCTGATCCAGGGGAACCAGTGGCAGAGCTAAGTATGGTGAAGGGGGTTCAATCGAATCCCCTTTGTTGTAAAAGTGTAATGCGTATATAGGTAAAAAAAAAAAAAGATATGTATATATATATATAACTATAACTTGCTTTTATATTATAAAAATTTAGCATAGTACTTTCTGAATGAATTTCTGGCTCGTGGAGCAATTGAGATAGCAAATGCTGATGCCTCAAGAGCTCTGAGTAGATAATGTTTATAGGAAAAAGAGCATCATTTCATCCAAAAGTATATATTCATACCATGGATTAATGCAATGACAAAATAATGTAAGATGTTCATATTGCTAAACTTAATGTTTCAATTAATTTTGAAACAGTTAAATCTGATAAAAGCTTTTTTCAAAAGTAAATGAATGTGAATTTGAAGATACATTCTTCATTTAGTCTTTTGCGTTTTTTGTTTCATTGTTTTACGTTTTAGGTTCTTGAAAATTACATTTTTATTAATTAAATTCATGAACCTAAAATAACTATTAGTAAATGAAACTCTTCTTTTTCAAGACTTTTTATCCTATAAATAGTGTTTCATTCTTTTGAAAAAGGCAAGCACTTCAAAAATAATTTTCTGTGAAAACTTTTGAGAGACATTGATCAAAAGGTGAAATCACTGATTCAAGAATAGAAGAACAATGTTCTTGGATGCTACTTGTTTTGTGGCTTAGTTGAATCCCGAACATAGAGTTGTTATTTATTCTTCCATTTGCTCGTGGGAGAGACTCCAACTATCTTCAAGAAACGTCTTGACGTGCCTCTAAGCCAAACAAGTTTTATTTTCGATTTTTAATATTAGTCGTCTTTGTTCTCTGCTGTTGTATGTTCTTTCGCGCTTTGTCTATCTTATTCACCTGTGTTAGTTACTGCTTCTTTTTTTCAGAATGTTTTATCATGACTTATTCGCTTTTGTTACTCTCATTTTCATACTGCTTTAAATTTCTTGTCTGGGTCTGCCCGTTTCTCTTGCTTATGCTTTTCTTGAGCCGAGGATCTTTTGGAAACAACCACTCTACTTACCAAGGTAGAGGTAAGGTCTGTGTACAATCTACCCTCCCCAGGCCCACATTGTGGGATTTCACTGGGTATGTTGTTGTTTGTTTTTGTTTGTCATCTTTGTTCTAACAATTTGAAGATAGTTGTCTCTATGGCTTCTACATCAACATTGAATGTTGTTATATATTTGCCTAATCCTAATTTTGAAATATTTGATGGCAAAAACTTTCCTAGATGGCATGGAAAGATGGAATAATTTTCAAGACGATTGAAGTTGGCATATGTTCTTGAACAACCTTGTCCTAATGCTCCTGGTTCTGAGGTAGCAACGGACGAAGCTGCTTTGATTAGAGAACAAATTGCCAAGTGGAAAGATGATGATTATTTATGCAAGAATTATATTCTTGGAGGAATGTCCAACAAATATTATGATCAATATTATATCAAGTGCAAATTTGCTAAGGAGATTTGGGACACTCTTCAAACTATCTATTTGGCAGAAGAGGCGAGTGCAAAGAAGTTTCTTGTTTCAAACTATATGGAGTTCAAAATGGTTGATGATAAGTCTATCACTGAACAAGTGCAAGAATTCCAAATTATAGATAATAAAATTGCTATCTCTGGAATTGCTCTTGATGAAAATTTTCATGTTGGTGCTATTGTCTCAAAACTTCCCCCGTCTTGGAAAGAATACAGAAGCAAACTCTTATACAAGAAGGAAGACTTGTCTGTTGAGCAATTATTGCAGCATTTGCAAATCGAACAAAAGAGTCGATATCGTGACAATAATATTTTGAAGGAACCTGTTATGAAAGCTCATGTGGTTGAAGAAAAATCAACCAAGAAGGAATATGTTAATAAGAAATTTTCAAAGGCAAAAAGGAGTATGAATTTCAAGCATACACTTACCAATTCTAAGTCGAATGAATGTTACCACTGTCACAAAATTGGTCACTATGCGCGTGACTGTAAAATACTTAAAGCTGAAAAGAAGAAAGAAAAGGCAAATAACCATGGAAAAATATGAATCTGTGGCAATGGTTACGGAAGCATTTGTAGAATAAATCAAGTGGAATGGTGGATAGACATTGGCGCAACTCGTCATATATCATGTGATCGAAATGCTTTCAAAACCTATGAATTAGTGGGGGACAATATAATTTTATACATGGGTAATTCGTCCTCCGCTAAGGTTACGGGGAAAGGGATTGTTAAATTGAAGTTTACTTCTGGAAAGATCGCCAGGTTGATGGACGTATTGCATGTTCCTGATATTTGGAAGAACTTGGTGTCAGGTACGCTTCTTTCGAAGCATGGTTTTAGAATGATATTTGAGGCAGATAAATTTATTCAATCTAAAAATGGCATTTTTGTTGGAAAAGGCTATGCTACAAATGGAATGTTCAAACTCAATATTGATAATGAAATTATTTCTGCTTATATTGTGGAGTCTCTAGATTTATGGCATGAACGTCTTGGTCATGTGAATTTTAGATCCATTCAACTTATGGTGAATAATGGATTAATTAAAGACTGAAAAAGATCATACTACTAAGTGTCTTGTAGTAAATGCAAGATAACAAAGAAGCCTTTTAAGACGGTTGAAAGGATATCCACACTTTTGGAATTAATTCACACTGATATCTGTGAGATGGATTGTTTGTCACGTCATGGAAAGAGATATTTTATCACTTTTATTGACGATTACTCAAGATATACATATGTCTTTCCATTAAGAACAAAAGATGAGACATTTGAGACTTTCAAAACATATAAAGCAGAAGATGAAAATAAATTGAGTTTGAAGATTAAATCAATTAGATCTGACAGAGGTGGAGAGTACTTAAAATCAGATTTTATTGATTTTTGTGAAATAGAAGCCATTGAGAAACAGTTGACTACATCTTAGACACCACAACAAAATGGCGTAGCAGAAAGGAAAAATAGGACCTTCATAGAAATGGTTAATTCTATGCTTTATGGATCTGGTATGCCGGGGAATTTGTGGACTGAAGCCTTATTTTCAACCTGTCATATTTTGAACCGAATTTCTTCTAAGAAACTTGATGCATCCCTTATGAACTTTGGAAGAACCGAAAGCCAAATATAAATTATTTTAAAGTATGGGGTTGTTTGGCTCATATTAATTACCAGATCAACATATGGCTAAGGTTGGCTATAGAGGAATAGATTGTGTGTTTATTGATTATTCTCAGACCAGTAAGGCTTATAGATTCTTAAATCATGAGACTCCAAGCCCTCACACAATTATTGAATCATTGCATGCTAACTTTTTTGATCATATATTTCCTAAGAAAAAAGAAGCTTTGGAACAAGATGCGAGTTCTTTTATATCTCCTCTTAAAAGAAAAATAGTTGAGCCCTTAGAAGAAAGCCAACCGAGGCGAGTATAAGATCAGCCAAACCAAAGGACTTTGGACCTGATTTTCAAGTCTATTTGGTTGAAAAAGATCCTGAAAGTTATGCTGAAGCAATGTCTTCACATGATGCTCCTTTCTGGCGTGAAGCTATTGATGATGAAATTCGTTCTATCATGTCAAATAATACATGGATTTTATCAGATCTTCCTCTTGGATGTAAACCTATTGGTTGTAGATGGATTTTTAGGAAGAAATTAAAATCTGATGGTACTTTAAATAAGTACAAAGCTCACTTGGTAGCAAAAGGTTTTACTCAAAAGAAAGATATTGATTATTTCGATACCTTTGCACTTGTAGCTCGGATGACATCTATTCGGCTCTTGATTGCTTTAGCAGCGATTTATGGTTTGATAATTCATCAAATGGATGTGAGGACGGCATTTCTCAATGGAGACCTAGATGAAGAAGTTTATATGAAATAACCAAAAGGGTTTGTTATTCCTGGTCAGGAACGTAAAGTTTGTAAGCTTCTAAATCTCTTTATGGATTAAAACAAGCTTTAAAGCAATGGCATGAAAAATTTAGAAAAGCCATGATTTCTAATGGCTACTCAATCAATGGTGGTGATAATTGCATATTCAGTAAATTTTAAGAAAATTTTGGTGTTATAATTTGTCTCTATGTGGATGACATATTGATCTTTGGAACTAATATTGAAAGAGTCAAAGAAACAAAATCATTTCTCGCTTCTCAGTTTGAAATGAAAGATCTTGGAGAAGCTGATGTAATTTTGGGCATTAAAATTGTAAGATCAACAAATGGTTTGACTCTTACTCAATCAAGTTATATTGAGAAAGTTCTGAAGAGGTTTGGTCAATTCGATGATAAGTCTGCTCCTACACCATTTGATCTTAGCATCAAACTAGTGCGAAATTCTGGTGACGTTCTTGATCAATTGACATATTCTCAAATTGTTGGGAGTCTTATGTATGTTATGCATTGTACCAGGTCAGATATTGGTTATGCAGTAGGAACTTTGAGCAAGTTTACTAGTAACCCTGGAGTTGAACATTGGAATGCCTTAATTCGTGTTTTAATGTATCTAAAATGTACGATTAATGTTGGCCTACATTATTCCACCTTTCCAGTACTTCTTGAAGGCTCTAGTAATGCTACTTGGAATTCTGATATGAATGACTCTAAATCTATTATTGCTTGGATTTTCACTTTGGATAGAGCAACAATCTCTTGGAAATCAAAAAGGCAGACATGTATTACTCACTCAACTATAGAGTCAGAATTTATAGCTATGTCTTCCGTTGGAGAAGAAGCTGACTAGATTCGGAGTATGTTGATAGATATTCCTCTGTGGAGTAAGCCAGTGCCACCTTTGACTATCTATTGTGTTAATAAAGCTGCTATATTTCGGGCTTCAAGTGATTGTTAAAATGGCAAATCGAGGCAAGTTCGTCTCAAACACAATCATGTGAGAGGATTATTGGAGGATGGAATAATATCGCTTCAATATGTCAAGTCTAGATTTAATTTAGCAAATTCTTTGTCTAAAGAGTTAGGCAAAGAGTTAGTGGTGTAAACTTGTAAAGGAATGGTTATAAAGTCTGTTGTAAATTAAGTGTACTTTATGGTAACCCTACCTAATAATGTAATCTTAGATTCAAAGAGAAAAACAAGTAAAGTTACAATTGTGGAGCACATCAATAAAATTCTCATTTCTTAAAAGAGTGAGTAGATGTGCATGAATTGAGATTCTATTATCTTAATAAATCTATAAGACCGATCTCAGTTGGAGTTAGTAATAAAACTCATGATAGATTTATCAATATTCCTACTATAGAGGAGGATGAGATTATATTCTCTTAGTAAGTCTGTAAACCGATTTTGGTTGAAGTGCGTAGGAATACTCTTGATAGATTTACCGATACTTTGTTGTCATAGCCGTTCCTATACTTTTAAGGGCCCGGTGCGAAAAACAAAAAGAGGCCATTTTTTATTCACATGAAAAATTAAAATTAACTAATTAATCAATATTAAAAAAAATTATTGATCAAATCATCAAATAAATATATAGTAAACACTATTTGGGACTTGGGCCGACTGGTTGTGACTTGGGGCCTAATCTGATTTTGTGTTTAAAAAAAAAGTCTTTCACTGCTCATTGGATTCGAACACGCGACCTCTCATTAGGGAAAGAATTTTGAAGGGAGCTCTTAACCGCTAGGCTACAACTCTCACTGATAAGATTAGAGGCATTTTTAATACATATCTTAATATTTGAAACCAATAAAAGAAAAATAAAAATTCTGGGGCGGAGGTCCCGCCGGCCGGGGGACCTTGTGCGGCAGTGCAGCCTCGACCGCCCCAGGACGACTCTGTTTGTTGTAAAGGAGGATGAGATTAAATTCTCTTAATGAATTCATAGACTATTTGGTCGAAGTATGCAAAGTTACTCTTGATGAATTCACCGCGCTAAGTGCGAAGTGGAGGCCGCTTCAATAAGATTTTAACAGGGAATCTTAAAGCACTTAGATAAAAGGATTCAGGACACATGGTCGTAAGGTGTCAAAGGATTTCTATTTTCACCGGAAAATAGTAATGTGCGTGGAAATTTTTCTACTCCATTTAATGAACTACTTCGTTCAAGATTTGTTCACTAAATAGTCAATGATTTATAAAGTCTTCACTAGCTAATGGTTCAAGTCCAAAAGACATCATTATTGATGCATGTTACTAAATTAATATCTCAAATTTCTTGAAACAAGTGGGGGATTGTTAAAATTAATGTTTTAATTAGTTTTGAAACAGTTAATATGATAAAAGATTTTTCAAAAGTAAATGAATGTGAATTTGAAGATACATTCTTCATTTAGTCTTTTACGTTTTTGGTTTCATTGTTTTACGGTTTAGGTTCTTGAAAATTACATTTTTATTAATTAAATTCATGAACCTAAAATAACTATTAGTTAATGAAACTCTTCTTTTTCAAGACTTTTTATCCTATAAATAGTGTTTCATTCTTTTGAAAAAGGCAAGCACTTCATAAATAATTTCCCCTAAAAACTTTTGAGTGACATTGATCAAAAGGTGAAATCACCGATTCAAGAATAGGAGAGGAAACGTTCTTGGATGCTACTTGTTTTGTGGCTTAGTTGAATTCCGAAGATAAAGTTGTTATTTATGCTTCCTTTTGCTCGTGGAGAGACTCCAACTATCTTCAAAAAACGTCTTGACATGCTTCTAAGACAAACAAATTTTATTTTGTATTTTTAATATTATTGTCATCTTTGTTCTAACACATATTACAGAAATAAAGTACTTCGTCATCCCAGAATTCAACAAATTAAGAACACCATCAATGCGTAAAAAACAAGACGAAATCAATGTACTCTAAATTAAACCTACTTCCAATACAAAAACACCCAAAGACCAATATGAATTGACAAATTCTATAATTGTACAAAGAAAGAATCATATAGGTTGAAGTTTTACCTCAAGTCCTTGGCTTCCCAGCTTTACTCTAGGCATCTCAACTGCGTCTGCCATTGCTCTAATTTTTGGGAGTTTATCCGCTAGTGTGACTAAAATTGAGTAAATTTGTACTCATATATATATATATATACACACTTTCCCCATTTGCGTTAGGAGAGAGATTAGGTAAGCAGGGGTGGCTGGCTTGCGTCAACGATTACGTTCACCCTCCTATCATTTTCAAAAGTTCTTATTCCTTCTTCGGAATTTTCTGTTATTTTTTTTAAAAAAATCATTTAATTTTCTTATTCTGCTAATTCAAACTTTGAAACAAAATTGGTTACCTCGATACTTTTTACTTGTAGTCACGATTCCACTATGCACTGCTGACTGAGGTATAATAACAAAATCAACAACATTATCACCTAGAGATAGTGCTGAGATTAGTGGATCTTTCAATTTTGATTAGAAGTTTCGGTTTGACTTGTAAAAAAAAATGATAAGTTTGTTTCCTCTTTCCGTAAGTGGTACATAACACGGATCTGAATTAAAAGGATTAATGAATTTTGAAGATGGTTAAACCAAAAATAAATGATAGCATTTGGGTGAATATAAAGGTCGACTCAACAAGATATGTAAGCCTAAAGCCAAAACTTTACAGAAGGCCTACGTTATTTTAAGAAAAAGATAGGCATATATATTTTTACATAACCGGATTCATATTTTCTAGTTAATATAATTCTCCGGTCTGACTCAATCTCAAAAGTTAGTTTGTATGGCAAGAATTGTTCAAGTCCATATAATGAGTTCATGTTCTCATTCCATATCCGATGTGGACTCTTAAAAAAATTGAATAAAATCTAATAATAACTAAAACAAGAGTATATACTTATGAAATACGAATATTAACAATAACAAATTTTTAATAAAAATCTAATATAAAGCTAAAATAATAAAATATGATTCATAATTTAATAAGTTAATGTGGTGATATCGAAATAGTGTTGTGTTGGTTCAATGTATTTGAAATTTTGAAAAACACACCAAAAAATAAATCTTTAACTTTTGTAAGTTTTGCAGTAGAATGTTTGAGGGTGTAGGAGACATGAGAGTAGTAGAATAAGAATAATGTAAAGGAGAAGGGACAAGATAAAGAGATAATAGGAATAATAATGTGATTGTTATGATATAAATAAAAAATTATTCCCCTCCCAATACAAGCGTTCTAACTCTCCACATTTAAAGGAAAAGTTATTATTGTAAGTTTTCTCCTAAAATAACTCTTAGTCTTAGTTAACCCCAGGAGACTACTAGATCAGGACTGCATATATTTCTTTTTAAATACTACTTAATATATACAGAGAATTTTTAGGGAAGTTGGGGCCGCTCTCCACATTAAATGGAGAAAACGTTACTGATAAACCTCTTCCCCAAAAATTGCTCTTCATGTATGTAATTGTAGGAGCACTTTTTTTTTAAAATACAATAATATATCCAGTGAAATTTCACACCATGGGGTCTGGAGAGAGTAGAGTGTATACAGACCTTACCTCCACCTTGGTAGGTAGAGCGGTTGTTTCCTGAAGACCATCGACTCAAGACAAAGTATAATCACAAGCAAGGCAATCAAAACAAAACAAGAGTAAAGCAAGAGAAACGGTCAGACTCATGTAAGGAATTAAAGCAGTATAGAGTGCATTCGAACAAAAGGGAGCAATAGCTAACACAACTAAATAAGCTACACAAAATAAACTAAAGAACACATAGCAGCAGAAATCAAACCACATTGGATTATAAATCAATAATGTGCATATAAGTGTGAAAGGCTAATCGGGCCTACAGTAATAACACTACAACTATCAATTTGTAAGCATAAGTAGGACTATGCTCGAGTACCTACTACTCTTCTACTCTAATTCGTGTCCTCCACAACCCCCTATCTAAGGTCATGTCCTCAGTAAGTTGCACCTGCGCCATATCCCGTCTAATCACCTCTCTTCAATACTTTTTCGGCCTACCTCTACCCCTCATGAACCCGTCCATAGTCAACCTCTCACACCTCCGCACTGGGACATCCGTGTCTCTCCTCTGCACATGCCCGAACCATCTCAACATCGCTTCCCGCATCTTATCATTCACCGAGGTCACTCCCACTTTCTCCCGGATATCATTATTTCTAATCATATCTCTTCTTTTAAAATAGTGTATTATATATATAAAGATGTTTTGAAAAATGGGCTCCCAAAAAAGATGGCCCCCAAACAATGGCTTCACTTGCTTCATACTTGGGTCGGCACCGTACATATGGTTGGACATTCAATATCCGATTCGATAATTTTAAAGTTTGAGTTCGGGAATTCGGTAATTGAAAGTAAATATCAAATACCGAATTTTCAAACTTTGGTTCGGTAATTTGGTAATCGGTAAATTAAACTTCGGTTCGGTTCGGTATTCGATAATATGTTAAAATCAAGATGAAATGGAAATTTAGAGAGAATGAGAATAATGAAAGAATTATTTCTTTCTTTTCATTCATCACAATGACCTCCTTATATAGAGGTAAGTTCTTTTTTTTCTAGTCTAACAAAGAAACCATATTCTAATAAAATTACCATAATTACAATTTACCAAAAATAAATTATTAGACTTAGAATATGATTCTACCAAAAATAAACTATTAGACAACTTAATTTGTTAAGTCTCACACGGACACAACTAGTATGTGTTCTTTCAATACCCCCCCCAGTAGGAGCATGGGGATCTCGAATGCCTAACTTGTCAATTAAATATTCATGTTGTAAACTTCCCAAAGCCTTTACATCGGCCAATTACTCGTTGGTTGAAACATAGCTCGGAAAGTATTATACCAGATTGGAGTGTGTCCCAACACATAATGACAGTCAACTTCAATAAGTTTAGTCCGTTCATGAAACACCGGATTTTGTGCAATATACAATGTGGCTTGACTGTCACAGTACATTTTCACTAGAGAGTTATGTTCAACGCCCAATCTATGCAGGATTCCCTTCAATAATTTTAATTCACAAACCGTTATTTTCATTGAATGATATAACGCCTTTGCTGACGAGCGAGAGACAATATGTTGTTTCTTGGTTTTCCATGATACCGGTGAATTTCAAGGAGATAAACCATTCGGTGAGCGATCTTCGGTCAACGGACATCTAACCCAGTCCACATCACACCACCCGTATAACTGGAGATCACAATCTTTACTTAACACAATTCTTTGCCCATGGTTCTTTTTCAAGTATCTAACCACCCGAATGGCGGCTCTCTAGTGCGCTTCTTTCGATTAGTGCATGAATTGGGACAGAATATGTACACAATAGGACAACTCGGATCACGTAAAACTGAGGTTTATCAATTTGCCGACCAGACGCCGGTATGGTTTCGGATCTTCCAAATTAGCCTTTTTGGCCAACACCATATTGTGATTTTGTTTCATGGGAGTTTTAATCGGTTTTGCTCCTAGTAGCCCGGACACAAAGATTATATTAAGGCATACTTTTTTTGATAAAGAAATAACTCCGGTTGGTCCATACGATACTTCAACCCCCAGAAAATACTTCAGGGGATCCAAATCCTTCATGTGAAACATAGGCTCGAGATAGTCTTTGAACCGTGCAATGGCACCATGGTCATTTGTGGAGATAATCAAGTCATCCACATAAACTAAGACGTTAAGTTGTATACTTTCCTGGTGCATCGTTAAGAGAGAATAATCAAAGTATGACTATATGAACCTATATTAAAGGCACTTGATAATTTTGCAAACCAGCACCGTGGAGCTTGTATCAACCCATACAAAAAAATTCAGAGTCGACATACTTGCCCCGGACTATACACACGAAATTTCGGTGATAATTTCATATAAACTTATTCCACCAGTTCGTCGTGCAAAAATGCGTTATGAACATCCATATAATGCAACTTCCAATTTAGAGTGGTCACTACCGCTAAGAAGGTCCGAACGGTCACTACTTTCGCAACCGGAGCAAATATTTCATTCTAGTCAATACCTTCCTCTTGCTTATTATGATATGATAAACAGAGCTTTATATTATTCAATTATTCTATTCGGGTTGTATTTGATCTTGTACACCCATCTACAAACGAGTGCTTTCTTATCCGGCAGTAATGTTCCCAATGTCCATGTGTCATTGTCCTCTAATGCTTGAATTTTTTGTTGCATGGCTTTTCTCCAATATATTTTTTTCATAGCCTCTGAGAAGGATTTTGGTTCAATTCATGTGGTACTTGCTACAATGAAGCTTTGGTGTTGTGAGAAAAAATTATCATAGGATATATAGTGAGCTAAAGGATAAGGTACACCTGAAGGCTATTGAGGATCGGACGAACTCGTTGGTGGACTTTCTTTCAAAATTGTTTCAGTAATGTTGTCACGTAATCGAACTGGTCATTCTTCTGATGTTTACCTCAACCACTTGTTCCTCCGATGGCTTTTTATTGGCTTAGGTACCTTCCGTTTGTACTTCTTCCACATTTTCATTGTTCGGACTAGCATTTGTCCATCTAATTGTGGTTGATCCGTAGGTTTGGTATCCGGTGTCAAAATTTCTTATATTCGAGTTTTGTTCGCACCTACATTATTTGTTTGTTCTTTTTTTAAAATGTGTTGATTCATTTCATCCGGGATCACTTCTATGTTGTCGATCAAGTTACATGTTCCTACGACAAAGGGAACTTAGTCTCGTAAAAGTTCACATCTCTTGAGACTAAATATTCATCATTTTCTAAGTTATACAACCTTTCTGTCAGTAGGGATATCCCAAGAAGATACACCTACAACTCTAACTCTCAAAATTGTCTCTTGTTCTTCCCTTTGTGTGTGTATAACATACTGACCCTAGCACTCTTAAGTGATCATAATGAGGCGCCTCCCCGTATAAAATTTTATAAGGGATTTTCCCATTTAAAATCGAAAATGGTGTTCTATTGATCAAGTATCCCGCATTCAAAACGTATTCTCCCTAGAATTTAATCGGAAGATGGCCCTGAAATCTCAATGCTCCCTCCACATTAAGAATGTGGCGGTATTTTCTTTCAGGCTCTTCCATTCTGCTAAGGTGTCCATGTGCAAAATGTTTGAAATAGAATTCCATGTTCGAAGAAGTAAGTCTTCATACACGTGAACTCAGTTCCGTTATCACTTCTAACTATCTTCACCCTTTTTCCGAACGACCTTTCCACAAAAGTGAAGAAATTCTTCAAGATTTGGAACACTTCTTTCTTATCAACTAAGAGAAATATCCACACGGCTCGTGAACGATCATCCACAATAGTAAAAAATATGAAGCACCATAAGAGAAAGGGGTCCTATATGGTCCCCATAAATCGCAATGCATCATCTCAAAAGTATCAGAAGCAATATTCTCACTTAAAGGAAAATCATTTCTCATTTGCTTTGCTCATTGACATACATCACATTCTTTATCAAATCCATCACCGTTTTCCTTTAAGCCTAATATCGTAATATACTTTGTTACTTGTGCTGAAGGATGACCTAACCGTTTGTGCCAAAGATTGAACCAATCAACTGCCTTTGCCTTCATAAATTGTATCAGTGGCACATTTTGAAAATAGTAAAGTTCACCTCGACGCTCACCATTTTCAATTAGCTTCCTCGTGGTGAAGTCCAATATAACACACATATTTCTATTAAATGTCACATCGCAATATAAATAATCTAGTTGTGACACATAAATTGAATTACATGTCAAATCTGGAACATAAAGAACATTCTTCAATCATATCCTGTCATTCAGCCTGGTTGTTCATTCTTTTGTAGTCATCGAGCTACTTTCATCCGAAAGCCCAACCGGACACTCAGGAATGTCTCACTAGTCGCTTAATTTCTTCCGAATTACCTATCACATGATTGGTAGCTCCGAATTCAATAATCCAGGATGAGTTTTCGATCTTACCATTCATCTTGCCATTCAAATTTATTCCTTGTGAATTCAACACGTGAATAACCATTTTTTAGATCTCCTCACTCATATTGTGAGGTCATATCCCGCATATGTTCATATGTTCTATCTCCGCCTGTGTATCCTTAACAACAATGACATTATCCCGATAGTTGCCTCTTCCGCGACCAGATCCCGAGCCTCTCCTCTACTGTTGTCGTTGTCCTCGTCTTCTTCCTCTGGATTTTCTGTCTCATTTTTAATTTCCTGGCCACCGTTTCGAATACCCAATGAGTTAAAACAACCTTTCATAATGTGTTCGAATCTCTTGCAATGTGTGCCGAATGCACCATCGTTCTTCCCTTCACCTTGGTCACGATTGTGATTTCTCTCCTATATGGCAAAGACCACGATTTTACTCCATTCTTCCATTTTTCATATGAGACCTCTCACACGCTCTTTTTGCACTAGCTTCGAATATACTTTATTTAATGTTGGCAACGGTTTCTAGGCTAGTATGTTCGATCTCACCATTTCATATGTTGCCTCATACAATACCATGAGGAACACATACATTTTTCTTCTTCTCTTTTGATTTCCAAGATTATCCCAGATTGCATATGCACTTTCCGTAGCAAATCGGAATATGTTTGTAATTTGCCAATTCTACCCACAACTTAGTTAGTTTTCCATAGTAATTCACTATGGTCCTTACCTTCTGCTTGAACTCCACAAATTCTACCTTCAGTTGTTGCATCCGAGGGCCATTGATAACAACACCGCTCCCGAATGCTCGTCATAATTCTTCCACTTTCTCTTTATGCAAAATCGTTAGCGAAGCGTTGGTTCGATGGTGTTGCGAATCCATGACACCAACAAGGACTTTATAGTCCACCAATCTTCTAAGTTTGGCGACTCTTCATCCGGCTTCTTGATTGTACCATCAACGAAGCCGAAATTCTTCCTTGCTCTTAGGTCCGTCCTCATGGATCTAGCACATTCTTCGTAATTCTCTCCCTCCAATTGGACTTGTGTCACCACAATTCCGGGATTATTGTTTGACGTAATGTCATAAAGGGAGATTGTCTTTCTTTGAATTTTGTTTTCTTCACCGACGATTCCTTTATTTTTATCGCCGGTTTCTCCGTCATCCACCATTATTTAGGGTTTTTGTGTTCTTTTAACGGGGCTCTGATAACATGTTAAAATCAAGAGGGGACGAAAATTTAGAGAGAAGAAGAATAATGAGAAAATTCTTTCTTGCTTTTCATTCATCACAATGACTTCCTTATTATAGAGGTAGATTTTTCCTTTTCCTAGTCTAACAAGGAAACTCTATTTTAATAAAACTATCTATAATTATAATTTACCAAAAATAAAATATTAGACTTATAATAAGATTCTACCAAAAATAAACTATTAGACAACTTAATTTGTCAAGTCCCACACGGACACAACTGGTTCGTGTTTCGTGTTCTCTCAATATAATACCATGTTAAAGTCGAAATCGACTATCAAACAATATCATATACTCCATTAATTACCAACAAAAAATACAAGCACATGTAATGCAAAATGGTAAGTTGATTAAATACTCCTATTCATGTTCCTTCTTCGAACTGTTTGATAAGTATGGCCCTAACTGGGATTCAAATACACTAGACAAGAAACTCAATTGCAAATTATTGTTTCCGATGATCAGTGAGAATCCAACAGAAACCAACATTTCAATAACATGATAATCTTTTATGTCGCATTATTAATCCATCAAAACCAACGTAGGATTTACAGATACGTGATGCCTTAAAAATATATGGGTTGGGTTGTAATACACTAATATTGAATATTAATATTAGGCCTTTATTAAAAAAATATTGGTATTCGGTATTTACAGAATTACCGAATAGTAAAATTATGTTTCCCGAATACCGATCCCGAATACTGAAATAATAAAAATCACTCTCGAGTATTGTACCGAATACGGAATTACCGAAATTCTCGGTTCGATTCGGTAATTCGGGTTTCGGTGATTTATACCCAGCCCTAAATATACATCACATATTTTGTCTCAAATTACAGTAGAATTTCGAAATACAATTTAATATGTTACCAAATATGCAATTAAACTCATCAAAATTGAAACGTTTTTGCTGGAGGATAATAATAGTGAATAATTATCTAAGAAAATAACGTATGTCTTAAAGAAATATGGCACTTCTTGTCCAATAGACAGACACTGCATAAAATGCTATTGAGTAAAATGATTTTCTTATCATGTGCAAAAACAGAGAATAACACAACTCGATATTTTTCGTCTTTATAATTGAATACTCGTGCTCTAAAGTTCCATAGGTGACTATCAATTTACATGTGTGATTAGTTCAAATCATTAATGACCTCGACACATTACCATTATTAGAGTTAAGTAATGCTACAATATTTTTCTTAAAATAACATTTACTGATATAAATACATATACTATTATACTTAGAAGAATTGAACAGTAATGAAGATAGTTGGATTGTTGGTTGCTATTTCAAGACTTACTCAACAACAGCAACTCCTCTAGCTGATCCATTGGGCTCGGTCTATTACTGATAAAAAGGCATTGTCTTCGGCCTATCTGTGAAAGCCCGTTTCGATATCTGGCCCACTGCTTAATTCCATTTCTCTTTAGTGTGTGCCCAACTACTTTTTGTACTCTTATAACTTTGTTCTTTTTTTGTTGTATTTAAGTTATTCAATTTTTCATCTCAATTCCTTCAATTGTTAATTACTCCATTGATATTATTAGAGATGGAATACGAACTCAAAGAATATAATATTTTACGAATGGAATATATATGTGATATTATTAGGAAGAGGGAAAATCGCTCTATAATTTCACTTTCATATATGTGTTTTTAATTTATTTGTTTCCGTTTTATCCCCGTATTTCAAGTTGATATTTATATATATATATATGTGTGTGTGTGATGTTTTAAAGATTTTAACGTTTTAGTCTGGAGGTATGCTCTAAATTTAAAAAGTGATTAAAGTTTAATTAGTTTTGAAAAGTGATTAAAATTTAATTAGCAGTTCAACAAGTGGTTATTAGCTTATCGTAATATATATTGAAAGATTCTTATAATAGCATAGACATAAAATTATACATATATGTTGGGCCCGTGGTTCTTGTATCTAGTAAAAAGCATAAGTGTCTTTGGAAAGTAGACCAAAGGACAAGGTACAGTTCTGAGTCAAACGTGTAGAGAATCAAAAAATTAAATTTTCAATTTTAATTCTGTCTGAGTCAAACGTTTAGTTAAGATAAATAAATATGAATTAATGACAAAAAAAAGAAGAAGGAGAAACAAAGATGTTGGAGACTTGGAATTTTCTCTCGTCCAGAGAAATCAAAAAAATTCCGGAAATTATGAAAATGGGTTCAATTTCGTACATTGTATAATAGACATACGATAAAACTTTTCTATTTCAGAAAAACCATAAAATAAAATAAAAAAGGAAGAGATTTATAGAATTAAATTTCAAATTTCCCTATTCTCTGATTTCTTTTTTGCCCTTTCTTTGTTCAATTATACGTACTGAAACACTTCCGGGAGCAGGCCAACTAGATACCAAAGCCAGCAATGGCATTACTTGCACTCTTGGAGAAAAGACACGAACACATATATTCCTATTAAACTAACAATCGAAAGCCATTTGCCGATTTATTAGACAATCAATATCTCTATCATATTCCAAATCCTAATAGCAAAGAACAACTAAAGAGAAATATACCACTTTTTAAACCCAACCTTTAGCTTCACACACATGAACCTCAGATTTTCCTGCTTTGTTGCTCCGTTATAACAACAACCGTGTCTAAATATCGAACAAATTGAAGTCCACTATAAATTCATATGGCTTCATTTAAGTTCATTTCAATCTTCGTTGCTCCATTCAAAACTTTTAATTAAGTAACCTTTCATATTGATAAACAGCTAACTCTTGCAAGGGACACACTATCACTAATGGGGCTTCCCTCAAATTTATCACCAGACGAGGCAAGTCCAGAATGGATGAACAAAGGTGACAACGCGTGGCAGCTCACGGCTGCCACACTAGTTGGGCTCCAATGTGTGCCCGGCTTAGTCATCCTCTACGGTGGCATGGTAAAGAAGAAATGGGCAATCAATTCAGCTTTCATGGCACTCTATGCATTTGCTTCCGTTCTAATATGTTGGGTAGGATGGAGCTACCGAATGTCATTCGGTGACAAGCTTGTGGCCTTCTGGGGAAAACCGTCTGTCGCCTTGGACGAGAAGTACCTTCTTAGACAAGCATTTTTGGGATCCTTCCCCACGGCTACTATGGTGTTTTTCCAGTTCGTTTTCGCGGCCATTACGCCGATCCTCATCGCTGGGGCGCTTCTTGGAAGGATGAATTTAATAGCTTGGATGATGTTCGTGCCTTTGTGGCATACTTTTTCGTATACTATAGGGGCATTTAGCATTTGGTGCCCAGATGGCTGGCTGTCCAAGCTAGGAGTGATTGATTTTGCGGGAGGCTATGTAATTCATCTCTCTTCTGGTGTTGCTGGATTTACTGCGGCTTATTGGGTAAGTTATTTAATACAAGATCCTCTTCCCTCCATAAAACCATTAATATAAGAATAAAAAGTAAACTTCTAACATGTCAAAGTGCACTAATAGTGTAAGAAAATTGATGCACTACCAGTGTATAAAAATTAAATCCATAGTAGAGTTTACTGACAGTGTAACAGAATATATACACTATTAAGTCACTTAAAGTATAACTCAAAGTGTAACCATCCATAAAAAGTAGTAACCGAATTAAGGCACGTTACCTTTAAATCCTATTATAAAACTATCTTTAAACTAGAATAATACTCTTTCAACTCTCCCTAGATTATTCAGAATCTTACTTTGAGGTGATCTTGTCCTGATCAAGACTTAGAACGTTGGACAATATGCCAATATTAATGTTAACAGGTAGGTCCCAGGCTGGGCAAAGACAGGGAGAGGTTTCCACCAAACAACATTCTCATGATGCTGGCCGGTGCCGGCCTTTTATGGATGGGGTGGACAGGGTTCAACGGTGGAGCACCTTATACCGCCAGCACTGACGCCTCCTTAGCCATCTTGAACACGCATGTCTGCACTGCCACCAGCCTCCTCACTTGGCTGGTCCTAGACATTGCTGTTTCTGGAAAACCCTCAGTGATCGGAGCTGTTAATGGCATGATCACCGGCCTTGTTTGCATCACTCCTGGTGCAGGTACATCCTCATTTTATGCATTGACAGCGTAGATATTTTTTCTGCACCATCAAGTAACGTTGACTTCCAACAAGAAGTAACTCTTCGTAGAAAGCCTAATATGCTAACTTAGAAAACTGAGCATCAAATTTCTACATGCTAGACTAACCGGGTAGATTCACCAACTACAGGAGTTGTGCAAAGTTGGGCGGCCATCCTGATGGGCTTAATCTCAGGAAGTGTACCATGGTACACAATGACAGTTCTTCACAAGAAGATCAAACTCTTAAAGCATGTTGACGACACTTTCGCCGTCTTCCATACCCATGCCCTAGCGGGAATTTTAGGCGGTATCCTCACGGGATTTTTTGCTGTGCCAAAGCTTTGTCGGCTATTCTACCTCGTACCTGAATGGGAAAGGTACATCGGCCTAGCCTATGGTCTACAGATAGGACAGACCTCAGCTGGGTTACGGCAAATGGGAGCTCAACTAGCTGGAATCGGATTTATCGTATGTCTAAATATTGTCATGACAAGCTTGGTCTGTCTGTTCATCAAGTTGATTGTGCCTCTTAGGATGGAGGAAGGTGTGTTGCAAATTGGAGATGAGGCTATCCATGGAGAGGAAGCATATGTATTATGGGATGATGAAGAGAAATATGAGAATACCCAGGTGAATTCTGCATATGATGCTGATGAGTATCCATCAGTTGTTTCAAAGACTGTGAGTGAACTCCAAATAGTATGATCTATATGGATAGGTTGCACTATACTTGCTGCTACCATGTGTAAAACTTTTATGTCTTCATTAGTCCTAGATATGTTTGTAAAGAAGCTTTGCTTTCTGAGCGAAAAGATGAGACAAGAAGTTATCATTCGGTAGAACTGAAATTGGTGTCACCCATGGTACATTTTTTTTCCTTTCAAAATATTGCATGGACCAAGATTAGTCTTCATACTTTGGAAGCACGGAAGAAACAGAAGAAACCGAGACAGCAATGGAGAAATTGTCCACAACCATAACATTGTAGTCACTTTTGATCAATCATTTAGAAAAACAAAATATGAAGTACGAATACACTCTTCAAAATATAACAAGTCCAAACAAAAGAGCCTTTGTTAGACTCCATTAGAGATAAATCTTATCCAATTAAAGAGAGATGGGAAACTTTCATCAAGCATTTACATCTCACTCTTGTAAACTACTAAAATAGTTCCCTTGATCTCAAGTTATGGCAACTGGCAATTAGTTCCACATCTTTTTCAACTACAATTTTCACCATAAGAGTGTGTTAACAGCCATCATAAAAATAGGAAAACCTACAAAGACATAAGCATAAAAGGGAGAAAATAGATTTACTTGCGCTTCTTGGATTTTACCGGGGGCTGCTCGGGAATTTCACCATCATCTTCTGAAGAAAATTCTTCTGGTTCATCAGGGACCTCATTCAGAACATTATGCTTGGTGATGTAGTCCTTCAGTATAGCCATACTTTGCTCTTTCATAGAGATCAATTTCTCAGATAGAATCCCTTCACATACCTCAACAGAGTATGTTTCTGATCCAAGACGAAATGTTGCTTTAACTTGAGGAGGGGATGATAATGCATCTTGCATTTTAGCATCCATCGTCATACTCAATGCTCCTGCATCAATTTAGTTCTCACCTCAATCTAGATTATTTAGTGTCACCTATAAAAAGACCCAGATTATTGTGTGTGATCTGAAAGTTAACCTTCAAGTTTACACCCCATAGAACACTCGACGAAGAGAGATATTCAAGCGTGTGCATGACTACCTTAGATGAAACAATTGTGTGCTGAAACCATCTAAATGGGGCATTCTTTTTTAATCAAACAAGTAGAATATAAAGACATGCAAAACAGAAAACAGACCACAAAAATCTTTAAAAGGAATAGTACGTGTTTCACATTCTTAGTGTAATTGATGCCAAATCCCTTCTCGTGGTCCAGCCTTTCACACACTGACCAAAACCCAATAGGGGTGCTCTTACATTACAAATGAAGGAAGAGGAAAGGCTATAATATATTTATCCACATGAAGATAATTGTTTCTGAAAATGCCTGAAGGAGCAGGTCTTGGGTAGGTTGAAGGTCCCAGAGGAGAGGATTTCACGTAAACACAATGGAAATAGAGCTTTTTTTTTTTTTTTCTTTTTCTTCTTTTCGGTTCTGTAAACTAAGGGAAACCATTTCCCAGCTTCTAAAAGTTCAATATCATTTCCCCTTTTCTGCTCCTTCAAAAATAGGCAAGGCTCTGTGTTAACACAAGTAATAATCAAAGGAACTCCAAACTGTCCACTTTCTCATAAACTACGACTAGGCCAACCTACATACTGAATAGAATTTCTTCAAACATGCATATAAGGATTTACTTTTTTGATAAGTTGCACATCAAGATTTGTTTCTCCCCATATTAAAATACACCCCAAAAGGTTTAATGAGAAGCCCGAAAAGAAAGTACTGGAAAACTGTTTTCGTTCCGCCTCACACAGTTGACAAGCAATGCACATTCTGTATGAGAAAAAACAACCCGGGAAACTGTTTCCAGTTTCATTGTGGCTCAAGCCTCAATGCCTCGAACAGAACCTGGATATTGGAAAGATCCAAATAAAAAGTACTATAAAATACAAATCTGTATGAAGTCTGTTTTTAAATTTTATATCACATATGCAGTAGCACAGTGCTACTACTCAGTAAAAGCCTAAGAGAGAAATTTCACTACAGCACCAAAAGGAACTTATACTCCAACTAGTACATTCTGTTCAATTACTTATAGAACCATGTTAGTAGTGCAATCAATGAAAGGAACTTAGGCGTTCTCTAAACTACTTAGGATCTTCCCCTGGATATAATATCAAAGAGTTTTTATGCTTAAGTTTACCTTAATGACCCTTTCCCCTTCATTATTAACCATTTCTTCTCATTATACCACAATTATAAACCAGAAACTTACCAATTAAACTAAAACTTCAGTGTTCCCCATATTAATATCACTTCACAAGAATCCTATTTATGTATCTGCATAAAAACCAACATTTGCTATGTTCCACCCTCCACACTAGCTTGGAATTACTAAATTTCTTCCTCAAGAAGGAAATATATACCTGACAACTTTAAAAAAAGGACAGGCCGGTGCACTAAACTCCCGCTATGCACGTGGTTCGGGGAAGAGCCGGATACAAGGGTCAATATGTACATAGTCTTGCCTTACATTTCTGATTTCTGCAAGAGGTTGTTTACACGACTTGAACAATCTGACACAACTTTAAACCATAATAATGTATCGGGGTTAATTGTAAACTATGTTATATGAACTCACGGACAAGTAAGTAACCGACTAATCGGTATGAGTATGGTTAAGTACCCACCACCCAGTATTCTCAATTATAATTGTGTTGTATATGTATATCTGAAGGATTAGCAAGAAGTATCCATACCTAAGTTATATACATGGAAAATTCATTACTGGTTGAGCTTAAAATCAAATTCCAGTGAATATTACAATTCCACAAATATCAACAAGCCCGTTATCCATGTTGCAGAAAAGAATCTCAAAGTGTTCCCAGTTTCCCAAAGCTAAAAAGCCTAGAACTGAACATAGTAACAGACAAGACAGGCATATGGAAGCTCAATATTATACATCTTTAAAGAAAAAGGTAAATAGTCAGTCAAATTCGTCAAGGAAGCGTGAATTGAGCAATTACTAATTGCCTGTACTGGAGCAATTTTTGCTTACAGATTGGACGAAAACTCAGTAAAATTTACCTGATTAAGCGTAGCGTTGCGAGCTATAGAGGCGGCAGAGGAAAGTGATATGCGATTGGGCGAGCAGTGAGTTGAGTTGGGGGATTTTGAGGGAATTTACGAAAATGCTCTTTTATGACAAAAATATTACAAAAAGAATGATTATTTTGTGATATTTGTTTTAAAAAAAAAAAAAAGACGCGTGCACTAAGCTTACTGCTATACGTGGGGTTCGGGGAAGGATCGAACCACAAAGATCTATTATATGCAACTTTACCCTTCATTTTTGCAAGAGATTATTTTCACGACTTGAACTCGTAACCATAAGTTAACAACAATTTTACCAATAACTTTATCAATGACTCCTCCAAGGAAATTTGTGATATTTGTTTGAGAAGGTAAAATATTCAAGAACATATTGATATGATGTTTTTGCTTAAATTCTCATCTTCAAAGTTCAATATGTTACTTCATATGCAATGACACAATAATAAAAATAATAAATATGGTAGTAATTTAAAATAATGTGATAAATAAAAATCTTAGAAACAAAGTAAATTAGTAATATGGGAATCTAGAAAAGAAAAAGGGATGGGCAAAATTGAAAGTCAATATCTGCCTTCTAAAATTCTCAAATTAGATTTGGAGTTAATAAAATTACTTCTTTGAATAATGGTCATGTAAATCAAACATTTTGACCATTGTTCTTCTCAAAGATTATATCCATCTCACTATCAATATTGGTCCATTTATTCAGACCTCAAAGGACAAATGTATAAAATCTCTCTCAATCAGAAAAAAAAAAAAAAAAGTTCAATCACCCCATTCCATTTTTTTTATATCAATTTATCCGGCTTACGCCAGACTATTCATGGAGATAGTTGTCTCGGTCCTCAACACTACTACCAGTAAATCGGGATGTGCCTGAATGACTAGGGATTGAGCACAGAAAAAATGATATCACCTACAAGGTCCTACCTTAAAAGAGAGCAAATTGCTCCATCAGGGTTCGAACTCACGCTGCAGGCCTCCAGCTGAATTTTAAGTTCTCTCATTTGACATCCAGCTATGCCCGGGACTAACCCATTTCATTTATAACATGAGTCCCTGCGGACTACGGGAAAAAAATTGTGCACTTGCTAAGTTTTCATTTTCCTCCAAACTTAATTCTCAAGTTACATCACCTTTGCGGAGAGTACTGTATTATTTTCCTTCATTTTATGCTAGTACTTAATTTCTCCTACTTAGTTAATAGTATACATATCTTTAAAGCTATTTATAGCTCACCATTTCATTACCTTATGTTGGAAATTTGTCTTTGGTGGGGAGGTGCGTCCACCCATATTTAATGAATTAAACACTAGGGTTCCGCATGTTGGAGGCATTGTCTCTCCATACGTGCATAATCTACTAAGTGAGTAGATGACCGTAGGGCAAAGAATCGTCAAATTTCGTTGAGAAATGAAAGAGATATTGGTCTACGAAGTAAGGTGTTTGAGGCATGGAAATATGGTGTGGGACAAATCTACCACATCGGTGGGAAAAGGAAGAATTGTTCTCTTTATAAGTCTCTAATTTGGCTAAGGGTTTGGGACCCCAAGGGGTATCCCATGTGTTTAAAGGAAGGAGGACCTAGATGTGCTTGGGTTCAAGGCTAAGCCCACACGCGCACCGTCGCCGCGCGCCCGTCCCGTCTCGGGTCACGGGCTTCTTCTAATATTATCTCTTTGGACCCCAAATTGTTTAATATTTACAGTTTGATCCCTAGAGTTTCTGGAAAGGTGAATTTGGCAACAACGGAAAGCAGAAAGTTTCTGCCTACCGTTTGTACTGATTTTTGGAGCATTAACCAACTGGTTGTTAACTCCTCCATAAACAGCCCTCTTTTATTGGACATAAACCTGCATTAACAACCCTCCTTCAATGGCCATAAACAGTCATTACTTGGCAGTTTACTCCCTCGTTCAATGGCCTTAAACAACCATTTTCTTGGCAGTTGAGAAGTCCTCTCTTATGCTATATATTGGATGATATTGGACACTCAGTCATACAAAGCCTCCGGGCGACTGGAGTGGGCCAAAATTCCTTTGATATGATGATATTGGACACTCAGTCATAGAAAGCCTACGGGCGACTGGAGTGGGGCCAGAATTCATTTCATAGGAAAAGTAATGGACACCTAGTGTGGTGGGCCAGAGTTTCCAGATCTTAAATGATCTGAAGGCCTAAATAAAGGCAGAAAAGAAATTGGACACTCAGTATGCCAAAGCAATTGGAGTGGGCCAGAGTATACAGATCACATATGATCCGGTTACGCCCTAACCACGAGCAAGAGGTTGTTCATGTGAAGCAACGCCACCTCTAAAGTAGAAGGGGTTGGAGAGGTTGTCCTCAATAGGACTTCAGGGGATGGGATCACTCCAAAAGGAGGTGACACGTGTCCCAAAACTTGGTTAAGGGACGTTGTTGGTCAAGCTGGTTTGAGAGTGGTCCAACAGGTCTATAATAACTAAGAATGGTACAATATGTCTGTAGCCAAATGAATGATATATTTATAATCTATGCATCTATGCCATCATAGATTAAGATACCTTAAATAGAAAGTCATTCAAAAGCTAACGATGTTGAGATTGTTGCCTTCTGTCGACATAAACCCTCAAAATGAATGTGAGGTAGGCGAAGAGGCAAAATCACATTTCCAAGCTCCGTCAAAGGAATAGCGAAAGAAGCACTGCTCCTCTAGAACTTAGTCACACCTACTTGGGTGATTTGAAGTTTATACAAAATAAAGGGGGGAGACAAGTAAGTTGTGACCTTCATTGATGATGGTACAACGTATTGTATTCTTTGTTTGTCAAAAAGCAAAGATGAAGTTGTTGAAGCAGATAAGTGCTACAAAGCAGAAATTGAAAATCAACTAAGCCTATGGATTGAGAAATTTGTAGTGATAGAGGGGAGAATGTGAAGCATCGTTAATTAAACGACTGCTCATTACTCACCTCAGTCCAACGGTGTTAGCCAAGCGCAAAGCCGTACGCCCAAAATATGTGGGGCAAGGCGATCCTTCCCGCTAATGCAATTCTCAACAGAAATACGCATAAGGATAATGATAACTCTCCGTGTGAAATATGGAAATGATCTCACATACAAATGTTGTGATGTGAGGTGGCTTGGTAAAACTTGGACTACCAAAACAAGTCAAGTTAGACCTAAGACTGTAGGTTGCATATCCACTGGATCTGCAAATAACAGTAGTGCTTATCGCCTATTGGCGTCAAAGAATGCTGAATTCTTTGAAGATAACTTTCCTTGAAAAAAGGAAAAATGAGTAATTGCTCAATGTTAACAAGAACCCGCGAGGGCCTGACTGTCCGGAACTAGACGTTCCGTACCTACATGACTCGAAAGTTGTTGTCTATCCAGAACTTAATGTTTCAGATCTACAGAACTCAGGAATTCTAGATGTTGAACCGAGACGAAGCAAAGAGGGGACAAAGACTTGTTCCAGACCTTCTAGCTTGTATGGTTGAGAACGAACCATGGACAATTAAACAAAGAATTGTCATCTCCAAAAGCGCTGCTTTGGAAAAAAGCTAAGGAGAGAAATAAATTCCATCATATAGAACCATACTTGTGTAATGGTTGATCTTCCTTCGGGAAAAGAACCTTTGGATTGTAAAAGTGGATACTCAAAAGTGAGTACAAAGTAGATGGATCTACTGACGAGTATAAGGCCTCGGCTACTTGTACTTGTGATTCCCTGTGAATAGCTTAACATCCAGGGCCATTGCAGTCTTACGTGGCATGGATATTGAAACAGTCTTTCTAACAGGAGAGTTAAAAGGGGAGAATCAGAGTTGGTTTGCTGGACCGTTGGGCTTCTTCCTGAACTTTCATTTTAGTCCCTGAAATGTTTACATTTTGGTCCTGGAAGTTTCAGACAAAACAGAAATAATGAATCTGACCACAGAAATATTGACTCTGAAGATAGAAAGCCAACAGTTGGAAAACCAACAGTCTGAGAATGGAAGTCATATTGAAACAAAGTCTCGATATGAAAGATATGGGTATCACATATGACATCTTAGGAATTGGATTTCTAAGACATCTAACGGACTAGTCTAACTCCAAACTCAGTTGTGAGATAGTTGACAGTCTCGTTGAAGCCACCAATGGATATGGATCATATAACTGATTGAAATCTTGGTGCACCCATAGACAAGGAGCGATATGCACAGGTCACATGTAGTTCAATGTATTGTACACACTACAACCGACCTGGTATCGGCCTACAAACAGATCAGTTGAACTAAGGTTCACTGATGATCTTAATAAATGATCAATAGAAGGCGTTAAGTCGGATATGACGATATCTGAAATATTCGCTTATCTACGGATCATGGTATTCTGGATGTCCAGCAGTTCTGGGAGAACACAGTGATGCAAACTGGACATCAGATCTGAAGAACACCAAAGCCACAAGTAAATGTGTATGGTGGGTCTTAGAAAAACCTCTAAGCAAACTTGCATCGGCCGATTATGATGGAATCAGAGTTTATCTCTTTATACAAAGCATGAAAGGAGTTGAGTAACTTCACGACTCCTTAGAGGACGTCCCTTATTGGGAGAAACCCGTGTTTTCAACAGTTATACACTGTGGTTAGCCGGTCGGCTTCAGGAAGGACACGGATGATGGCGTCTGGACATATCTGTCAGGATCTGTCAGAGACATAAGACGGTACAGCAGTTGATCATCACGGGTGTCGCTTTCTTGATTACTAATCAAAGGATATAACGGACCCTTTAACTAAGGGACTACCCGAAGATCAAGTGTTCTGTCTGTCTAAGGGAATGGGCTTAAAACCTAAACAATACGAACCTTTGCGATGGAAACCAAACCATACTGATTGGAGATCCCAAGAATTTGGTTCAATGGGAAAACTAAGTTGTAAAAAGGTTCAATTGAGCGTTTCGATGGAAGCAAGAAACACTTCGGATGATGATTTCTGTAGGGAAACATGAATCCAAAGTTATTTCCGCGATAGACATTAAAGTGCTACCTGCATAGTGGGTAAAGGTTAAGCTTCCAAACCTTTAACGATCCTCAAACGGTTGAGGTTAAGGCTGAGGAAACTTTTAATGATTCCTAACACTTGTGAAGTGAGGTATAGCAGGATACTTTGTAGGAGATCACCTATTTAAGTGCGAGGACAAGCCGCCTCAAATGAACGCACTTAAGAATCCAAGTGTGTCCACGGCCACAACGAACAAAACCATAAGAATGAAAATGAATAAGGAGAGTTATTGTGTTGGTATCATTGTCTTGGATTACACTAAACACTGACGGTTCAAGACATCACGTTCACCGCGCAGTAAGTAAGTCCGGTGGTATTCAACTAGGGAAGGTTCAAAGCGGAAGCTACCTCTCCTGATGCAATATTTTTTCGCTGAAAGATTGCTGAAAGTAGGCACCATGTGTGTGCGCCAAAATCTCTCTTTCATAGAGGGGATTGTTGGAAATTTGCCTTTGGTGGGGAGGTGCGTCCACCCATATTTAATGAATTAAACACTAGGGTTCCGCATGTTGGAGGCCTTGTCTCTCCACACGTGCATAATCTACTAAGTGAGTAGATGACCGTAGGGCCAAGAATTGTCAAATTTTGTTGAGAAATGAAAGAGATATTTGATCCACGAAGTAAGGTGTTTGAGGCATGGAAATATGATGTGGGACAAATCTACCACATCGGTGGGAAAATGAAGAATTGTTCTCTTTATAAGTCTCTAATTTGGCTAAGGGTTTGGGACCCCAAGGGGTATCCCATGTGTTTAAAGGAAGGAGGACCTAGATGTGCTTGGGTTCAAGGCTAAGCCCACACGCGCGCCGCCGCCGCCCGCCCGTCCCGTCTCGGGTCTCAGGTCACGGGTCGTGGGCTGTGGGCTTCTTCTGATATTATCTCTTTGGATCCCAAATTGTTTAATATTTACAGTTTGGTCCCTAGAGTTTCTAGAAAGGTGAATTTGTCAACAACGGAAGGCAGGTCATAAACCTGCCATTAACAACCCTCCTTCAATGGCCATAAACAGCCATTACTTGACAATTTACTCCCTCATTCAATGGCCTTAAACATCCATTTTCTTGGCAGTTGAGAAGTCCTCCCTTATGCTATATATTGGAGCTTTTTGGGCTGAATTTTGTGGACAACATATGGACAAAAACAGTGACGAAAAACACACAAACAGAATATAGAAAACGAGACAACATTTATATACACAGAGACAAACCTAAGAGACTCTGAAATTCAGTCCAAAACGTTGGGACTAAAACAGAAACTCTTCCTTCCTTTTTCATTTCTTCAGCAAGTCGATTCGTATTTGTTTTCTTCGTCAGGATCAACCTATTTGCTTTGTAGTGTTGATATTAAGTGTTGTTTTATCTTGGGAGACTATTGCCCGTTAACGTAAAAGCATATATACGGGGCAATCTTGTCTTAAGGACAGAGTGCAATCACTCGACTCAGCACACAATTGTAACAATCCAGATTTAGTGTTTCTTGATTTCAGGTTATCAAGATTCAAGACTCAACAACTTTGTGGCAGTTCAGAATATTGGCAATTCGTTTATCTTTTTCGAACACTTGTAATATTTATTTACTTTCCGTACTGCTTTACAATAGTACCTGACACCTTATTTAGGGACATTTGATTTCTAGGCCATTACAAATGTTATTTTAATTATCTGATATTTTTTACAATAGATCAGGAAAAAAAATACTAAGAAATTTGTAAAAATAACACATGAGATATTTGACTCACGTTGTGGGATTTTACTGGATATGTTGTTGTTTGTTGTTGTAACACATGAGATATTTATAGGGTAGTTTTCTTGAATCACATTTCAAATTTTAACTACTCAACTCATCAAACATGAAAAATTACTTATGTCCAATAAACAATGTCCTCAAATATAAAGAAAGATTTAGATATTGAAATGCAGGGGTGTTCATGATAATATCCAAATTCGAAATCGAACCAATCCAATATTTTTTTAGGTTTGGTTTGGTATTATATTTTAAAAAATTGATAATATTTGATTTGTTTTTATTAAAAATATCTGAAGAAATAACTTAATCGAACCGAGAAATTATATACACAATTTTTATAATAATATAAACATAATTTTTTGATTTTGTGAATAATTTTAAATATCTTATATATGTTTTCATCAAAATTCATTTATAATTTAATAATATTTAAGTAATAATAAAAAGACTTATAGTCCCTAAAAAGCTGACCTAATTAGCCCAACCCCTAAGTCAATTTCATTTCCCTCTCGTTCTCTGTCTTGCTTTCCAGCAACTCTTTATTTGTGACTCTACCAGAAACGTTCGTCATTAGGGTATGCTGTTGGTAATATTGAAAACTGAAGTGAAAAGAAGTGAGATCAAGTTTCCCTTTTTTGTAAGTCCTAAACTTCTGTATCATATATCTAAGAAAATCTTCCTGGTTATATTTGCTTCATGTTGAGTTGATGGCAACAAAGAATCCTCCAAATTAAACAACAATTATAGTTATAAAGAGGCCTAGATGTTGTGTCCTTTGAGCTTATTTTGTGTGTGATTAATAATCTAACAACCGAACCAAAACCGATAACAATCAAATCGATAAATGTATATTGTATATATTTGGTTTGGCTTGATTTTAATAATTTAAAATCAACTAAATCGGTTTAGTATTAGTTTTGACCAAAAATCAACCCAAATCAAACCGTATACACCCCTATTAAAATGCATCAAATTTTGGGCACATCGACTAGTTCAAGTCCTAAATAAATTCATCAATTAAACAAAGATAAATTCGATAAAAGTTGTTAGAAATTACAATTGAGCATGAAGTAATCCTCAACGTGATACAAATTACAAAAGCAAAAATTGGTAGGTCTTTTCTTTGGCAAGATGTCACTGCTGAGAAAAATATCAATGATAAATTCATTCACTTGCAAGGAGATTGTGAGGTTATTGTACAATAAAATAAATCAAGGGAAAATGGTCAAAAATACTCCTCTACTTTCATAAATTGACTATTTTTACATTTCATTACAAGTTAGGGCCAAACCTACCCTCCCGTTATTAGTTGGGGTAAATAATACCCCTTCCTTTAGCAAAGTTTCTAAAGATACATCTCGTTTGACAAAAACTCACAAAACCCAAATAACTCGATTTCAATTGAAATTACCCATCCATTTTTTAACCCGACCAACGACCCACTAAACGAAATTGATCACATACCAAATTAAATCCTCCTCCAACGAACTGTCACGCTCTTTCACACCACCACCAACGCATTGCCGCTCTCCTCCTTCTACCATATTTGTCGTCGCCCCTCTACTCCTACGACTAGAAAAATCATCAAAACCCCATCGAAGCAACCACCACACCCAATCAGACCGCCTATCCACTACCGCACAACGACCCCCTTTTCACTTACTTCTCTCCCTCGCCACCTCCACCACACCACTTCACTCCCTCTCCCTTCTCTCTATGAGCTCGGCAACACCATCACTCTTCCACCCAAATAGCCTTTTTCTCCAGCTAACCATAATCTCCATCAACCCATAACGCCAGCAACAACAACTCCAACCTCTTAGTTCTTCCTCACAACTGCCAGAGCAACTAACAACAACAATCAGTCCCTACGGCGAGCTCGACGCCGACAAGCAGCAACAACGAAGCTCTTTCCCCCTCTGTTCTTGTGTTATGATTTCCCGGTGAAAATGAAAGCCATTACTGTTGGGGTTTATTTTGTATGAGTCAATTTTATTTAGCGGGTCGTTGGTCGGGTTAAAAGAGCAGATGGATAATCTTAATTGAAATCGGGTTATTTGGGTTGATTTGAAAGTTTATGTTAAATGAGGGGTATTTTTAAAAAATTGCTAACGGTAAGGGTATTTTGACCCAACTTGTAACGGAAGTGATAGATTTAGCCCCAACTTGTAACGAAGGGTAAAAGTAGTCAATTTATGAAGGTAGAGTGTTATTTTTGACCCTTTCCCATAAATCAATGATTTCACCATATGGGTTAGACATAAGTTAGAGGCTTGAATTTGATTACTTAAATTTACTATAATAGTACATGCATTCAGTAGGGGTTCCATATGCAAAGTCGTTATTTGAAGTTTAGGGGTCAGGGTTATATCAGATTTTTGGAAAAAGTGATAAAAATATCCCTCTATTTTATTTTATTGACTAAGTTTGTACTCCGTTACAAGTTGAGACTATTTATGCCCATGTCGTTGCTAAAAAAAAAAAAAAGCCCCTCTGCAAACGGAATCTCCCAAATTGACTCTTCTTCCTCCTTGTACCCACAAACTTCTTCTCTCTTCTTCTACTTTGCCCGAGTTCTCTATCGATAAAGTATTCTCCTGATTATTCCCCAACTGCTTTCTTTATTATTAGTTCATGTTGTGGTTTTAAAAATCCGATTTGAGTCACTTGGATTCCTTTTCAATACCCAGTTGCTGCTTAATTTCTCTTTTGAATTCTTTTTAGTACAATTTTGTTTGTGGTAGATCACTGTTTTAGTGGATCGGGTCGAATTAAAATTAAATAATTTTAATTGAAATCAAACTATTTGAGTTAATTTGAGGTATTCGGTCTGCAGAGGGTCATTTTTGAAAAATTTAATATCAAATAGATCAATTTATAATGTACGACAAACTTAATCAATAAAATAAAGTAGTGGGAGTACTTTTGATAGAATGATAGTTAACCCATTTTCTACACACCAGCCCGTCCTTGGGGTAAAGGCATAGAATTTCCCCGGATACCAAATTATAAGTTGTTATGGTTAAGTAATAATGATAATCAAGTGAGACGTATGCAGAAAAACCGTGAAAACAAAACGCAAAGAAAAGTGTGCAAAGTCAGAAGCATTAAAAAAGGAAATATATTGACTTCATTTTTCAAACAAAGGTGCGTTACTACGCGTTTTCGTTTCTTTTACTCTCCGCCAACTTCAAGACTTCTGAAAAATTCTCTCGCTCTCTCGTTAAAAAAATGTCGGACGGAGGATTGACGGTTTTGGACGGAACACGGCTCAGAGCCGTCAACTTATCGTTACCGTCACCGGCCGGCAGCTCAGTAACCGGTGCTCAAGTTCTCGATTTCGCAGAATCCAAAGTCTCAGAGTCACTCTTCGGCTTCTCATTACCGGATACTCTCAAGTCCGCCGCTCTCCAACGCTTCGGCGTCTCCGATGACATTGAATTCCGCTGTGAACAGATCGATCGTGAAAATGCCTCGTTTGTGCTCCGAAATTACGTCGACGCCATTGCGAACGAGCTCCAAGGTGAGCGTGTTGACTTGTTTAGAAGTACTCTCTCCGTTTCAATTTTTGTAACACTTTTTGAATTTCAAGATTTTGATGTAATATTTTTATATATATTTTTTAAATATTTGTAGTTTTTAAATATATAAATTTTACTATAAAAGATTTAAATACTTTATAGCTGATTTCACGGTCAAATTAAAATATTTGATTATCGAAATTCAATTCGAACTGTGTCACGTAAATTAGAACACAAGAAGTACTTATATTTGTGCCATATATATTGTACTAGCATGAAATTATTGGTAACTGATATCACAATACTGGAGAAAAAAAATTAGTCGGAGGAAGTAATAGTCTAAAGCAAAACCTTTTAACTGACTTGTATCCTCAACTTCACTGGGAAGAGATCGAAGTTTAAGTGTTTAAATTTTATTGTCAAAGGAGAAGCAATTTATGTCCGATTTAGTCTAAAATACTGACTAAATTTTGCAATGGAGCGGCTATGGTTTTATTTTTGTCCATCAAATGGTGATGATTTATTAATTTTGTTAGCTCACCTTGGAAGCAGGTGGTGGATTTTGAATTGTCATTCCTATATTATTTGCTGGCGCTGCTGTATGTTTTTGTTCTACTCTGTGTTCTTTTACATATGCCATAGTTTATATGTTTTCATTGAAAGTAAAAATGCTTGTCGATTCGGATTTAATTTAAGAAAGAAATGCTAACAAAATGGGTGTATTTCTTTTGCAAATTAGTGTCTCATTGTTCCATTTTCTTTTCATATAAGCTTCCCTTCACTTTAGAAAGCCAAGAAACTAAAATTTTGGTACTCTTTTCTATTTGATGCTGATACTGTTTCATTTCTCTTTATTTTGTTTCAATGTATTTTCTTCTTTCTAAGGAAAAGAGTGCACCTTTTTATTCCTGCTTAGTAGCGTGGGATCAACATAGGCTTCAGTCATATGCCTCTTGCCTACCAGTATGATTGTTTTATGTCATTGCTCGAGGGTCAATTTACAAGTCAAGGTAAAGTGGACATAAATTAGTACATTTGTCTCTATGGTGAACTAAAACTAAAACCTACTGCACACGACAAATAGAGTAGTAGATTTGTGTACTTCTTTTTTGGCAATCTAAATAGTGAATTTATATGGCTACTAGAAAGTGAAAAATGACAATCTTTTGGTTCTGCATCTGGAGCTAATTCAAGTATGATGGATAAAGAATCTGGCAAGAAATATATTTATATAATTACATGCAATTGAAGCTCAAGCATCATTTTAAAGAGCACAATGAGGATGAAATTGAAGATGAGATATTATTGGTTTTGCTTGAGCAATTAGATGATCAGATTATCAACAATTTCTTACATCTGAAAAGTTTAGGTGATAGAAGCAGTTGGATAGCTCTTGCTAAATCATCCTTCAGGCATGTTTTCTTAGTAACGGTTGCGGTTAGGGGCGTGGGCATTTTGTGTTTGCTCAACTTTGTAAACCCACCAAAGTGAACTATGATTAATTTGCTTGTTTCTAGTAAGACCTTCAGTCCATTCACTTATTTAGAGTTACTGCAATAATTAAGTCTTACTCTACTTACCAAAACCTCGGCTTAGTAGAGAACCTTTTTTTGCCTTGTTTAATTCTATTTATTATTTAACAGGGAAAGAAGTAGCCCTGTATATTGGTATCCAAATGTAAGATTTAGAGAGTCAAGTTTTAGGGAACTCCTAGGTTAGTATTGGAATGATATGGACTTTAACAGTGGATTCATGTAGTCGACCCCAACTAGTTTGAGATTGAGGTGTAGTTGATTGGTATTTTGCTAGTTAAGATGAGATACAAAATCCAAGGCCAAGTGATAGTAAGCTCTATTGATGTAGTACAAACGCCTTAGATTTTATCATGCGCACCAGTATTTGTACTTGTATGTCCATCATGTTATTACTATTTTATACTTTGCTGTCGAGCTCCTCAGAGTAGTGAATTTTCTATGATACTTGTTGATATTCTTCAGCTACTGGCAGTACTTCAGAAGCATGTTTGATTTCCTGCGAGTCTTCTAAAGAAAGGACCATTCTGAACCAAATAGACAGTTTCCTCTTCCTGTTTTCTTATTTCATTTTCTTTTGGGAGGGGAAGGGGTGTTGGGCGTGGAGATCAGGAGTATTGATGTCTCCATCCTACAAGAGCTTATAATTCAGTTTGTTGTTAGTGCTACCAGTAAAGTGTAGCATGAAATGAGGAGAAGATTGTTTCTGAGCTTTTCTGGAGGGTCGTATATCCTGGAAACTTGCTGAAAACTTTTCTAGGGTCTGTTTTCTGAACAGATGTAGGTGGCTCGCATGAGCTCCAGATAACCCACTATTAGGCCATTCAGAAAATTGTATTGTGCATGATCATATAAAGTTCGATGAAAGAGATCTTTTGCCATTGAAAAGTTATGCAACTAATCATTCTATGCTTTTATTAAAGATATGATGAAAAGTTGAAGCAAACTGATTGTAATATTGATTGTAACATTTCATTTGTTAATGAACGAGATGAAAACATACTGTCTGATGATGATTAGAGCTAACCATGGGAACATTTACTGTATTTAAAAGCCAAGTTCTTATTGGCATAGAGTCTGAACAGAATCCCGCACTTCCAGTTCTCCCATATAATGAATTGGTGAGCTGACGGTCTCACTGAAGCCCCCCAGTTATTAATTACGAGTGAAATGCTGCTGCTGTTGTTATCTTGTTACTTACAGGCTGGAAAATGCTTTTAGAACTTGTTCACTTCGCAACTGGTTTGCAGTGACAACCTTTCCTGTTGCTTCCAGCTAGTTCCAGTATGAGGCATCCTAAAATAATTGATGCGTCTGTAATAATGATTAATATGTTCCACACTCTTTTCGATGTTCCAATTCTTACTAAAGACAATGCATGTCTTGTGTACATAATTCTTAAAAAATTGGTTTTGGTGCATCCCAAAGTCCCAAATATGCTCTAAGACTGCCTAAACTTCTGAATGGACTGCAAGCTAACCTCTCAAGTAGTTGCATTTTTATAAAGCTGCTTCCTATAGAGATTGCAATTTGCAAGTCAAGTAACCTGTTAAAACTTTAAAAAGCTAGGTAGTTCACTCTTTGATATTCCAATCTTGCTTAAGACAGATTGATTTGATGTCTTGTGTACATAGCTCTAAAAAATTGGTTTTGGTGCATTCCAAATTCCAAAGATGGGTCTGAGACTACCTAAACTTCTAAATGGACTGGAAGCTAACCTTTCAAGTTTCAAGTAGTTGCACATTAGTAAAGCTGCTTCCTATGGAGACTGTAAGTCATATAGCTGTTAAAGGAACAAAGTAGTTCTCTTTGAACTAAACATTGCAATTTTTTCTATTGCAATTTCAGAAAGAGCATAATGTCTTGGATGACCTTGCAATTTATGGAAGATAAACATGCTCAAACCTTGACTATATGAATTTCATGCTCTTTGAAATTGGCTATGTATGTTGTTGGTGTCTTTTTGTCTGCTTCTCTGCTGAGTTGGATATTTAAGTGACATACTTGACTTTCTGTTCATTCGATCAGTGATCCAATTTTATTAGATGAAATGAAAAACATACTGATCTCTTATTTGCATGTTCAGATGATCCTATAGTCATTGCAATTTTGGATGGAAAAACTCTTCAAATGTTTTTGGAAGATGAAGATGACTTTGCCATGTTGGCTGAGAATCTTTTCACAGATTTAGACACAGAAGATAGAGGAAAGATCAAAAGAAATCAAATAGGGGATGCTCTCTTGCACATGGGTGTTGAAATGGGAATTCCTCCATTTTCAGGTTTGCTCCCCAACTCCCCAATAAAAAGCATCAAAACGCTGTTCATTCTCTAGCATTACTGGGTATGATTAAATGTGTTAAAATGACTTTATCAACAAAGCTAAATGCGTTCAAATGATGATGCTTTACTCAACCCTTTTTCGTATGTATCATCAATTGACATTATACGTAAGCATATGCAAATATTATTTCTTAGGAGAAACTGCAGCAGAACCCCTCAACATATATAGCTTTTGACTTTTTACCCCTTAACTTTTTATTTATTTGGAAACTAAACACTTTGACATCATAGACTGAACAACATACCCATCCATTGAATTTGATGGCAAAATAGGGTTTTTATTTAAAAATAATCAGGTATTTCTTTGATTTCTCTGCTTGTCACTGCTGCTCTCTTATATATCACCCATCACCATAGCTGCTAGGCGTTAGCAGCTTCACATTCGATCCAAGACATCCTTCATTCTGCAGTTGATATCTGTGCACAGAATTCAAGTCTAATCATATATGTCTTAGAATCATACAGTTTCATCTGATTTCATTAATCTGGGAAGGATAGAGACTTGGAGTCACGCTGCTACGGTATAAATTTAAGTCGTAATCTATCTCCACAGTAGAGATAATTCAATATAATGTAAATAAACACTAGTTGATTTTGTAATGTTTAAGTTAACTATAAGAAATTGAATCTGTGTCCATGTTCTTCTAATAATTTCTTTATTATTCCTTATGATAAATATTAGAATTTCAATGCATAACCCATTGAGAAGTTAGCTACAACTCAATGCACCGACTATTAAAAAGTCAAATGAAATGGTAGTTATATATTTCACCCTTGTAAGGTCCGGGCACCATCTTATACATATAATTGTATGTGTTTTTCTTCCTATAAGGTATACTTTTGTCTTGAGGTTTCATACTGTTTATTGCACTTCGTTAAAGATTCAAAGACTTTTAACTGAGAAGCATGTGATCTATAGAATTTGAATAAGAATCTTTGATAGAGATCATTGTTTCTCCTCAGTGTTTAGTTTAAGAATCTAATATCATGATATTATTTGTTTTTATGAAAATTGCCAACTGTTTCATAGTCATTTGAACTACTCCCTTTTTCCATCTTATATGGCATTCTTCCCTCTTAGTCCGGTCCGGAAAGATTGGAATCCTAGCTTTGGCAGCTGATTTCTGTGCAGCTCAAACAAAATTCGTGACAGCCTATTTCTGTGCTAAATTCAAGATGTGTTGTTGAACAGAGTTTCCTCTACTAAGTGACATTTTAAAGAAGCATGGAGCTGAAGGAGAGGACGAATTGGGGCAAGCACAATTTGCTCATTCACTTCAACCTGTGCTTCAGGAGCTGGCAGATGTTCTTGCTGAGAACCCTGTGGTCGTACTGCAGAAAATCAAGATCAATAATGGTTCCAAATTAAGAAAGGTAGCTACTTGACTCAATTTTTTGTACCTCAATCTCTGTTGAAGGAAACATAGGCTGCATTCATTGTGATCCATGTACGTTTTGTTAACATGGCACTTCATTTCCTCTTTATATCTTCCTGGTCAGCATTTTTAATGTTAAAAAAACTTGGTGAGTAAGATGAAGGTATGTACTGATATGTACTCCAATAAAATTAAGACATAAGAAATGCATGTCATAAGAGAAATATTTCAGACTTGTGGATGATACTCGAAGTCAATAGAAGTAATTGACTTACCTCTGGTAAATTTAGACTTTTAATTTGAAATCTCTTCTACAAAGGTAAGTCAATTACTTCTATTTATGAATGAATTTCTCAATTTTCTAGACTATAGGACAAATGATGATCTACATAAAAAGTCGGAGTAATATTTTACAGACAGTTTCTATTTCCAACAAATAGATATTTCTATATGAAAAATAAAAGTCGACCTGGACAAAAGAGTATGTACAAGAGCAGTAACTATAGTTCCTTTGAGCTAAGCTGGATTTCTCAGCAGTTTGGTTGAACGGTGGGTATTCCCAGTGGCTTAGACTTTTCAATAGGAGAATTTCCATAATCCAGTGGATCTGTCTAATGTGTTCTCCCTGTTTGTTCTAATCTGTTCAACTGGTCATGTGATGCAGATTTTGGCTGATGAAAAGCAACTAAGCGAAACAGTAGAGAAGATAATGCAGGAAAAGAAAGATAGTCTAAGTACAAAAGATGTCATTCGGCGTTATCTCGAGAAAAATGGAGCAGCATTGGGCTTGCCACCTCTGAAGAATGATGAAGTGGTGATTCTTCTATATGATGTCGTTTTTGTTGATATAGAAAATGAAAGCACCGATGCAACGTCAGAGAAGGACGAAATCCTGGTTTTCCTGAAGGGGATCCTTGAGAAATTTGCTGCTCAACTTAAAGTTAACCCAACTTTTCATGATCTTGACAACTGAAGCTATATCGATGTGCCGTCAAATACACCCTCTTAGTAGAAGTTGTTCCAGATAAGTTCATATATTATCTAAGCCTTTGCTTTTGGCGCCAAGGCAATAGTGTTTAGTTATATTATTGCAGTATAACAAGTATTCATGTGACTAAAGATTAATGAAACACGTTTCATTTGCATCTCTGTCATTATATTTTGATTGAGCTTTAGTAGCGCATCTCTGTCATTATATTTTGATTGAGCTTTAGTAGCACCGATGCTAATATTTGAAATAAATTAGTCCAATCTCCTATATGCAGTTATGAACTCCTGATATTGGTGTCATGCTGTGATATCTAAGAGCCCCACGTTGTGTGATTTCACTGGGTATGTTGTTGTTGTTGCTGTGATATCTAAGTAGATTGGTAATCCAAGGCAGCCTTCAGATTAGGCAAATATTCTCTGTTTGCTAGCACTTGTGGAAAATATTTATTCGAATTTGGAAGTTCTTTAATCGCAAGATATAGATTTTCTTTTTTTGATAACTCACCACTTAAATTGAATAAGCAAAATTTCTGAAGAAGCCCTTGTAATCTAGGAGTAATATATTTGGTGGTAGTCTTTTAGCGCAGATGTCTCTGTGCATATGCTATATGTGTTTTTAGTCTTCACCTTTGTTTGGAAACTAGGGAAGAGAAGGGGAAGGAATGAGAATTCATGAAGTTTTCTCTCCTTCCAAACCGAACAGTAGATAAATTTTGCATGAAATAATATTTCTTAGCAATTTATGCGAGGATTGGTCATTGGGATCTCTAGAAATCCCCTTTTCATGAAATTTCTGAGAGGTCAACTGAGGTACGAATGCTTTATTTATCACCGGATAGAGATGAATACTATATGATAGCGGCAGTAAATTCTTTACTCTTAAATCAGGATATTTAGGAAGAATAGGTTGTTCCAGCTTGATCAGTGAACTTTTTTTCACATATCTCTCATTCATTGTTTTGAGATTATTCCTAGAAAGAGAAGTATCAAGTAAAGTAGGATATACAAGTCCATATGGAGTCTGGACTGGAGCTTCAAATATGGATGCGGATCAGGGACTTATCCTTGGGTCATGGGCTTTGGTCCGGGTTGCTCCATTTATGGATTCGGCCCAACTGCCAACCATGATGATCAAAATGGTGGTGGTTTAGGTTTGAGTTTGGGTGGGTTGCATCTTCATCAAGGAGCTCGGAGTATTATGATGGGATTGGGCCGGGGTTCCGTTTCAAACCGCTCCGTATGTTTGATTGGAGGTCTGGGCCGAGCACAACTAGATGCCACAGCAATAATGGATCTGGATCCAATAAGCCCATTAATCCTAATTAACCTAGAAATATGACAAGCTTTGTTGAATATATTCACTTATAATAATTCGTGGCATGCCAAATTATATATATTTCTGAAAATTCATTACATATAAAGTAAAATATTAATAAGGTAAAATTTTCGTTGCAATTTTAGTTGAAATACCTGTAACGGAAGATTTATTTTGTCTCATTGTCCTTAATTTTCAACTCAAATTAGAAATCTTTAATTTTGCCCTTAGCCCAAAAAAATCCGAGTTATAGGTTCGAATTTCAACTCAGTCAAAATTTTTAAAAAAATTTACAAGACATAGTTTGCTGTAAAGAATGGATCTTGGCCTAACTCAACCCCAAAAGCTAGCTTGTGGGGTAAGGATTGTCCAAGTCCATATAAAGAGTCCATGTTTCCATTCCATTTCCGATGTGGGACTCTTAACACTCCCCCACACGCCCAGACCTCGTTAACTGGAGCGTTGACAATATAATTTGGGGGCCCAACATCGACGAACAAACAATTACAATGTGTTTGACTCTGATACCATGTAAATAAATGGATCATGGGTCTAACTCAACCCCAAAAGCTAGCTCGTGAGGGAGGATTGTCCAAATCCGTATAAGGAGTTCAAATTTTCATTTCATTTTCGATGTGGGACTCTTAACATTTGACTTAAAGTAGCAAACTCTACCTTAAGTCAAAGTTTGCATGCAAATTCTACCTTAAGGCATAGTTTGCATTTGGGTATAAGACAAACTTTGTCTAACGTTGCCTAACGTTGCTTTATAAAGTAGAGTTTGCAGACAAACTATGTCTTGTAAATTCAAACTATACCTTGCAACTTCTTTTAATTTTTTACTGAACGGATTTTTAAGCGAAGAATAAAAATCAAAGAAAAACAATTTGAGAGGCAAATTATAGATCAGTGCTTTTGAAGGGCAATCCGCACAAAAAAAATGTGTTTGTTTATTTGTTCTTTTAAGTTGTAGGTATCTGCCCAAGTCATTTTCACATTGGTGTATGAGCTTTTCGAATTCCCAAATTATATGTATAGTTGAATTTCATCTTAATGTAACGTTGAGGGACCACATGTACTATCTTTCATAAAACATATAGCAGCACATGCTACTTTATTTAGTAGTACATGTTTTTCTTTTTATGGGTTTTGGTTTGGAAATAATTGTGTTTGAACTTAATTACAGATCACCGTTTGTTTGGGAAACTTAGAATAAAAAATTCAACTTGAACATGAAGAAAAATTAAGTTGAAGAGTAGTTTGAATATGCATTTCAAGTGAAGTTTTTCATACCTTCTACTTCCGTTCAACAATCTTGAACTTTCAAAAACTTTTTTTTTAAAATTTATTAATTTCATCTTCAAAATTGTCTATACGGTAATTTTTCAATCCAACCTTTCCCATACTTCAAATTTTACAAAAAAGTATTTATATCCACAGCTCTAAACCAACCAGAACCTAAAAATATATGTTGATTTATGTGATGTTTTGATGATTGATAAATAAATGTACTAGGATACAATTTTGGTAATTTTGTTGAGTATATGAAAACATGCGCTGAACAGTTGAAGAAAAAAAATCTCTTTGTTCTTGTAGGTTTTGGAAAATAAAATCCTAAATGATTTAAGTTTGCTTTATGGAAATATTCTAAACCAAGTAGTTTTACGAAAATAATTTGTGTGGCTGCGAACTGCGAAGAATAAGGAAAAATAGTTCTTATCACCCGAGCAATTAAAATTTGGTTAGGATTTGATTAAGGAAATTGAAAAGATCTAGTAGAACTCTTTTTTATTATTATTATTATTTATTTTTATTACATAGGGGTAGAGAAGGGAAAATGGAGGATGGAATTACAAAGTGGGATTCGAACCTTCACCAACAAGACAGTGGCGGAGCCCCAACTCATCAAGGGTGTTCAACCGACACCCTTTGCCAAAAATTATACAGTGTAAACATATCAATTATTACATATTACATATATTTATTACACATTCAACCTCCTTAACATATATTTTATATTTTACTTCTTCAAAATTTAAACACTCTTGAAAAAATATCTGACTTCGCGACTGCAATAGGTGAGAGTTCAGATAGTTAGAGCTACTAAAATTTTCCCCAGTAGGACTCTTTTATGGTATTGTTGGGAAAATTTAGTACGACTCAGTCCATCCCCTCTTTAAGTTTTAGATGCATCTAAACCAGCAATACAGAAGAGACTTTCTTTTTCTTCCATTAGAATATGGTATGTATTTTTCCATTGAACTAAAAAGATAGGTTTACATGAAGTCCAGTAGCAAGTAATACAATGATTAGAGGATGTTAATCATATGTGAATTAGGTGGTCTATGCTTATCAAATCAATCTTGTCATTTGCGCTATTAGAGAGGTCCAATGAAAAGTGGAGAAAGATGTTATCATACAATCAATATAAAACAAGTAAAATTGACTTCATCAAACGCTTAATATAAGGTGTTTATAGGTGCATAATTCAATATTTCCTTAAATATAATATATGATCATTCCTTCTGATCCGGCCAATAATTATCTATCTAATCACTAAACATTTAAGTTAAGATATATCTTTAGGTAGTAAATAATATTACAAAAATTCACTTTTACAAAATGGTAATATTCCATAGGCGAATGTAGTGCACAAGTTATGGATTCATCTGAACCTAATAATTTTAGCTTAGACCCTATATATTGAATCGAATGAGTTGTGGTAATTTTGAACCTAAGGATGATACCTAATGGTCAATGAAATGGGTTGAGAACCATAAGGTCTTAGATTTCAATTTTAACGGAGACAAATATATCCGTGACTTCTTCTCATGTTGGATAGAGCCACCACCGTAGAATTAGTCGTGATGAATTATTAAAAAACTTTAAAAAGATTAGAATTCAAATCTATAATATTCGAATCATGGATCTCCCTTAGAATATTACCAATGTATAAGGTCCCTCACAATTAAATATGTCCATTCTTGTAGATCTTGTTATAGATACTACCCCTTGAGTTTAGACCTTTTTTCTATTTTGTGCCTTTCTTTTCCCACACATGGTCCAACCACAAAGAATATACAATCAAAAGAAGTTTGTTGCAATTGTGGAAATTCTTATGGCTTGTTCTGTTGCTTGAGTCTTGAGTCATCCCACTAGCCACTTCATTTGTTGTGCTTGAATCTTTGGCTATTGAGACACTGTAAAAAGTAGATTACTAAATAGGACTAGTTTGAAAAAGTGTATGAATTGTGACCTGTGGAAAATTATGATCCACATATGATATACAAGGACCACCCAACAAATAAAGAAGTTATCTTGTCTTGTAATAATTGTGATAACCAAGACAAACTTGTACTATAGTTCCCTTTCTATGTTCTTTCTTTCTCTTTTTTTTTTTTTTTTTGATAATCCAGGGTTTCTGCGCTTTGCGCATACTCGACTACTTCACTTGGTATTACCCGACGTCACCTGGAGATGATGGGACCGATCCTTCAAGACCCCACCACCAGGTAAATCGCGGGATGTGCACACATGGTCGGTGTCTCCTTGCGTCCAACGGATCAAAGCTACAAGGTTGACCCCCCACAGCCCCATCCACAAGGCTTGGCGGAGACCGAACCCACACCGCAACATGTCCGCGCGCTTTTAGCGCCCGTGCTTTACCACATGTATGTGCCCGGAGGACGATATCCCGAGGGAAGAATCGAACTTGCGACCCTAAGGCCGCAAAGTTGACTCCCTGCCCGCGCAGTGACCCTCCGGATAAAACGTGGTAGGGTAAACTTTTTAAAGTGGGCATTGGTCCCCACCGCATTACGGCCCCATACCCCGAAAACCCCACCTCGGCCCGGCCCTACGGATTAGTATACACCGCTTGGCCCTACGCGTATGGAGGGATTTTTTGGGGGGACACGGTTCCACTCTCGCCGATCGAGAGGACTCGAACACGGAACCTCGGACAAAGAATACCCTAATGTATTGGCCACTTTGGGCCAAACACTTTGGATAAAACTAAGGTAGGGTAAACTTTTTAAAGTGACGGGTCCCACCGCATTACGGCCCCATACCCCGAAAACCCCACCTCCGGCCTGGCCCTACGGATTAGTATACACCGCTTGGCCCTACGCGTATGAAGGGATTTTTTTGGGGGAACACAGTTCCACTTTCGCTGATCAGAGGACTCGAACACGGAATCTCAGACAACAATAATAAAATTTTCCGGTCCCGACTTGGGCCTTTGTAAAAAATCATCAAATTCAATAAGATAATAATTTTTCGGAAAATCCCTTTATAAATATTAGGTCCCATTAAAACTCTAAATTAATAATTCATAAATATTACAATTATAAATATTATGGTAATTTGCTAAAATATGAATCTATTGTTACTTGATTTTTCTTAAAATTTAAATCTAATTGGATTTCATCCCTAACTTTTTTAATTGCAGCCAAGAGTTCCGGTGTCGAGTTCTCTAGCTGCAACAAAAAAATTTTGAAGAGCTGTTGTCGCGCTCAAAGCCTCCTTTCTCGTGACTGGTTCCAACGGTATTGAAGCATCTTCAGCTTCATCATTAGTAGGATCTTCAATAATATCGAGAACAATTTCCTCTACACTTTGAACCATTGAACATTCATCATTTTCACCGGATAGTCCACCAATTTGTTGACGTCCATTTCATTGCGATAACCAACATCCTTGACCATATTCTCAAGCTCATGTAGGCTTTCTTCAAAGTTTGTCTCACTTGAGATTTCTTCATTTGAACGAATTTTGCGGTCTTAAAGCAATTTGCTATTGACACTTGAGAAACATTGGTTGTCCAAGCGCAGACCGCAAAATTGATGGCATCTAAAACATTAATCTTTTCGGATTAGGTAGCCCCACTCATGACCTTCCGGTAGATTTTTGTAGAATCTCCTACGATAGTGCTTCTTGAAAGCTCTAATTATTCCTGCATCACATGGTTGAATCTTTGATGTCATGTTAGGTGGCAAAAAAATAACTCAACATTCCGTAACCCTTCAATATTTTTTGGATGGGCTGGACAATTGTCAACCATCAACAAGATTCTTCTGCCATTCATTTTGTGATCAAACCAAATGAACATATTCATCAAAAAGCACACTAGTCATCCATGCCCTCTTGTTGGCACGATAATGACAATTGATGATGCTCATGTTGATATTTTTGAAGCAACGTGGCTTTGCATATTTTCCAATAATCCATAAAGGAATTTTTTCCGAACCATCCTCGTTGCAACAAATAACAATTGTAAGCCTCTCTTTGTCTTGCTTTCTTCCCTCAAGTTGCTTGGTTGCAAGAGAGTGATCAACTTGTAACCTGTAAAACATACCTGTTTCATCCAAATTAAAAATATCTTTAATGGGAAATTGGTTTATTTTCTCCCTTATAGCCTCCAGTTTCATTTCCATGTCTGCGTATGTCAACCGAACCACTTTCTCCAAAGCGACGGAATGATTTAATACCATGTCTTACCTTGAATTTTTCAAGCCAACCTTGAGAAAATTGATGTTCATAAGGGTGTTGAGGATGCAAAAGCTTCATTATATCCTTTGCTTTCTCCAAAATAAGCTCTCCGGTCATGTTAACTCGATCTTGGTACTGAAGAAACCATTCATAAAGAACCTTCTCCATATCTGGATATTTCACCGATTTGTGTCGCTTAATATCCCCACCCTTCTCAAAGTTGGTGAAAAGGTACTCCGATGATCTCTTGAGAGTGTTTGATATTGTACCTTGACTAACTTTCAAACGATATTTTTCATCAACCCACTCTTGTAAATCTTTTTGAGTGCATGTGGGATGGTCTCCCTTATACTCACATAATGCTTTACGCATTTGATCATTCATGGATGATTTTGCGATGCCTTTTAGATGAGAAGACATGGTTGGGTGTTATGAATTATTTTATTTCCATATTGAGATTTATATAGTATATGTTTCATTCATCATGCATGAATATATTTAATTAGCTATAATAGTTATTTAAGTGCAACGAATTAATGTAAACATGTATACATTATTTAAGTAATTCCAATGAATTGATACATGCGTCCATGAATATAATAGTTAATTGTATACAATGAATTGATATTATACATGAATATATTTAATTAGTTACAAAGAATTGGTTGATGCATGAATATAATCAATGAAACATATATGAATTCATTTATTTTCAATACATATGTATGTACTAAATTTGCTGAATTTAAAAAGTCTCTTTTAATTAATAAAATATTAATTTATCGATATATTAATATCTCTCTAAATTAATAAAATTTTATGGTCCCAAGGTTATTAATTTATAGAGGTTTTACTGTAGTATAAATATTTGTACATCAAATATATCTATTTTCCAAGAACTAAATGAAGTTATTAAAGTACCTTTTATTGCAGAAGTTTTCGCATTGTGTCAACTGCCCTTTTCACAGTGTTTCTTGTATGTACCTTGTTATCGCAACATTGATCATGATTGACAATATAATTATGTCTGTGCTACTTAAACAGTGATGTAAAATAGTACTGGTTGGTATTTCAATAGTGCCGTCCAGGCAGCCAAAGAGTGAATTCAAAACCATTTTTTCTGCAGTCTAGATGCAGATTTAGCCCAACATCCAAGTTTCAGTATCATGCTATTTGAGAATGTTCAATCACATATCTTAAAACCTTAATTCAGGCAACAACCTGATAACATGACATACATGTCACCAACAGCAGAACAGCAAGATCCTGAACTAGGGAAAAGAACGATCCACTGCCAGTTATTCAAATTATCAAATAGAGATCTTCTCAAACGACTGATAAATACATACAGCTCAAGCATTAAACTATCCCCTTCACAAGCTGAGAGGGTCAAGATTTACAGGCCATGAGTTCAAACCAAGAAAAGCCAACAATTCTTCTACGACGCCATATTACATAATGCAGCACTGCCATAGCAGCAATTGGCTTCCAATTGAAAAGCTAACAGACGGGATGAAACTTATTCCTTGCCATCAGCAGCACGAAGGGAACCGAGCTGAACTGGAGCTTGGGTGCCCACCACCTTGGAGGATCCATAGGTTGCAGTATCGACACCTTGAGATCTCTCTTTATCGAGCTGCTCCTTGATCCAGAAGTACGTAATTCTCAGACCATCCTTCACTCGGACAATGATCATTAGTTTGTACATGGCGCAGAACATAGTTTTGCCAAATGCAAATGATAATATTCACTTCTGATAGAATAATAGTTAGTTTGTCCAAGCTTTCAAAATTTGTTTACTTTAAAGTGTTTTTTGTCAAAGAGTAGTAGTTCGTGTTTGACTAATCAATTTGAAAAGCACTTTCGTCAATATTAAAGAAGTACTTTGTGTTGGCTAATGTTTCAAAATTGTTTTTGGGAAAAAACTAATTTTTTAGCTTCTGAAAAATAGACTCAAAAGCACTTATTTCCCCTAAAAGAGCTTGGCCAAACACCTCAACTTTCTAAAATATAAGTACTTTTTTTGGGGGGGGGGGGGGGGGGGGGGGATTAAGTCTTCTGCTACGACTCAAAAGCACTTATTTTCCCTAAATGATTGGCCAAACACCTCAAATTTCTAAAATAAGTACTTTTTGAAGAGAAAAAAAAGGTAATATTGGCTTCCCAAAAGCTTGGCCAAACAAGCTATAAATCTGGAAGAATTTTACAATGTAACACTAAAGAGCTTAACAGTACCTTCAATCTCATTGTTGGAGCCCAACCAAGCTTCTCTTTTATCAGCGTGTTGTCAGAGTTCCGACCACGAACACCTTCAGGTCCAGGAATGTGGTGGATGGGAAGCTTCTTTTCCTCAAAGCTAAGAACCATCTCAGCCATTTCGTTCATGCTGACCATCTCATCACTTCCAATGTTCACTGGCTCCCGGAAGTCAGATTTTGTCAATCTATATAAGCAAAACATAAATGCACTTGAATATAGCACTCTAACAGAGAAAATAAGCAAGCATTTGGCCATGGATTCCAAATATTTCACTTTATTTGGAATTTATGAAGTTGGAGTTAAAGATGGAGTTGTGTTTGGTTATAATTTTTGCAAAGGAGAGAAGAGAGGACTTTATTGAGAATTTACGGAGATAGAGTTGGAAAACAGGTTTGGAGCACTTTTCCGAATTTGGAATCCAATTTCAAGTAGGATTTGGAAATTTTATAACCAAAAACTGATTTTGAAATAAAGTGAGAAATCATTCCAAGGAAAAAAGGTGAATAATTCTCATGGCCAAACAGCTCCTAAATAAAACATGCCATTTAGAAAAAAGATCCTTCAATGACCATTTTTAAATGTAATATTGAGTAACTAAAGTTGATTTGTCTAAACTACTTCATTGATTTTATTTCCACGAAGTAAAAAGTAAATCCCCTGATAAACATGATCTTAAGGGTGTTTGGATTGGCTTATTTTAAGTGCTTATTGGTTTTTAAGCACTTTTCTAGTTTTTGTTGTGTTTGGCAATGAAAAAAAGTGCTTAAAAGCACTTACTTTTAGGCATGAAAAGTACAAAAATAAGCCAAAAGCCAAAAATTGGGTATTACCAATTTATGGCCTTTGGCTTTTAGCTTAAAAGCGACTTTTTAAAAGCCAATCCGAACACCCTCCTTATCAGTAAGCACGTTCCCAAAGCGAAAAGTTCCATGAAAGGGGTTTGTCTTATTCTTAGAATTGAATCCGGTCCAAGCAGTCAAAGCATATACAACCTCAAAACACGACTATACCAACAATTCAGAATAAGCAGTTATTTATTGTAACTAATTCTCGATCGATCGCTTTAATTGTATAAAGAATCGGAGATTTGGTTGTACCGACCTTAGAACCCCTTCTACACACTCATCAATGAAGGTGAATGAACGTGTTTGAAGTCCATCCCCCCACATTTCAAACTTATCCGTTGCAGTTTGGGATTTTCTACAAAAAGCAGCAGGAGCTTTTTCCCTTCCACCTGAGATGCAGAAAAAGTTTGAGAAAAAAACTTCTTGTAATCCATATAAAAACAAAATATGAATTTGTCCAGTCAGCAGCGACTTCCAATAAATTACCTTTCCAAGTTCCAAATGGACCATAGATGTTATGGAACCTTCCAATACGACATTCAATTCCAAAATCCTTGTTGTAATGTTTGCACAATTCTTCGGTAGCGAGCTTCTCCAAGCCGTAAGCATCTTGAGGCTAGAAACCAAACCGAGAAAAAGTTAAAAACCATTCCTTTTGAATTATGAAAATGGGAGTAAGGAAACATTTTATTTCAGGAAACAAACCTCTGCAGGCCATGCATCAGCTTCTTTCAGGCTGACATTTGTTTCAAGTTGTTTGAACTCGGGGTAAATGCAAGCACTCGATGCATAGAAAAACCTGAATAGGACCATAGTCAAATGCCAAATCAATGTATTTGAGCTAAATTGACAAGTATATTCCACGGAACTTTTAAACCCTAAACACAAATTAAACTTGAATTAGTAAAATTAGACCTTTTGACACCATTAATCCTAGCAGCTTCCATCATGTTGAAGCTGATCATAGTGTTGTTATAGAAAATAACCGAGTGGTTGGACTGAATGAAACCCATGCCACCCATATCAGCAGCAAGGTTGAAGACATGGTCGACGCCTTTTGTAACCTTCAAGCAATTATCCGGAACCCTAAGATCCACAAGATGAAACTCATGACAGAACATATCTTCTGTCATGTGCTCGTTCTTCTTCCAATCGGAGGCAATTACGTAGTGGCCCTCGCTCTTCAAACGACGAGCAATGTGAGAAGCAATAAATCCTCCTGCCCCAGTGATGGAAATACGGAGCTTCTCGGATGGCCAGTAAGGTTCCCTCTCAAGATTCTCATAAGTGTAAGCACCATAATCAATACCACCAGAGCTTCCCATTCTGAAAAAAAAACTAGTCGGTCAAATGATGTCTCTAGAGAAAACATTAACTAGTTAATTAACTTACAAAGAGCAGGTAATATCCACTTAATGAACACCCTAATGTTGAATCATCAACCATGTTTTCTTCTTAATTCTATATGAGGGTAAGGCACTACCACAGTGAGTATAAAAAGTTGTAAATTTTTTGTTCAGCCTTATGAATCCATATATCAAGAGGAACTTAAAATGACATAAACAACAGAGACACACATAATTTTAACTCCATAAGATTCTTAGCTAGAAAGTCATAGATATAACAAGGAACTTCAATAAACTTTCTGTATAAATATATCTAGTTAAGTGAGAGCATTAAAACAACTGAGCAGATTTCTGTATTTTACAAACTAATAAGTTCCAACACACCAAAAATACATATTCATAAGTGAACTAAGAACAATTAATACTAAATCAACATTATTTAGCATTTCTTTCCATTTCATAGTGGCAACCAGAACATGCAATTAACATTTCTGCGCCAGAGCATCCTAAAATAAATTTCAAAAACAGTTGAGATTTCACTCCACAACCCATCCCACCCCCCACACACAACAAAAAAGAGGTCAAACAAATATATTTCAGAATGGGAGAAAAAGGTGGATATACAAGCAGATGAACAGAACACAAAGATTGAAACTTTTTTTCAAGAAAAACAGAACCCAAATACAAAAAAGTATCCAAATTTACAAATCAAAAGGCATTTCCAAGATTCACAAAACAAAAGGGGAAAATGGGAGAGTTTTGAACCCTTTACCTCTAAAAGTTGGCTGGAGGAAATGGGAGAAATAGAAAGAGAGTTGGACGGTTGAGAGACAATGACGATAAATGAGAATGTCAGTTATATATAGAGAGAGGGAGAACGTGCAGAGATGGCTCTACAGAAATCAGAAATCACACCACTCGTTTATCCCCATCCATGGGGGTTGGGGTTGGTTGGGGGGAGGAGGAACAGCTTAAAAAATTAAAAAGGAAAGTTTGATGTTAAGGGAACATAACATTTCTGATGAGGCTTTGGAACGAGTTTAAACTTTAAAGTTTTTTGGTGTGACTCACAAAGCTCGAATTTGAATCGTTTGAAACATACACTAATACTTATATTATGATAGACTATCTATATCACATCATACTACTCTTAAATGACTCTTTTTCGAGCTCTCTAATATGGGACACTTTGTGCATCGGTTGCCCTTTAACATTTTTTATAAGGTTGTATTTGGTATGGAGAATTTTTTTGAAAACTTATCTTTTGTAGAAAAATAAGTTTCTTACAAATAATTTTCACCAGAAATAATAAGTTTCATAAGTGTTTTTTCACACTTATTGTCTCCTCCAAATCCCAACACACCTCACCTTATCCCCTCCACTCCCATCCCCATCACTCTTAGTAGAGGTGGATTTGAGATTTAAACTCGATGGAACCTTTAAAAAAATTTATCATTAAGCATATTAAATCTTAAAATTATATGTTCAGATCTAAAATTTATTGTAATTTTAGTAAAATTTTATATATAAAATTATATGTGTTGGGTTCAGATGAATCTAGTTTTATAAGGATGTATATTTCCTTGACTTTAGTGTTTGAATAGATCATATAAAAGTAATTTTAGATAATATTTTCTGTTTATTTACGTTAAAATATAAATAAGAAAATTATTTTTTTTTCAACAAAAAAAAAATCTTCCTAATAAAACACCCTAAACCAAATGATTAAATTAAAATTTATGGAAAAGAAATAATAAAAACTGAATTGACACGTATTATGAGCAGAATTTATATCGATATTATTGTATTTTTTTAAACGACAATAACATACTGAGTGTGATATTAAAGTAAGGGTCCGGACTGTAAACCTTTGGAAGTGTTATAATTTTCTTTATATCAACGAACGAGAGGATGATAAGATGACACCATTTAGTAACATACAATAATAAGATATCCAATAATAATGAAAATGACAACATATGAGAACCCGAAATATCTCTATCAAATTTATCCCCACACAGCAACCTTTTGGCAGAAATTGGTTATTATTGACCTTTTGTTTTCCCCTTTTGATGCTTTTAAAATCGAAATAATTTGATTTTACTAATAACTTATTACTCCAAATTTTTTTACAATTTACCTGACATTAATTTTTTTTACTATATTTCAGAAAGAATGATCTATCTATTTTTAAAATAATTTAATTTTAAATTATATTATTTATCTTTAGTGATATATTTTTATAGCCATAAAACAACATAGCATTATAAGATTAGAAGCTTTATTTTTTTTCTTTCTTAAACTTTATATTAAGTCAAAATTGATTAAATAAACTAGAACTAAGGAAGTATTCATCAAGGGTCAATATGATTAGCTTTAAAGAGAAAAATCTAATATCTCTTTTTAAACTACCAAAAATGTGAGAAAAATGTAAATTTATTTGAATATGGAAACACACACGTATATATACATTAGTATTATTATCAAGAGGTACGATGAGCTAGTAAGGTGCATTTCAACCTTAACCAACATTTTGTGTTTGGATCATAACAATACAAAGTGTATGTGTTGTTAGATGACGAATCTAAAATTAATTAATTTGGATGAAGTAAGAAAAAACTATATAATATGTTATCATATGGAGTACTATATATCTGAAAAAATAGAAGGAGCACATGATAAAGTTGTAAAATACAGAGCTCACATATCATATGCCTATTTCAATTAAATGTTCTCGTATCCCTAAGAAACAAAATGCTTCGAAAAAATATTACCTAGGAAATGAAACGTCGTTCAATGTTTTATTCAAGATTTGATATTCCCCGTTTACCTACCGAGGCAGTTTTAAAAACATACAAATCAAAATTATTTTATTTTTTAATAGCAATGAGATCACCTAAGCCATTTTGGTGTCTGATATAAAAAAAAAAATAGATCACTTATCATATATTTGGACGTTAGCTGCTCTTTTCCCATAGAAAAAGGGTGTTTTTGCAATAACAATATCTTTGGGGGCGAAGTGGTATAAAATACTTTAACGCTTTACAAATTTAGCAAATTTATCGAACACAACAATTGAACGTGCATGACCGGCTGATGTAACATATGGATCAGTTGAATCAATCAACTTATTTAAATTCCTTTAATTGAATCATTAAGTACTTTTAATCAGAAAAATTTGTTTAGTTGAATTATTAACTATCTTAAATCAAGGGAGTACTATAAATTTCCTGTGGGCCATGTCTACCAACTGTGGTTCCAAGTAAATATTTTTCAAAACCTACTCTTTTTCCTTTCTCCCATGAGTCTGATACACATATATCAATTGATCTGAACCGTTGATTTGTCTTTAGAAATTATAAAATTGTCAAACTTCTCCTACATCACATGATATATATAGACAGCAATTGATACCTTTGTTGAAGACACAAAAGAATACTCATATTCAAAGTTCAATATTCAAATAATTTAAACTTTCTTCAGCTTAGAGGTTATTTTGTGAAATTTCTCCCCTCATAATCTTATCCTCTCTCATAATCTTAAGGAGTGTATTGAACACACACGAAAAAGAAAAAGTAGTTTCTTTTTCAAAATATTTCATAGCATAATGTATTCGCAGCGCAAGTGTATGATCACACTAAAACTTTTCCAATGATTGTAAGATGGTATTATTCTTTATATTTGGTTGATCAAAACGTTATAAAAAAAGTGTCTTCATTTTTAAAAAAAAATGATTTTCTTGATGAGAATAGAAATACAGGTTTCATAAAAGACCACCTCATACCTCCCGTTCCACCACCCCATCCCGACTACAATTTTTAAAATTGATAGATAATATATTTATTCTTCATATATTCTATAATTATATTATTTGGTGTGATTATATAAACTAGATATTCTCATACACTTAGGTTTGTAAATATCTATATATATTGCATCAATGAGAATACTCCAGACAAGGAGAATTACACAATTCTACATGATATCAGAAGTCAAATCCTAAAATTTTCTCTCTCCTGATTTTTTTCTACCCTAATTCTAGCGCCCCCCTCGTTTTGTGTTTGCACAGCTGACAGCCTCCCTTCGTGGCTTCTACCATATCTTCATCCTCCCCCCCCCCTCTAACACCTTTCACTCGGCCTTTGTCGTGACAAATATCAAGAAATTTATCCCTTTGGTTCTTGATCAAAAGGATGGATAATACTTATCGTGGGTTGAACTATTTCAAATACATGTGTGTGCCTACAACGTCTTTGATCACATCGATGCCACTATACCCCGTGCAACTGACGTTGACAACCCGACGTGGAAACGACTTGATACAATCGTCAAACAATGAATATATGACACTATATCCAAGGATTTACTTCATACTATTACGAAGATATGTGCTTCGGCTCACGAATTATGGACAAAACTAAAGGAAATCTTTCAAGACAACAAACATACACGTGTTGTGTATCTGGAGGAATAGTTTAATAACACTTGTCTTGAAAACTTTGCTAATATGTTCGACTATTATAAACAATTGAAATTAGTTACGGATTAATTATCTAATGTTAGCACTATGATTTCATAAACGAATATGGTTTTGCAACTAATTAATGATCTGATAAAGGGTGAGTACGATACACTTGCGACGTGATCCAACAAGTCGATCCCCTCTCTAGTTTCAACAAGACTCGGTCATAATTGTTATTGGAGGATACTAGACGTGCTAAACAAAACGAGCATAATCAACAGGTGTTGGTGGTTGATGCACCAACAAACATTGTTGCACCCGCCGGACCATTACAAAAAATGGACTAGCAATAACAGCGGGCTTGCCAAAGTAGTGGCAAGGGTCGAGGCCGCGGCAACTGGCGTAGCGGCAAAGGACGAGGACGTGGAGGAAAGTTTATTTCTGGTGGACAGAACCAGCAGACCCAATCCAATGCCTAGGCCCAATACCCCTCCTCGTGGGCCAGCCCAATGACGTGGCTGATTTCCAGACAGTGGACCTCTCCCCCGGGCCCTTACCCAACTGCTCCGGCCTAGAATTCTGGTCAACGTCAACAGCCGAGCGTACTGGGCCCTCCTTCATGCCCACGCTACACAGCTCATGAGCATCAGGTCTACTTCTCCCTGGCCCAGCAGCAATCGTATGGCCTTATGACCCCTACTAAATTGGGTCAGGCCTACAATACCATGAATCTACAGCAGCCCAATGATGCTCGGTACATGAATATGGGCGCCACATCCCACCTCACTCGTAACTCCGGTAATCTCCCTTACTATTTTAATTTGAAAAATCCTCAATTTAGTTTGGTCGAAAATGGCAATCGCATTCCAATTCAAGGCTATGACACTACTCAAACTCCACCACTCCACACTTTCTTTTCCCTAAAAATGTCCTATATGCTCCTAACATCATTAAAAACTTATTTTTTGTTAGAAAATGTGCCAGTGATAAATCAGTATCTATTGAGTTTGACCCTTTTGGTTTTTCTGTGAAGGACCTACTTACGAGGACAACTCTAACGAGATGCAATAGAGTGGGGGACCTATATCCTTGCTCCTCCAATTTCGTTGCAAGTGTTAATCCATCAATCTCTCTAGCTGCAATCTCTCCATCAACTTGGCACATTAGACTTGGGCACCCGGGAGCACCTATTTTAAATTTACTTAGAAGTCAAAATTTGATTCAATGTAATAAAGAGAAATTTAACCATGATTACTACTCTTTTCCTCTAGGAAAGCATGTTAGACTTCCTTTTAAGTCATCTTTGAGTGTAACCTTTTCTCCACTTGATACCATTCATGCGGATTTATGGATATCTCCCATTACTAGCAAACTGAGTCATAAGTATTATTTGTTGGTATTAGATGATTTCTCTCATTTTTTTGGGTTTATCCTCTCAAATACAAGACCCAATTTTACTCCATTTTTTTAAATTTCGAACATATGTTAAAACTCAGTTTGAAAAGAATATCAAAACGCTTGAATGTGACAATGGGCTTAAGTTTGACAATTCCCCCTTTCATAAATTTTGTGCGGACAACGACATGGTATTTAGATTCTTTTGCCCTCATGCCTCACCTCAAAATGATAAAGCCGAAAGAATCATTCGCACTATTAATAATATGATTTGTACTATGCTCTTTCATGTTTCTCCCCCCTTCCTTTTGGGTCTACGTGTTGCACATGGTAGCATACATTCTTAATATATTACCAACGTGTACTCTTCAAAACAAAACTCCAACCGAAATTCTCTTCCGTCGGATCCATTCCTATGGTCACATTCGGATTTTTAATTTTCTATGCTACTCAAATCTATCCTCAATGGCTCCTCACAAATTAGCACCTAGGACTACTCTTGCACTTTCTTGGGTTTTCCTTCGAATCATAAGGGGTATTTATGCTATGATTTGTCCACAAATAAAATCATAGTCTCTTGCCATATCACATTTGTGGAGCACATTTTCCCATTTACAAACGTCCGAAAATCCCAAGTCACTGACTATGGCTTTCTTGACAATTCAGACATCTCCCCTCTCATCCAAAATGTCATGCACAGAGCCGCAGTGGACTCCTCCTCTAGTCCAATTGTTAGTCGGGCCCAACCCATGCCTCAGACCTCTTCATCTCCCTCTCTTTAGGCCCAATCTCCGCCGCTTTCCCCAGCGCTGCTAGCCTCGAGTCAGCAACCCAACCCAATTACCAGCTCACTGTCCCAGTCTGACATCCCTCCTCCGAGGCCAGATCCGACACAACCCAGCCCAATTCCACAAAAAATCACATGTTCGACCCCTATTTCTACACATCGCATGGAAACTCGTGCCCAACACGATATTCTCAAACCAATAGTCCAATTTAACCTATCAACTCAATCTATATTACATCTACCTAAAAACTCTTAATTTGCCAAGCTTGACCCGAATTAGAATGCGGTCATGCGTGAGGATTTGATGCACTCACTTCACATCACACTTGGGATCTTATCCCAAAATATGAGGGGGTCAATGTGATTCGTTTTATGTGGCTATATCATCACAAATTTGGGGATATTTGTGATCTTGAACGCCATAAGGCGAGATTTGTGACAAATGGCACGGGACAATAAGAGAGAGTTGATTGTGGTGAGACTTTCAGTCCATGGTTAAACCAACCACCATTCGTACTATTTTGAGTATTCTTATGGGAAAGGACTGACCGATTTATCAAGTTGATGTGAAAATGCATTCTTACATGGTGATTTGAAATAAACTGTTTATATGCATCAACCACGTAGTTTTGTGCATCCCTATGCTCCTCGACATGTCTGTCGTGTTCGAAAGTCACTCTATGACTTGAAACAATCCCATTGATCTTGGTATGAAGCTTTGCCAACTACATTGTGCAGATCGGGTTCATATGCAGCAAAAGTGATTATTTACTTTTTATTTATCATCAAGGTAAGACACTGCTTATCTTTTGCTTTATGTGGATGATATTGTCTTGATTGACTCCTCTGATGAGTTGAAAACGAGATTATTAAATTCTTGAAATTTGAATTTGCCATGACGGACTTGGGTAAACGAGTTATTTCTTGGGGATTTCTGTGACTAGATTTGAAACAATATGTTATTGTGTCAACGTAAATATACAAAGGAGATTGTTTACAGAACTAAAATGAAAAATTGCAAGATTATGCCTACTCCAGTCGACTCTAAGTCGAAGCTCATCGCCAATGATGGGGATCCGGTGCTTGATCTTTCTCTTTATCGTAGTTTTGCCGGTGCACTTCAGTATCTTACCTTTACTAGTCATGATATTGTTTATGTTGTTCAACATGTGTGCTTGTTCATGTATGCACCTAGGGAGCCTCATTTTACCACCCTTAAACGTATCATTCGGTACATTAAGGGTACTCTTGACTATGATTTACATATTTATCCATCTGCACCGATCAGGTTGATCTCCTACACGGACGTCAATTGGGGCGGTTGTCCTAACACACGTCGATCTACTTCCGGCTATTGTGTATTTTTAGTGATAACCTCATTTCTTGATCTGCAAAATGACAAGCTACGTTTTCACGTTCGAGTGCGGAAGCAGAATATAGAGGTGTTGCGAACGTCGTTGCCGAAACTTGTTGGCTCAGAAATCTCCTCATCGAGCTTTATTGTCCCTTACGTAAGGCATCTATTATCTATTGTGATAACGTGTCTGTTGTCTACTTGTCTCATAATCCGGTTCAACATCAACGAATAAAACATATTGAGATAGATATTCATTTGTTCGTGAGAAGGTCGCTATGGGTCATGTTCGTGTGTTACATGTTCCTTCTTCTTATCATTATGCAAATATATTTACTAAGGGACTTCTTCAACAAATGTTCCTTGACTTCATATCCAATCTGAGCGTTTGGCCTCCTCCCGCTCCGACTGGGGGGTGTGATAGAGAATATACTTATTTATCCATATATTATGTAATTATATTATTTGGTGTGATTATGTAAACTAGATATTCTCATACACTTATGTTTGTAAATACTTATATATATATATATATATATATATATATATATATATATATATATATATATATATATATATATATATATATATATATATATGAGTGTGTGTGTGTGTGTGTGTGTGTGTGTGTGTGTGGAGAATTACACCATTCTACAAAAAAAAAAATGGGAAATATTAAAATTTAATTTAATTTAATTTAATTTGTAAATATTGAAATTTTATTATTCGCTATTTACATTAGTACGTTCATTATCGTATTTCAAATGCAATCATTTTTTGGGCAAAGAATAAAGAACAATATTAAGTACGGTTGGTACTCTCACGAAGTCACGATATGAGTCCTCTCATGATCAAGATTCAAGGCGTGCAAAAGTGGAATTTTTTATTAGAAAGAGACCAACACGTAAATTGACAAAAAACAAATTGAAAAGAAGATACCCGGAAGCTTCAAAGAAAATTCTTACATAAGACGACAATTAGTCTCAATATATTAAAATACGATAGGAAGTTGCAACAAGCCAGTACGTATCTTGTTGAGGATTTGATTGCTTTAATAAATCAATCTCTCTATATTACATGCATAATATATATATATATATATATATATATATATATATATATATATATATATATATATATATATTGTTGGAAATTTGCCTTTGGCGGGAGTTGCGACCGACCAACTTTAACGGCTTAAACACGAGTGGTACGTATGTTGGAGAATCCGGTTCTTCACACATGCATGATCTACTAAGTACGTAGATAACCGCAGGGCCAAGAATCGTCAAATTTCATTGAGAAATGAAAGAAATATTGGTCCACGAAGTAAGGTGTTTGAAGGATGAAAAAGTGTGGTTTGGGATCAATTCTCCCTCATCGGTGGGATCAATTCTCCCTCATCGGTGGAGGAAGAAAGAATTGTTGTGTATATAAGACTCAAAATTGGTTTGGGGTTTGGGACCCCAAGGGGTATCCCATGTGTTTAAAGGAGGGAGGACCTAGATGTGATTCGGTTCGATGAAAGCCCACACGCGCGCCGCTCGCCCGTCCGGTCCGGTCCCGGGTTCTCGGGCTACGGATATTATCTTTTTGGGCCAAAGAACTTTGTCAGAAGTACAGTTTGATCCCAAAAGTTTCATATGTACAGTTTGGACCAGAATTCTGGTCCCTGAAGTTTCAAGATGTACAGTTTGGTCCCTGAAGTTTTCAGAAAGTCAGAATTTGGGCAGACATATCAGAAATGCCACAGCACTCAATTCAGCCATTTATTTTGGCTGAATTACTCCTCCTATAATGGCCAATCCGTTGCTCTTTCTCACCATTTATTTTGGTGGCATTACTACCTCCATAATGGTCATTACTTGGCCAGTAATGGCACTTATGGAGGCAGTTTCACTGCCCCTCCCTCACCTATATAAACAACCCCTTGCACCATTGTTGAGCTACTCACAATACACGAAAATACACAAGCAGAAAACAGTTCTTCCTACAACTTTCAAGCATCATTTCATTACTCAATATTCTTCACGGTAGCATTTGAGTTTCCTTTGCTCAATTGTTCCATTGATGTTTTATCTTGGGAGACAAATTGTCCAGGACGTATAAAGGATACATACGGGGCAATATTGTCTTAAAGACAGAGTGTCACACTTGACTCAGCAAAAACAAAACAGTTTACAGTTTCCAGTTTTTATTCTTCAACAGAATTGTAATTTCAGTTTTGTTGTTAAATTGTAATTTTTCAGTTCTTGTATTATTTTACAGTTACTTGTAATTCCCGTTTCCTGCACCTTTGTAACCATATATATATATATGTGTAATATTTTTTTACATTTATGTTGTTTGAATACAATCGAATTTAAATACAATAAGTTGAATATAGTGTAAAAGTAATTATGAATGAATACAACTAAATTGAATACAACGAAATACAAATAAATCTGAATACATGTTAGTGTAGCTACGAAATATAATTAACAAAAGTGTAGCTATATCTAAAAAAAACCTTAAAATATAGTCATTTGTGTAAGTTTCACTTAATCATAATTAATAATTGTATATTGTCACATCATTTAATTACTTGATAATGATAAGTTAGATATGATTTGGTGTGAATAAATTTCTATACTCCAGAAGGCCAGAATTAACTTCACAATCTTTGCTAGTACCTCCAGCTCATAATCCACACCCAAAAACATTTTATAGTATCTTTTTGTTTGGTTGGTTGTTTGTTCTTTGACGAAATCAGTTCACGCTACCCCAGAAATTACCTAAACTTGTAGTAGTAACTTACAAGTTGGGCTTAGAAGAGCCCAAAATGTTTATTTGGGCTATTATTGAACAATCCCTATCCCCAATCTAGAACCGGTCATTTGCACTATTTCCCTATTTTGTACTGGTCTTTGATTTGCCCCTCAAATGAAAATTATGCTTTCCGGGGCATAAGTTCTTTACGGAATCCATCACAACTTGTGCCGGACCCCGTAAAGAATTTATATATGCCTCAAAAGGCATAAGTCTATTTGAGGGACAAAAATTAAAGATCAACCCATTTGAAGGCCAACCTTGCAATTTCTTAGAAGACCTTAAGATGGTTTGTAATCTTCAAAAATCGAACTTCCAACTTTTTTCCAAGACTACTTGCACGAATGTTGTCTATCTATAACTATTTATGTTTCCCTAGTGAGATTTTGATGGTACTATATAAACTATCAATGGATAAAATAAACGACTAACATAACGAACTACTAGTGAACCGAAGATGTATTTGAATAGGAATTCGTAATATGATCACTAGCATGCAATATCGACTAGGTTATATGAACTTTAATAGTGTGATGATGCGTACTAAATATCAATGCATCTGAATTTGGAATGTGAAATCATATTTATATGTATCTTTTGAACCCAGCTTCTAGCTTATTTATAGATATTTATACATTACAAAGTTTGTGCAAAAGTTGTTGGGTTCGCGTGAACTCATAGATTACAAGTGAAATCCACCTCTGATTTTTACAAATATATTTACTTCTAGCTGAGACAGACGAAAGAGTTTGAATTTACGAGTTTTAGGGTTCGTACAATGCAGCTTGCCAAAAGCCATGAGTAATTCATTGCCTCATGTGGGAGAAACCATAGCACAATTCTACTGCCATTCAAGAGACCATTTTTACATTATATTAAAGAAAAAAGGGGTAATTTGCATTTGACTGCATTTATTCATGATCGAGTAAATTTTCATTTTGTATGGAATTCGACTTTTATAAATACAACTTGTTCTTCACGTCTCATACCCAAATCTATCGATGATATCTAGATGAATATTGAGCTTTTTAAGTTATTTAACTTTTACTTTTCGATGATTCTATAACATGTTTGATGAAGTTGTTTCCATTAACATTTCAATATAGGGAAATGCGTTAGAGACTGAATGATGTTAAAGTGAAAATACAGAAGCTAAGTATCGACAAGTACAGAGGGGAAAGAGGATGGCTTGGAAAAGTCGGAACTAGCATACAAAAGAGATGTCAATGCATTAGTCTCATCCAAGAAGCCATTGTCATACAAAGAATGGCCATTTTTCCTGCCACAGATGGTTAAAAACAGTATACTTTTATCAACATAAATGTGCAAAATCTTCGGTGCGGCTGGTGCTTTAACCGTGTTTATTGCTCTCCCCGGCTTTGGGTTCCACAGGAGCTCACTTCTCCACGGATGCGCTTCTGCAGATGCTCCAAGCTAGCCACCTGCTGCATTGAAGATGTTCTACCCATCTTATTCCCCCCCAACTGCTGAAGTTGCAGGATTCTGCTGTACATTTTCTATTGGAGGAACATCAGCCATACCATTTTGGATTCTAGGATCATGGGTTGGCATATGATTATTTGGCGGTTGTTGATAGTAGTGATGTTTCGGATCATCTTGCACAGGCACAGCAGCGTCAGCGGATGTGTCGGAAGGACTACCGGAGAAGGATGGCATTACCATAGAGGATATCTCAGACATAGTTTGAAATAACGGATTTAACCCAGTAACTCTTTTAACAGTTTCTTCTGCCATCTTCACCTGCACAACAAAAAGCACATGAAGGAAGAACTTTCTATACGTGTTCCTAACTGTAGATGATTTTCAACAATACCAGGCATGGGTTTTAAAAAGGAAACACCAAAGAGGATCCAATTCCCCTCTTCCATGTTAAGATCTATAAAATTATCAGCCTACCATATAATGCTCCTTCATTAAGGAAAAGAGGATGAAAGAATTTTGTCACGTCATGACAATCCTTTTTTTTTTTTCGATCTGAAACTTGTCTCAATCAGCAAATGTATCCTCAAGTAGGTGGTAGAATCAGAAGATAAGCTTGTTGCTATAGTCCCAACCAAAAACTATGTATACTTGTGTTTGTTGACAGAGCCTGACAGGCATTAGACGCATGAAATGAAAAATAACAAAGAGATACCAAAAGCAAAATGAAGTTGCAACCTTGTTATTTCAATCTGGATGAGCAATGGGAGATGGACCAAGGAAAAACTCTCCCTTTTTTTTTCTTCCTCTTTTGGTTACAGGAAAAAGTCATCACTGTGGCTTAATTAAAAACAATTGATGCACAAAGCAGGTGTCTTCTTACACTTTTCTCCAAACAAATTACTGAAACAACTTTCTCAACCACAACTAGTACACGTAGCCTTACCTTCGCTCTCAATGTCTCAACATCTGCTTTTAAGACTCGATTATCAACAGCTGCTTCATTGTATTTCTGGCTTACGTCAGTGAGACGTTTCAGTAGGGAGGAGTTTTCTACTCTCAGTTGAGAAACCTTCCAAAAAGAAAAGGTTTCATAAGACATTACTGTTGCACCGGTATTAACTTGCACACAATTAAGAAAAATACCTGTGTCTCTAGTTCTGTAAGATGGGCCTGCTTTCTTCTCCTTGAACGTCTGGCTGATTCTCTATTTGAAAGCATTCTGATAAACAAAGGGGTTTAGATTATTAGGATTTTGACCAGGTAAACTTCACTATAAGATAAACCAATAATAAGCTTTACATTTTGGATGCCTACCGATTACATTACCACTGGGACATGATTCAAGTAGGAACAAGTTTCTAAACAGAAAAAGTTGGAGCATCTTATGCCGGTGAATCATTGCACCTCCAACCATATTATTCTCCAAGGAAGGAATATTCTGCATGTATTCATGTAATGGACAAGCAGCCTTTACATAATGACACCTTCCATTTGAAGTGCAATCTCTTTTTTTCCTAGGCAAAGAGACATCTAGTTCAATGGAAGCAACCGTAATTGGTAGCATGACACTCCCTTCTCTGAGACAGGAAATGGAGTCCTCTGCTAGCCAAGAGTGGCCAAATTGTCTTCAGAAGCTTTTAGACTTTTGGCAAGGTCATAAAGCATCTTGTATGGTCCTTTTATTATAAGGCTCATACTTGAAGGCCACACTTGTACTTAAATGAGGGTGCATGGAAATCTTAGCGGAGAGGAGTGATTTGATATACAACAATGGAGGATACAATTTATGGCACACCAGGTGCGGATCCAGAATTTTGCGCAAGTGAATTCAACCAAAGACCAAGATAAACCTCTTCGGCAGTCAACAGTAAAGGACTGTACCAAATATAACAAGCAAGTTTTTCCCATTGCTCTATTTGGTTCATACACAACCTATAAACAAGTCAGCTTGGTCTCATGTTTTTTATATTGTAAACGGTTAGGCAAAATATATGCTTTATTTTCAGTTTCAGTGTTGGTCGTACCTGTTGCCTTTAAAAGGGAGTGAGAGAGAGAGAAAGAATGAAAAAGATAGGGATTCTTTTAATTGGCCAAGTTTGTCTCTTCAAAAACTGACAGTGTGTGTATACATGTATGTGTCTCTGTGTGTGTGTGTGTGTGTGTGTGTGTGTTTGTACGTACATAAACTGCTCAAGAGAAAATATATATTATACATAATAAGTAGTAGTATATTTTTTGGGAAAGAGGACTCGATTGAACCCCTTTAGTCACGCATAGGTATGCTTCAGTAGATCTAAACAAACTTATTACCTTCACAAAGCATCAATAGTCATGCAAGTGTTCTCGAATAACATGCATGAATCAAAATTCAGAGTGTAGATCTACGGCATTTAATTTTCACAAAACGCTGGCCGCCGTCATTTATATCAAATGTAAGAATTCCAAACAATTTAAGTAGTACTACTTGTAAAAAAAACTATAAACCACATTACCTCCTCACACGTTTCGCATCAGCTGGATCCGTTCCTTGAGTTGTTTCTGCTTCTCCTTCAGCTTCATCATCATCAGATTGCTCTCTAGATGAACCACTGGTTGTTGACTTCACCGGCACCCCAGGTTTCTTCTGCACTGGGGGCAAGGAGGATATTCCAACTGGTCCACCAGAATCCTTATCTTGAACTTTTGTCACTTCCTGACCAGATCCTGTAGAGAAAAAGGAACTAAATACTAAATGCGTGAAACTAATTTCCATGCTACATCGTACAGTAATCTGCACCAAGTCTTTGCCTGTCATTAAATGGTTGTCTACATACATTTATCCTTCAGTTGCATATTACACGCTTCTTTGCTGATGCAGATGGTTATATTGTCAAGTAAAGAACTGAACCATAAAATTACATCAGTAATTGAGCAAATAGAGAAACATTACATCGAGGAGATAGAAAAATGACTAGAATGATAATTGCAGATGAAGACGAACTAATCAGATGCCAACAATTTGCTGTTAATGTCTCTTATTGACACGGGTAGACTAATTCCTATGCACGTGGATCCTATGTGAGGAATGATTGGAGCTTGGAGGACAGATTACTCCATGTTTCCACCAACTGCCCCTGGTGTACTACTAGGCTCTAATTAGAGGCAAGAGTGGACCCATTTAGTTACTTTATGTATCTTATTTAATGAAAAAGGTTGAGGTTGAGTTAATAAGAATAAAATAGGCTTCCTTTTAAGTTATATAGTGGGTTAAACAACTAGAGCAACAAGCAGACTCATTGATTTATTATGAATGGGGTTGTTGTGATAAGAAAACAACAATTAGCTGCTTCAATGTTGTGCAATGTGCTAAAACTTCTTGTTTCTGGAAGTGCGTAGGAGTGTTGCGTTAGGATCACATTAAAGAAAACACGGTCATTTTTTTTTTGGGATAAGGTTATAAAAGAGAAACTGGAAATAAGAAAAATCTTGTCATTCTATTCGGTCAGGAAAGAATGTAAGCTTTTTGATAAGTACAGAGACACTGTTTATTAAGCCTTGACTTCTAAAAAAAAAAAAAAAAGAGACCTTCTTTTGCTCCTGTCAGCAGAATAAGCCCAAACGACGTCTCTTCTTCTCTTAAAATATATCTAGTTAGGACTTGATTGAAGTACATAGGCTCTCCTTCAAATAACGATGTTATTGACACAACTTATACATAGGTTAGCCCAACCAATTCTCTCCTACTAAGGTTGGCAAGTCAAGGTTTCATTAATAAACAAACAAATTGATGGCGAAAGCATTTACACTTTTGAGTATATGGCTCAAGTTTGTCTAATCATACCAAATTATTCTCTCTTACACCAAAAATATAAGTGCAACAAAAGTAAAAATTGATACATTCTAGAACATCCTCTCTGCTGATGCGATCTAGTTTCACAAATGCAGACTGATGCATCAGAAGGTCTGCGTAGGACATGGTCAAAGTAATTCCAGCAACCTTCTCCCTTTTTCCCTCTAAGTATGCTACTTGCATCTTCTGTCGGATGTGATCATTTCTAACATTATCCAATTTTGCAATATTTCTTTTTAAATAAAAGAACACTTTATCAAGGGGGAAAAAAGCAATAATCAGAGTAAACTCATCAATTCACCTTTTATCCTAACAATATCTCTCATTATTCTAGGATAAGGTGCCCACCAACCTCGTTCACTTTGATTAAGATTTATTTCAGAATCATTAGGCTTTAGCAAACTGAAACATACGGGGGATGAAAGGAAAAGTTGCGAATTAGATCACTAACAAAATTGTGGCTTCAAGTTGGGGTGTTCATGGGCTGCGTGATGTGTATATTGTATCATTTTCTTACTATTTCCTATATGAAAATTACTATTTTAACTTCTTCCTTCTTCAAACCATTTTTATGATACCAAACCTATATTCAAGGCGTTGTGATTCCTAATTATTTAAAGACATACTGACTCCAATTAGGGAAAAGAAAGATTTTTCTTACTTGTTGAAACTTTTATGAGTCTATTAAGTATACAATTGACAATTATTTTCGAAATCTACGGACAACCAAGATAAGGTACAAGTACAACCATAACGTAGTGCGGCTAAGGGTCCACCTGTTTTTGTTTAAATCTCCAGATTCCTTTCAAGTTTATTCTTCTTTTTTTTTGTAAAAAGAATGTTAACTTTCCAGAAACTAACGGCGAAGTGACACAGGCATGGAATCAATGGTAATACAGACAAAATTTGCCTCATCCAGGAATCACTCAAGTTTATTCAAATGTTCACATAACCATACAACCGCCATCAATCATCAACATCCTAAACCATTATGAAAAAGAATGGTTGATTTCAAAGATGGTCACTCAACAAACAATTATTATCTTGAAAGTCACCTTTGTTCTTGATTCCAATTTTCTTTCACAAAGAAAGTGACTTTCTAAGATAATAACTGACCATTTGAGAAATCAACTCTGAAGAAGGAAAAAAGCACATAGCTTCACAATTTTTTAGTCAGACCACAAACCCTCTTAAATAAATCTTGTATAACTTTTCGATAGCAACAAAATCTACAGCCAGCACAGAAACATCATACATAATCACTGGAAAGAAAGATGACATCAGCATGCGGCATGCCACATGCAAATCATATTATACGTCAACAACACAATAGAAAAGCGAAATTCATCTCAAAATTGGTTAACAGTTACCTTTAGTGGAAATGGGAGATCCTGATTGTGATGCACTAGAACTTGTATCTTGAGGCTTTAGAGTCTTCGCCTATATATACAAATTGCCAGTGTAGTTCCGTTAGTGAACAAATTACTCTACGATTTAGCTAAAATATCAGATTATTTGAGCGCGAAACTTTTCAAAGCTAATTTTCGAAATAAATAAATAAAATTTAAAAAAATTACGCGACTTAGAGCGACTGCGGCGCAAGCCAAATCGAGGCGACTTTTGAGGAAGGCTTGATACTCTTCGGAATCAACGGGAATATTCTGTGGAGGTGCGGAACCAAACGACGTCGCAGGCTTCGAATTCAACGCCGCACTGGAATTGAGATTAGGGGTAGAATGATTCTCATCCCTGATCTCGACGACGTCGTTTTGGTGCGAAGATGATGATGAAGATGCGGCCATTGTAGGTGAAGTGGTGGTATCGGCGGCGGTGGCTTCTTGGAGAAAGCGTTGGAAAGCCCATTCGGAGGAGCTACGATTCATCATCATCTTCGAGTAGAAGTTGGCGGCGGCGGTATGTGAATCTAGGCTCAATTCCGCCGTCGGCGGCGGCGGCGTAGACCAGAAATGGTCGCCAATGTCATCGTCCACTGAAAACACCCTATCCATATTTCTCTCTCTTTGATTTTGTCTCTCTCCGGAATGGGAAAAAAGAACAGCTGAGACTTTTTAACTTTTAATGGGAAGAAAAGAGAGAAGAGACAGGGTTGAGATTTTGATTATATACATCTCTATGTATGGCTTATTATGGTGGGAAAATATGGATCTCGTAATATTACTTATTTACCCTTTTCTTTTCCTTTTTAAACTTTTTCTAATACTCCATCCGATCCAATTTACTTGTCATATTTCTTTTTGCACTCCCTTACTAATTGGACTAAATTATCCTTTATCTCAATTTAATACTACTCTCTTTTTTCACCACATTAATCTTTTTACATATTTATTGAGTAAGATTAATGGTGGAAACTAATACCTAATCATATCTTAGTTTTCTAAAATGACATTTATTTTAAACCATCTATTTTTAAGAATGACAAGTAAAATTGACATGCGGGAGTATTTGCTTAGGGAGAACCCAAAGAATGTGGCAAAATGATTAGAAAAAATTCAAGAAAAACTTAAGAAATGGTAATCCTAGCCTTAGAGAGGTGTTACATTACTCTCTTATTGTTCGACATTATATATATATATATAGTAAACTTTGAATAGTAAAAATATATATGGACTAAATCGAATAAGTAGATATATGACTTTTCCATAAGGATTATCATTTAAGTTATAGTGATCAATATTAACCTGATAAAGAAATTTGATGCAACAGGTAACTTAAATATGTTTGCCTAGGTTAAGGATAAGAATGAAGAAGCACTTACATAGTATTATTTTACCACAATCCTGTGGTTAGTTGTTTTACTATTCAATGCATTTTAGGTAACTATGATATTGTTTTCAATGATAAAGGTGAATTAGCAGGAAGAAAAATGAGTCAATTTGTTTAGTTTTGTAGACATATTTTTTTTATTATTCGACCTCATTGAAATCACTTTAATTGTATTAGGTCCATTTGTAATCCCGTCAATTTGAAGAAATTCTCAACAAAAAGGTGTTAACATTCAAAAGTAACTTAAGTGTTTAGCCGAATTCAGTGACAACCAAATTGTTCTAGAGCCGAATTTACTCCTAGCCTTCGACTATAAGAACTTTATCGGCTATTAAGGCATCTTAGCCGAGTTGTTAGTTAGAGATACGATTGGCACTCACTCAGATGCAGACGCATCAACGACAAGTCAAAAGGGTTTCTGAACCCCTAGAAGTGGTAACGGCCAACAACAGCTAAATGAAATGGCCATTATCCGAGCAAGAGAAGTAGAGGGCGAGAAAATCGACACCACCTCCCCCACAGTCGGCCATTGAACTTAGTGGGTTACTTGATGGCTGACATGGGAGATCACGTTGTACATTTTCCACCATTTTTTGTACTATAAATAGGATCATTCTTTGTATATACAGACAGGCAAAGATGGCCAGAATGAGTATCACAAGTTGCATTTATTCCCACTCTCTCTAATGGGGACAACCTTTGCATGGTACTCCTCTTTGGCTCATGATTCCGTAAAGAGCTGGGCTGACATGGAGGGTTGCTTCTATGATAGGTTTTATTGGCCCCAACCTCAGGTTATTGTGACTGATCTAACGAATCTCAAGCAGCAGGTCGATGAATCGTTGTCGATTTTATCGAGAGATTCGGAAAGAAGGTTGGAAAATGCACTGTACACTTCCCCGAATCTGAGTGTGCCCATATGATAATCAACAACATGCACCCTCATTTAAAAGAGAAGTTGGTGGGACAATCTTGCTCTGACCTAAGCCAGTTAGCTGAAAAGGCTAGCCAAATAGAGCAGTATGTCCAGGAGAAGGAGCGGAGAAGAGCCAGCCGAAATCGAGGCTCCTACTTGGTATCCATCATTGAAGCGGATGAATCCGACTCGGAGTCAGCCGATTGCACGACAGACGCAATGGTGGCCGAGATTATTAGGGGTAAGGTTTACTCTTGCCCAACCTTGAAAGCCGTCAAAGGCAATGAGACGAGTTCATCCGATGACAGGGTCGGTTACTCGTTTGACATCACAAAGGTAGATCAGATCTTTGATCATCTGCTCAAAGATAAGCAGATTCTACTGCTTGATGGTCATAGGATTTCGTCTGCCGAGGAACTCAAAGATAAGAAGTATTGTAAGTGGCATAATTCATACAGTCACTCTACTTCTAATTGTGTGATCTTCAGAAGGGCGATCCAAAAAGGCATCAATGAGGGGAGGTTCAAACTAGCCGACAAGAGTATGACTGAAATGTCCATTGATACCGACCCCTTTCATGCGGTACCAATTTTTATGGTATCTTTTGTTAAGACCGATGAGTCAAGGGACACTAAAGGGAAACAATCGATGAAAAAAGGGATGGGTCATAAAGAAACCTACCGAATAGGGAGAAAGTCAAAAGGACTTATGTGTTCAACCGGTTAGGCAGCCTACATCACATTCGTGATGATAGGCAACCGGATAGGAGCAGTTTTTATGACCATTCTAAATATTCGGGGGACTTTGAACGAGAGCTTCAGTAACAAACCATGAGGTTCAGAAGGGTCTCTATCGACGCCAGGAATAGGCTTGGGGGGCAAGTACGGATGTCAACCAATCGGCAACCGAGCATGCCTCGAATAGATGAAGAACCACTCCCTAAAACCAAACAGAGGGTGGTCGAGTTTAACGTGAATGAGGTTGTTTCGTCCTTACGTATCATAGCAAGAAATGAGGACCAGACGAGACCCTGGAGAATGATTAAACTAGCCCCCAATACAGAAGAGGGGAAATAGTCTATCAATCAGGCTCCCGAAAAGAAAGAGGCACCACCGAGAGTTGCATCTAGGACTCTGAAAAAAGGATGCAACGTGTTAAGGCCTTGCGTAAGATGTAACTAGAGATGACAATGGATCCTGGACCCGGTCCGGATCCGGTGTATCCAGATCCGTTTTATAGGATATGGATCTTCAAAATTTGGACCCGACGGATCCGGATCGGACCCGGATCCGTTTCTGACGGATCGGATCTGGATCTGGATCTTGTATTTGAGATCCGTATCCGGTCCAGATCCGACCCGTGAATCCATTTTTTATTAAATATATTCATAACCTAGAATGTAATTTTATAAGTATTTTTTTAAAATTGTTAAGCACATCCTTGCAAGTTTAATTCTCAAAACAAGTTTAATTTATCCCCGCGTTAACTCAAAAATAAAAAAATAATGAGGTAACTTCGATAATAAAATCAATGTTATATTAGTGAATGACTAACATCTCCATAGACAAGTAGTTAAAATTATATTCACTTCATTTATGAAGATTCCAAGCACATACAAGTTTCGCATTGTGGAAATACTAGTCGCATTTTCCACAACTATTGTCATTGTCCAACATTTTTAATTAATAGCTGTTGCCATCCCTAGATGTAACAGACATTGCATCTAATTTCCAACACCAAGGCAGCCGAAAATCATGAGATTCCTGAGTCTGTCGTAGCTGAGGCTATCGAGCGGGCATTCAGCTCAGTTATTTCAGGGGTAATGTTGCCTGAAGAAGAGACGTCGGGCCAACCAGAGCTGGATGAACAACCTACCGACAACCCCACGGAGGAACCCCAGCAAGAGAATGTAGCGCCGGATAGACCTCTAACTAAGGTAATCTCACAGATCGTGCCGAGGATTCAGTCAGAGGATCCCAAGCCGATCCCCATTTGTCTCCAAAAAATAGAAGATATGAGCTCATGGTCAGTCGAATTGAATGAAGAAGGAGACTACGTTCTCGATTTATTTAGCCAAGACATGGTTGATGAGATGTGGGCAGACACTGAAATGGTCAGCCTAATCCCATGTGAGTTCTGGGCCAGCCGATCCGCGCTTGGTAGCCTAGAAGGTGATGTTTGCGTAGAAAACGTAGAATGGGAAATAATAGTTGATACCCCGGCTAGGGACACTTTGAGCATTGTATTTGGTGCACCTACAGAATATATGGTTAAACATATCAAACCCCTTTACGTCAAGGCTTACATTAACGACAAAATTTTTAGTCGGGTGTTTGTCGACAATGAGGCTATGCTGAATGTGATGTCGCTGCTTACCTTGAAGGATCTTAACAAAACAAATGAGGATCTCATCCCAACTAATATGAAAATGACTAGCTTTATGGGAGAAGTCTCTGAAGCATTGGGGTTTCTAGTAGCAGAAATCACTGTAGGTCCTAAGACGATCAGGTTTGCCTTCTTTGTAATAGATGACAAGCCGTCTTACACCATTCTACTTGGCAGGGACCGGATTCACATCAGTCGATGTCTTCCTTCCACCATGCATCAAAAGCTCATCTTTTAGGAAGGATACAAGATAGAAATTGTCCCAGCGGATGATAACCCGTTCTGACCAGGGGTTCAGAACTTAAAGGTTGTCATCTATTCACCCTATGTGGCTCATATAGCCATCACATAGGAGTATGAAGAATGATATTGGGAATCCTGTAATCTTACCTCACGAGGGTTTGAAATAAAATAATTAGCCGAACCATGGCTTATCTTGGAGGATTTAAATGGTTGAGGAAACCCAAATCATACGTGACATGTGGCATCGACTGACCGTCCTAAGTTATGAGGCAAGGATAGTTGAGGCATCGTAGATGGGGAACCACGACAACGAACCAACGCTTGCAGCCGATGAATTTTAGCTACCGATGGAACTTGAATCGTCCATAAGAAGGGCTATGCCTAGTTTTGAGTCTCAGGATCCTTTGGAAGATATCAACTTGGGAATTGAAGAAATCCTCGGCTAACACATATTAGTGGTTTGCTGAATGAGGAAGACAAACAAGGCATAACAACCTTTCTACTGTAGTATAAATACTGCTTCGCATAGGATTATCATGAGATGTCTGGACTGGCACGCACTTTGGTATAACATAGATTGCCAATCAAGGAGGGTTTCAAACCCCAAAAATAGCCGACCAGAAGGTATCACCCTCAGTTGATGCCTCAAATCAAAGCCGAGATCGAACGATTGCTGAAAGCCGAGTTTATCAGAACGACTAAGTATGTGGAATGGTTGGCAAACGTCGTACCATTCAAGAAGAAGAATGGCATGGTTCGGGTATGTATTTATTACAGGAACCTAATCTAGCCACTCCTAAATATGAGTACGTCATGTCGATAGCCGATATGCTAGTCGACTCAACAACCGCTAATGGTGTATTGACCTTCATGGATGGATACTCTGGCTATAATTAGATATTGGTAGCCGAGGACGACATTCACAAAACCACCTTGAGATGTCCAGGAGCGTTGGCCATTTACGAGTGAGTAGTCATGTCGTTTGGTTTGAAGAATGTTGGTGTCACTTATCAAAGGGCAATGAACACCATCTTCCTAGGCGAGAAACCTATTAGGGGGGATATATTTCCTTAATAACCTTCGGAGGCGCGACTGAGATTAATTTATTATTTTCAAAAGCACGACCGAAAATTATCAGAGCCAATTCGTGGTAATGGAGACGCCTCGGTTAAAGGGGAAACACATTTCAAGAAGTGTTCATCATTGCATGCACTGGAGACGAGACGATTGAAGTGACATGCGCGACAGTCAAACTGGAACGACGGCTACTTTCGGATACATCAACTCAATAGTCACACTCAAGTTAATGTAAGGGCAAATGTTAACATTCAAAAGTAATTTAAGTGTTTAGCTGAATTCAGTGACAGCCGAATTTACTCCTAGCCCTTGACTACAAGAACTTCATCGGTTACTAAGGCATCTTAGCCGAGTTGTTAGTTAGAGGTACGACTGGGATCCACTAATGTGCAGACGCCTCAACGACCAAGTCAAAGGGTTTTCAGACCCCCATAAGCGACAACGTCCAACGACAGCTAAAAGAAATGGCCATTATCCGAGCAAGAGGAGCTGAGGGCGAGAAAATCAGCACCCCCCCCCCCATAGTCGGCCATTGAACTTAGTGGGTTACTTGATGGCTGACATGGGGGATCACGTTGTACAATTTTATTTTTATTTTTTGTACTATAAATAGGATCATTCTTTGTATATATAAACACAACCAATCAATCAAACAACTTAATTTTTATCTATCTTTATCATTTACTTTACTGTACTCAGCGCATTCATGTTTCTTATCTCTTAGTTTACTTATACCACTGTCCTAACACTTTCTGTAGTAGTTGGGGAACTCATTGCTGGAAATTAGAGTTTCGTATCCAACCCAAATCGCTTAAGTTAAGGAATCAATTTGTCTCCTGATACGGTCAGCCGATAAAACGACAGATAACAGAATTCGGGGTGAGAACAAAAGGTACAAATGATTTTGGTTTCTACATACTTTGAAACTTTTTTTTGTCCTTTGGTGTGTTTAAGAAGCATTTTTGGTGTGGGGAAATAGTAAGTGGTCCATTATCCAAGTACTAATGAAATGCCATTGAAGCTTTGAGAAAAAAGAATTTTACTTTAAAATTAAAAGGTAGCCTCTAGTAGGGGCACCTTATTTAGGAAAATATTTAACATAAAACAAGAAATAAAATATCATCCTAGCAGTATTAGGGTTAATGCGTGGACTTCGTGAGTAGCAAAATTATAATCAATAGAATTAAAATAATAATGTCCATATACCAAAGTAGAAAATATATTTTGCACGAGAAGTCTACGCATATATTAGGAAAAATCAAACAATAAAAAAATAAAAAAATAAAAAAATAAAAGGGCATAATAGGTATAGTGTAAAATGTTTCTGTTAAATATTTTTTTCCATAAACGCGAGTCTGGTGTTGTGGTGATAATATTTTAATATTAGAACTAAAAATAAATATTAGCATATTGGTTAGAAACTAGTAGCATAAAACAATAGTTAAAATATTAATAGAAGAAAATTAATATTACAACTTATACCATTACTAGTATAAGTCATTTTGTCTCATATGATTGACAATATTTTGTTATCTCTACGTACAAAAGAAAAGCAATTTAGATACTTGTAATCTTCTTTTATTTTCTTTTATTCTATGTACATCACTTATATTAATTACTATCGTGCTACCATATCAGACAAAATCAAATAGAGAGAGCAGATGCATAAATTATATTTATATATAATCAACTTTAACTAGTTTAAAATATGAACATTTTTAGGTTGCATCTCTATACTTGGTTATCTTGTCTTCTTTAGGAAAAATATATACAAGACTTTATAGTTATGAAAATTTATTTAGAAGTATATAATAAAAAATCAAAAGGCAATGCCTATAGCACAGATTTCGGAAGACGTACACATTAGAAGCACCCAATATTTGACCGTTTTGTCGTAGACTCGTAGTTGGCCATAGGAAGGTACGACTTTTTCCGATGGTAACTCCTCCGTGGGGTGTGGCCCATTAGTGAAGTTATGGATAAATATGAAATGCGGCCCACATATTTTTCAATGGCCCACATATTGTTCGTGGCCCTTATTGCAAGTTGCTTTTCTTCACTTTAAAGTTTAAACTTTAAAGGTATAAAGTTCTGTCTTGTTCTGGCCATTTTTTATTTTATTTATCGAGAAAAAATATATTCCACGCATTTTCATTGGGCAAGTTGGGGAACAAAGTGAAACACACTTTGTGGTACATGATTTAGACATATTACAAGTGGTAATATTTCCCAAATATTAGAATGGTTATGTGGCTTAACCATCTACGATGGGGGATAAAAGAATACGTTTTTGCATCGCTTTTTTTTTTTGTAGAAAGCTCGATCAGCGAGAAAAAATGTTTGGCCCTTTACTTTGTGGTCATGCATAGATGGTTTTCTGACACATGGTTTAGTAAAACACATTATATGGATTTTTCTAAGATTATTGATTATGTAGATTTACTTAATTCCCATTGGAATAATTCTTTCAATAATAATGGGACAATAATTTAGAAATGTATTTTGATGTGAGAGACCTAGTTCATCGAAAAGGGAAAGAGAGAATTTTGGTGAGAATTTATTACATTGAACATATATAGGGAGCAAAATTGTGTGGCGGATAAGCCTATGCGACATAATTATACTAAAGTGCCTATCAACTCCATCAAGATTTCATCTGCAACTACAATGTATACCAATGCTCCTCTTATAACTACCAATTTTTATTTTTTATTTTATTTTATCATTCTCGTTGGTTTTTACAATTAATATTTTTCTTATTTTTTCAAATAAAATGATGTTGTACATTGTCATTTTTTCTTTTTAGTCGTTACTTACTATAATATTCAAGAGTTAATTTATTTTCTCTTGTAATAGTGTTAACACTAAAAAATGATTTAAGTGTTTAGCCGAATTCAGTGACAACCGAACTATTCTGGAGCCGAAGTTACTCCTAGCCCTCGACTACAAGAACTTCATCGGCTATTAATGCATCTCAGCCGAGTTGTCAGATAGATGTACGACTGAGACTCACTCATGTGCAGACGCCTCAACGACCAGTCAAAAGGATTTTCAGACCCCCATAAGCGATAACGACCAACAATAGCTAAAAGAAAGAGTCATTATTCGAGCAAGAGGAGGAGAGGGTGAGAAAATCGGCACCACCTCCCCTATAGTCGACCATTGAACTTGGTGGGTTAATTGATGACTGACATGGGGGGCACGTTTGTACAATTTCCCCCTTTTTATACTATAAATAGGTTTATTCTTTGTACATAACACACACAATCAATCAAACAAATCAAAATTTATCTATCTTTATCTTTTATCTTTTATCTTTTACTTTATTTTACTTTGCTCGACTGTATTCATGTTTCTTACCTCTTAATTTACTTACAACCACCGTCCTAACGCTTTCTAGAGTAGTTGGGGAACCCATTGTTGGAGATTAAAGTTCCGTCTCCAGCCCAAATCGCTTAAGTTAAAGAATCAATTTATCTCCCGATTTCATCAGTCGATACAACGACATATAGCGAAATTGGGGCCGAGAATAAATTTGGCACACCCGGTGGGACCATAGGTGAATTAATTGCAAAGTTTGATTCTCCATGTCATGATCATTCTTGGCGTATGCGCCTAAGGTCCGGTAAGAAAATGAACCTCGAGTCCACTCCACATCCTAAACAAACTCCTCCCAAAAGGAACAACGAACCAGCATCCTCCTCGGATATGCCTACATCGGTGGATACCCCTCCACTTCCTCCATCAACCCAAGTCGTGGAAGAGTCTAGCCAATCTGAAGGTCCAACCATAATGACCACGTATTTTATTAGACAACAGATCGACTTAGGCATCCACGACATTATGTACTAAGTTTCTAAACAGTTGGCTGACATTGTGAAACCAATGGTACATAACGAGGTTCAGCAAGCGAGAGAGATGGAAACCAACTGAATGCACCAAGGAGAATGTTCGGCTAGTTTTGCCATCATTTTGACGAGCGGTGTTATTCAATATGAGATCGTGACTCCCGGTGTTATTCCTCAGTCGCATGTGCATCACCAAGTGCCCACTCAGACGCATTCGATAGCACACCTAGGAACACAAGCCCAATCGCATGGCAACCATCATACTGCATGGTAGCGTCGCCGAACCTTGAGGGGTAAAATGTGTCACTTGACCAAACGAGTCTGCAGTATGGGCAGATCAACATGGATCGGAGGCCAGTTCATGCTCCAGGACACTTTGGATTGCCGCCTGTTATGATGTACGTTTCTACGAACGACCCTACGATGCAGGAGAACAATGTTGGCTAGTCGAATTGGCAGCCGATGGGCCTTAGCTATGGTTTAGCTTGGCTATCTGGTGATGATGTTTACATCGGAATACTATTCCAGCCGTCATTGCCAGTACCCAATCCATACCTTCCAAGAAGCGTAAAATTTCTAAGAACGGCCGACGTCCGAGGAGAGCAGCCATAGAACACCGTTCCACCTTATCCTCAAACTCCGTTAGCCGTTCCAGGAGCTCAGGTTGTAGGCTTTGGTAGCCATACCCAACAACAACCATAGGGCATTAACCCATCTATTGGTAATGGTCATCAAACCACCTACAACCTTCAAAACTCGTTCAACAAAGTGCAGAATGGAAGCCGCCAGTGCAGAACGCTTACCAGTCGAATCTAGTCGAAAATCGGCGGGGGCGTCACAACTGATAAACCCAAAGATTATTACTAATACCATACGGAGGTACTTCGGTATTCAACTGAAACCTTTGGACATACCTATTTATAAAAAGTCCTACCCCGATTGGGTAGACCGGATAACACATTTGCCGATGAGCTTCAAAACACCAGAGTTTGCCATTTTATCTGGTGATGACGGCAAATCCACTATCGAGCACATCGGTAGATTTACTGCCCAATGCGGCGAAGCTGGCCAGAATGAGTATCACAAGTTGTAGTTATTCCCTCTCTCTAACAACAGGGACAATATTTGCATGGTACTCCTCTTTGGCTCCTGATTTTGTGCAGAGCTTAACTGACATGGAGGGTTGCTTTCATGATCGGTTTTATTGGCCCCAACCCAGGTTACCGTAATTGATCTAACGAACCTCAAGTAGCAAGATGATGAATCGGCTACGCCTATTTTATTGAGAGGTTCAGAAAGAGGTTGGAAAATGCACCGTACACTTCCCCGAATCTGAGTGTGCCCACATGATAATCAACAACATGCACCCTTAGTTAAAATGAAGTTGATGGGACAATCATGCTCTAACCTGAGCCAGTTAGCCAAAAAGGCAAGCCAAATAAAGCAATATGTCCAGGAGAAGGAGAGGAGAAGAGCCAACCAAAATCGAGGCTCCCACTTGGTATCCATCATTAAAGCGGATGAGTCAGACTCAGAGTCAGCCGATTACACGGCAGACGCAATGGTGGCCGAGATTGTTAGGGGTAAGGTTTACTCTTGCCCAACCTTGAAAGTCGTCAAAGGCAAGGAAACGAGTTCATCCGATGACAAGGTCGGTTACTCGTTTGACATCACAAAGGCATATCAGATTTTTGATTATCTACTCAAAGATAAGTAGATTCGACTACTTGATGGTCATAGGATTCCACCTGCCGAGGAACTCAAAGATAAGACTTATTGTAAGTGACATAATTCATACAGTCACTCTACTTCTAATTGCGTGATCTTCAGAAAGGCGATCCAAAAGGGCATCAGTGATGGGAGGTTCAAACTAGCCGACAAGAGTATGGCTGAAATATCCATTGATACCAACCCCTTTCATGCGGTACCAATATCTATGGTATATTTTGCTAAGACCGATAAGTCAAGGACACCAAAGGAAAACAATCGATGAAAAAGGTATGGGTCCCAAAGAAACCTACCGAATGGGATAAAGTCACAAGGACTTCGTGTTCAACCGGTTAGACAGCCTACATGACATTCGTGATGACAGTAGCCGACTAGGAGTAGTTTTCATGACCGTCCTAAATATTTGGGGGACTTTGAACGAGAGCTTCAAGAACAAACCATGAGGTTTAGAATGGTCCCTATCGATGTCAGGAATAAGCGTGAGGGGCAAGTACGGATGCCAACTAATCGGCAACCGAGCATGCCTCGAATAGATGAAGAACCACTCCCTAAAACCAAACAGAGGGTGGTCGAGTTTAACATGAACGAGGTTATTTCGTCCTTACGTATCATAGTAAGAAATGAGGACCAGACGAGACCCCAGAGAATGATTAAACCACCCCCAATACACAAGAGGGGAAGTGGTCTATCAATCAGGCTCCCGACAAGAAAGAGGCACCACCGAGAGTCGCATTCATGACTCAGAAAAGAATGATGCAACGTGCCAAGGCCTTGCGTAAGATTCAACAGAACATTGCATCTAATTTCCAACACCAAGGTAGCCGAAAATCAGGAGATTCCTGAGTCTGCCGTAGTCGAGGCTATCGAGCGAGCATTCAACTGAGTTGCTTCAGGGGCAATGTCGCATGAAGGAGAAGCGTTGGGTCAACTAGAGCTAAATGAACAACCTACCGACAACCCGACGGAGGAATCCCGACAAGGGAACGTGGCCCCGATGGTCCTCTAACCGAGGCAATCCCACGATTGTGCAGAGGATCAGTTAAATGATCCCCAGTCGATCCCCATTTGTCTCCAAAAAATGGAAGATATGAGCTCCTGGCAATCGAATTGAATGAATGAGGAGACTCCGTCCTCGATTTATTTAGTCAAGACCTGGTTGATGAGATGTGGCAGACATTGAAATGGTCAGCCTAATCCCATGTGAGTTCTAGGCCAACCGATCCACACTGGATATCCTATAAGGTGATGTTTGCAGTAGAAGACGCATAATGGGCAATAATAGCTAATACCACAGCTAGGGACGATTTGGTTAAACACCCAGGCTCTTCTATGTGAAGGCTTACATCAACGACAAAACCATCAGCCGAGTGTTCATCGACAATAGGGTTGTGTTGAATGTGATGTCACTGCTTACTTTTAAAAGCCTCAACAAAACCAGAGAAAATCTCATCCCAACTAACATGAAAATGGCTAGCTTTACGGGAGAAGACTTCTGAAGCTTTGGTGTTTTAGTAGCAAAAATCACTGTGGGTCCCAAGACGGTCAAATCTACATTCTTTGTGATAGATGGCAAACCATCATACCCATTCTGTTGGGCAGAGATTGGATTCACACCAGTCGATGTCTTCCTTCTACCATGTATCAAAAGCTCATCTTTTAGGAATGAGAAAATATAGAAATCGTCCTAGTAGACGATAACCCATTCCAACCAGGGGTTCAGAACATAGAGGTTGTCATCTATTCACCTTATGTGGATCCCATAGCCGTCACGAAGTAATATGAAGAAAGATCTTGGGAATCATGTAATCTTACCTCGCGAGGGTTTGAGATAAAAAAATTAGCCAAACCATGGCTTACCTTGAAGGATCTAGATGGATGAGGAAACCAACTCAGGCGTGACCTGTGGTATCGATTGATCGCCCTATGTTCTGAGGTAAGGATAGCCGAGGTATCGCATATGGGGAACCACGACAACAAACCATATCTGGCGGCCAACAACATTTGAGGTGCCGATAGGAATTTTATGTCTAACTTTGTTTGTCTTTGTCTTACGCTTGTACAAAACTAAAGTATTATTCAATACCCAATGTTATGTAAGTTTTGTGCAAAATTTGAATAAACTCATTTTACAAAGACAAGTCTTAAATGAAATGGGCAATCAGAAACTTCAAATCTATAACTACCGGGACGACATCGTATCGGCTAAATCTATGGCTAAGATGCAGTGTTGTCCTCTGAAGTTAGTATCATTACGGATGGCCAAACCAAATTTTCTAAGTTTGGAAGCATATCAACAGATGCCATTCTAACGGAGTTGGGTCAGTTGGGTGAAAATCGACTTTGGACAACAATTAGGTGGTGGCATAATCGAGTCATACTCATCCCATAGGTTTTGATCTTGGAGTAGTACATAGAATCTGACGTAGTACCATGTCTCGTAGTAAAGATCTCCTTGTGCAACTGAAAGGTCCTTGAGCTATTGATCTTGTCAAATATGTCTCTCAAATCCTTCCATATTGCATGAGAATCAGAATTAAACAACATTCCAATAAGCAAACTTTTGCTTACATTTCCCATCAGCCAAGACACAACAATTGCATTACATTTATCCCATAGATTTACAAGATCCCATGTAATGATTCTCTTTTAACTGTTCCATCAATAAATCCCATCTTATTCTTACCAAGCTATGCTAACTTCATTGCCCTGCTCCATAAAGTGTAATTATCCATTCCATTCAACACAACACCAACAATCAAGGAACCTGGTGCATCTGATGGAAATAGATAAAGAGGATGATTGTGATCGATTGTTGTTATCAGTGTTGTATTCACCATAACTTCTCCATGAGTTCCCATTTTGTTAAAATCTACAATTACATACAAGTAAATTCTCAACTCTCAACACATAAGAGAAATACCTTTGTGTTTAATTTGATTGTCAACTCCTCAAGATCTTCAATTTTCAGACCTCGATCCTCAACTTCCAGGCTTCAATTAGGCTTATTTCCTTAGAATTTTCCATTGCATGTGCATACAATCATACAATCATACAAATTCTCCTTAGCCAGATGTTCTTCAGATTTTAATCGAATACAATTCCTACAAAAAATCGATCTCAATCAACCAGATTTTCCGTGACTTCGTTGCATGCATCAAAGGCCACATCGATTGATGTAGACTGAGAGAGAAACTCTGATACCATGTTGATAAATCTGTGCATACACTGTGGTGAACACAATTCACCAATAATCATCCATGGTTGATGAATCGAAGAATAGAAAAAAGAGAAGAGAAAAGAGAGTTCGTGTGATGATAGAGAGATAATATTTGGTAAAAATAATTCTTTTGTATATTTGATTACATCCCCTGTCCATATATATATATATACACACACATATATACTCCATCCTCAATTAACATCTCTTAATAACTTCTTAACTAACTAATAACAAACTAACAAACTCAAACTCCTAACTAACTTTTAACTAACTTCAACTAACTCAACAATGAGAATAACAACCATAACTACTTTTCCTAATTATGGCACATCTACACATTTACTTAACTCTTTCACACTATTCAATCTCTTCGGTATCAAAGGGCCTCTTTAAATGTTGATGAATTAGCGGAGGCCGTTGAAAGATCTTTTGATGAAATGAAAGCGGAACGAATTGAGCATGTATTTCTAACTTTGCGAGAGTGGAACTGTGTATTCCCATGACCAGCGAGACTAGTGCCAGGCCTCATAAAAAATCCCTCCACTGTTCGCCTGCAAGCCTTGCGGTACTCACTCCGTAGGGCCAGGATGGGGGTGGGGTTTCTTGTGTGTGGAGCCGCAGTGATGCGGTGGGGATGGCTAGTATAAAAAGTTTACCCTCAAAGTTTTTATCCAAAGTGTTTGGCCCGGGGCCAATACATTAGGGTATTGTTGTCCGAGGTTCCGTGTTCGAGTCCTCTCGATCGGCCGAGAGTGGAACCGTGTTCCCCAAAAAAATCCCTCCATACGCGTAGGGCCAAGCGGTGTATACTAATCCGTAGGCCAGCCGGAGGTGGGGTGGGTATGGGGCGTAATGCGGTGGGACCAATCACTTTAAAAAGTTTACCCTACCACGCTTTTATCCGAGGTGTTTGGCCAAGTGGTCATTACACTAAGGGTATTGTCGCCTTGGGTCTCGAGTTCGATTCCCATGACCGCCGAGACTAGTGCCGTGCCTCATAAAAAATCCCTCCACCGTTCGCCCGCAAGCCTTGCGGTACTCACTCTGTAGGGCCGGGACGGGGGTGGGGTTTCTTGTGTGTGGAGCCGCGGTGATGCGGTGGGGATGGCTAGTATAAAAAGTTTACCCTCAAAGTTTTTATTGTTTGCCTTGGGTCTCGAGTTCGATTCCCACGACCAGGCGAGACTAGTGCCGTGCCTCATAAAAATCCCTCCACCGTTCGCCCGCAAGCCTTGCGTACTCACTCCGTAGGCCGTGGATGGGGGTGGGGTTTCTTGTGTGTGGAGCCGCAGTGATGCGGTGGGGATGGCTAGTATAAAAAGTTTACCCTCAAAGTTTTAGTCCTCCGGGCATAGTCCGGTGGCAAAGCCCGGGCGCTATAAGGCGCTCTCGGCATGGGACAACGTGGGTTCGATTCCCCGCAAGCACGAAGAAATTCTGTATGTTGGGGAATTTGACCTTGTCTCATTGATCAGTTGTACGCTCCCAGAAAACTGGCCACCGGAGCACATCCCGCGATTTACCTGGTGATAGTTGTTGAAGGACCGGTGCTATTACCTCCGAACGTCCGGGTAATACCAGTGAAGTAGTCAGGCGCAAGCCTGGAAACCTGGATTATCAAAAAAAAAAAAAAAAAAAAAAAAAAATTACTCGGAGTCGTGAATTTTTTTTTTGGTAATGAAAAAGCTTTTGGTAAATAAAAGACCAACGTTGACGGATGAAGAGAAAATGACACTGTACTTTACTGACATCTTTTGATGGACTTTACTAATAAAAGGGTACAACTTTTATAATATTATGCCCAAAAAGAGTAAAATAGTAATTGTGTTATTAAATATTTATCAAATAAAAAAATTTTTTTTTTTTAAATTGACTAAAAAATAACGTGAGCCATTCTTTTCGAACCTATTTTGTAAAGTTGAAAAGATGTACACTACATGGAAACGATACAAGACAATACTAAACACATACACATTAAATTTAGATAACAAAATTTAAAGGCCGATGCTATTTATAATTATGATGCTAGAATAAGTAGTTCAGATTGAGTCTTTGGAGATAAATACTTTGAATCATTCATTTATTTAAATTAATCATATCGTGGATTTTTATTATTTTTTATTTTTATACTTAATTAGAGAAACTTGTTCAAAAAATATATATATAATCAAATAATAAACTATTTTTGTAATTTAACCAATTATAAATTGGTACTAGTTTCATTCATGTACTTCATCTTAAACTTCAGTTGAAACAATTTTTCTTTTTCCAAAATAAATCAATTGTTGGAAACTTGGTCAAACGTACCTTAGAGGTTTTATAAGTTTGACTTCTCCCCGACTAATATTAGTAGTACCATATTCCTCCCTTCCGCCGATACAGACATCCGATCTATCGAAACGGGAAAATAAAATCAGAAAAAACAACACTCAAATAGATATACATGTACATATATCTATAGGTCATAATTGATAGTTCAAATTCCACAATTTTTTCGAAACCCTAATAGTAATTCACAATCAATTTTCACTAATGGCATTGCTAAAGTAGGGAATTGGGTTTTCGTGATCGCCGGAATAAGTTTTTTTTTTTTTTTTTCGGAGATGGCGGAATTAGGGCAGCAAACGGTGGATTTCTCGGCGCTGGTAAGCCGAGCAGCTGAGGAGTCGTATGTGACGTTAAAGGAGTTGGTGGAGAAGTGCAAGTCATCTGACCTCTCCGATTCCGAGAAGAAAATTGGGATTTAAAATACGTAGTTAAGACTCAGCAACGTATGCTCCGTCTCAATGTCCTCTCCAAATGGTGCCAGCAGGTTGCTTTCTTTCACATTCTGTCTGTTGATGCATTGAAGACTGAAGACTAGCACTTTGTTTATTGTTTAAATATAATGTAGGTTTTTGCCCATTTTGTGCCCACCTCAGCATTGGTATTGGTAAAATTTTCGTATTAGGCAGATGGGGATTTTATATTTGGGTTCTTTGTGGAATATAAGAATTGCATTTTCTTTCTTCTTTTCTTGATGTGTCCGAAGAGTAGTGGTCTACTTCTAGGGTTTCTTTTGTTTCAGGATTCGAGAACTCTTTGTTGATGCATTGAGAGAGTAGTGACATAATGTATAGGGTTATGTGTTTGTTTTGTGAAATTTGAGAGTTGGAAACTTGGAATGGAGAATAGAGGATCTTGATGAACTTTAGAAAGGTAACCGTGGAAATGGTGATGTAGTTTTCTTATCGTTTTCCTTTTTTGGAAATTTGAATTCGAATCAGAAGTTCAGAACAGATGAATCTTGAAAAACATTTTGGAACTTGCACTAATGTTAGGTGTTGGTACATTCAAAGAGTAGTGGTAGGAATTCCTTTTTTTAAAAATATATTTATATAGTATATTTTTCTGATGGAATTTGGTTATTGGAATGGGAAAAGATGGATCATGAGGAGCAATTTAAAATTTAAACTCAAGACAATTAAGGTGGAGATTCTAGTTGTAGTAATGTCAAGGATAGTTATCAAAAAGGAAAAAAAGTCGAGGACAGATCCAATGGTTTTAAGATTGCTCAATGCTCTGTCCAAGTTGTACCAACAGGTAATTTGTTAGTTGTCTATTACTCCATATTAATGCAGTGAAAAGGTAGTGGAAGAAAGGTGATTAGGCCATAAGGGATCTCCTTATCGAAGGCCTCTTTGGGAAGGGAAGAAGCCTATAGGAGTACCCTTAGTCTACTAATATAAATACAAAATCTTACAGTGGATATAAAAAACTATATCCATCTTATCCACTTGTTTTTCCTCGGGGTTCGGGCATTTTGTACACTAACTGCTGACAAAATGCATATATTCATGCAAAGAGTTACGGGGGACGGTTTGGGGGGGGGGGGGGGGGGGAGCATATCTGGTTGTGTTTCTAAAGGGGCAAATTTATGTGCTTATAGTCATCGGTATGGGCAAGCATCTGGACTGTTGTGTTGTAGCGGACTGATAAAGGCCTAAGGGTCAAATGGGACAACATGTAATTTCGGTTAACCAAAAATACCGAATTTTAAGAACCAACAACCAACCGAAATTTTGAACATCAAAACTGAAAACCTACCAGAAAATCTAAAAACCAAAATGGAAAAGCTCATCCCTAGTCATGGGTTTGAAGTTTGAACTGGACCTTTTACCGTAGGTAATTGTAGAAGTCGAGAGATTCTCGCCTACTCTCTAGAAAAGCTCCACTAGCACAATATGATGGGTCCGCATTATACGTCCTGAAAAAGCTAATTGTCTGTTCACAGTGCAAAAAGACCTAGAAAAGGGTTTTAAGCGCACTCTTTTTATTTGGAGAAGACTATTTGTTTATAAAAGCAACATTGTCAATCATCAAACACCAAAGGATTTTTGGTCCTTCAAGGTGATCATCATTTTTATGTCTCCCATACCCGTTGCTTCTACTCAGGACATTATGCAGCCTCAGCTGAGTAGTGCTTCTTCGAAAACTTATGTCATACCAAAAGAGCGATGGGTTTCCTGTAGGTCATGCTTCAAACAACTTTCTATAGCATCATTTGAACCTTTAATCTTAGATTAAATAAACTCTTTCGAGGCATATGTTGGTAAGTACAAGGCTTGTCTTCAGTCTCTTTCATGTCTTCATTGCTTCATCTGTCTTTTTCTGAAAGGAAAGATTCACGCGTATTATATTCAGTATCTAGGTGAGAGTAGAAATATGGTTGTCAAGTCTTCCTGGATCTTTAGAATTAACGGTTTTCCCTATATACTTTATCATCAATCTCGTAGAAGCTGCAGCTCATACTCCGTAACTAAATTTCTTTACCAATCCAATTTTCTGGTTTGCAGGTCCCCTTGATACAATATTCTCAGCAACTTGCATTAACTTTATCTAGTCATGATACATGTTTCACCCAAGCTGCAGACTCGTTGTTTTTTATGCACGAAGGACTACAACATGCTCGTGCGCCCATTTATGATGTTCCATCGGCTGTTGAAGTTCTTCTTACCGGGAGTTATGAGCGTTTTCCAAAATGTATAGAAGATGTAGGCTTGCAGAGCACATTAAATGACGACCAGCAAAAACCAGCATTAAAGAAGTTAGACGCACTGGTTAGGTCTAAACTTCTTGAGGTTTTGCTTCCTAAGGACATCACTGAAGTCAAAGTTTCTGACGGTACTGTTCTGCTTCACGTGGATGGAGAATTTAAGGTTCTAGTTACCCTTGGTTACCGAGGACATTTGTCAATGTGGATGATATTACATATGGAGCTGCTTGTTGGTGAGAGAAGTGGCCCTATGAAGCTGGATGACTTTTGGCGGCATGCTCTTGGTGATGATTTGGAACACAGAATGGCTGCTGCAGACAATCCATTTATGACCTTATACTCCATCCTGCATGAGCTTTGTGTGGCACTTGTTATGGACACTGTCATAAGGCAAGTCCAAACACTTCGCCAGGGCAGGTGGAAAGATGCTATTCATTTTGAGCTGATCACCGATGGTAGTACTGGACAGGGTGGTAGTGCTGGCTCTGCACAAACATCACAAGATGGGGAGTCTGACTCTGCCAGCTTGCTACTCCTGGTCTGAAGATTTTGTACTGGTTGGATTTGGATAAAAGCTCCAGAACATCCGAAATTGGAACATGCCCATTTTAAAAAATGGAACCTGGACCGGATCTGCGAATTAAGTGTCTTCATAGCACATTTGTTATTGATCCTCTGACAGGAAAAGAAGCAGAATTTTCCCTTGATCAGAGTTGTATTGACATTGAAAAGTTGTTACTAAGGGTGATATGCTGTAATCGGTATGCTCGTTTGCTAGAGATTTTTAAAGAACTTGAGAAAAATGGTCAGATCTGTAGAGTTCCCGGTGACGTTCAGCTTCAATGCCATGTTGAAGAAATTCTTGCTGATTCTCGGAAGGTTAGTTATTTCAAATATATATCTTGGAGTTTTTGAGAGCTCATGCAAGTCATAAGTTCCATATCGGTTATTGTGCATGGTTGGATTAAACTTTCTATGTCATGTTGATCTAAAGATCTACCTCTCTTAACCACTAACTTAAAAAGTAATTGATGTACGGGTTAGCAGGGTAAAATAGTTCAAGTCAATCTCTGCCTTTTCTCTATTTTTGTCATGATGTTGTCTGTTTCCTGCAATACAGGTCTGATTAGTAGAGTTGTGATAGCCAATGGACTCTTGATATTAAATATTTTAAGGATGTCCGAGAAGTAGCATTACATTGATATTCAATGAAATTTATTATTATTTATTATTTAACTAAGTCAAAGGTAATTGTATGGGACTTTTCTTCGAGAACAATCGTATTAGCGCCTTCGCAGCCTGCCTTTCCATTCTTCGAGTGCAGTTCCTTCTTGAGCCTTTTCTTTTTGACTCCTACCGAAGCAAGCGTCTCAAGTGCTGACCTTTCTTCCCACCTTTGAGCGAAGCAAGCCTCTCAAGTGCTGACCTTTCTTCCCTCCTTTGGTGAGCTGACCTTCTTGTGTCACGAGTGATGTCAAACCTCCTTCTTGTCTTCTATTCGGGAAGTGGTATAATAGGTCCCCTAAGGGAAGCCCTTTGGCGGTTGTCCGAGCCTTCCCTTGATTGTGCCTTTAGGCTTTCTTCTTGCTGCTTTGTTTGCGCTTTCGAATCCGCTTCGTAAAGAAAGGAGAAGAGAGAGGCGTCGGCTAATTAAGGACGATGATGGAAACTGTCCCTGAAAGGTGAGCAAGAAGAGTCTTCACTACTAGCTAGTATTGAAAGAAAAGAAGGCCTACCTTCGCTTTGTGCGCTAAGAGCTTTCTTTCTTGTAGGATAGGAAGAATGGAATAGGTAGATAAAAGGACATTTGAAGGAGTGAAACTGAACCAGAAAAAGGCCCTTCTCTCCGGCATCAACATCCTTTCGTAGTACCCTACCCCAGGGGAATTCGAATCCCCGCCGTCTCCTTGAAATAGAGGTGTCCTAACCACTAGACTTTAGGGGTATATAGAATAGACTTTTCGTCAGAATAAGGTTCCCATATCTTCCACTCTATCTCCTTATTGGATTGGTAGGTACATTCCTCTTTCAGTTCACTTAGTCTACTAGACTGCTTTCCCTCACATTCTACTCTTCATTCTAATTATAGATTGACGAAGGTTCTTTATTCCCAATACTGGTCTTCATTCAATGCATCAACTCTCACCCCTTTTTCGCTGCCAGGTGGAATGATTCATTCAACCTCGGCATCGGCAACCAAGACACCCTTCTATGTCGAATGAATCTTCAAATCATCATCTTCAAACCACGACTCCGTTAAGAAAGAGTTGAGGAATCTAAGTTAGAAGTTTCCAGCAGTTACGTAGGAAAGAACTTGCTAGTTGTCCCGATATGCTTAGAGAATTTAGAGGAAGTTCTGTTTCATTTAGGTAACAGTCCTCTTTCATTTAAGCTGCTTTATGTACCATTGCACCCGGGATCTAAAAGTTAGAAAAAGAATGTGTTCATAAAAATTTTCAAGTAGGAGCACTAGCTTGTTTGGTTGCTATTGGGTGGATCAAGTACTTAAATTACTTTGCTATGTAGTATTCACTGTTTAAAAACTAGGGGCTAACTGATAAAAAAAAAGCTACACAAAATAGCTGAGATGTGGCACTTAGAGACTGGTAACAACCAACTAATTTGTAAGTCAGTAAAACAACTCAGGAACTGTGTGCTAACTTACCAATCACGGAAAAAAGATAAAAGGAAAAGGAAAAAAATTGTTGTACCGACTCAATATTACACATGACTCCAGCTACTGAGGTCACTTCTATACCAACCAATGTGATGTGAGGCTTAACAATAAGGTTTTGGAGATGTGAAGGGGTATGCATTATCTTTGTCCATACAGATAAGAGTTTTAGGCTCTACTTGTAGACAATTATTTTTGATGTAAGTGAGGTCTACTTATTGACAATATTTATAAAAAAAGGTATGTTCTCTAAAGAAAAAGTTCTATTTATTGACACTGTAGGCATTAGGCAATTCGTATGCAAAGATAACTTTCTTTGTTATCCACTAACAGAATTCTTCCTTTGTTGATATGACATACTATATAGACTAGCAAAAAGTGAATTGCATTGTTGCACATGATGTAATTGATCAGCGGTCTCCTTTGTCATTGATTTTAGTTTATTCTCAAAGAGCATATAAAGTTGACAAAAATGCAATAGTGAAGCGGCCCAATTATGATCATGAACAGTGTCAAATTATTGTTCGAATTATCATGTCTACCGAAAACCAGAAGGTGGAGATATTAGGTGACGTGAGTTTCAGAGTTTTTTTTTTTTTTTTTGCATGTTAAAGTGCTGCGATTGCTTTTTAACTTTGGACATGGAATCAACTTTGGTGGATCTTTTCCGCATATGTTAATAAAGTTGTATGATATCTTAAGACAACCAAGATGAGGTCCAGATGCTATTTGTAAGTAATGAAGTATCCTTATAATCTTTCCTGAAAAGTCCCCTAGTCTAGTCTAGACTTTCTGGACTGTATCTGCATGATAAACTTTTTCTTTCTTTAACTGTTGCCCTACTGTGTTCTCTTTGCAGAAGGATAACAAGTTTGATAGCAGGGAGTATCAAGGCCAGGAAGTCCTGCGTTTACGTGCCTTCGGCTCATCGTTTTTCACCCTTGCAATAAACATAAGGTTTTCCCCTCCTCCTTTTGTCGTTGGAAGTTGATTTCACCTGGGGTTTTAAGCTTTTTATCTACAATTAAGACGGAAAATGTTGGTATCTGTGCTTTAATTATGTTGCACTAAGTATTGGCATGAAATCAAAATGAGTATTGGTGACGAAAGGGTTGGAATAGTTATCTCCGATTAAGATTTGGGAGATCAATTGCAACACTTTACTTGTCCGAATAACCCTGAGACGATTTCACACTTTCACTGAGTTTGGTCTGCCAAGTCCGTGGTAGTCTTTTTCTTGGGTCAGCATACAGTGTCGCACCAGAAAAGAACGTAAATCAACCTTAAGTCTGCTCTTCCTCTTGCTCTGATGCCACCCCTGTCTGCTGGGGAAGGAACCAAAACTGATCCCAGCTTGTTATTCGTCTTCCCTCTGTCTGTCCCGTCCAAGCATTTGATTGAGAAACCGGACAACGCCTATGAAGCTCGGCAAAAGGGAAGGCCCCCCAGGACATATGCCCATGGGTGCATAATGCTGAGGGGCAACTTTTTGTTGAGAATGAGGGCCAGAAAGGTTATTGTTTTGAAAGGGCCAAGGACATTTTTTTGTGAGTTTGTACATGGAAAACACCGAAAGAAGCAAAATTTAATTTTGGATGTTTTCTAATCTAAATTGGTTTGTGAAAGGACAAGTTGAAATGTTCTTTTAAATAGTACCCTAACAACAACAACAACAACATACCCTATGTAATCCCATAAGTCGGGTCTGGGGAGGGTAGGATGTACACAGACCTTACCCCATACCTTTATGGGGTTAAATAGTACACTAACAATATATCAATAATAGAGCAGTATCCACGGGTGTGGCCTAGTGGTCAATGAAGTGGGTGCAAACTTTGAAGACCAGCATACAAATCCCAACAAAGACAAACTAGGTGATTTCTTCACACGTGCCTTAGCCTTGGGTAGAGCCGCTCGTTACCAGTGAATGGTTAAAGTGCACAAGTTTGCACTGACACACTGCTAATTTTAAAAAAACAATATGTTAATAATAGGAGAGGCTGTTTTATCTTTCCCCTAAAACTACACTCAATTATCCTTTCTCTTCTTTCCCTCTCTCCCTCGTAAAAGGTGATACCAAAGCAAAAACATAGAACTGAAAAATTGATTAAACCTGAAGTCAAACCACGATAGCTCATCAAAAAGGCAGTTGGGTCATCTGGAATCAACTTGGACATGTGATTTAGGGGGATATGGATTTATTTTTGGAAGGCATGGACAAATAACATCAGCCCACAGATCTTGTAATCTTCTCCTCGTCCATGCTTGTAAAAGTGTTACCGTCCTTTTATCTTCTTTCTTTCGGTGTTATCAAGGAAATAAATGCAAAAAGGTGCTAGGTTCGTTGGGGATTTAAGTACAAAACACAAATAAAGCACATACTTTAGTCTATAAAGGCACAAAGCTAAATAAATAGCACATATGTATTTCAAGGATAATAACTATAAGCACATATGCCAAGTGTATGGACAAGGGAATTTGAAAATTTTCTAATTGAAATGTTTATTGTTTACTGTCGCCTCTTCAGTAACATCCATTGGTGATGAGGTTTTCGCCTTTTTTCTGCGAAGGTAAGGTGTTTTATAATAAGAATCAGCACTACCAATATGCTGTCAGAACTGTACAGAAGAAGCAAAAAAGTACATCTAGAAAAAGTACATACCCCTTGACTAGGCCTGTAGTGATTCTAACATCTCAAGAATTGATCAGCCTCATCTACGTGTTCCATTCTACACCAAAAACGAAACAAAGCCATACACTTTGATTTCAGCCTGAGTGTTGTTTGTCGAATCTTTGAAACATCTTTTGATTTCTTTCAACCCAACAGTCCACCCAGATGGCAGCAGGTACAGTATTCCATTGATTCTTCTTCTTTCTTGTCAGCCCTTTTTCTTTTCCAACACTTCAACAACACAGTGGTATGCTTGGCATAACCAACTGCATGCCCAATTGCCCATTGTATCAAAAAATGAAATTTCAAATCTGAACAGTGGCAGGACAGTGCAAAAATCAATGTCTGACAGTCAGCTTGTTTTCCACACGCTAAAACTTAAAGGCAAGTTTTATAGGGTGGTGGTTAGACCGACTATGTTGTATGGGGCGGAGTGTTGGCCGGTCAAGACTTCGCACACCCAAAAGATGAAAGTTGCGGAGATGAGGATGCTGAGATGGATGTGTGGGCATACAAGGAGGGATATAATTAGAAATAATGATATTTGGGATAGAGTGGGAGTGACCTCGGGGAGGATAAGATGCGGGAAGCGAGGTTGAGATGGTTCGGACACGTGCAGAGGAGAGACACAAATGCCCAGTGCGGAGGCGTGAGAGGTTGGCTATGGAGGCGTGAGAGGTTGGCTATGGATGGGTTCAAGAGGGGTAGAGGTAGGCCGAAGAAGTATTGGGGAGAGGTGATTAGACGGGATATGGCGCATGTGCAACTTACCGAGGACATGACCTTAGATATGGGGTTACGGAGGACACGGATTAGGGTAGACGGTAGTAGGTAGTCCAACGTAGTCCTATTTACGCTTACAAACTGGTAGTTGTAGTGTTATTATTGTAGGCCCGCTTAGCCTATCATACTAGTAGGCGTAATATTGCTTCATAATCCCCTGTCGTTTGATTTTTGCTGCTATGTGTTCTCTAGTGTACTTTGTTTTAGGGGGGCCGCCGGGCCGGCTCGGTCCGGCGGGCCGGGGGTCTCTATTGTACGGGACTAGCGGGCCTAGCAGGTTGGGCGGGACTGTTCCGGTCCGATCCCGATCCCGTCGGTGCATCGGGGCGGGTCGGGCTCGGGTCGGGCTCGGGTCGGGCTCGGGTCGGGCGGGGTCGGGTTTTCCTTTTTTTTTTTTTTTTTAAATAACATATGTATAAAAAAACTCAATAAACAAAACAAGATAGTGTAATAAAAACATCCCAAGGTTTTATTTAATAGACATATGATTTTTTTGTAATACAAATACAATTGTCTAAAATCTAAATTGCAACTTTATGGTGTTGTCCAAAAGTTGCAAATTACATAATAAAATTGCAATTAAAAAAATTACATTTTCAAAAAAATCGTTCTAATTGCTTGATGATTTCTTTGATCCACGTCGCTTCCACTACCTTCGGTTAAGATTTCGTTGTAGTTTTCATCATCTTCTTCGTTGATCTCCGGTTGACCGCACCTTCTCCGCTCCGCTCGTATCCAATCTCGAATAATACGCAATTGTCTCGTGGTCTCCTATTTGATATCCGCCCGAGAAAAGCGCTTTCGACGCAGTTGATGACGCTTGAATGTTCAAAACATCTCGAGCCATCAATGACATGCGTCATTTAGTGCTTCTTTCTTCGAAAAAATTTCTCTAAAAATACAATAAGTTCGGAAATTTTTACCCAATCACTATCTAAAATCATATCAAATTGGGTTTTTAATGCGCTATCATGTTATATATATGGCACGCGCATTTTATATGAAAATGGTCCGGACTTTGTAATTGCGTAATTCGCTTTGGATACCTTTGCCATTAAAATGATATAATGAAAAACGTAAATATTGTTGATATTCATGCGCAAATTTTTATAGATGAAGGAAATGAAAAAGGCAAACCCTCCACAAGAACTAATTTTGATATTGCTTCCCTATCTCTATGTTTGTTGTATTTAGAGCCTACAATTCCCCCGTCATAGCTTTAAATTTCTTGTCCATGGATTTTAATGGTGACCGTTTCTCTTGCTTTGTCATCAATATTAGTGTGTATCTTTGTCTAAATTAAAGTCTTCGAGTTTCGAAAAATAACTCCTCGAGGGTCTCTCGTGTAGAATAAGATGACTAGAAGAAGTACCGCTTGCTACCCTTACCCTACCAAACATACCTTTTAATCCTTCCATTTTAATTATGGTAGGTAATAATAATTTAATGAGGAACGTCTCGCCGACGTAACGTCGACGTGTAATCGACACTCTCGACCTTCCCCCAATTCCCAAATGAATTAATAAAATTGAATATTTAGCAAACAATGTAGAGAGATATATTGAGAAATTAGAGAGATTGTAGGAAGACGTTGTGAGTTATTTATAGTTGAAAAATTGGGTTACTAGGTATGTTGTTGTTGACCATCTTTTACATGGTGTGTCGGTATGACTCCTCCTTTCTGTAAGTTCTCATGCGTGAGACATGCTCGTTTGCTCACAATTCATGTGAAGCAAGCAACCATTTTATGGTGCTTTTAGATTTCCATTGCCAAGTTTCAAGCTGGCTTTCCATCCTTGTGAGAGATCTGTAACATGACTTAACAGTAAAGTGTCCTTGTATGAGGTGTATGCCTTAACGCCTTGGTGACTGGACTTAAGGATGGGGGAGGGGGCTGCTCAATCTTTTAAAAGGTGATAAGCGCAAAAAATATACATACCAAATGTTTATGAAGTTAATATAATGCCGATACTAGTGCAATCTCAAAGTGGAGATTCAAAAATGAACAAAACGTCATTGTTTGAAGCGCACACTTCTCTAGAGTGCATGGCTTCACCCATGATGCGATAACCAGTTGCGGCAAATGACTTTTAATAACACTGGTTTAGCTTCCTTATAAAAAAAATAAAACTGGTTCAGCTTTGGATAAAAAGACAGAAAAGCCCCCACTATAATGAGATTGTAAGGGAATTTATTGGGGAAAGAAAAATAGGAAATTGCTTAAAGAAGCCTTTATTTTGCATAGTGTATTGAAAACATACATGTATATATTTTTAGGATGTTCCTCTACACAACATGGGATGTTCTTGATCATTGCAATATTTGCAGAAATGTCAGATATTATTAAAAATTCTACCTGATTGTCTATAATATGATTTGTTTGGATAATGTAAGTCCAAGGAGCATATCAATCAAATAAAATGACTAGAAATACTTGTCTTTGGGGATTATCTACGGTCATAAGCGCTTCTGATTTTGCGACATACTTCGAGTGCACTGTTGTCTGGATCTCTCTTTAATCCCGGGCAGGAAGCAAGAATGAAGTGCTAATTTTTTCAGCAAACTCTTAATTATTTCTCATATTCCAGGAATGGACACTTCATTCTTCACTCATCCAAGAAAGTTATATCATCATCAGTAGTTGAGTGTGAAGAGGCCTTAAATCAGGGAAGTATGTTAGATGCTGAGGCTTTTATTAGCTTGAGAAGCAAAAGCATTTTACATTTGTTTGTGTGCATTGGGAGGTTCTTAGGCCTTGAGGTATGCATGGATCTTTTATCTCTTTTTTCCTTGTCTTTTGGCTATTAGATTATTTTGTTTATTAATTTGGAGAGCAAAGGCTTCTGATGAGAGAGGCTTTATTGTTATATTCAGTATTCCTTTTTCTTGAGAGAGGCTTTATTGTTATACTCAGTATTCCTTTGTCTTGTATTTTTTCACAGTTGCTTTCCTTTAACATTCAGGAGTGATATTAACTTCACAAGGTTTGCTTAAGCATTAGGTTGTGTGGAGCTATATTTTTTTTTTTATTGCTGCATGGAGCTACTTTTGTTTTACTTTTTAGTTAGATTACCCAGATTTTAAAAACACTTTTTTTTGTAAGGTTGCATAAACAAGCTGACATGCATATATTTTATCTTCCGAAACTTGTCTGTTTTTGGGAATTGCAAATGCCTTGCTTGCACATGCCACTTCCGCTGAAAGTCATCAACAGTGGTAGCGTCAAGTGGATGACTAATTTCACTGTTTGGGGTGGAAACATTAAATATAGTGGATATAGATGGACTGCTATGAACATGAATGTCTGTTTAAACCTGCAGAATTAAAAAATTCTTTTTTGGCCTTACAAATCTAAAACGAATCCCATTTCTGAAATGAAAGAAGTCACTGCCAGACCCTGCACACAGTTTAAATAGGGACAGATATCCTGGTCGCAGGTTATGTTGTTTTATCTCTTAACGGCGTCGGGATAAAACCTAGAATTGGTTGGGACAAATCTAGAACCAAGATGCAGTGAAGTATGTTGGAATCCTTTATTTATCTTCGGGGCAGTGTCCTACAAAAACGTGCTAGCCACAGTATCTTTATGTTGTTTGACCACTAAACATGGGTTTCCCATATCTAAATTAATTCCCTTCAGATCGTGTTTACATCTATGGCGTCGTGTTTGTTGCCGTGTTCTTTCCTTCTTTGTTCCCATACGTACGCTATTTTCAGCTTTATGATTCGTGATTGATGTAAGGTTGAGACATTTTTGTTGGTGGAATCGATGGTAGAGTTGTGTTCGTAGTGTCTTTGGAATGGCTCTTTCATCACTAAATGATCAGTTCCACACTTTACATGTCAACTCTTTTGTGATAATGTAGTGTTCTGGTCAACTTGTACGCACTTGGATTAATTTCGGTAAATGTATCCTTCATATCAGCACAAGTGTCAGGTAATTCTATCCATAAAGGATTAGATAGACATGAAAAATCACCCATTGCTTGTGGTGCTTCTATCCATCAAGACTTAAATAGATGTTAAGAAATGACCTACTTTTTTTGCCTCTGTTGGGATTCAAACCTTGGTCTCCCTTGATCTTCATTCGAGCTTCATCAACTGCTAGGTGCGCCCTCAGGCCTTGGGTACGTTGTTCACATATTTATCTGGGTATCAGTTTCGAGAAGATTACCACGCTTCTCTCATTTTCGGGAACAAATATGTGCACCACAGGGGTAATTGTGGGCCTCATATATTTATGAACACCATATTCTTTTTTCCTCCCTAGTCTGTTAGATTCTGCTTTAAAGGACTAGCAGTCTAGGAAAAGGGAAGAGTAATAATCCATTTTTGTCATTCTTTCAGATTCGTTCTGCCTTAAAATTTGATAAAATTGAAAATATGGCGGAATTTCTCTGACTGAGGCGACCTTCACACTGTGGTGTTCTAAACCTTCTCCGTGCATCTCTCTATTGTCTCCGATTGTCCGACCCGTTGGTCAAACCTCCGTACTAAAAGTGTAACTCTTTCCTCTTTCCACTTTCCACTTCCTCGTGTGAACCTGAGAAAATTAGTTGCCTTCATATTTTTCTTGATTAAAAACAAAAGGAAGTGAATCCTAGAAAATTAGATAGCCATTTTGCCTTGGTATGGTTTATGCTTCTCCCATAGATTAATTATTAATTTCCACTATATCAGGAATATTGAAGTTTTTTTTTGAAACTGATAACTTGTATTCCTCAGCATTAAGGTTATGCTGGCCACCTCCAAAAGAAGAGCTTACAAGGAGAATATTAATTACAAAACTCCTAAGAAGTCCACTATCTATACTTCATCTTCTATACATTGCTCTATACACCAAAAACATAAAGTTGTGATGCAATTCCATCTTTTGTATGGAGCTAGATCTGCTTTCAAAAATTCTTTCATTTCTCTCCTTCCATATGGTCCACCAAATACATGCTGGTACTGTTCTCCACCACTTTTTTTGATTCTTACTCCCACCTCTTCTTATCCAACAGCTTAGTAAATCAGCAGTGTGCTCTGGCATTGTCCACTCCTCCCTGGCCAAACAGATAAAGAGTGCCCAAACTTGCGTAGTCACCTTACAGTGAAGGAACAAGTGACTTTTGTTTCTGCTGCCTCCATACATAAAGGGCATCTAGAGACTACCTGAATTTTCCTCTTCTGAAGTGCCTCATGGGTCAGACATGCTTTCTTCACCACTAGCCATGTAAAACATTTCACCTTAGTTTGTGCCATGCTTTCCCAAGTTGCTTTCCATGGACCCTAATAGGCTCCTTTTGTACACTTTATTCACCGAGAACTGCCCATCTTCATTGTGTCTCCATCTAATTGTGTCTGGTTCAGTGGTTTGTTCCAGTGAAATTTCCCACTCTTCCTAGCAATTCAGCCACCCTTTCCACTTCCCAGTCGTTCAACAATCTTCTGAAGACTAGATTCCATCCTTGTGCTGTCCATATCTCTTCAATTGTGATGTCTGGATTTGTGCAAATAGCAACTAGATCAGGAAGAGTTTCTTGCAATGAACCTTGCCCAGTCCAGTTGTCCTTCCAGAAGAAATTCTTTCTTCCATTGCCCACATGATAGCTTATATTCCTACTTAAAGGTGCCCATAAGGATCTAATAGTTCTCCACACTCCAACTCCAAAAGTGTTTGTGACTTCATTAGTACCATTGCCCACAGGGGTGATAGGTTCTTTGGTTTTGTATCCGAAAAATATGAACCGAATAAAAAACCCGATATGTTCTACTTATATGCCGTGTCCATATAGGTTTTTCTATCTAATAGTCGGAGTTTTTTTTTTTAAATTGAATTTCCAAACTTCACACCTACACTCATGAAATTTCGACGTTGAAATGTATTGTGTATGTGAGATGTTTACTAAAGAAAAAGAAAATTAGAAATCGATTTGGGGGAAAACACATTAAAATGGACGTTTTTCAAAAATTGCTCATTCTTTTGCCCATCTCAAAAAAATACGCAATATCATTTTTTTTTGGGTAAAACGACATCCGAGGCCCATTTAAAGTTTTATCCTACTTCAAATTTTATGAGCTTGTGATATGTTAATCCCATGCCCCTTCCATAAAAGCTTCATAGATTAGCTTCAATGACTATGATTCAGAGATAGTATAGCCTTAAAAAATAAAAAATATATTCGAATTTTCGGTTTGGTTCGTATCCAAAATTTAAAAACCGAACCGAATCACTAAATCTGTTGTTTTTCAAAAAATCGGTTTTTAAAAAAAAACGAGAAAAAACCGAACCGAATTCGGTTCGGTTTAGTTTTTCGGTTCTCCGGATTTTTTGCCCACCCCTAAATTTCTTCCCATACTTTTTTCGAATGGCCTCCTTCCAAAGAGCTTGGCCCTCCCCATTATATCTCCAGAGCAATTTCACGAGTAAATTGTTGTTTTGCAGCTTCAAGTTTTCGACCCCCATACCTCCTTGCTCTTTCTCCCACTTCACCAGATGAAACCCATCATCCTCTTTGTTGCCACGCCAAAGAAAGTTCCGTCTCAATCTGTCCAGATTTTGATTACCTCACTTGGCATTGGATATAATGACATCACATATGTTGGTAAAGAGTCCAAAACAGAGTTGATCAAAATTAATCTGCCTCCTAAAGAGAGATACTGGGACTTCCATAATGCCAACTTCTTTTCAGTCTTCTCAATAATACCATCCCAGATTTCAAGTGCCTTGTGTTTTGAACCCAAAGGCATACCAAGTTATACAGTAGGTAGCTTTTCCACCCTACAACCCAAAATGTTTGCCAACACCTGAATCTGTGCAACATCATTGATAGGATAGATGTTGCTTTTCCTCCAATTTACTTTCAATCCTGATGTAGTTTGAAAAATGATTAGTATCATCCTGAGATAATTGATTTGCTCAGGCTTAGCACATCAGAAAACTACTGTGTCATCTGCATAAAGTAGGTCACAAATTTCCAGTGTTTCATCAACCCTGTTTCCAATTCTGAAGCCTTGTATCCATCTATTTTCTGTGGCAATCTTCATCATGCTATTGAAGCCCTCCATGGCTACGATGAATAGAAAGGGTGACAGAGGATCTCCCTGTCTAAGACTCCCCTCTGCTGGAAAAAACCAATTGGTTCTCCATTAACCGGTAGTTTTGATGCAGAATTCTATCTATTTCAACCACCTGTTGCCAAATCCCATTTGTTTGAGGATACTGAGTAGGAAGTTCCAATTGAGATGGTCATAAATCTTCTCAATATCTACTTTACACATTACTTCGACTCTATACCCCTATGCCTAGTGTCAATTGTAGAATTGTGGAGCCTAATTCATCGCCGACACTATGAAGACCCTACACAGAGTGTGGAACGCCGATCGATCTAGGGTATTTAGAGTGTGGAACGTTGATCGCTTATAATGTAAGGTTATTTAGTGGAGGTATTTTGAGAATTTCGGACTTGTATTATTTCGCACTAGTTTTCACTATATATAGACTAGGGCACCGTTTTCTTCTTTGAGGTCTAGCAAGAGAGAGAGAGAATTGTAAACTCAAAGTCCCTATTTGATTATAGTAAAACAAAATGGACGTAGCTCTCGCATTGAGGGTGAACCACTATAAATCTGTGTATATTATTTGTTCTTCGCTTATTTACTGTTTTCTGATTAGGTAGGATTTGAGACTCAAATCCTAACAACATGTATCAAGTGCGACATGTTGTGTTGCGATTCATGAAACGATGGGAGGCGAAGATGGTTCGGCGCACGACATCGAAAAATTCGATGGTACAGATTTTGCATTTTGGAGAATGCAGATCGAAGATTATTTGTACGACAGAAAGCTTCATCAACCGTTGAGTCTGAAGCCAAACGAGATGAATGATGCTGATTGTAATCTCCTTGACAGACAAGTTCTGGGAGTCGTTTGAATAACGCTGTCGAAGAACGTTGCTCACAACGTGGCAAAGGAGAAGACCACCGCTGACATGATGAAGGTTATGTCTGACATGTATGAGAAACCTTCGGCAAACAATAAGGTATTTGTCATGAAGAAATTCTTTCATTGCTCCTGTTGCAACGCACGTGAATGAATTCAATACGATTGTCAATCAATTGTCATCTGTTGCAATCGAGTTTGATGATAAAGTGCAAGTCCTAATTTTGTTGGCGTCTCTACCAAATAGCTGGGAGCCGATGAGAGCAGCGGTTAGTAATTCTGTTGGCAGTGATAAACTGAAATTCAACGATGTTAGAGATCGTATCCTTGCTGAGGAGGTTCGCAGGATAGATTCCGGTGAGGCATCGACGAGTTCTGCTTTGAATGTTGATAACAAGAATCAGAAACAGTTGATTTGAGAGACTTATCGACACCCGAGCTACAACAAGGTACTACTGCGGCAGAGGAACAAGCATCACTAGAAGAAACCGACAAGCCAGTGATGGCGAGGTTGATGAAAATGCTGATTCTGAAACAAATCAGCAGACAACGATCACAGAATTATGTAGATCATCCAGGATCAGTAAGTTGGTTCACATGTTATCCCCGTCTCTCAACTACATTCTGCTCATTGACAGAGGGAGCCGAATGTTATGAAGAAGCGATGCAAGTTGATGAATCGATCAATTGGGAGCTGACAATGAAAGATGAGATGGACTCATTGTTGTCAAATTATACATGGGAGTTAGCTAAGTTACCAGAGGAGAAGAAGACATTGCAAAACAAATGAGTCTACCGGATAAAGGAGGAACATGATGAAAGTAAGCGTTTTAAAGCGAGGTTGGTTGTGAAGGAATTTCAACAGAAAGAAGGCATTGACTACACAAAGTCTTCTCTCCCGTAGTCAAGTTGGTGACAATTAGAATTGTTTTTGGGCTGGTAGCAAAGGAAGATCTCCATCTTCAACAGATGGACGTGAAAATTGCTTTTCTTCACGGTGATTTAGAGGTGGAACTCTACATGATTCAATGTGTGGGATTTGAGATCTAAGGGAAAGAGAAGCTAGTGTGCAAGCTTCAAAAGAGCATGTACGGACTGAAACATGCTCCAAGACAGTGGTATAAGAAGTTTGACAGTTTTATGAAGAAAGCCGAATTCCTAAAGTGCGAAGCAGATCACTGTTGTTACTTCAAGAGATTTGAAGACTCCTACATGATACTACTCCTTTATATTGACGACATGTTGATCGTAGGAGCAAACCTACATGAGATTGATAGGTCAAGAAGATGTCAGTAGAATTTGCAATGCTGGGAGCCGCAAACCAAATCCTCGGGATGAGAATCATCAGAAGTAAGGAGGGCCTCAGGCTATCACAAGAAGAATACGTGAAGAAGGTTCTCAAGAGGTTCAACATGGATGATGCCAAGCCAGTCAGTACTCCCTTGCTTGAACACTTTCGTTTGTCAAAGGATCAGTCGCATGTGATCGAGGACGAGAAGGAGCATATGGACAAGGTACCTTATGCCTTTGCTATTGGCAGTCTTATGTACGCGATGGTATGTACGAGGCCAGACATTGCACATGCAGTGGGAGTTGTTAGCCGGTTTATGAGCAATCCGGGAAAGCAACACTGGGAGGCTGTGAAGTGGATTTTCAGGTATCTGAAGGGCAGCTCAAGTTCAGTTTTGTGTTTCTGAAAGTCAGAGGCAGGATTGCAGGGATATGTTGATGCTGACAATGGTGGTGATGTTTATAGCAGAAAGAGCACATCAGGGTATGTTTACACCTTCTCTGATTTCAAAGTTGCAGAAGATAGTAGCTCTCTCTAGTTGTGAGGCTGAGTACGTTGCCGTGACGGAGGCCACGAAGGAGATGATGTGGCTACAATATTTTCTGCGAGAATTGGATTAGGACCACGAGGGGATGTGCTATACTGTGATAGCCAGAGTACCATTCATTTGGCAAAGAACCCGGTCTACCATGCTCGCACGAAGTACATACAACTCCGGTACCATTTCATCAGATCAGCTTTGGAAGATGGAGTATTAGTGCTTGAGAAGATCCCAGGGAGTCGGAATCCAGCAGACATGCTGATGAAGGCTTTGCCGAATGATAAACTGAAATTATTAGCAACTTCAGTTGGACTCTTGGATGAGGATCGGAGTCGCCATTGCAGATGGTGACAAATGATTGAAATTAGTCTCCAAGTGCCAACTATTGAGTTGTGGAGCCTAATTTATCACCGATACTATGAAGACCCTACGCAGAGTGTGGAACGTTGATCGACCTAGGGTATTTAGAGTGTGGAATGCTGATCACTTATAATGTAAGGTTATTTAGTGGAGGGTATAATTGGGAATTTCGGGCTTGTATTATGTTCGTCCTAGTTTTCGCTATATATAGACTAGGGCGTCGTTTTCTTCTTTGAGGTCGAGCAAGAGAGAGAATTGTAAACTCAAACTCCTTATTTGATTATAATAAAATTTGCAGCGTCAAAGTGGACGTAGCTATTGCATTGAGGGTGAACCACTATAAATCTGTGTGTGTTATTTGTTCTTCGCTTATTTACTGTTTTCTGATTAGGTAGGATTTGAGACTCAAATCCTAACATCAACACATTTACTTTTACTTGCTATCAAGGCTGCATCCATAATTTGTCTTCCCTTTATGAAAGCCATCTGATGAGTACTGATCAGCTTGTCAATCACCTTCTTTGGTCTTTCTGCCAACACTTTGGCTATGATTTTGTACATTCCAGTTATGAGACTGATGGGTCTGAAATCCCTCAATTCAATAGCTCCCACCTTCTTTGGAATCAAAGCCACAAAGGTTGCATTAAAACTCTTCTCAAAAACCTGTTGAGAATGAAAATTCTGTAGTGTTTGAAGTATATCATCCTTCAACATCTCCTAGAAATCTTGAAAAAAGGACATTGGGAAGCCATCAGGTCCAGGTGCTTTGTCAACTGCACATAATTTGATACCATTTAAGATCTCATCCTCTTCAAACTGCCTTTCCAGCCAACCTTGTTCTTCTATGGTAATGCCATTATTTCCTTAAATGTTGAAATCCGGCCTCCGGTTCTCTGGTTCCTTGTAGAGTTCTTGATAAAAACTCATTATGGAGTTCTTGATGCTATCAGGATCAGTGATTTCTTCTCCCTCTACCTTCAAAACATCAATTGTGTTGAACCTCTTGTGAGCAGTGGCCACCCTATGGAAATATTTGGTGTTTTTATCTCCATTTTTAATCCATTGAACTCTTGATCTTTGGAGCATTTTGTTTGATTTTTTAATCCCACTGCATACATACTGTAGATGCAATGGCTGGATCAAAATTTGGTGTTTGCATTTAGGAGTTTAATTATAAATCAGTTAAGCTTGTCTAGTGGTAATTGATGAGATTAGCTTTTTAATGATTATATGCTATATGAATTCAACTCCCAGGTCTTTGAACACGGGTCTGCAGCAGTTAAGGTGCCAAAGAGCATTTCTTGTGGTACAAATTTGTTGCTTATGGGTTTTCCAGAATGTGGAAGCTCATACTTCTTGCTGATGGAACTTGACAAAGATTTCAAACCTGTGTTCAAATTGCTAGAAAGTCAGTCGGACTCACCAGCAAAAGCTCAATCTCTTGCTGATCTGAGTAACGTGGTTCGTGTAAAAACTGTTGACATTGGTAGGATGCAGATATGTGAGGACGAGCTCAATTTGAGTCTTCTCAACAACAAGAAACTGCTGTCAGTTTTACCTAGTGATGGTGGCAGTCACCAATCATCTGAAAATAGTCTTCTTGCTGACTTCAGCTTGGAAGGCTCTATAGTTGCTTCCAGTGTGCCATCAACATTCTGTTCAATTGTTGATGAAGTAGTCGAACTTGAGAAAGGGTCCTCTGTCCCTTCTTTCTCTGGTCAAATTCCCCCATCAACATTCGGTGCTTCTCCTGCATCTCATTTTGGCTCCGGTGTTGCTAATTATCAGTCTCTTAAAGTTGGAACACTGTCCCCTAAGTGGGATCGGGGAGCAGGAAACTACAGTAGCTCTATGTACAAGGGCGTTATACAAGCAGGTTCAGCTGGTTCATTAGCCGCGACTCCAGGAAGGAGTCAAACTGGGAAAAAGTTGACAGCTTCAAAGTCTGAGCAAGATTTGACTTCTCTCAGATCACCTCATTCTGCAGGAGTTGGATCTTATACGTCGTTGGATGAAGACCAGCTGACTGTATCTACAAATCGGTCAGCTCGACTCCTATCTCCACCCCAGCAAGTTTGCCTTCCAGCTTCTGGATCAAGTGGAAAAGCTAGTGGCCCAAGAAACTCTGCTGTGGGAACTGTACCAGGTGGTTTCAGGACTTCTGAGTCTAACTCATTGGTTTTAAGTCCCGGATGTAAGTCAAATCACCTCTGAGATTGTTGTTTATATGTCTTTACAAGGTTGTGTATGGACATCTGTCTCCTATAGCTCCTCCTCCCCCCAATTTTTTTCAATGCTCAGCGAGCATGCTTATTTGTTGATGCACGTGTCTCAGAACTGCGTTTTTGTTTTTGCCAGCCCAAGCAATAGATTCAGCAACATGTACAAAGTCAGAGCAAGATGCAGCTTCCAGATATACCATTTTGCCCAGGAAGCGTAGATTGTCAGATTTGTTGGATTCACTTCCTTCACTTCAAGCAATGCAGTCCAATGAAGGATCATATAAGCGAAGAAAACTTGTGGAGTCTGCTAGCACCCATCTACCTAAGTCACTGATGCTTATTTCTTCAGATATTTCTGGTAAAACTGAAGAGTATAGCTATGGAAGTCTTATAGCTGAAGCTAATAAAGGGAATGCACCTTCTAGTATATATGTTTCTTCCCTTCTTCATGTAGTCAGACATTGCTCACTATGTATCAAACATGCCCGGCTTACTAGTCAGATGGAGGCACTTGACATCCCATATGTCGAAGAAGTGGGTCTTTGAAGTGGATCCTTGAACTTATGGTTCCGAATTCCATTTGCCAGAGATGACGCATGGCAACATATATGCTTGCGTCTAGGTAGACCTGGAAGTACGTCTTGGGATGTGAAAATTAATGACCAGCACTTCCAGGATTTGTGGGAGCTTCAGAAAGGAAGCAATAGTACTCCATGGGGTTCAGGCATTCGGATTGCCAATACATCTGATGCAGTTTCTCATATTCGTTATGATTCTGAAGGTGTTGTCTTGAGCTATTATTCGGTTAATGCTGATAGTATAAAGAAGTTAGTGGCTGATATCCAGAGGCTATCTAATGCTCGAACATTTGCACTTGGAATGCGAAAGTTGCTAGGTGCTAGGGCTGATGAAAAGTTTGAAGAAAATATTGCAAATTCTGAAAGTAAAGCATCAGCTGCACTTAAAGGCGCTTCTGATGCAACTGATAGAATTTCCGAACAGATGAGAAAGCAATTTAGAATTGAGGCGGTAGGACTGATGAGTCTGTGGTTCAGTTTCGGTTCTGGACTTCTGGGGTGCTTGCTCACTTTGTGGTTGAATGGGAATCGGGTAAAGAGAGCTGCACAATGCATGTTTCTCCTGATCAACTTTGGCCACATACAAGGTTTGCTTTCCATTTTATTACGTATGAATTGTTCTGTTTTTCCCCTGTCTCCTTTATCCCTTTTGTTTTCTTTTCTGCAATACCATGAGCCTCGAAATGCATATCAACCTATAATTGGCCTTCTCTTGAGAGCTTGAATATATACTTTGTTCCGTCACATTGTTGTGGTTTAAGCTATGGAAGTCCTGTCAAAGATTCTGCATGTGGTGGCATTGCTTTTCTATTTTATTTTAGCTTTTTTAATTATACACCTTTTCAGACTTATCCATATTTAAAACTCAAAATTTCCACTGTGGTTCCAATACTAAACGACTTCCATTTTACTGTTTCTGATAAACTCACAGTTTCTTGAAGATTTCATCAATGGTGCTGAAGTTGCATCCCTTTTGGACTGCATCCGTCTCACTGCAGGACCGTTGCATGCTCTTGCTGCTGCAACGCAGCCGGCACGAGCAGCTCCAGTTTCTGGTGTTCCTGGTGTCACAGCGCCTATTTCTTCTGTTGCAAAGCAGAGTAGTTATGTTCCGTCTTTACCAAGCAATGTGAACTCTAGCATAAATCAGCCTGCATCCGGACCTGGAGTTAATCCTGTTTCAGCTACTGTGGGTACAGTTGGCACGCACAGCCATCCTAATGCTGCAATGTTGGCAGCAGCTGCTGGCAGCTGTTGGAAGAGGTGGTCCTGGCATTGTTCCGAGTTCACTGCTGCCAATAGATGTCTCTGTGGTACTTCGTGGTCCGTACTGGATTCGCATCATTTATCGGAAAAAAATTGCTGTCGACATGAGGTGTTTTGCTGGAGATCAGGTTTGGTTGCAACCTGCAACACCACCTAAACGGGGGCCAGAAGTTGAAGGATCACTGCCATGTCCACAATTTCGACCTTTCATCATGGAACATGTTGCCCAGGAGCTGAATGGCATCGACTCTAACTTTACTGGTTCTCAACAAGCAGTAGGATTGACCAACTCAAATAGTTTAACTGCTGGTTCACAACTTCCAGCTGCAAATACAAACAGGACTAATCTCTCTAATTCTACTGGATTAGCTTGTCCAGCAAACACTGTAACTGGTTTCAACCGTGCTGCAAATGGCCTTCCAGCAGCATCTAATTTAGCTGGGGTGAATGCAGGGATTCCTTTGTGCAGACCACCTGGTACTGGTGTACCTGCTCATGTCAGAGGAGAACTGAATACTGCAATTATTGGACTTGGCGATGATGGAGGTTATGGTGGTGGATGGGTTCCTCTTGTTGCTCTTAAGAAGGTTCTCAGAGGTATTCTAAAATACCTTGGGGTGCTGTGGCTATTTGCTCAGTTACCGGACCTTCTGAAGGAGATTTTGGGATCAATTCTGAAAGATAATGAAGGTGCATTGTTGAATTTGGATCAGGAGCAGCCAGCCTTACGCTTCTTTGTGGGGTAAGGGTCCTATCATTCTGTATTCTATCTAATCCTTATCCAATTCTCCTGCTGACTGAATAGTAGCGGAGAGGACTTGGGGAGAAGTGGACCTTGAAACTTGGAATGGAAAGGGACTTCAAGAATCTCAATTCTCACATGTACTCTAAACTGGATGTGTAAACCTGGCATTTGAAGAGAATCTCCAAACTCTTGGTTCTCACATTTTCTTCTACATTGGACGTGACTTACTTGAATTTTCACTGTCTATGCATGAAATGAACATGTCTGAAGTTGTGCTTGTCCTTTTTTTCTGGCAATGGAAGAGAATCTCCAAGTTCTTACTTCTCACATTTTCCTCTACATTTAAATCGTCTTACATGAATTTTCACTGTCTATGCATGTGAACCCTTTTGAGTTTTGCTTATCATTTTGTCATTCTCCTTGTTTTCCCCTGCCTTTAGCTGGGATTCTGATATCTCATTTATGCTTAAATTGTTTTGCATGTATTCTTGTCATTCAGACGTTGAAACTTAGCTTCAATTGGCTGCTAATAATATGTTGTCTGTAATTGATGCCACTTATGTTGCATAGGAGAAAAATTCTTGGCTTGTGCAGTGTGTTATGTGGTGGAAACAATATAACGGGTGTTAATATTTCTTCAATGACTTTGAGAAATATGGATGGTTACTGGACATATAACTCCTCGTAATTTTTCATATGCAAGTTCGATAGGAGTGTGGAAATAGAGGCCAAGAAATTTACCTTATCAAAAAAAAAAAAAGAGGCCAAGAAATGAATTTTCTATCTTCTAAGTGGTGAGAATTAATGTGGACATGGGAAGGTTTTTGTGGAGCATTGTGTGTTATGTGGTGGAAACAATATAACGGGTGTTAATATTTCTTCAATGACAGAGAAATATGGATGGTTACTGGACATATAACTCCTCATCCTTGTAATTTTTCAAATGCAAGTTCGATAGGAGTGTGGAAATAGAGGCCAAGAAATTTACCTTATCAAAAAAAAAAAAAGAGGCCAAGAAATGAATTTTCTATCTTCTAAGTGTTGAGAATTAATGTGGACATGGGAAGGTTTTTGTGGAGCATTTGAGGGTAGGGCAGATGCTATCTTAAAAGATACTTTATTGATAACAGCTAGACTAACTAGCTGAAATATTATATGCTCTTCCTTAATCATTCATTGTGTTTGGAGCAGGTCGATCTCTAGTTATGTTATGAGTGTTGACATTTAACTTCTTTCCTAGGCTATCCAGTAAAATAATCATGTAATGTTAGCTCATTCAGCATGTTTTCTTATGATTACCTCAAAGAAGTAATGCTATAACCCCCTGATAAATATCCGAATCTCTTGCAGGTGTATTTTTATTGTGGCTTCATTCTCTTTTAATGTTATATTTTAGAGTCAGGCAAGTTACCGTAAAAGAAGAGTCTTGGAATAACTTTATACCATGTTTCTTTGTGTTTTTTTGTGCTCTTGGCTTTTCCATTTAGAACCGTATGTCCTGGCTTGGCAAAATAAATCAAGGCCAGTCTATTAAAAAAAAAATCACCTGAGAGTTTTGTCCATTTTGGTTTCACATAATTTCTTCTAGTCTACTGTGTTTGATGTTCAACCTGTTCTGCTTAGTATCTTAAACTATCCAACTTGTAGCACTCTATTTCAATTGGCTAGAAAGCTCGGTGCTTTTTAAATGTATGATCTATATAATATACCCATCTTTGCTTTGCTTTGCCTTGCCTTGCTTGCTTTGCTTGTGATTATGCTTTGTCTTGAGCCGAGGATCTCTCGGAAACAGCCGCTCTACCTACCAAGGTGGAGGTAAGGTCTGCGTACACTCTACCCTTCCCAGACCCCACGTTGTGGGATTTCACTGGGTATGTTGTTGTTGATGATGTTTTTATGGTGAACTTTTATGTCTAGAAAAGTTACTGCTGCTTCAATATATTCTACTGACAGTTGCTAAGTGTTAGCTAGTTTTATTTGGATCTTTTGAGCATGCATAAAATTTTTGGTAATCTTGAGTTCCTATTTTCTGAAAGGAGTTATTGCTGCAGGGGCTATGTATTTGCTGTTAGCGTTCACAGGGTTCAACTTCTCCTGCAAGTTATTAGTGTCAAGAGGTTTCATCAGTCGCAACAGCAGCAGCAGCAAAATCCTGGAAGTGTCCAAGAGGAATTAACACAATCAGAAATAGGAGAAATATGTGATTACTTCAGTTGTCGTGTTGCGTCAGAGCCGTGCGATGCTTCTCGTGTTGCATCATTCATTACACTTTTGACGCTACCTATTTCAGTTTTGAGAGAATTCCTGAAACTCATTGCCTGGAAGAAAGGATTGTCTCAAGTGCAAGGGGGTGATATGGTCCCCACACAAAAACCCCATATTGAATTGTGACTTGAGAATCATGCTGGATATTGTAGTGATGGTAGCTCAGAAAATACATCTGCATCCAAAAGCAATATTCACTATGATCGGGCTCATAATTCTGTTGATTTTGCGCTGACGGTTGTTCTTGATCATGCACACATACCTCATATTAACGCTGCTGGTGGTGCTGCTTGGTTGCCTTACTGTGTGCCTGTCAGGTTGAGATATGCATTTGGTGAGAACCCAAATGTATTGTTTCTCGGAATGGAGGGGAGCCATGGTGGACGGGCTTGCTGGCTGAGAGTTGATGACTGGGAAAGATGCAAACAAAGAGTGGCTCGAACTGTTGGAGTGAATGGGAATTCTGCTGGTGATGCCAATCAGGGAAGATTAAGGGTTGTTGCAGACGGTGTTCAAAGAACACTGCATGCCTACCTTCGGGGACTGAGGGACGGTGGTGGGGTTGCTGCAGGCATTGGATCGTGAAACAGATATCTCAATAAAGTAGTTCTAAACAATACATATATGTAGTGCTGACTATCCCGAAAAATTGCCCTGCAGAATTAACGGGAAGAACCAGCAAGTGTGGATTAGCATGTGGCATAGCAGTTGTGATTCTGCTGGGATGTAAACTAGGTTTTTTTTTCCTGGTATATGTGGGGTTGCAGTGGCTAATGCAATGAGGTTTTCCCTTGTACAGGTAACATAGACTTATTCACATCTTGCTTGGAATGGTAAAAATCTTTGATGGTACACAAGGATCTGTTTTGGATGGTTAGACAAGATAAGCTTGACTGCTATTAGAAGGAATCCACGGATCGCTCGCTTACTGTTGTAAATTGTGGGATGTGAGGCATTAAATAATTTTTTTCTATATTTTTGTTAATAGCAGTTTTTTGTTCTAGTTGACCTAGAGATTTTCATGCACAAAAAGTTTGTAATGCTTTATGCTTATCGTTGTCCTGCTCTGGAGTGAAAATTTCAAAATCAGAAGGTAGAGCACATAACGAGGCAATACCAGCAACACTGTAATACAGTTTGTTGTGTGTTTCTCTACAGTACTAGCAGAAAATGTGTTTTACACGTTCAAATAGACTTTAATATTTGCCATACGGAATTGAATGGAGACACAATTTATACATCCAATCGTTATTAGTTTGTTGGATTTTATACAAGATAATTTATTTGGTGGGGTAATTTTAGATTTTTATCTATTAGAGTTTGGTAAATGGAAAAAAATGAGATTGCTGGATCATGTGGGCAAACGTAGTAAGTTGAAGGATTGGCGGTGTATAATCTCGCTGCTATGCTAAATCGACCGAGTAATGCATGTAAAGCGAGGGACATGATCCGGTAAAGCAATACATGTTTGAACACCTATTTTGTAGATTTTTTCACTTGCATAAAAGTAGACTAGGACCATGCAAGGGCAGGGATTTGCGACTTCAATGCTCTGCACAAAGGTATAGGCTTGTGATCTGAACATCATCTACGGTCATGAAGCATCATAAAGCTTATGTTTTTTTTTTTGTGTGTGTATCAAGGGATGTTACAGTTACAGTTACAGATTTTACTGGAATCTAGCTGAATATGTAACCATATCAAATAAATGAAGAATTGGAGCCAAGGCAGTTAGCTTACCTAGTTTTGATCTTAACCTGTCAATGAGGGAAAACCCAGGAATGTAATCAAACACAATAGCTCAACATTACTAGTCAAATACAGGAAACAATCGTGTTGTAGGAACAGTAAAAACTAGAAGCTATAGCTAAAGCCAAACTGCATTTATGGTTTTATCAACTCTCCTTGGTGCTTGAAACATTAGGCTCTTGCTTCTCTTCTTGACTACCCTCTATGGCCTTTTCGACTGGGGGCTCAGGATCCTTTTTTAACTCGGTTTCAAACTCCTTTGCTGCCTGTATTATGACATATGTTAGAAAATATGTAAAGCATCTCCTTAACAAGATCACCTTCTATAGCCTTCAAGAAAGTTGAACCAAAAGTAATGATGATGGAAATAGTATCTTAAATTATTCTGATATAACACAAGTGGTAACCTGCTTATGTAAAGTCAATAAAAATATCTTCCTACAATGGGACGATAAAGAAATGTAGGATGGGATCATCTCAATTTCATAAGAGTCTTCAACTATTATATCAGCACTTGAGAGCAGGGGAAATCTTCTGGAACTATGAATTGGCTTTTAAGCATTTACCATTTTCTCCCATCATTTAAAGAAATTGATTATGCTTGCTTTGCTTGTTATTATGCTTGCTTTGCTTGTTATTATGCTTTGTCTTGAGCCGAGGGTCTCTCTCCCGAAACAACCGCTCTACCTACTAAGGTAGAGATAAAGTCTGCATACACTCTACCCTATTTAGCCTTAGAGAAAGGTGACTTGGTAAGACCAGAATCTGGAACCGAGGGGAAGACCCCACGTTTGTGAGATTTCACTGGGTATGTTGTTGTTGTATTTAAAGAAATTGAATGTGGTTTTTATTTCCTGGCCTTGATGTACCCACATTGAACAGGAGCAATATGTGTGTACTTCGAGGAGATTCTTCACAAATTGCATCAAGAATTGCATGTATCTTTATTGGATACTTGCACATACCCGTATCGGATATCGCATAAAGGAGTCCATGTAATACAGAGTGTAGTAGGGACTTAAGATCAGGGAGAGCTACTCTCACCTGTGAATAGGAACTTTTCGATAAAGATCTGTGAATATGAAAAACACATTTGGCTAGTCATCCATTGCCATTTTCACGTGTTTGGATCAAAGCTATAGTCCAAAAACACTCAAGAGTTTGTTAATGTTAGTCTTATAGAAAAAGAGTTTGTTATGTCATCCGCCACTAACTTCAAGTCCCCTTCTATATGTGCTTTCCCAATCTGGACTTTTGATATCAGAGACTCTCCTTCATCTGTTATATCTAATCCTATTCTCCCTTCAGGTCATCAGTGTCCAACGATTTCTAGTATATAATTTCTTGTGTTCCTTAAATTTACATTTATAAAAACACACACACACATACAATGGAATAACCAAATCCCAAAACCAGGCTAATAATGAGAATACTGAAGTCACCAATACCTTATGATTTATGAAGCAGGGAAGTAGATTCAGCCGGCAACATAATATTATTTATGCTGGAAGAGCTATGTTCAAAGACATAGCAACCTAACATTATTTGTGCTTGGAAATGCAATCTTTAGAGTTCCAATTTCTTTATCTCAAACAACACTTACGGAGATGCATTAATTTAACTAATTGTACTTGCTCATCTTATCTTCACTGTTTTTCTATCCAACTACGATGTATTCACAAAAAGAGCTTCAGTTGGGGAAATGCATGAGCAATACGTGGACTCTATGTGGAGGTTGGTCTGACCAACAACAACAACAACAACATACCCCGTCAAATCCCACAATGTGGGGTCTGGGAGGGTAGAGAGGACACAGACTTTACCTCTACCTTGTTAGGTAGAACGACTGTTTTCGAGAGACCATCGGCTCAAGACAAAGCACAAACACAAGCAAAGTAAGACACACAAAGTGCGTAAGTCATGACAATCGAATTCTGAAAAAGAAGCAAATGGAAGCAATAGCCAATGCAAGTAAATAAGACAAACAAAATACACATAGCAGTATAAATCAAACGACAAGAGACTATAAGACAATATTGTGCCTATTAGTATGATAGGCTAAGCGAGCCTGCAATAATAATACTACAACTATCAATTTGTAAGCGTAGGTAGGACTACGCTGAACTACCTACTATTCTTCTACCCTAATACGTGTCCTCCATAACCCCCTATCTAAGGTCATGTCCTCAGTGAGTTGCACCTGCGCCATATCACGTCTAATCACATCTCCCCAATACTTTCTCGGCTTACCTCTACCCCTCTTGTATCCGTCCATAGTCAACCTTTCACACCTCCGCACTGGGCATTTGTTTCTCTCCTCTGCACGTGCCCGAACCATCTCAACCTAGCTTCTCGCATCTTATCCTCCACCGAGGCCACTCCCACTCTATCCATGATATCATCATTTCTAATTATATCCTTCTTTGTATGTCCACACATCCATTTTAACATCCTCATTTCCGCAACACTCCACGCATACAATATGATCGGTCTAACCACCGCCCTATAGAACTTGCCTTTAAGTTTTTGTGTTTTTTTTTAGCACAATACTCCAGATGCGAGTCTTCATTTCATCCACTCTGCCCTAATACATTGTGTGACATCGTCATCAATATCTCCATTCTTTTGGATAATACACCCGAGGTACTTGAAGCTCCTTTTCTTTGGAATGACCTGGTACCAAGCCTCACCTCTATGCGCTTGTCTCAAGGTCGCTCCCGTCGCTGAACTTGCACTCTAAGTATTCTGTCTTGGTCCTACTCGGCCTGAACCCTTTAGACTCCAGAGTTTGTCTCCAAACCTCCAGCTTAGCGTTCACTCCGTTGCGAGTCTCATTAATCAGGACTATGTCGTCTGCAAATAACATACACCATGACACCTCCCCTTGGATTTGTCGCGTCGTCGTCCATCCATCACCAAGGCAAATAGGAATGATCTAAGAGTTGATCCCTGGTGTAGCCCCATCATCACTGAGAAGTGCTCCGAGTCTCCTCCTCTTGTCCGTATCCTGGTCTTAGCTCCATCATACATATCCTTGATTGTCCTAGTGTATGCCACAGGTACACCTCTAACCTCCAAACATCTCCATAAAACCTTTCTAGGGACTTTGTCGAAGTATGCCTTCTCGAGGTCGATGAAAACCATATGTAAGTCTTTGTTCCTCTCCCTATACTGCTCCAACAACCTCCTAATAAGATTGATGACTTCTGTAGTCGACCGCCTCGACATGAATCCAAACTGGTTCTCGAAGATAGACACTCCTCTTCTCACCCTCATCTCCACGACTATTTTCTAAACTTTCATAGTGTGGCTTAGTAGCTTGATACGCTTATAGTTGTTGCAACTCTGGATATTACCTTTGTTCTTGTACAAAGGAATCATTGTACTCTACATCCATTCTTCGGACATCCTCGCCGTCTTAAAAATGACGTTAAACAACTCCGTCAGCCACTCCAAACCTGTCGTGTCTGCGCTCTTCCAAAATTCAACTGGAATCTCATCAGACCCGGTCGCTCGTCCCCTACGCATCCTGCGCACAACACCCTGAACCTCCTCAACCTTAATGTTTTCACAATACCCAAAATCCCGGTACTTACTAGAGTGCTCCATATCTCCCAGCACAATGTCTCTATCTTCTTTTTCGTTCAAGAGTTTATGAAAGTAAGATTGTCACCCCCGCCTAATATGCGCGTCCTCCACGAGCACTTTGCCGTCCTTATCCTTGATGCACCTCACGTGATCCAAGTCCCGCCCTCCTTCCCTCGCCTTGTCTAGTATGTACAACTTCTTATCCCCGCCTTTTTCCTCAATTTCACATATAGACGTTCAAAAGCCACCATTTTCGCCACCGTAACGGCTAGTGTTGCCTCTTTTCGCGCCATCGTATATAATTCCTATTCGTCCACTTCTCCACCTCATCTTGCTTTCTACCAATTTCGCATACGCCGCTTTTTTCGCTTTCACCTTCTCTTGAACTTTACCATTCCACCACCAATCCCCTCGATGCCCACCACGACTACCCCGCGAGACCCCTAGCACTTCTCTAGCAACTTCCCGAATGCAACTGGTCGTCTTGTCCCACATTCCGGTCGCATCCCCACTACTCCCCCAAGCCCCCTTGGCCATCAACCTCCCCCCCATCTCCTTTGCACTAGCCATGGTCAAACTCCCCTTGGTCTGACCAATCTCGTATTTTCATCTTTTTATTCTTCCATATTATTAGCAACATACATAAGCTATACTAGTAAGAATAGGAATGAAGAAAACTTCCTTACAACTAATGCATGGTCACAAAAACTCTTCAATCTTTAAAAAAAAAAAAATCCTAAAAAGCAACAGACAATATCCACCTTATTTGGATACATGGGTGTTGCCACTCCTATTTAGTTATAGAGGCAGGCTATGGCTTTTCTCCCATGCCTCGTCATTTTTGTTAACATCTGATATTTTCTGGGGGGGTGGGGGGGATAAGTAAGATGTCTGTCAGTATTCAGGAATGTGGTTTTCCATGCATATGAAGTGCAAACCTTTCACCAGACAATAAATTTTATCGCCAAAACCCCCGCTAGAAATACAGGAATTCTGAAGCCAAACAGAAAGATATGCACCAGACCCTTTCCTTCGAAAATTTTGACTGCTCTTACACTCCATCCTCCACAATAACTCACAGAACTTTCCCATGATTTTCATGAGGTTTTTCATTTACAGCATCTTAAAGCTAAAAAAAATGGAAGTCCAGCACATCATATAGAAACACCATTTCATTACCAAATAACCAATACATTTGCACTATCAACTAGGATGAATATCTTATGTGATCAAAGAATTTCAACTCTGAATTTTGCCCAACTCAAACTTTGGTAAGAGATTATTAATAAAATGTAATAAAATGCACTTGAAAACACCTAACTGAGTACCAAACTTATCTCACAGTCAGAAGGCATTCTGATTTCCCTCAATGAAATTAGAAAACCTACGTGCATCTTAGCCTGATGATTAAAGTAACGTCTAGAGATCTTCATTTAAGATGTCAGGTGCACTAACATAATTATGTTTGTCTATATGTTTTTTTTATGGTTTTACAAGCCTCATCCTAAAGGTTCAAGTTTTCTCTATAAGCTTATGGCCATCTAATAGTTCGCTTTCCTTCTTGCACATGCATAACATTTAAATTTGTATTAAAGACATGCATTTTCCAAGATACAATGCCTCTTTTTCTAGCTAGTTCACTAGAACCAAATGCAAATTCAATGACTATGCCTGCCACAAAGCAATTTCTAGAGTCATAAGAATTTATCTTACGAAAATATATATTTCCCCTCACAACCAAAATCTCAGCGGAGATGGGAAAAATCCATTCTCTCCCTCTGTTGGAAAACAAAAGAAACCAAAAAGGTCAAACATCTATTACAACCAGCACAATCGCTTGTATTTCAATTTCTTCTTCTAAGCCAAGCTCATACAAAGAACTTGTTCAGTTACTTAAGAACTATTTATGCGGCCAGGTCGATTAGAGGTTTGAATTACTTTTCTCCACCATTTAGCCTCCACTTTTTCACCCACAAAGGGACTAACCTGATTTCCAAAGTCAAAACTTAAAAACCCAACACACGAATCAGACCCAAAAACAATCACACACAAAGTACACGAAAACATCCTCCATCCATAGTTATGCCCTTTTCAAATCCCAAAGTAAAGGAAAATATGATCTTTGACCAAAATTCATAATGAATTACCACCATTTTGAAATCTAAAGAGTTTCAATTTTTCTTGAAGTTACTAAATCTCTCAATTCTATTTCGGTAGCTGAATTATCTATTTCTGATTGAGGCACAGTTAATTATTTGATAGATACTTATAGCAGGTGAGTTACCATTTCAATCAGCCTACTAATTCAGCTAATCATAGAGACTTACATATAATTAACTAACAAATGACCTAATTCTGTAAATATTTCGTAAATTAGATATCTATCCAATTAAAGTAGTAAAATTTAATAACCCAACACGGAGAGAAAGGGAGGAAATGTAACCTGTTGGAAACTCTTGACAGTCTTGCCAATAGTTCGGCCAACTTCCGGCAACTGTTTGGGCCCAAAAACAAGGGCAGCAACACCAGCAATCACCGCCAGCTCAGGCACTCCAAGCCCAAATAAGCAAGTGCAAGAAAGACCCTTTTTGCCACTGTTACTTACTTTTCGAGCAGGACCCAGAAAGAGTGCCCTGTTGCTGTTGAAGAAAAGTGAGCTAGAGGAACATAAAGTTGGAATCTTGGCTCTTGAAACAGACAGAGAAATGGGTTTTGGTGTAATGGATAGAGAGAGAGTTGCCATTTTTCTTATTTTCAAGATTTGTGTTGGACTATTGCAGCAAGGAGAGATTGTTTGGGGAATTTTTCTATTGGGTACGGTGTCTGGGTATTATTATTAGTATTAATAATTGATTTTCTGTACAGGAATTTAACTAAGATTGGTTGGTGGGTTTAGAAATTCTTGATTGTAATGTATTAGGTTGAAAAAATTAATGTACATTTATTTTTCCTTTACCTTTACCCATGGTACATACCTTTTGAGATTTTCAATTTTGAACAAAAAGCACGACCTATATATATAATTGGGTACCCAATTGGCAAAATCTATTTAGATAATTTAATATAATCATGTTTAATCAACATAAAAAATGACACTGAGATAATGTCAACCAAATGCTCTCTAATTGGCCATCATTTTTCGCTTTGTTTCTGTATACGGAAGTCACACTAATGCAGAAAGAAGCGCTTAATCAAAATGCAATTCTTGGAATTAATGCATTAGGCATCTTTTTTCTGTTACTAGTTCAACTTCGGTTTTGAGCTTCAAAATAGATTTCTGGTCCAATAGTACCAATTGACAGGGCTAATTATCGGTTAATCTGATAGTGACAAATAAGCAAAGCTTGATTAGAAGTACAGCTGATACAATCCCTTCCAAGAAAGGGGGAAAGAAAAGGAGCAGAAAACATAGACCTGCATGTTTAAAATATTGTTGAGGCTATTAAGAATCTCAACTATTTAAAAGACACAAGACAGGGAAAAATCCAATCAAGAGGAACACCCTTCGACAAACAGCAAATTCAAACGAAGTTGCACATGAATGAACTTTTACTAGTCCTCCTCAAGATTGATTGAATCCTTGAATTTCCCATATAATATCTTCTTAAGTTCAGCCATTTGAGCAACAACTGATTCCTTCTCTTCCTCCAGTTTCTCCAAGTTCTTGCTAGTCTCCTCTTTCATATTCTCTATCCTTTCCTCCACTTCATCCTTAGGCACATGAGCAAAAACTTCCCCTATCTGGAAGCGTACTATCTCTTCATCGGTCAGAATTAGCTCATTGCTTGCATCCTCAAGATTTTCACATGTTTCCTGACAAACATTAAATTGGAGTCAGTAGAGACACAACAAAAGGTAAATTAGTAGAAATTTAGCCATCATAAGATTGCCATGATAAGCAATTTTCTTCACATAGCTTGCTTATGAAGTATGGCATTTACTTTTGACAAACAGTATAAAATTCTTGCTAGCCTAAAGGTCTTGTTTCTCTATAGTTTCTCCATCACTTGCAGCAAGTCTACAATATTTACACACAAACTGCTTTTCTCCTAAATTCCTCTGTTAAACACTTGCCCTTAACTACCTTTTTATGCATCATTTTTTTTTAGGCAATCTTCCTATCCAAGATCCACCTTTTTACTTGTACACAATAACTAATAGTTTTCTGCACTTCCACCATAATATAAGCAAACCCAAAAGTTGACTATATGAAAATGTTGGGGATGAACTTGCTTACTCACGGACTCCCCCATTTATATGCTTTATGAATATGTATCAGGATTAAAAACAAAAGCATTCATTATTCTGATATTACCACCTTTTTCTGCATTGCACGTAGATGCATATAAAAAGATAATATCTAAACATACAGAATGAGAGAACATGTATAATACAGAAGATTCATGGAGGAATTGTTAAAGCATCAAGCGTTCACCTCTCCCTCTCTCTGGTATGTGTAGGTGGATATATAGCATATGCCTTAAATGGAACTCCTCGTTCCGTTTATTTGTCTTATAAGCATTAAAAGGGCCCCTTCTACGACTGAGGTTTACAGGTAAAAATGAGAAAACACTTGCTCATTAGCTTAGGAGAACAATCTATCTGTCCTTGCCTAGCCCATTCTCTTCTAAAATTAGAATGTAAAAGCGTCAATCTTCCGGAAAATGAAAATACCTCGAAGAACACTAAGCAAAATAGAAGTCTGCTCACACAGTCACAAAGAATTCTTAAATTTTGCTGCACCTCGAAGTTTTGATGTACTCACTTCATCCCATATTATTTGACCCACTTTCTAGTTTAGATTTTCATAATAATATAATCTTTAAAAAGAGATGAATCTCCATTAATTTAAAAGAATCATATTTATCATGAAAATACTACTTCATATTATAGATTTCATGTGACATCTCTATATGCATTACACATATTCAAACTATTACTCTTGCACATATTTACAAAGAGAGATATCATTAAGGCATCCAGTAGATGCAAAGATACAAAAGGATGATCTGTCAGCTCAGTAAACAACAACAAGTGGGGTCTGGGGAGGGTAGCGTGTACGCAGACCTTACCCCTACCTTGGGAGGTAGAGAGGCTGTTTCCAATAGACCCTCGGCTCAAGTTTCAAAGCAGTTTGAAAAAAAAAAAAGAAAAAGAGAAAGGAAAAAAGAAAAGGAAACAACGAGAGGATCTGTCAGCTTAGTAAGTATAAATAACCTTATAGAGCTAAGGTGCTGACAAAATCCAGGTAGTGATCTAAGTTATTTACAGGGGAAAAGTTGGCTCAACTAAAAAGGTTAACCAAACTAGCCTTGAGCTCAAATGTAACCAGTTAGTTGTTGACTCTACAAAAGTCAACTGTGCAGGTAGGATAGAATTAGTAGCTGCACATCTAAAAGCTTGTTTGTGCAGTAGTTTCAATTGTAATTGCACTTTACTTATTTATTTAGGTCCGAAAACATGCCCTCTCACGTGCACACCTGAATCTTTTTTTCGGCCAATCACGTAGAAGTATTTTGACGATTGGTGATGAAACTCTGAACCAGTATCTCTAACTACTCTAATACCATGTAAATTATGTAAACCGTCTCATCAGAAGTTTAAAATGTTAAAGATGAGTTTTAATTTAACTGTTTTAGGTCTGCGATGCTCAAACAAATGAAGAATGATAGTGAGCTATGAACGACTTGTGGTGCTCATGATTCAAGAGCAAAATAGAGGAAAGTGAAGAGCTAATTGCCTGGAATAAATTTCTCAATGCGTGAATTCATGTACTCCCTCTGCTTCATTTTATGTGAACATGTTTGACTAGCAAGAAGTTTAAGAAACAAAGAAAAGACTTTTTCGAACTTGTAGTCTTAAACAAGCCATGGAAGTTAAGTGGCTATTAAATCATGATATTAAGGGTAAAATGAAAAGCTTGAAGTTAAATTGTTTCTGAATACTGAAAGGTACTCTTTTGGAATAAACTAAAAAAGAAGAGTGTCGCATAAAATGGGATAGAGGAGTATTAAATATGAGCATTGTTGACGTGTATGGTCCCATGAAGCATGTTGGACCAACAATTTCAACAAAACCGCCTCTTTTCCACAATTTTTGACATGTCATACGTAGACCTCTGTATGCACTAGCTTATGGGTGCTACATTATAATGATTGAAGGTGATAAAAATGGATAAAGTAAACCTAAATCATCTATGAGAGTGTCTTAAAATACCTACGATCTCTATGAAACTAATGTGTACTTAACTAAAGACATAACACAATGAAAGTAATGGATCAATATAGATGATACAAACTAGTTGAGATTAAGCTTTAATTTTTGTGGTTAACGGTTAAAACCCACATTAGCTCTAGTATTTGTTACTTGTATTTCTTAAGTGTGCTATTTTAGGTCTTAGAGTGAAAAATTGGAATAGAGCCTAATGGATATGGATGATTCCTATATCTCAAGTTTTCGATTGAGTATTGATTAATTCCAAAACTGCATAGTATTTCCTTTTGCCCATCGAATTTCACATTCAAAGTATTTAACTTTTCCCCCTTTTTTTGCAGCATCTAAAACCATTCAACCGCAAATGTGTGACACCCCAGCTTAGGAGATATGTCCCACATCGGCAAAACACAAGAGAGATGTTGGGTACATAAGTAAGTATTCCTTAGACCCTAGTGACGGCTTACGCCCAAAGCGGACAATGTCACTAGTGCAAAATGTATACAAAAAACCTACTGAAAGTCGAAACACCTATCAAGTGTTAAAAAAAGAAGAAGAGGCATTACCTTAGCGACCTTGATTTCATCATGGAGTTCGTGAAGACGGTTATTCAATCTGCCAAATTTGTTAATATTCTGCTGATCCTCCCATGTTACCTCCATTTCGGAGCCTGAGGTTCCAGCCTTTTTCCACAAATCAACAATATTTCTTAGAGGAACCAACAATTGGTCAAATCATAAAAGGGTAAAAGTTAGGGTTTAGTTCACTCACCTGCTGCATTTTCGATTGAAGAAGATCGGTTTGGCGCAAATGAGAATGTGAATGTTCAGACTTCACTCCCCACAAAAAGAAGGGCTTGACGTTCTGAGGAGGCCTGCGGGTCGTCTTGTGTCAAGTAGTAGTGACAAATTCAGCCTAAATTTAATTAGGCTTCCGTTTCATAATAAGCGATATTTTAGCTTTTCATTTTGTTTTAAAATAAATTGTGTTTTAAGATTTCAATAAGAAATTAATTTTATTCTTCTAAAATTACTCTTATTTACATAATTAATAATTATTAAGTAGCTTTTATTTTTCTAGACATTAATTAGAACTAAGTTAGTAAAAACACACATAATTTTTTAGGAGTGAGCAATTTCTTAAGACTTATTGTGTAAAGGAGGAAGTAGTATTTTTAGTTCCTTTAGTTAATGGTGAGTTCTGACTTTAGTTCCTAAATATTTGACTAAGCACGTTAAACCTTCAATTAATTGAATAGTACGATTTTGGATCATTTGCTCGTGAATATTCATAAATTTAACATAATTATTAACTATTTTGACACTTAATTTTCCTGTGACAATATTAAATCTGTATTGTTACTTTATATTTGACGATAATAGTTCTGTAGATAGTCAAACATAATATATTTTTTACATGAACGGATCCAAAAAAAATTATTAATTGAATGTTAATTATGCTAAGTCATATAACACAAGGTTCAAAACCGGATTTTATAGTAAATTAGGAGTCAAAGGTGCTATAATCCCATTTAATTAATTCGTCAAATTCGTACGTGATCAATTTATATTCAATTTATTTGCCTTTAATATGAGGCATACCATTTTCAATCCGCAAAAACACTAAATAAGAATGGGTTATGATTATGTTGAAGCGGGTTAATAGAGATTTAATTTTTCAAATGATCACTCAATTAATAATATGATCTCAGAAAGCCTCTTTCTTCTAAAATCTTTGCATTCATTCTCCATTGCTCTACTTTTTTTTTTGTTTTAATTTTTTTTTCTCATTGATAAGCATTACTTTCCACATCCACTTATAATTTGCGTACACACTAAGGGTGTCCAGTGGGCCGAGTCGACCGATCCCGACCCGGACCGTCCCGCTACCTGCCCCGCCCTGAGCCCCCTTAAAAAAATGGGATGGAAAATGATAGTGTCAGGGATTGAACTAGGGACGGGACTAGGGCTTGTCCCGTTCATCCCACCCCGTCCCCCTCTCCCTTTGAAGAAATAACCTTTGCACAACGACTCATTTCAATTTTAGTCGTTGGCAACGGCTATAACGGCCATTTTGGCCTCCCTATCCCCTTAATATTTATTTTTAACCCCTAAGTTAGTATATTTACACTTTAACCCTATTTCTCAACTATAAATACCTCATTTTCCTCTTCATTTTTCTCACAAATCCTCCTACCATCTCTCTAATCTCTCTCTACAAGTCTACATTGCCTACTAAATATTATATTTTATTTGCTAATTTCTATCAAAGTTCAAAAATTGGGAGTGAAGTTGACAACTAGCTTGAGGATCATCGAGCAAATCTCAATTTTTAACCTCGATTACACGACGACGTTTGGTACCTTCGTTCCTTCTTTAAATTATTATTGTTACTTAATTTTAATTATCGTACTTAATTTCATTGTCTTTAATTATTTATTTGCATAATTATAATGGAACAAAGTGGACGTTTTTCTGGTAGAGGTACTAGAGGTAACATGGGTAAGAGTGCATCTTCTATTAATCATAATTACGATGATTTCACCCATATAGATGAAACTTATTTTTTAATGTTAATATTAATATTAATATACCATTAGATTATGAGTTATATTCTACATCTGAATCAGACTTTAATTTAGAAAATAAATTAGAAGATAATATAGATAACACACTCACTAGTGCACCTCCACCTCATGCTCAGACTGAGTCTCAAACCGAAACTGGAATGCCTCATATTACCCCTAGTATGAGTCGAGACCAAAAACAACGAAAATTAAAATCACATGCATGAGATTTTTTTGATAGGGACATTGATAATCAACTAGCTATATGTAAAATTGGTCGCGAAGTTTATAAATTTAAAACATGAAAAAGTCAAGGTGGGACATGAGGTTTAATGAGACATGTAGAAAACTCTCACAAAGCAAGGTATAACTAATACATGACTGAAAAATCGGGTGTGCAAATACCTTCTGAGTCGGTACAAGGTTCACATAGTGTCCCCGATCAAGTACATGGTCGAATTAACCTGATGACGGGGGGAGTTATAGGTCCTAAATATGATAAACATAGAGATAGATAAAATTTAGCAAAATTAGTTGATGTGGAAGGTTTGCCTTTTTCATTTCCTTCCTCTCCTGATTTTATTCATTACATTAGAGAAACATATAATCCTTTTGTTTAACGGTTTTCCTAGATCAATTGTTAGAAGAAATGTTTTTAAATTTGCACATGAATATCAACAGTATTTACGTTATGTATTGTATCATTTTAATGGCAAAGTGGCTATCACTTCTGATATAGGCCGTAGTACTAACGGTAATGATTATTTAACTGTCACAGGTCATTGGATAGATCAGAATTGATCTATGCAAAAACGTATATTAGCATATAGATATATTGATGATAAGCACACTGGAACTTTTATTTCAAGAAATATTCATGTAATTTGTGAATATTATGGAATTACTAATAAAATTATGACTATTACATTAGATAATGCTTCTTCTAATGATTATGTTGTAAACATTTCAAAAACTCGATTTACTCCATCTTTTCCCGATATTTTTCATGTTAGATGCGCATGTCATATTTATAACTTAGTTGTAACGGATGACATAAAACATTTTAAAAACATCCTTGATAAAGTACAATTTGCTATAAACTTTATTTTTAAAGGTAATAAAATACAAAGACGCAAAGAGTATAAAAAACTTGTCATGATTGTGGATTACCTTATAGAAAAATTCAAGAAGAAGTTTCGACTAGGTGTATTTGTATGAGCAACTACTTGTTGCTCACGAGTATTGAAGACCTATAACATTATTATTTAACGCCCATAATAAAAATCCAATGGATATGCTTGTAGATGATGATTGGGATAAAATTCTGGAACTTATCACATTTTTAGAGATTTTTTTTTAGCTACTAAGGAATTTTCTGTGATTTATTATCCTACTATTTCATATATGTTATTTTATATAGCTCTAATATTTTTGTTACTTAATTAATATATGCAAAAACCAACTTACAAGCAAGCTATTAAAAATGTTTATAATTTTTTTTTATTCCCACTATTTATTTTATTGGTGCTATATTAAATCCTAGTATTAAAGTAGATAGTTGTAAAACACTTGTTAAAACGATTTATGAAAGCTTATAAATACTTCCAACAGATCCAACTGAAGAACCAACTAACGAACCAACTGAAGAACCAACTAAAGAAGAAATTATGTCTAGCATACACACTGAATGCATATATATATATATATATATATTAGCAACAACAAAGTGCAAATAATCAACCGGCTTCTGTACTATCTTCTTCTACTTCACTGCAACCTAATAAAAGACATGATGTTTCTGCTTCTAGTATTCAAGGCCTTAGAAATAGAATGTATAGTGGTTCAAGTTCTTCACAAATTAGCGAGTTTGATGTTTATGTTTTGCAGGGTGTTGTACCATACAAATCAATTGTCAATGAAGATGGACGTGAAGACTTGCTGAAATACTAGAGGGAGAATAAGAAGACATTTCCAGCACTATCAAAATGGCTCGAGATGTGTTGAATATTCAAGCGTCATCAACAGCTTCTGAACCTGTTTACCATGCCTTGTGTATACCGTGTATATCACGGAAACACAAGACAAAACAATATGTGATATACATTCCAAGTATATCACAGTTTGGAGTATATTTGGTAACATATTATTTGTATTTAATTAGCATTGTACACTTACCATAATTATAAAATTCTTGTACAAATAGAATAGGGTTTTGAGAGTAGAATAAGAATAGGATTTTCCATATTATGGAATTTGTAAATTGTATATATACTTATTCATTAATGAAAATAATCGGGGGATTATTTCTTTCATAGTATCAGAAGTCTAGGTCTAAACTTCTCAATTTTCCTCTCTTCCATTGCCTCGAAATCCGCGTCCCTTCTCGGATTTCGTGCCAATCTTACCTCATCTCTTCCCAAATTCTCTTCCAAATCCCTTTGTTCTTTTGTTATGTCGATGTCAAAGAACATGTTTCATCATGCCCTTACTGTTTCTAACATCAAGAACCACATCCCCTATTGTTCTTGAGATGTAAAATGTCTAATATACGACGTGGGCAGAGTTGTTCAAAATTCACGCAATCTCATATCAAGTCCTCCATCACATCATTCCTCCCATTGTCCCTACACCCGCGGAGGATCCTGAGTCATGTATCACTCTTGATGCTACCGTCCTTCAGTGGATTTACTCCATTATTTCTACCGATCTTTTACAGACGATCGTTGAACCAAACATTACGGCTATGGCTACCTGGAATAGATTGCGTGATATTCCAGGATAACCAACATTTCGAGTTGTCACCCTTGAGCAAGAATTTTCACAAGTCCGCATGGGAAGATTTCCCGAATGTTTTAGCCAATTGTAAACGACTCAAGGAATTGGCGGACCAACTCCGTAACGTTGGAGCGCCTGTTACCAATAATCGTCTTGTTCTACAAATGGTTGCAGGCCTATCTGAGGCCTATAATGGCGTTGGGACTCTCATCCGTCAAAGTAATCCTCTTCTCCTTTTTTATCAAGCACGTTCGATGCTCACGTTAGAAGAAGCTGGCTTGGCAAAAAAGGCGGCTATCGGCGCCAGTTCCGTGGCGATGATGACTTCATCTAATAACTCTCACGGGTTTGTTGACAATTCGGGCACAACTGCAACAACAATGGCGACAAGAATGGTCAAAATCGTAAAAATAATGGCAATAATTGTGCCGGCAACAACAGCGGCGGCCGAAACAGTGGCAACACCGGCGGAAACAATAACAACATCGGGGGTGGGCCTCGGGGTTCTGGGCCCCATCCCCCTGGTCCCAGCCTTGGGCCCCTTGGCAGGGGCCTAGACCAGTGGCCTAGTCCCGCCTCCTGCCCTCCTCCCAATTATGTCCAGCCACCTTGGTTCCCGGTCCAGCCCCATAACAAACTCAATTACTCGGGTTCTTACCAGCAGCGTTCCGGGTCGGGTCAGCTGTCCGGTGTGCTTGGGCCTTGGCCCCAGCAGGCCCGATATTGAGGTTGTCATGTATACACTTGGATTAAATCCTCCAGACGCGAATTTGGTAACATATTGTTTGTATTTAATTAGCATTGTACACTTACCATAATTGTAGAATTCTTGTACAAATAGAATAGGGTTTTGGGAGTAGAATAGAAATAAATTTTTCATATTATGGAATTTATAAATTTTATATATACTTATTCATTAATAAAAATAATAAGGGATTATTTCTTTCGTATACCATGACATCTCAAGTTTCCTTTTGCTTTATTTGCGGTTTATCCAAAATAAATAATCCATTTGCATCACGCCTCCACTCAATCACTGCTCTCTTATTCCCCTTAACTTCTCTTGTAGATCGTAGTAAAACTAGTAATGACACTGATATAATATATTAAAAAGTAATCACGCAAAAATCAAGAAAATTCAACTAACATATACAATTTTGTTACTCATCTACATAATGTAAATTTTCAAATAAAAGTGTGTCAATTGACACCACTTGATGCAGCCCCACCAATCCATTTTCTCTTAAACTATAGTCAAAATGAATAAATACCTCTGCAAAAATTTATATCTCTGTCAAAATCGAGCAACTAGTTTTCTTTTCAATTTCTACCATCTAATGTAACTGCAAATTACGCACACTTGAATGGATACATTGCATCTCAAGTCATCATCAAGTACTATTATTCCTTCTCTAGAAGTTATTATCAAGAACAAGAATTACTTCATGTGAAATGATCATGGTCTCATGCATCTTGAGTATGTTTAGATGATCATATATTAATTTTGGAGTAGAAAAAAAGATGCTGGGACTAATCCTCACATTTTCATCTCTATATTTTTTATATGTGTTTTGAACATCCATCCGAACAACAACAAATGACATATAGGAGTCACCTCAAAATGTAGCAAAATAATGAGGATGGCCACACACAAATAAATAATTGATGCCCACAACACTAGTGATTGAAATAATTGCGATCCCTATAAGTTTGTCCCCATTAGCAAAGCACATGGCCTTGCCTCCGAATAACTTTAATGTGTCATGTTACTTGTCTTCAATTTATTAGATAACTTCAAGTGTCACTTATACATAGGGTCACACATGCAATAATATATAATCCAAGATTCCCAAAGTTGGGCTCCAATATGAGGCTGTCATACAGTTGACAACTATTCAGATCTCTTCTTCTCGTAGATAAACATTTTCATGATTTTTATATATATAAACCATCAAATTACAACAGATTTAGAAATTCCAAGGTCAATATATAATTTGACCATGGAAACCAAAAAAAAAATGAACAATTAATTGGACCATCACGTTCAGCTTCTGTTCTTGCATTTCTCCACTGCTCTTGGTGCTGCATACATTTTTAAATATTATGTTAGTGAAAGAACTTGGATAAGAAAATAAGGAAAAATAATTAAGTTAATGATCAAATTTGCATAATAAAATAAACACAAAAGTATATTTACCGAGTCCAATGGCCTCTGATCCTTTCATTATCCTTAAACGTTTGCATGAATCAACAAACATCCTAGAATAAAAGTAAAAAATAAAGTTAATCACCAAATTGACATTACAAAATATAAACAGTATGATGGAAAATAAATGAATAAATAAATATTGGAGATTGATGTAATTAAAAACTTACTCCCAAGGTACATCACCAACAAGCATCCAATCGCCGTCCTTGTCTTCATAACTAGGTACATAGTCTGAGCCATTTAAGAGGTCTATCAATTTGCTCTCATTCATGAAATCCTTAAATCCTTGCGTCCCACAATTTCCTGCACAAATTTCAAGAAATAATTGTTATACTATTAAGACAAAATGAAGAAAAAATTATACTCCATATTTACTCATTTTTGAGAGAAAAGCTTTCCACCACCTAGGATATGGTGGGAATGGATAGATTCAGCCATCCAGCTTAACCACAACTATTTTTGAGTTTATATTTTTCTTTAATGGATTTTTGTGGTGGAAATCTAAATTAGTTGGATCAATAGGTATCAGATATATAAAAAAAAAACTTTCCATATTTAATATATATATAGTATAAAAATTCTTTGTATACATAGAGTTATCAAAGAGATTTGTCTTTATTTTAATTTATAAGTGATTTGAATAGGAAAGTGCATTACATTATTCGTGCTTAGAACTTAAACTCTTATTATATGTTTACACGTTTGTATTTTGTTCTCTTTTTTGTAATGATGACTATTTGAAGTGGTGTAAGAATTTAATAAAGACAAGGTAAATGGATATGAATATGTACCAATGGTGAAAGAGCTGAACATTTTGCCAAGTGCATCAGAGAGTTGTTGGTAGCTTTTGTACATCTTTAAGTCCACTTTACGTAAGTATGGGGCTCCGTCAACGCTAACTTTCACAAAGGCTGCGCCGGTGCCAGTGCCGGGGCTGTTTTTCTGGACAGTCAATACATTCTTCCTGAATGATCTCACTGGTGGCCAACCCACAACTTGTGCCCTAAAATATGGAAACAAACATCATTTTGCCATTAGTCCCAAGCACTTTATTATTTCAACCAATTATCGCATGTTTATTTAAAAAATATATATTTTCATAAACAAAAAAAAGGCAAGCTCGGTGCACAAAATATCACGCGTTAATCGAGTTAGGGGAAGAGCCTCACCCCAAGGGGTGTGATGTAGTCCATTAGCGGAGCCAGAAATCTGGCTAAGGATATTCAGGCTATAAAGTAAATAATTTTTTTCCAATTAGTGAGTGCACCAAAAAATTTAAATCAAGATAAATAATACAGTATTTAATTTTTTCATTCCATTCGTAATTTGTCCTCTGAGCATTATCCGAGCACTAAAATTTAAAATGTGTTTTTGAACTTTCACTAAAAGTTTTAGTTGAGTAGTAAAATAAAAAAGTTAAAAGGTAACAAAAGAGAATAACAAAAGAGTCATAAAAGAGCGAATCAGGCAACCAACTTTTGACGACGTCCGACGAGTTCAAACGATGAAATTTCAAATAAACTTTCTTGAGTAAATTAAAGTCAAGCCAAATGTATTTTAAAAAAAATAAAACTAAGAAACTTATTTTGGTTCACGTGATGTGAAAAAAAACGTAACATTAAAAATGATCCACCGTACAAATGTAATTTCTCTTATTAGATTTAAAATTTATATTGAACTGTAACTTTAGTTATCAAATTTTCTCATAAGAAAAAAATTAAAAGGTATGAGTGAAACCTTTCTGATTTATTATTTTAATTAAGACAAGCATTTAGAAAGAATACTTAAAATAATAGAAAGTAAAAGAGGGAGGGCCTATTTGGCAACATAAGTTTTCCTTTGAGTTGACAAACGTACTATTACAATGAAATGCACTGCTTGTGAGACAAGCTTCGTTTTTATTTTTAAAAAGCTAAACAACTGCTGAGCAGCAGAGACTTGAACCCGCGACGCAATATTGACTTTGAACACCCTTAACAACAAAGGAGAAGCACACGGTTGTTCATTATGAAATATATAACCGAATATTATGAAATTTTACTATCCGATATAATTTTCCGGTGAAGGGTGTTCATAGGGTGGCTCCGCACCTGATGTAGCCTATCCTAATACAAACATTAGTGGCTGTTTCGACGGCTCGAACTCAATCGTTACCTATATATAAGTCACATGCATGAAAACAATTTTCATAAAAAAATTATTCCTATAATTAATAATCTAGGGCTCAAATTTTGCAAAAATTTTTTCCAAACCTTGTTAGAGGTTCATTTGCAATATTTTATGTAACAAATATTGGGCGGAAACGGATTAAAATGGAGCGATCATGATTCATATAACAGACCTTAATTTATTTTGATTGAGGCACAATAATAATTATTGTTATAAGGATTAGGAATAAGAGAAATTACTTAGCGGAAAGGACCTCATTTGAGATTTTTGGGGTATGGGAAAGATTGATATATCTTTTGAACTTAATTAGGACTAATTTGTTAAACTAAAAAGATAGCTACTTTTGAATAAAGTGATTTAGCTAAATATATGTAAAGTACTTTTATTGTTTTCATAATATTACTGGTAGCATTTATGAGATTATTATCTTTCTAAGCACACACATGCCTTGTCTCACCAAGAGGTAACAAAGAAATGCTCAGTAAAGTACCTCTAGATTTGTTTCTCTAAAATAATTATTCACATTTTCAAAAAAGGTAGAAAAGATAATAAATAAAAGGTGCATGTATTTTCCACTAAAATGTTGGGTCATGAAAGTAAAAGATTCCAAATGTTTTGTTCCTTTCCCCATCATCCAGACAAACCAAGAACTAGGTTACAGTTCTGGCACCTAACATTTAGATTTTTCCATTTTAATCAAATTTCAGGAAAACAATTAAAGTTACTCTTATTCGAAAACAGTGTTATTTCCTCGCCTATTCAATAAATTCTCCTAATAATTAGAGACTATTGCTAAGATTTTAAATTTATGAGTTCTAGATTTAATTATTTTTTGAGTTTTAGGTAAATTATTTTTACATATTATGTAAATGTTTTAATACAAATACTAGGCAAAATTACTACTAGGTTATGTCAAATGTGTAAGCGAAACTGTGGCTCCGCCCTTGCTAATAATATTAGCACAACAACAATAACAGACTCAGTGTAATTTTACAAGTGAGTATGGAGAGACATGGGCGAATTTAAGTGCAAAAATTGAATCACGTGAAGCCGTGGTCACTCGACTAAACTCGGTATATTATGTGTATAATTTTTTATATATGTCTAACATTATCGGAAGAAACTCATTGTCAAAAGAGATTGAGTGATGCACTAGTTAAAGTGCTAGGTTTAATTATTGAAGATTGAGGGATAGAACTCAACTTGGTGCACTATAATTTTTTTTATTTTATCTTAAAAGTAATGGTGCATTCATTCCTTTGAAATCCTGAATTCGCATTTGTGTTAAAGTGGAGTGTACACAGACCTTATCCCTACTTTGGGAGGTAGAGAAGTTGTTTCCGAAAGACCCTCGGTGCCCTTGCTAATAATAATTAATAACAGTAAATTTTGTTGTTGCACCACCAAAATTCTTTCTTAGTTCAATATTCGATCCCTAACATAGATTAGGAAGGTATTCAACTAGCTTGATCTACAAATGCAAATCCAGTAATTTATAACACAAAAAACGAAGTTATTATAATATGCATGAGGAAAAAATATATAAAAGAGATAATTCAACTACAAAAGGAAGAAAAGGAAGCCTCTTTTGTTTTGCAATATTTCTAAGAGTTAAATTATCATACTCTAGACATAAAACCTAAATATTTAAGAAATTGTCAGGAATTCCAAGATTACTATATAGCTCTAAGCATACTCTAAACATAAAACCGAAAATTTTATCACCATTCTAATTAAGATTACTCTTACAAAATATAATATGTAGCAACTAATATAAAGAGAAACACAAATTAATTAACTTACTTGGCTGGTGGCTTAGCAGGATCGTTAGGGCTTGGCACATCAATATTATTCTTCTTCTCCTTCTTGTTGTCAACTTGATTATCCATTGTAGAATCCTTTGAAGAAAGGTTTAATTTCAAATCAACAGTTTCTGAAAAAACTCTCTTTCCACTGTTCTTATTAGTAAATTCGACTTCATTTCCATTGGCTCCGGGCAACCCGAGCCTCAGCTCCGTCTCCGCTTCATAATCCAATCGGATTTTGTCACACTCCGCTCCCAGTACGCTCGTCATATTAATTTCTGTCAAGATTTTAACGTGAAAAATCCTTCAAAGTACGATAAAAATAAATTTCCTTCTCTTGTTTCTTTGGTGTTTTTGAAGAATTTTAAGGTGAAAATGAAAGTGTAAGAAGGGTATAATGAGCATGAGAAAACATGCTATATATGAAATATTATGTGAAAAGTGGGTTAGGCTTGAGGCCCTTTAGACGGCAAGGATTTTGCCACGTAGCAGTGAATGATTAAACGGGTTGGGCTCGGGTTGTCGGATAGCTAATGTCATCAATGACGTGATATGGTTTTTGATTGGGGTTTTTAAGTTTTTATTTTATTTTTAATTTTGTTTTCTTGTTTGGTATAATATGGATTAAGCAAGTTGGCAACTGTTTTTGCGTTTGCTTTGGTTTGCTAGGCTCCACTTATTGTTTTTTTTTTCTGATAATAATTAATTAAAAATCATGAGATAAACAGTATGATGAGACATTAAAGGGGACAACAATGACAACTTTTTTCTCAACAAACAAAAAGTAATTAATTAATCAGGTATTTAATTAAAGGATAAAATAATTAAAAGAAGAAAGGCATAAAGTAACAAAAGATGAGGAAAGAGTCAAGTGGCTTTTTTTCTGTTACAGCTAGATGTCCCCTAAATTGTCTGCCTTAAGTCTTGTGTTCAAATAACTTTATCTTACGTAACATATATCAAGGTGTTTGTACTCTGTTTATTCTCATTATGCATTTCTCGAAACTTTAATATAAAAAATTAAATTGTTATTCAAGTTTCATGAAAATCACTGGGATATGATCAATTTAATTTTTATGATTTTAAGAAAGTAATTGTTACAGCCCAAAATAGGCTCGTGACAACCTTATAAGTTGGCACACTCTCACCTAGGGATGGCAACGAATAGAATCTGGACCGGATCTTACTAGATCCAGATCCAGATTTTCATTTTTCATACCTAGATCCAGATTCGGATCCGAATTCAGATCCATCGGGTCCATAAAAATCAGATTCAAATCCAGATCCATCAGATACACTTGGTCCATGGATCGGATCTGGATCCACACGTGATTTTTTTTAGATCACCACACTTGTATATATAAAGCGAAGTGAACCATAATAGTGATAACCGATTCATCATTGACAGAATGAGAAATAAGCTAGCAAACTGGAAAGTTCTTTTTCTCAATATGGCTGGAAGGGTCACACTGCCACCGGTTGAAGTTTTAGCATCATAAGAATGACACCATTCTACAAAGGTCTTGAAATTAAATTCTACAACAATGTTCTTTAAAATGCAAGCAACATCTTCTATAACCTTCTGTCAAACTTCATAAACAATCTTCGAAGTCACTAGTTTCAACGTCATCAACATCTTAAAATAACAAAGAAACAATCATATTAAAAAGAGAGAACTAAAAAAATCCATCTCAATAAATATTTGAAGTATCATTACTTACAAGTAAATATTTGAATACATTACTTAACCACATAACAGAGAAGTATCATGCATATTTTAGTCCAATTAAACGGTGAATTTAAATGAACTGGACATTGGCCACAATAACGCAAAAATGAAAATTTTCCAGTAGATAAATAAGACAACAATTTTGACAAAAAGAAATGAAAATTTTCCAGTAACTCTTCTAGTACCAATTCAAATCAATAACTCTTCTAGCACCAATTCAAATCATTAACTCTTCTAGCACCAATTCAAATAAGACAATAGTAACGCAAAAAATGAAAATTTTCCATTTTACCAAATTAGCAAGAGAATACTCAAAGCAAAATTCACATATTTTACCAAATTAGCAAGAGAATACTGAAAGCAAAATTTCAACTTCGATTGATGGAGTTTCAAGAATAACTAGATCATTGCTTGCATGCACTATATCACCGACGTTTTCAACACATGGACTTGAAGACTCGAAAAGAACACTATCAGTTTTCTGATCAAGTCAAAACAGACGAATTGTAAATAAAAAAATAAAAATCGAACTCACAGTTTAATATATGGCAGAAAGTCACGCAGATGGGCTACGCAGATCAAGCCACGACAACAGCTAGGGTTTGAGTCTTACAGAATGTTAAACGAAATGAGTTATTTGCCCTCTTTCGTTGGCTTAAAGACACGTAGATGGGCTGAGCTTCGGTTTTTTATGGACTTGGGCCTGGCCAAGAAAACTAAAGGAACTCGCAAAGAACACTAGGTTATGGATGTATAATGTATTTAATAAAAAATGGATCAACGGGTCGGATCTGGACCGGATCCAGATCTCAAATACAAGATCCATATCCAGATCCGATCAGTCGAAATGGATCCGGGTCCGATCCGGATCCGTCGAGTCCAAATTTTGAAGATCCATATCCTATAAAACGGATTTGGATCCACCGAATCCGGATCGGGTCCAGGATCCACTGTCATCTCTACTCTCACCATTAAAGATTGTGTTGGGAGGTAAATACCCTTCCATTCGATCCTTAACTAATGTACTTAACAAAGTCCCGGGTTCAAAAGAATTGCCTTAGATAGGGTTTGGTGAAATTTTTTGGCACGAACTCAAATTACAAGAGCTCCAAAGTCTGTATCATATACCGATTGTGAAAAAAAAAAACTCAATTTAACCACACAAAATAAACCCTACTCAAATATGTCTAACTTATATACTCACATCTAAATATTCTAAACTCATTGGATCGAAACTAAACTAATTATTAGGATCAATTATCATAGCACTCACGGGAAGCTAGACCATGGTGCACGTATATGGAGCGGTATATCTGTAATGCATGAAAGGAGTCATGTTAAGTCCATTGATTTAATCCGAAGGATAACACACTTAATAATTTGATTGGACAAACATTTAAACATATGAGTACTAGTTAGCTGTCTAAGTTATATACTTTCAATATGTAATATAGTTTTTATACAATCAGTGCTATCATTTAATCTGCTGTATACCATTTCACCTAAATTTCGATCAATGCTATCTGCAGTTATCTTATAAAGAATCAACCTGATGGTACTAACAATACATAAAACTTAATTTCTAATTTCAAACATATCTGTGTATACTCAAATACTGCACCACTTTACTGAATATTCAATACGGAAGCCCTTTAATCTGGCTTAGAAAAATGTCAATACTGATATCCAAGTTATATATGTATCTCATATATATATATATATATATATATATTAATGTATCATATTATAATCAAAGCTAGCTTAATACATATTACTGTGTGAAGTTACCATTACCAGAATCTGATACTGTCATAGCGTTTTAGTGGGCTGCAATACTTTACAAATCATGTATCTTAACTTTGCTGAGACAACTAAACTATAATTCATAAAATTGAACAAGACAAATTCACAGAGAATCAAGATAAACTGCTAAGTAATATAATTAAGCGTAATGCCAATGTCTCAAGCACCATACTAGATAAAGACATGATATTATTATCTTAGATCTCAAAACCAAATCATGTAATCATTATAGAGTACATTGATCAGCATGACTCTAGATTACCTGAACATGCATGTGGTTTCATCACATTCTATTCAAGGTAAGCAACTCGTGGGAATGGTGCAAATGGTCGATTTAATTAGTACAATTAATATAATACAAATGCACTACGATATTGTATTTGTCTTATGATGAAGACATTGAGGACAAGGCTTGTGAGCACAAACTGTATTTTCTTATGCTTAATTAAGCACTAATGTCTACCCTCTGAGGTTTTTTTTTGTTGGTTTCCCGGTGTCCGTACCCGCATTGGAACCAGGGCGGATTTACATGGAGGTGAGGTGTTCACCCGAACACCCTCGGCAAAAAAATATAGTGTATCTATATGGTAGATTTTATGTGTTTATGTACATATATTAACTTTTGAACATCTTGAACAAATACAAAAGGTTAGCTCAAGTGGTCTAGGGTGTTCTAAATCGTCTCCAACTTTCTAGGTTTGATTCTTAGGGACAACTTTATTTTTATATTTAGCTTTTGTTATTTTTTTCTAAAACGCTGAGTGAAATTCTAGATCCACCACTGATTGGAGCCCGACTATGTTTGGATTCGTGTCGCGTATGTCTCATTCTGGGGAAACGCTCCCTACCAAGAATTCCATAACTGAGGCTCGAACACGAGACTTATAGTTAAGGGAGGAACAACCCCATCCACTACCCTACATCCTTTGGTGTGTTGGAAATTTGCCTTTGGCGGGAGTTGCGACCGACCAACTTTAACGGCTTAAACACTAGTGTAACGTATGTTGGAGAATCCGGTTCTTCACACATGCATGATCTACTAAGTACGTAGATAACCGTAGGGCCAAGAATCGTCAAATTTCATTGAGAAATGAAAGAGATATTGGTTCACGAAGTAAGGTGTTTGAAGCATGGAAAGTGTGGTATTGTGTGTAATTCTCCCTCATCGGTAGAGGAAGAAAGAATTGTTGTGTATATAAGATTCGAAATTGGTTTGGGGTTTGGGACCCCAAGGGGTATCCCATGTGTTTAAAGGAGGGAGGACCTAGATGTGCTTCGGTTCGAGGAAAGACCACACGCGCGCCGCCGCCCGCTCGTCCGGCTCCGAGTTCCGGGTTCTCGGTCACCGGTCGTGGGTCGTGGGTCGTGGTCCGTGGGTCGTGGGCCTTCGATATTATCTTTTTGGGCCGTAAAACTTTGCCGAAGTACAGCTTTGATCCCGTGTTTCCGGATGTACGTTCGGACCGAAATTCTTTCGGATGTACGCTTTGGTCCCCGAAGTTTCAAGATGTGCGCTTTGGTCCCTCAAGTTTCCGTAATCTGGACAGTCAAAGCAGCGATTGCCAAGCACTCAATTCAGCCATTTATTTTGGCTGAATTACTCCTCCTATAATGGCCAAATCCGTTGGTCTTTTCTCCATTTATGTTGGTGGCTTTACTACCTTCATAATGACCATTATTTGGTCATTATGGAGGGCGTAATCAGCCCCTCCCTCACCTATATAAACTCCCCTTACACCATTGTTGAGCACTAAGACATATGCACGAAAATACGAAACGTATGCAGAAAAACAAAGGTGCACGAAAATACACAACCGAAATAGTTTTCTTCCTACAACTTCCAAGCATCATTTCGTTACTCAATATTCTTCACGGTAGCTCTTGAGTTTCCTTTGCTCAAGGGTTCCATTGCTGTTTTATCTTGGGAGACAAATTGTCCAGGACATATAAAGGATACATACGGGGCAATATTGTCTTAAGGACAGAGTGCTACACTCGACTCAAAGAAAAACAATTTACATTTTTCCGTTTTCTACAAAACTGGAATTTCCGTTTTTACTTGTGTAACGATTGTAATTTCAGATTCCATGTTGAATTATTGAAATCTTTGTTTATCCTTTCGAATACTTGTAATAGTTAAATACTTCCCGTACTGCTTTATAAAGTACCATAAAGAGAAAAATCTCCCAACATGGTGTTGGTCTGAGGGGTTTTTACATCTCTCTTTATCCCATTTTTGTTGTGTTAAAAAGTGAAAATGTCTCTCCTACTGCCCATCATAAAAGTAGATGTTATAATACTCCACCTCAAGCAGAACGGGTTTGTGTTGAACGCAATGAGGACTCTTTTTGTAAACCTTACATCCGAGTATTTGGTCAAGTGAACCCCACTTATAATTTGACAATGAAACTATAATTCATCAAAGAGTATAGATTAGCAAGAAGCTTAATTTGGATCCTAGAGTGGTGGAGAATTTTAAAGAAAACATAATGCTGATCAACATCATACAGAGGAGATTCATAACAAACATTAATTTAGATTCTCTCGTGAATGTCTTAGTGTCATCTAAGGTAACTCCATTTAGTTGAAGAAGACTTCTTGATATAATGACTTTTTCTTTAGACTTAATTTTCTACTTTATAAATTGATGTATTTAAAGAGAACGCTTGTTTTCTTTATTTCATACTTAGCAAGGTTGTCTTGCTTCAAACAAATTTTAATTGATTAATTTAATTTAAGAAGAAAATTACTTGAAGAGGAGAGAAATCATGTGGTTGTTTTTGCTCAATCGTTTCTCATAATTGTGTTGGAAATTAGCCTTTGGCGGGAGTTGCGACCGACCAACTTTAACGGCTTAAACACTAGTGTTACGTATGTTGGAGAATCCGGTTCTTCACACATGCATGATCTACTAAGTACGTAGATAACCGTAGGGCCAAGAATCGTCAAATTTCATTGAGAAATGAAAGATATATTGGTTCACGAAGTAAGGTGTTTGAAGCATGGAAAGTGTGGTATTGGGTTCAATTCTCCCTCATCGGTAGAGGAAGAAAGAATTGTTGTGTATATAAGATTCGAAATTGGTTTGGGGTTTGGGACCCCAAGGGGTATCCCATGTGTTTAAAGGAGGGAGGACCTAGATGTGCTTCGGTTCGAGGAAAGACCACACGCGCGCCGCCCGCCCGTCCGGTCCGGTTCCGGGTTCTCGGGTTCTCGGGTTCTCGGGTTCTCGGCCCCGCTCGGGTTCTCGGGTTCTCGGGTTCTCGGGTTCTCGGGTTCTCGGGTTCTCGGGTTCTCGGGTTCTCGGGTTCTCGGGTTCTCGGGTTCTCGGGTTCTCGGGTTCTCGGGTTCTCGGGTTCTCGGGTTCTCGGGCTGTGGGCTGTGCGAGTTCTCGGGTTCTCGGGGCCGTGGGTCATGGGTTTGTCGATATTATCTTTTTGGGCCGAGAAATTTGCCGTAGTACGCTTACCATTATTTGGCTATTATGGAGGCGAGTTTTCAGCCCCTCCTCACCTATATAAACACCCCTTACACCATTGTTGAGCACTAAGAATGACAAAAGAGAACACCAAAAACAGTACACGAAAATACACAACCGAAAACAGTTTTCTTCCTACAACTTCCGAGCATCATTTCGTTACTCAATATTCTTCACGGTAGCTCTTGAGTTTCCTTTGCTCAAGGGTTCCATTGCTGGTTTTATCTTGGGAGACAAATTGTTCAGAAGTATAAAGGATACATACGGGGCAATATTGTCTTAAGGACAGAGTGCTACACTCGACTCAAAGAAAAACAATTTACATTTTTCCGTTTTCTACAAAACTGGAATTTCCAGCTTTTACTTGTGTAACGATTGTAATTTCGATTCCATGTTGAATTATTGAAATCTTTGTTTATCCTTTCGAATACTTGTAATAGTTAAATACTTCACGTCCTGCTTTATAAAGTACCATAAAGAGAAAAATCTCCCAACAACTTAAGACAATATTCGTATTGTATTACTATTAGTAGTGTTCGAAAGATGTCGGTCAAAAGTTGTGTGACCAAATCTGGATATGGAAATGGTTTTCCGGTAGAAGAGAGTGATGATGATGAACGTGTTCATGGTGTCACCGCTACCAAGACCGGTGGGAACAAGCGCTCACGAGAGCCTCGAGGATGTCAACGGGACAAGAGGAGAAGAGTGAAGATGTTATTCTATCTTGTAGCAGAAAGGCCTATATCCGTCCCAGGACAAAAGATCCGAATAATGGTGAGAAGGAAATGGACACTCGGTCGATGAAGTGACCGAAGTGAGCCGAATCCGAAATTGGGATAAGTATTTTTCTCACTTGTCAAGAATAAGGATTAAATGATAAGTAGTTTTTCTTACTTGTCAAGAATAAAGATTAAATTATGTCTGATTAAAAATGAATTAAAGTAAGGAGGAATATGAAAATAATTTATATTCCTTATGCTTTAACAAATCAGAAGTTTAATCTCATCTTCTTTTCCGTTTAAAGATTGGATTTTGTAAACGACTTAAGAAGATCCGTTCTTTTAAGTGTAATTACTAAAGTGTGTAAAGTATGGTCGCACATACTATGGAGAAAGATCCACTAACTGTGCGAAAACTCTTACCACTCTTAAGTAAGCGCCAAGAATTATCTGGGCACCAATCATAACGGAAGAAGACTAAAAGCTAAAGACGTTGAGCCTGTCATACTATTTGGCAGAAGATCCTTCATAGGATGATATTGGACACTCGGTCATAAAAAGCCTCGGGCATCGGAGTGGGCCAAAATTCCTTTGATATGATGATATTGGACACTCAGTCATATAAAGCCTCCGGGCGACTGGAGTGGGGCCAGAATTCATTTCATAAGAAAAGTAATGGACACCTAGTAAGGTGGGCTAGAGTTTCCAGGTCCTAAATGATCTGAAGGCCTAAAGAAAGGCAGTAAAGAAATTGGACACTCAGTCTGCCAAAGCAACTAGAGTGGGCCCGAGTATCGAGATCACATATGATCCGGTTACGCCCTAACCACGGCAAAAGGTTGTTCATGTGAAGCAACGCCACCTCTAAAATCAAAGGGGCTGGAGAGGTTGTCCTCAATAGGACTTCAAGGAATGAGATCACTCTAAAAGAGGTGATACATGTTCCTAACTTGGTTAAAGGACGTTGTTGGTCAAATCTGATTTGAGACTAGTCCAACAGGTCCGTAATAACTAAGAGTGGTACAACAAGTTTATAGCCAAATGAATGATATATTGTAATCCGTGCATCTATGACATCATAGATTAAGACACGTTAAATAGCAAGTCATTCAAAAGCTAACGATGTTGAGATTGTTGCCTCTCGTCGACATAAACCCTCAAAATGAATGTGAGGTAGACGAAGAGGCAAAATCACCTTTCCAAATTCCGTCAAGGGAATAGCGAAAGAAGCACCGCTCCTCTAGAACTTAGTCACACCTACTTGGGTGATTTGAAGTTTATACAAAATAGAGGGGGGAGACAAGTACGTTGTGATCTTCATTGATGATGGTACAACGTATGGAATCTTTTGTTTATTGAAAAGCAAAGATGAAGTTGTTGAAGCCTACAAAGCGAAGTTGAAAATCAACTAAGCGTACGGATTGAGAAATTCGTAGTGATAGAGGGGAGAATGTGAAGCATCGTTCATTAAATGAATGTTCATTTCTCACCTCGCCTAACGGTGTTAGCCAAGCGCGAAGTTGTACGCCCAAATTATGAGGGGCACTTGGTAAAAGATGGACTACCGAAACAGTCAAGTTCGACCTAAGATCGTAGATTGCATATCCACCGGATCTGCAAATAACGATAGTGTTGATCGCCTCTTGGCGTCAAAGAATGCTTGAATTCTTTGGAGATAACTTTCCTTGGAAAAGGAAAAAGGAGTAATTGCTCAAGGTTAACAAGAACCCACGAGGGCTCGACCGTCCGAACTAGACGTTCCGTATCTACAGGACTCGAAAGTTGCTTGGCTATCCGGAACTTAATATTCCGGATCTACGAACTCGGGGATTCTAGATGTTGAACCAAGACGGAGCAAAGAGGGGACAAAGACTTGTTCCAAATTCTTCTAGCTTGTATGGTTGAGAACGAACCATGAACAATTAACAAATAATTGTTATCTCCAAAAACGCCGCTTTGGAAAGAAGCTAAAGGGAGAAATATATTCCATATATAGAACCATACTTGTGTAATGGTTAATCTTCTTCCTAGAAAAGAACCTTTGGGTTGTAAAATGTGCTCCCCGTGAGTAGCTTAACATCCAGGGCCATTGTAGTCTTGCGTGGCATGGATGTTGAACTAGCCTTCCCAACCGGAGAGTTGGAAGAAGAGAATCGAGTTAGTTTGCCGAACTGTTGGGCTTCTTCCGAACTTTCGCTTGGTCCCCGAAATGTTTACATTTTAGTCCCGAAAGTTTCGGATAAAACGAAACAATGAATCGACCACGAAACATTGGCTCGAAGTTAGAAAGCCAACAGCTTGGAAAACCAACGGTCCGAGAGTGAAAATCATATAGAAACAAAGTCTCGATATGAAAGATATGGGTATCACGAGATGACATCTTAGGAATTGGATTTCTAAGACATCTAACGGATCGGTCGATAGTTGACGATCTCGTTGAAGCCACCAATGGATATGAATCATAGAACCGATTGGAATCATGGTGCACCTATAGACAAGGAGCGATATGCACAAAGTCACTTGTAGTTCAATGTATTGTACACACTACAACCGACCCGGTATCGTCCTACAAACGTATCGATTGAACTAAGGTTCACCGATGATTTCAATACATGATTAATAGGAAGGCGTTAAGTCGGATATGACGATATCTCGAATTATTCGCTTATCTACGGATTATAGTATTCTCGGATGTCCAGCGGTTACGAGAGAACACAAGGTGATGCAAACCGGACATCGATCGAAGAACACCAAAGCCACAAGTAAATGTGTATGGTGGTTCTTGGAAAATCCTCTAAGCAAACTCGCATCGGCCGATTCATGATGGAATCGGAGTTTATCGCTTTATACAAAGCATGAAAGAAGTTGAGTAACTTCACGACTCCTTAGAGGACGTCCTTTATTGGGAGAAACCCGTGCCTTCGCGCAGCTTATACACTCGTGGCTAGCCGGTCGGCTTCGGGAAGGACACGGATGACGGCGTCTCGGGCATATCTGTCGGGATATGTCGGAGACATAAGACCGTATGGCGCTTGATCATCACGGGTGTCACTTCCTTATTTACTAACTACGGGACTACCCGGAGATCAAGTGTTCTCGCTGTCTAGGGGAATGGGCTTAAAACCCAAAATATACGGACCAATACAAATGGAAACCCAACCTTACGAACCGGAGATCCCGGTAATTTGGTTCAATGGGAAAACTAAGTTGTAAAGGTTCGGTTGATCGCTTCGGTCGAAGCATGAGCACTTCGGATAGTGATTTCGAAAAGAAAAACCAAATCCAAAGCCGTTCCCGCGATAGACGTTAAGTGCTATCTCGGTATGGGTAAAGGTTAAGTTTTCAAAACTCCGTAATGATCCTCAACAACAGGAGGTTAGGTCTTTGGGAAACTTTTAATGGTTCCTAACACTTGTGAAGTGGGGTATAGCAGGATACCTTGTAGGAGACCACCTTGTTTAAGTGCGAGGACGGGCCGCCTCAAATTGAACGCACTTAAGAATCCAAGACGTTGTCCATGGCCAAAACGGACAAAACATTACGAAGAAGAGAGTAAGGGAATTTGTTGTGTTGGTACCGTTGTCTTGGCTTACACTAAACACCGACGGTTCAAGACATCACGTTCACCGCGCATAAGTAAGTCCGATGGTATTAAACTATGGAAGGTTCAAAGCCGAGGCTACCTCTCCTTATGCAACATCGGTCTGTTTGAAATATTGCTTGAAATGAAAAGACACCATGTGAGTGCGCCAAAATCTCTTTCAAGAGGGGATTGTTGGAAATTTGCCTTTGGCGGGAGTTGCGACCGACCAACTTTAACGGCTTAAACACTAGTGTAACGTATGTTGGAGAATCCGGTTCTTCACACATGCATGATCTACTAAGTACGTAGATAACCGTAGGGCCAAGAATCGTCAAATTTCATTGAGAAATGAAAGAGATATTGGTTCACGAAGTAAGGTGTTTGAAGCATGGAAAGTGTGGTATTGGGTTCAATTCTCCCTCATCCAAGTAGAGGAAGAAAGAATTGTTGTGTATATAAGATTCGAAATTGGTTTGGGGTTTGGGACCCCAAGGGTATCCCATGTGTTTAAAGGAGGGAGACCTAGATGTGCTTCGGTTCGAGGAAAGACCACACGCGCGACGCCCGCCCGTCCGTCCGGCTCCGGTTCCGGTTCTCGGGTTCACGGGTCGTGGGTCGTGGGCTGTGGGTCTTCTGATATTATCTTTTTGGGCCAGAGAAATTTGCCAGTTGTACGCTTTGATCCCGTGAAGTTTCCGGATATACGCTTCGGACAAGAATTCTTTCGGATGTACAGTTTGGTCCCCGAAGTTTCAAGATGTGCGGTTTGGTCCCTCAAGTTTCCGAGAATCCGGACATGTCAAAGCGCAATGCCAAGCACACTCAATTCAGCCATTTATTTTGGCTGAATTACTCCTCCTATAATGGCCAAATCCGTTGGTCTTACACCATTTATGTTGGTGGCTTTACTACCTCCATAATGGCCATTATTTGGTTATTATGGAGGCAGTTTTTCAGCCCCTCCCTCACCTATATAAACACCCACTTACACCATTGTTGAGCACTAAGAATGACAAAAGAGAACACCAAAAACAAGCACGAAAATACACAACCGAAAACAGCTTTTCTTCCTACAACTTCCGAGCATCATTTCGTTACTCAATATTCTTCACGGTAGCTCTTGAGTTTCCTTTGCTCAAGGGTTCCATTGCTTTTTTTATCTTGGGAGACAAATTGTCCAGGACGTATAAAGGATACATACGGGGCAATATTGTCTTAAGGACAGTGCTACACTCGACTCAAAGAAAAATAATTTACATTTTTCCGTCTTCTACAAAACTGGAATTTCAGCTTTTACTTATGTAACGATTGTAATTTCAGATTCCATGTTGAATTATTGAAATCTTTGTTTATCCTTTCGAATACTTGTAATAGTTAAATACTTCCCGTACTGCTTTATAAAGTACCATAGAGCAAAACTCCCAACAAATTGTTCTATACTTCATATTTCACTCCAGTCTCTTGCAGAAATACAGAGTAAGATTGGACACAATAGACCTTTGTGATTCGGCTTTTCCCGGATCCCACAGATGGTGCTTAGTGCACCGGACTGTCATTTTTACTTCATATTTCAACTACTCCATTGGATATCTTTAGTAACACAGATATTGGGAATAAACATATTACTCTCATACAATTAGTGATCTCTTCCAACTACTATTCCAAAGTCAATGAAGATCTTCACAGATTGATATTCATAAATTTTTTCCTTTCAACTTTTTTGCCTTTTATTTTATTTATTTTATATATCTTCCCACCCCACCAACCTTTTTTGTCGAAAACATCCAAAAACAAACATATCTGGCAATTGCCCAATCTTTTTTAAAATTATTAGAAAAAGAAAAAAAGTCAAGACAAGGGAGAAATCATGTGCTAAACTTTATTGAAGCAAAGAGAATAATGTGAGGGGCCAAAGGCCCAAAAAAGCATATGGGAAATGGAGACAGTGGGTAATGTACCCTCCAAACCTCAAAACATGTGCGCCAGCCTCACCTTTACCCAACTCTCTTTTGCCATCTTTGGTTCAAACAACCTACCTAGTGCTCCTACAACGTATTTAATTTAAAATTATTATCAAGAAATTCCCTTCCACTTTCCTCTCTCAATAAAAAATACTATTTCATTTCTTTGGCCTACCCTTTTTATATTTTGTTTTTGGTACAACCATCTGGTATATATTCAAATTCACTGAGTGAACTAATTCAGATTTATGTCGTATAGGGTCCATTGAAAGAGGAAGTATTTTTTATCGGGCAAAGACGAATTCAGGGTCTTAAAGTTATAAGCTTTGAACTCACAACGAATTCAGGGTCTTAAATTTATGAGCTCTGAACTCAAGATAGTGGATTCTATCGAACCCTCATCATGTATTGTAGATCTGCTTATCAGTGATTTCTTCATTATAGGACTCAAAGATGAATCATCTAATTGAGGATGAAGTGATATTATCCCTACCCTGCATCTTTGGATGAATTCTCTCTCTATATATATTAGAAATGGAGGTTACTCTTTTTTTTCTTTTTATCCTAAGATGAAGAGTCTCTTTATTTTTAGGAAAAGAAAGATTATTTTGGTCTTATTTGATATGTCCCTATATAAGCAACAAAATTATGATTTCCAATTATGAGTTATAATATTCTTTCATTTAAAATTTATTTTGTTTTTGTTGGTAGGCTTGCTCAGAACATGTCTTGAGATTATTATGTGATCAGAGTAGCGTAAACTAATTAGTGGTCACAAGCGAATACAGTAGTCATTGACAATTTGCTATTAAAACATTCAATTGTGCTTCTGGAACTTGTTCTAATATATGATAGATCTAGGCTGATTTATTCTTAAAATATATAACACTAGTCATTAACAAGTTTCTAATATCTGAGGATTTCACGTGCTGCATATGTATTTCACAAGAATCGCTTCATATGAACCATAAATCTAAAATTATGACTATATTCATATTCATTGTACTTCGTCCATTTATGACATTAGACTATCTAATGTTGATGATGTTAATTTTAATTACTTGAAATTTAGTCATTCACTAATATAACATTGATTTTATTATCGTTTTTGAGTTAACGCGGGGATAAATTAAACTTGTTTTGAGAATTAAACTTGCACCTTAGCAATTTTAAGAAAATAATTATAAAATTACATTCAACTTATTTAATAAAAAATGGATCCACGGGTCGGATCTGGACCGGATACGGATCTCAAATACAAGATCCGATCCGGAGTGTTACGTATGTTGAAGATCCATATCCTATCCGGACGGTCCGGGATCCATTGCTTCACATGCTTCATATGATCTAAAATTATGACTAAGTACGTAGACATAACCGTAGATGTTGCCAAGAATCGTCAAAATTTCATTGAGAAATGAAAGAGATATTGGTCCACGAAGTGAGGTGTTTGAAGCATGGAAAAGTGTGGTATCGTGTTCAATTCTCCCTCATCGGTGGAGGAAGAAAGAATTGTTGTGTATATAACACTCAAAATTGGTTTGGGGTTTGGGACCCCAAGGGGTATCCCATGTGTTTAAAGGAGGGAGGACCTAGATGTGCTTCGGTTCGAGGAAAGCCCACACGCGCGCCGCTGCCGCCTGTCGGTTCCGAGTTCCGGGTTCTCGGGCCGTGGTCTGAGGGAGGGCTGATGTACAGTTTGGACCAGAAGTCTTTCAGATGTACAATTTAGTCCCTGAAGTTTCCAGAAAGTCAGAATTTGGGCAAACAGAACAGAAACGCCACAACACTCAATTCAACCATATGGCTGAATTACTCCTCCTATAATGACTAATCCGTTGGTCTTTCTCACCATTTATTTTGGTGACATTACTACCTCCATAATGGCCATTACTTGGCCGCATGGCACTTATGGAGGCGCTTTGTTTGCTCTTCCCTCACCTATATAAACAACCCCTTGCACCATTGTTGAGGTACACTCATACTACACGAAAATACACAAGCAAAAACAGTTTCTTCCTACAATTTCTAAGCATCATTTCATTGCTCAATATTCTTCACGGTAGCAGTTGAGTTTTCTTTGCTCAATTGTTCCATTGATGTTTTATCTTGGGAGACAAATTGTCCAAGACGTATAAAGGATACATACGGGGCAATATTGTCTTAAAGACAGAGTGTCACACTCGACTCAGCAAAAACAAAACAGTTTCCAGTTTTTCCTTCTTCAACAGAATTGTAATTTCAATTTTGTTGTTGTATTATAATATTCAGTTCGTGTATTACTTGACAATTATTTGTAATTCCCGTTTCTTGCACCTTTGTAACCAACAGATGAGTCTTGACAAATTTGAAAAGATGTTCAAACTTTGATAAGTTAGTTGAATACTGGAAACTAGAAAGTGAAAGGATATATCTATTTCGTAGAGCTTTGATAATTTAATAAAAGTTGGAGGATAAAGTACTCCATTTAAAGGAAACAGATGATTTGAAAACATTGCTCTTCAATGGTCTATCAACTACCAGTCAAAAGGTAAAATTCTAAGTGGTCATTTGATACGCGGACTAAGTTATTTTAAAATTATAGTTTGGAGATTATAATCCCTGGACTAATTTATCTCACATGGGAGGTGGGATAAAATAGTACCAAGGTTAATGATATAAGATGAGATATCCAAGATTAAGTTTGATATATATATATACTTCACTTAGTCATAACTAAGTAATATATTTTCTTTAAAATTTTATCAATTTGTAAACTATTCAAAGTAAATTATTTGATTCGGTATAAATATTAACATTTGTAAATGGTCTATAAACAGCTTTCAGGTAGCACGTTGGCTAATTACATGCCATATTAATGGTGGGACAAAACCGATGCTTGTCCAATTTTTGCTAAGACCATTAAATTACTTCAAATCGCTGATCGCTCTTTCAGGATAGTTAACTATAAAATGAATACCATCAAGCCAAAAAAGAAAAACTATAAAATGAAGAATAATAAGACTATATTACCGTAGGAGTAAAGGCAATTATCATCTGGCAAAAGATGGTGCGTTCTCATTGTATGGCTTCCATTGGAGCCGTTTCGATATGATTTGAAATTAAAGTTTTGTTTGGATATGTAATTTGAATTTTTTTCTTATAGACATAAAAATCACACAAGTTATGAAAACCATCAAAACTTTCCCAATTCTTAAACAATCTTACCAAATTAGCAAGTCATAATTCATAACAAAATCAATACGCTACTGGAAGACCTTTTTTAAAAATTTGATCAAACTTTAGTTCAATAAAAAGGAAAATTTAATATAAATAGAAGTTAATGAGGTTGGTAAATGATTGGTGGGAGTAATTGTTAAAAATATCCTACCAACTTGAAGATTAATATTTGATATAAATGGTTGGTAAACATGGTTAGTAAATATTTTAAACCAAATTATGGGTCTCTTTTTATAAAATATAAATTTATGTGTTAAGTTTTACATTTAAAAAATTTAAAATCACGAATTGAAATCACAAATCATGCCTTTTTAGACAATTTGAGATTTGAAATCATGATATGAAGTTGAAATTGAAATTGGCGGCAAAATGCAAAAAAAAACGCTGATTTGAAATCATGATAATTTCATACAAACGCCTACTTAGTACACTTTCACATTCACCAACGTTTACAAACCATGTTTCTTTTTTATTATTTATTTATTTATTTATTATTATTCATCTAGTTATATATTAGGTGAAAATAATTACTATAATTAGTTATGAGTTACATTTTACTAGTTTTATTCCTCTAGAGTATTTGGAATAATAAATGAGACTATACTGGGAGGACTCTGAATTTCCAATTATTATCCAAAATTTATATTGAATTTTGCCCAAATATATCTTCTACATTTCATGATATATAACCATCCCTACTATCAAAAGGATGACCGTTAATTCTCCCCTCATCCAAGGCACAAAGCTTACATATGGTACCCGCAAGGGTAGCCAAGTTGGTGTAGCAGTAGAGCGCGGAACCGCAAGGTCTGCGGTCCCGCGCTCGATCCCCTGCATAAACCTTCTTGGTTGAGCCTGTCACACATGGCTTGCTAGGTGTGGTTAATCGGCTGACGTGGTTTGCAGGATATTGCGTCAGTCCGGGGTTTACCCTGTGAGCACTCGAGAGAGTAGCGGCTGCGGGTTCCTTCGTCAAAAAAAAAAAAAAAAAAAAAGCTTACATATGGTTACTACATGATATGAAGACGAGAAAGTTGTTATAATTTTTTAAAATTTTATTAACAGGTTATTATTTGTCCTAATGGTCATTGATGTTCGCTATATTATAGCATACTCAGTCGATATTACCAGTCTTTTAAGGTTTCTCCATCTCTTAAAAGACATCTAATAGTCCTAATCATAAGACTAACAGTCAAAACAATCATATCTTTCTAGTTAAACATCTCTGCTAATTAACACTCCACTAATTGAAACATTAAAGATATATTTGAAAAAAAAATAGTAAGTCATTTCTTTTTTTCTTTAAACGCTAAATACTTTGAAACAAATTAAGTTTGCTAAAACAATAAATATTTGGGACCGGAAGTAGTGTCTAACATAAAGAAGAAAATACTGAGGGTAAGAAGATAGTAGGACAAATAAGAACAATGAGACCCTTTCCAATGTCTGAAACTTTGTCTAATTTAATTCTTGCAACCAAAATTAAGCAATGAATGACATAATGTCTGATGTTTGCCCAGTTTTTGGTAGATTTCCATATATTCTTAACAGCTAAATTGTGTGACGTTTTTCTAAGTTGAAGAGATTTAAATGTCAAGAAATTTTTGTGTGAGTGAATGAAATTGGAAAAAGATCCTACTTCCGGTTCATTTTAGTTGTCGTGCTTACTAAAATTAACTGGTCCAAAATAATTGTCATTTTAGAAAATCAAATGTAAATAATTATTAGTTTTTACTTTTACTCTTAATAAATATGAAGAGATTAATGTGGTAAAAAAAGGAGAGTACTAAATTGAGATCAAAGAATAAATAAGACGTGTATAAGAAAAATATAACAAATAAAATGGATCAGAGCTAGTACTCGATATATGTTAGATTTCCATACATCCTTAATTAAACTAAAAACTACTAAAAATCCACGGAGAAAAAGTCGACCGACTGCGCTGGAAAAATAAACCGATGGGAAACCAACGCGGTCCGTCGGTTTTAATAATTTTTATTTTTTTAATTAAAAGTTTAAAACTGACGGACTACGTCGGTTTATTATTAAATAATTATAAAATGTTTTTCTAATTTTAATTCATTTTTAAAATTAAGGGACTTCCCGAACAGGGCGAGGGCGTCGATGGTGTCCAAGTCGCAGCTATGACGCAACAAATTGCAAATTTAAGCTAGACGATTGGAGGGAGAGAGGGCGATGCAAGAGAGCATGCAATCACTCCAAGCACAAGTTTTGAGCCACATTGCATGTGGACGATTTGGTGTGCCCCGCTCTCCCCCTCCTCACCCTGATGACGACGACGACATCGAGCCGGAAGACGACAATGAATATGTAGATCGTACACCGGATCATGAGATGCCTTAGGACTTGTGTAGTTGTAGTTATGAGCCTTATGCAAGTTATATTCGTACTTGTAGTTAAATAATTTATAAACTTTGAACTTTGGTGAACTTTTTATAATGTATTTGATGTGTTGAACGTCGTAGTTGATTGATAATTAGAATGTTATTTATATTGTAGCTCGTTTATTACTGTTTTGACAGTAATTAGTGATGGTTTGTAGCTGAAATTGAATTATATCTTTGTTTTGGTGTTTTGGACAGGTGGGATACTGAAAAACCAACACAATTTTCCTAAAAAACCGATGGAAAATCGAAAGAGTCCGTCATTTTTTAAAAAATAATTATTAATTAATTGCAATGGAGTCCGTTGGTTTAATTTGTTTTTTAAAAAGTATTAATTAATTGCGACGGAGTCCATTGTTTTTTTAAAGAAAAATTTAAAAAATATTAATTAAAATCGACGGACGTCGTCGGTTTTTAATTATATAAATAATATTTATTTAAATATATAATATATAAATAAAAAAGAATAATAATTAAATTAAAAACCAACGGAGTCCATCGGTTAATTTAATGATTAATTAAAAAAGAAAAACCGACCATTGAAAATACCAAAGCAGTCCGATGTAAAAAACCGACGCTGTTCGTTGGTTTTTAAAAACCAACGGACATATTTTCGTCAGTTTTCCGTCCGTTTTTTTTTAGAAAAACCAAAGGATCCTATCAATTTTCGACCATTTTTAGTAGTGTAATAGCTAAAATTTCGTATAACAAAATGATTTTGGCTTATTTTCTTCTCCTTAAATAATAGTCAATGCTTAAAAGACTTACAGAAAACCAATATGTTACATACAAAAATCAACTTAAACAATAGATTCTTTTTTAATCATCCCGTTCGAGTTCAGTATTTCGGATTTGTCTTGGGATAATTACACTATTTGTATAAAGCGCCCTTAACAACAAGTGTTTTATTATAGGGCTCGAACTTAAAATTTCCTATCTAGACGAGAATGATTTCAATCATTTCACCTACATTTGTTGATGATCGTATGATTGAAGTAACGTTAAAATCTATATATAATTTTGAAAGTATTTTTTCTAAAATTGATCTGGCCGGAGAGACAAAGACAAAGTCGCCGGCTATTTTAAGATGTCCTTGTTAAAATATAACCCACGTGAAAACTTTCGGATTAAGAGAAATATTGTCATTTTCTACCAAGGAAGGAAAGGACATAAAATTTTATAATTTATATGAAAATATACACGGTTATACACGGAATCCCATAACAATTGGGAAACCATGATATACACGGTATACATAGCCGTGTATATCGTGTATATGGTAACATATTTAGTTGTATATTTTGTATATAATTAGTATTGTATACTTACCATAATTGTGAGATTCTTGTACAAATAGAATAGTGTTTTGAGAGTAGAATAGGAATAGGATTTTTCATATTATGGAAATTGTAAATTGTATATATACTCTTTCATTAATGAAAATAATCAAGGGGATTATTTCTTTCATTAATGAAAATAATCAAGGGGCACTGTTATTTTTTTTTACAGCGTTTGTGATGATATAACTAGTATACCCTAAGCAATATGCCGTATGTTTTAATTTAAAAATACAAAAAATTAAAAGAAATTTTAACAGACTCAAAAACCGTCATTATAATTAGAGTTCCTTCTTCCTTTACGAGCTTGCAATCATGTATATGGCACAATTTTCCGTCCATTCAAAGTCAACCGCCCGGTACGCAAGGAGCTATGTATATAGCACTCAGATGAGGCTTAGTGAAAAACTAAACAGAACATCACCTCCACTCTCCGTCCACTTTTCCAGTTTTCCGTACCCAAAATGGTAGTTACACTTGCTTTTATGGTTTAAAACAGGGTCGCTATAAAGTCTAAGGGGAGTCAATTGGCCCTGTGTAGATATGTCAAAGTCGTGCATCAACATGTCTAGTTGAGCTATTGATTTTAGACTGATTAACTACATAGTACCTCAAATCAACTCATCATCAAAATTATTCTAACCTAAATCCGTTAACTATAGCAAGTTGGGCTGATTACACATATTTGCGTCACTTTTACCACCCATAACCTATAAAGGCCGAAGTGCGCATACACTTACTTTTGGAACCACCGCTTAAGCCAAATTCACAATGCATAAAAGTTGCAAATCTATCTACATTGAAACAATTTCAGATTTATGGTCCTTAAAGTTCAAGGCACATTATATTATACAATTGAAGTTCAACCATTTTTGCATGAACCTCAGCCATATTTGTCTGAATTCAATCATTTTTATCTAAACTTCAGTCATTTTTTGCCTGAATTTCATGCACATAAGGCTAAAGTACAGTCATTTCTACCCGAACTTTAGACATATAAAAATTTCAGACACTGCATGTCTGAAGTTATTTCGAAGTAGATAAGTGTATAACAAATTTTTAAAACTTAAAACAAATCAAATAGCAATGTCAAAATAAGATTAGTTCGCAAAGTTTTACTAGTATAGTTTACAAGTATAAACTAAGGTTGTCCAGTGGGCCGGGTCGGCCCGATATCGACCCGTCCCGTCCCGGCCCGATCCCCCAAAGTAAAAAACAAATTATCGGGATCGGGGTTCGAACTCGGGACGGGTCCTGGGTTCATCCCTATCCCGATCCTGGCCCGTCCCAATCCTGGCCCGTCCCCCTCCCCCTTTGCAAAAATAACTGTTACAACAACAACTAAATTTTAATTTTGGCCGTTGTGCAACGGCTATAACAACCATTTTTACCCCGCATACCCCTTAATATTTATTTTTAACCCCTAAGTTAATATATTTACACTTTAACCCTATTTTCCAACTATAAATAACTCATTTTCCTCTTCATTTTTCTCACAAATCTTTCTACCATCTACCTAATCTCTCAATTTATCTCTCTACAATTCTACAATTCTACAATTCTTCCTACTATTAAATATTATATCAAAGATAAAAAATTGAGAGTGAAGTTGACAACTAGCTTGAGGATCATCCATCGAGCAAAGTTTTAATTTTCAACCTCGATTACATGTCGACGTTACGTCGACGTTTGGTACCTTCGTTCCTTCTTTAAATTATTATTGTTACTTAATTTTAATTATCGCACTTAATTTCTTTTATTTAATTATTTAATTGTATAATTAAAATGGAAGGATTTAAACGTTTGATTACGGGTAAGCTAGTAGGGGTAATAAGGGTAAGGGTACTTCTAGTAATCCTATTCCTAGTCCTGATGATTTGATTGATTTCAGCAATATTGATGGAAATGCTTTTTTTAATGATATATCAGTAGATGATGAAGTAGATAAATCAGAATTTAATTTAGACGATAATATAGATGACACACCCACAAGTGCAAATCAACCTCAGGCTCAGACTGAGTCTCAGCCTAAAACTGAAACTGGAATGCCTCATATTCCCCCTAGTATGAATTGAGGCCACACAAAATAAAAATTAAAATCAGATGCATGACATTTTTTTATAGGGATGAAGAGAATCAACTAGCTAGATGTAAAATTTGTAAAAATGTTTATAAATTTAAAATCGAAAAAGGTCAAGGTGGGACGGGAGGTTTACTGAGACATGTACAAGGCGAGCACATAGCTAGGTGGAATCAATACATGGATAAAAAATCGGGTGTGCCAATGCCATTTGAGTCGGGACAAGGTTCCCATAGTGTCCCCGACCTAGTACAGGGTCAAATTAACCCGACGACGGGGGGAGTTTTTGGTCCTAAATATGATAAAAACAAAGATAGGGAAAATATGACAAAATTAATAGCGGTTGAGGGTTTGCCTTTTTCATTTCCTTCCTCTCTTCATTTTATTCATTACATTCGAGAAACATATAATCTTGTTTTTAATGGTTTTCCTAGATCAACTGCTAGAAGGATGCTTTTAAATTTGCAAGTGAATATCAACAGTATTTACGTTATGCATTGTATCATTTTAATGGCAAAATGGCTATCACTTCTGATATAAGCCGTAGTACTAACGGTAATGATTATTTAACGGTAACATGTCATTGGATAGATCAAAATTGGAATATGCAAAAACGTATTGTAGCATATAGATATATAGATGATAGGCACACTGATAGTTTTATACTTTTATTTCAGATAATATTAATGAAATTTGTGAATTTTATGGAATAAATGATAAAATTATGACTATTACATTAGATAATTTTTCTTCTAATGATTATGCTATAAGACTTTTAAAACTTAGATTAACTCCATCTTTTTCTGATCATTTTCATATAAGATGTGCGTGCCATATTTATAACTTAGTTGTAAATAGACCTGTCCATCGGGTCAGGGACCCGCCCGATCCGAAAAAATCAGGGCCAAGGTTAGCCTATAGCTGACCCGCGAGTCACTCGACCCGAAAAAGCGGGGACCCGATCAAGGTCAAGGTCGGGACAGGGTCAGAATATTTTACCTGTCTGACCCGGCCTGACCTCGACCCGACCCCGACCCGACCCCGACCCGACCCCGACCCGCATATTTTTTTAAATATAATTTATATTATTTTCCTTCATTAATATTTATTTTGTAGTTATATATATTTTTGCCATTAATAAGTGATATAATGCATGTTTTTATAATATATGTATTGCTCTAATCTACATTGAGCTCGACATAAAATAAGATAAAAACGGTAGCTGATTATTAATTATATATTTATATTATTAGTCGTTCTGTTAATATCACGAAAGCATAATGTAGGGAGAGAAAATAGTTGTAAATTGGTGAAACTTTAAATGGTCATAACTCTGCGATGGGATGTCCGTTTTACCCGATTTTTTTTTGATTTTGCGTATTTTTTCTAGACAGGGTCGGTTAGGCTATTTGGCTCAGCCAATTTTTAGAAAAACGTCAGTTTTTCCCAATCAATTTGTGTGTTTTCCCCAAATCGATTTCTAATTTTCTTTTTCTTTAGTCAAGATCTCACGATATACAATACATTTCAACGTCGAAATTTCGTGGTAATGTAGGGGTGAATGCCAATTTCAGTTTTGGAAATTCAATTTTAAAAAAATAAAAAATTCCTCGACCCGACACGACCCTGGCCTGCCAAAAAATTTCGACGGGTCAGGGCCGACTCGTGACCCGTAGGGTCCCCGAAGGGTCAGGGCTAGGGTCGGAATTTTTTAAAAAAATAGGGTCAGGGTCGGGCAAGCAGAAAAAAAAAGTCACCCGACCTGACCTTTGGACAGGTTTAGTTGTAAAGGATGGCCTAAAACTTTTTTAAAGCATTCTTGATAAAATACAATTTGCTTTAAACTTTATTTTTAAAGGTAAAAAAATACAAAGACGCAAAGAGTATAAAAAAATATGTCATGATTATGGTTATCATATAGAAAAATTTAACAAGAAGTTTCGATTAGGTGGAATTCTCTGTATGAGCAACTACTTGTTGCTTACGATTATAGACAACCTATTACTTTATTATTTAACGCTCATAATAAAAATTCAAGGGATATGATTGTAGATAGTGACTGGGATAAAATTTTAGAACTTAATGGATTTTTAGAGAAATTTTATCAAGCTACTAAATAATTTTCCGGTATTTATTATCATACTATTTCAAATATGTTATTTTATATAGCTCTAATATTTTTGTTACTTAATGAATATATGCAAAAACCAACTTATAAGACAGCTATTGAAAAATGTTTAAAAAATTTTAAAAATACTTTTTTCCTATCCCCACTATTTATATTGTTGGTGTTGTATTAAATCCAACTATTAAAGTAGACGGTTATAAAACATTTGTAGAAACGATTTATGATTGTGTAGAAGTACTTCTAACTAATTGAAGAACCAACTGACACACCAACTAAAGAAGCAGTTATGTTTAACATACACACCGAATGCAAAAAAATATATACGTATTACCAACAATAAAGTGCAAATAATCAACCGACTTCTGTACCATCTTCTACTACTTCGATGCAACCTTATAAAAAATATGCAGTTTTTGCTGCTAGTATTCAAGGCCTTAGAAATAAAATGTGTAGTGCTTCAACTTCTTCACAAGTTAGCGAATTTGATGTTTATATTTTTGTAGGGTATTGTACCGTACGAATTAATTGCCAATGCTGAAGGACAAGAATAATTGTTGAAATACTGGAGGGAGAATGAGAAGACATTTTCGACGCTAACAAAGATGGCCCGAGATGTGTTAAACATTCAAGTCATCAACAACGTCTGAAAACGCCTTTTCCTCGGGAAGATTTCAAATTGGAGAGCACAAACATTCATTGACGGGAGACACATTGGAGATTGCAGTTCTATTCAGAGACTGGATTCGTGCGGAGCGCCGATCATTCGGGGGGAGGCGGGACACTGCGAGGTGGGTAGTTTATTTGGTAGGAGGTGCGGCCAACCGGAGACCAATGAAGAAGAAGACTACAACTACAATGAAATCTTGTCCGAGGGAGCAAGAAGCGACGTTGAAGAATTTGACAAACAAATTCCAATTCCAACAGAAGATCTTCAAGACATTGTGAGGAGATTCAAAAGAGTATGGTTGAATATGTAATTTTTTTAATTGCAATTTTAGTATTTTACTATGTCATTTGCAACTTTTGAACAACACCACAAAGTTGTAATTTTGAAATTGTATTACTATGTCATATTTCTATTAAATAATATAAGAGGCACAAAAACAACATTTGATGTTTTTATTACACTATCTTGTTCAATTATTAGAGTGTTTGTATATATAACTATATATTATTTTTCTAAATTAAATGGCAAAAAAAAAAAAATAGTCCCGACCCGACCCGCCTAAACCTGACCCCGTTCCGGCGGGATGTGGGATGGGACCTCCCACCGTCCCGCCAGGCCCGCCGGCAACCCGATCCCAACCCTCCCCGCCCCGGTCCGCCCCGTTGGACACCCTTAGTATAAACATGTAGATCTGCGTGGATAGCATTGCCAACAATTTTGAACTTCAAATTTATTTCAGTGAAAGAGAAAACATAACGCAGGAAAAGAGCAGCGAATGAAAAGGATATCTCCACAGTAGTGTCCCCGCTCAAAGACAAAATGGATTATCGACTATTAGGCCAATTTGGCCCACAAATCTCTCCTAATCAAGAAGGCCTCGTGTGTTTTGGGACCATAAACAGCTAAGAGTCATCCATATTTTAGTCATACACCGTGAAAAACTCTTTTGTAAGGGTTAGTGTTTCGATACCCATAAAAAGACTAGTTCATTAGTTCATAATTTATAACTAACTCGAATATTTTTTTATTTTTATTTATTCACAGAGGACTCTGCTTCCACCTCTTTCGCTAAAAGAAATAATACTTGCCTTGTCCCCCGGGCCATATCTGAATGGCAAAGGAAATTGCTCGAACCCTGGTAAGAGCAATTTCTCTCTTCTGAGGTAGCACCTTGTAGGTGATATCAGTTGCTATGTTCTCAAACCCCTGGTCATTCAATCACATCCTGCGATTTACTAGTAATAGTGTTGAGGGATCGGGACTATTATCTCCAGGAATAGTCTAGCGTAAGCCCGGAAAACCTGGATATAAAAAAAAATACCTGCCTTTATTTCACCATCCTCTTCTTAAATACCATACGTGTGCATTTAATGCCTTTTGTTGCGGACCCCAAGACATAATCATTCCCATCTCCGTACTTGTCTTGCCGAACTAGTGGCTTTGATATCAATTGTTGGGTTAAAACATCTCAAATATACTTTTAATATGATGTAATTGTTAAGAGTCTCATATCGAAAATGGAATGATAACATGAACTCCTTATATAGATTTGGACAATCCTCACCCTATAAGCTAGCTTTTGGGTTGAGTTAGACCCAAGATCTATTCTTTACATGGTATCAGAGTCAGACTCATTCCAATTCTTTGTTCGTCGATGTTGGGCCCCCAAAATATATTGTCCACGCTCCAGTTAATGAGGTTTGTGCGTGCGGAGAGTGTTAAGAGTCCACATCGGAAATGAAATGGGAACATGAACTCCTTATATGAATTTGGACAATCCTCACCTATAAGCTAGCTTTTGGAGTTGAGTTAGGCCCAAGACCCATTCTTTACAGTAATATTATCTATTTTGGATCAAGCCCGTATATTTTTTTCCAAAAATTCTCACACCATGAAGAGTATTTATTTCCTTATAAATAACTTCTTTTTCTTTTCTTCTTTTCATGTGAGATTTTCTTTCACACACAGCCTACATACATCACTCTATAGATACTGGTTTTTGTACACATATATATGTAGTGTTCAGCCTTAAAACGCTGTATTCTATTGTTAGATCTGCCACCGGATTCGACAATAACTTTGAAGCATATAGTGGCATTCATGTTGTTAATTCTTACATTTATATCACAGTATGAGAGTACTTTGGGATATACTAGAGTTATTTAATTTCAATGGGCCAATACTTTGTGTTAAAATTTCTTATTATGTTCACGGTGAGGTTTTTTTTGGTTTATAAATAGAAGTGCTTCAGAAAATACTCCTATATATACCACTTAATAAGGTGAGGTATTAAACTTTCAAAAAGTATCTTTTAGATATTTATAAATTACAAACTATTGAAACTTCGAAGATGAATGATTCATTTTGTCAACTTGATTGAAGCTTTAAAACGAAAATATTACCTGATGAATTATACAATTTTTTGAAAAGCATATATAAAGCAGAATGATCTAGGCACTATTTTGAATAATGATTGATCTAAAATCTTATAATTTCAATTTTTTTAGTAAGTTATATTATGAACAAGATCAACTTTGTTTTCATTAAATGACCAGGGGACTGGGGAGTTCCAAATGAACATTAAAAGAATTAGAAAAAAGAAGAATAAGAGTAAGAACTTATTTTTCTTGAAGAAAGTAAAAATCTTCTTTATTGAGCTGTCTATGCTGTCTCTTTTCTCATATATCATATAATTAGACTATTCCATATATATTATCTGTAACATCCTTTTCATGCATGCATGCATGGGAGACTTCTAACAAAACCGTACTGTCCTTTCATTCAATTTTGTTTTCTTTTCTATATTAATAAAAGGCCAATTGCTCCTTTTACCTATCAATTGGCTGCTGTTGTATTGCTTTAATTTGAAGTACCTTGTAGGCAGATACATTTAACATGGTCAGTATATACATTCGACACTTTAGAAGTAAGTCAAAGAACATGTTCGACATTATTGATAGAATATATGAGAAGGGGAGTTTTGGAGTAACTGATAAAGTTGATACAATGTGACTAGGAGGTTAAGTTCAAGCCGTGGAAACAACCTCTGACAGAAATGCAAGGTAAGACTGTGTACAACGGATCCTTGTGGTCCGGCCCTTCCTCGGACCCCGTGCATAGCGGGAACTTAGTGCAACGGGTTGCCATTTTTATACGAGAAAAAGCTAGATTCAAGATTTAAACTCAATGAACTCGACCCGTAAGGATCTTAGTATTTATATACATTGTACTTTATAAAATTAAGGTTTTAGGATTTAATATTTGCTGAAATTTTAGTAATTTCTTTCACATATATATCTATATTGTGTATGAAAAGAACTGGATTTAATTGAATCGATTAACTAATAGGTCGTATCCATCTTTAGATATGACAAAGACATACTCATGAATCACGTCAATGGATTGGTACGAGACAAGATGACACATCTTCCCCTAATTTACTGCACTTTACTATACTCTGCACCCAACAAAAAGGGTCGATTTTAAGTGTTAAGATTAAATTATTTGATTTGATGTAAATATTAAGTGTGAGTAAATTTTTATTGGGTCACAAGTTAAGCGCAAAAGGAAGGAATGAAACTGGAAGAATGAGTAAGATCACACTTTTGACTAGAACATGGATCTTATCCCTTCAAATCAATGATTCTTAAAGCATGATATATTATATACAAGTACATATAGGAAAATGGAAAATTGATTCTAAACATGAAATATTTAATTTTGGTTCACTTCAAAAGAATGATTAAGCATGCAATTATTTTTTACATCATGTGTAATCAAACAAATCTTAAGAAGCTATGCATGTTAGGTTGATGATGGGACGACCACCTGCTAATAATCTTGCAAGTCACAAAAAGTGAAAAAACTGATTTTGTAATTGAGCTGAGGTTTATGAGGATTACATCTTTATAGCACGCATCCACTTATTTGATTGACAGTGCAATTAAAAGTCAATTCAATCTATAATACCCTTTTAGTGTAGTAATGAAATAATTAAAGGATCCCAAATTAAAATTGTAAAGAGTAGATTTTGGGCCTAACTCAACCCCAAAAGCTAGCTTGTACAGCGAAGATTGTCCAAGTCCATATAAGGAGTCTATGTTCTCATTCCATTTTCGATGTGGGACTCTTAACACTCCCCCGCACGCCCAAACCTCGTTAACTGGAGCGTGGACAATATAATTTGGGAGCCTAACATCGGTGAACAAAGAATTGGAATGAGTACGACTCTGATACCATGTAAGGAATGTACTTTGGGTCTAACTCAACCCAAAAACTAACTCATGATGGGATGATTGCCCAAGTCCATATAAGGAGTTCAAATTTCCATCCCACAACCGATGTGGGAGAATCAACACCCCGCGCTAACTCAACCCCAAAAGCTAGTTTGTAGGGTGAAGATTGCCCAAGTCTATATTCTCATTTCATATCCGATGTGAGATTGTTAACAAAAAATTCCCACCTTACATTTTCTTTCACCTCCCTACCAACTTTGTGTTTCTTGGATTGGAGAGTTCAAATTACTTATTTGAAGCTTTGAGAGAGGATGTGTTTTGACTGTACGACGAATAAATGGAAAAGAAATAAAAGAAAAGAAGTTATTTTCATAGGGTGGTCTATGTTTTTGTGATGAATCTTTTTTAGTCGCTGGTGGATGTAGCATATAATTGACTTATTCAACTGAACTCAATATTTTTCACATGGAGCATAGATGTATATACGTGAAAAATATATTTAAAAAAACATCAAATTTTGAACCTGGTATGTCAAAAATATAATAGAAGCAATGTTAAGAATCTAAAGGTTAAAACGATTAAAATTTAAATTTTGAATTTAGCTAAGCTTTTTAACAATTAGGCGAAAAGTACAGTTTATAAATTTTTAAATTGGGTTGTAATAGATGAGATTCCAGCCCAACGAATTTTATGCACTTGCTAATCAAAACAACATGTCTATAAAAGTTCCATAGGGAGATAAAGTCCAAAGTTCATTGAAAGTTTTTTCTTCAGAATTGTTGGAAAATTGAGAGAGGTTGAACAAGCATCCCAATTGTGATTGTGCCAAATCTTAGGTATGGGCTTAGATAGGTTGTGATTTAAAAAAAAAAAACAAATGTAATTCAAGACAGGCATGTCTGAGTTTCCTAGGCCCATTACAATCTCTTTAAAATGAAAAACACAAAATAAAATATTTCGAGATATATTCATCTGATTTGATCTGTACAAATAACCAAACAGATTTTAAATTACTTCTCTGTGAATTTAATTAGTTGAATCAAATAATCTATGTGTTGGAGGTGGACAATATAATTTGGGGCCCAACATCGGTGAACAAAGAATTGGAATGAGTCTGAGTCTGATATCATGTAAAGAATGTATCTTGGGCCTAACTCAACCCCATAAGCTTGTTTGTATGGTGAGGATTGTCCAAGTCCATATAAGGAGTCCATGTTCTCATTTCATTTCCGATGTGAGACTCTTAACACTCTCCGCACGCCCAGACCTCGTTAACTGGAGCGTGGACAATATAATTTGGGGGCTCAACATCGGTGAACAAAGAAGCTTGACTCTGATACCATGTAAAACATGTATCTTGGGCCTAACTCAACTCAAATGTTAGCTTGTACGGTGTGGATTATCCAAGTCCATATAAGGAGTCAATGTTCCCATTCCATTTCCGATGTGGACTCTTAATAGAAGAGAATAATTATAGTTGTTTTGTGCTTTACCGTTCTCATAAATTATATTTTACCAATCTAATTGTATAATGAATATCTAACTAAAAAGGAATTTATAATGGTGCATTATCCAGATATTTTCTTTCATTAGGGGCGAATCTACATGTGAATTTACGTAAAACCCGTAATTTTATTTAGACTTATTATCTATATTAAGAAATTCACTAAATGAATATGGATTTAATAGCTCTATAAAGAGTAGAGCAAGGTAGCTAACCTCTTAGCCGGGGAAGGGGGCAAGAAGCAGTTGTTTAACCGCATCGCATTAAGATTTGTGAGTTGCTTCAGTGTTGACAAAAAAGACAGTGGACAAATATACAAGAAGCTATGTTTTGAAGGGAAATTTTTTAGTTGTAATAGTAATTTGGTAGCAAACAAGGCTAGAAATACGTCTACGCAGGGAACAATTCGACTCCCTTATATCTGTAATATTGCTACTTAATTAAGCTTCTTTTTTAAATTATCCAGTTAAGCATTTTTTTATTATATATTAATTTAATTTTTATAATAAAATTTTTTAAATTTTAAATCCTGAACCCATTTTTATCTTGCATTTCCTAATAGAACATATTCCAAATCCGCGGTCAAAGGATCTAACAATTGGAAGCATGTCATAATCAAGAATCCTAGATATGCCAAACCTTATCCAATCGGCCAAATAACAGGCAGCGATTTTCTTTTTGGTCAAATGTTAATGCATAAATTATTTATTTCATGGTAACTTGTGCATTTTAAAAGGTAATTTCGAATTGAGACAACCAGACAAGTCACATCCGACAAAGTCAAACCTTTCGGGTAAATAACCCTTCATTTGTTTCATTATATGAAATGATATTTAATGTAACAGAAAATTTAAGATGTTAATTTGACTTACACTTGAAAAACTAGTTTGATAGTCTTAACATCACTTATATTGGTTTAAAACTTGAATAGTTAAAAGAATTTGAATTCTTAAATATACCTAAAGTACATATAAGTGAAATGATGTCAAATATTTGAAACGTCTGAAAATAGTGTCGTACAAGGTGGGAGAAAAAACAGTATATATACTGCCTGAGTTAAGGAAAGAAAATGGGAATAATATTGAAATATGCTTTGATAAAAAAATAACAGGAGTTCATGCAACTCTATGTGAAGACTAGTAGCTGTAAGGCTGAATGAATAGAGATAAACAAATAGGATAAAATGCAAATTTAGGAGTAGTGGTATTAAATTTCATCATTTGTGTGGTGGAATAATTATGTGTTTAACTAAGCTTATAAATCGGTCAATTTGACTTATAATTTTTTTAATTTATTTACACGTTTGATAAATATCAAAGTGTTTATAATTATGTTCTTGTAGTCCCTCAATTATTACTTAATTTTAATTTTAGTTCTTACAATATTCTGAGAGCACATTCAACTTTTTAATATATATATTTTTTGTCCCGTTTATGTGGTACTTAAATTAATTATATAATCATACATTATCCTCAAATATGGACTACTCGTTCAAAAAAAAAATCAACAAGTAAATTGTTTTAGATTTAATGATTTTTTAATTTTGTAAAGATTCATAAACAGATGGATCAAATACGCATATATCAGTTAATGAAGGTTCAATATGCTTAAATAAAATTCACAAAGACTAATATTTAATTTATTAGTTTAGAGGGATCAAAATGAAGAAATATCCCTAATCTGAAACATGGTAGGGATACCAGAGTGCATCTAAAGTTTGTCTTTCTTAAAGGTAAATATTTTTATTGAAGGACGACTTATTCTAGATACTTACTCAGTCCAACATTTTTGTTAATTGCCGTCACTAGCCCTACATTTTTCTACATAGTTGCTCCTAAAGTCCTCTCTGTTGAATTTTATCCCCACGTACGGCGTAAGCTCGTCACATTGACCTTGAAATATACATACATATTTATTGAATTATATGATCCAGTAGACCGAAAAAGAACCGGAGGTAGGTAATACAGGATATAACACAACTTTAGCTGATTGAGAACATAATCTTAGCTATGAAGATATGAATGTCGAGGATTAGAGTGAAAAATGATTAGTAGGTAGATAAGTGTTATCGCACTCTTTTGTGGTAGGGAGGGTGCTAGTCTCGTCACTCCTCTATTCCTTTTAGTATTAATATTCAGTTATCGTGTAGTTCATATCTCTAGATGTGTATTACCATTTGTTACACATTTCTTTTCTATGTCTCTTCTCTTACAATCTAGCGTTATTGACTTTTCTTTAGAGCCGAGGTCTATTGAAAACATCATCTCAACCTCACAAAGGTAGAGGTAAAGTCAGCGTACATTCTATCTTTTCGAGACCCCACTTGTGGAATGAGTTTGTTGTTGTTGTTGTATTGAATTATATGATCCATTTTTAATGTTATCCTTTGAGGAGTCGAACATAATTTATATGAAAACTTGATATCCTCTTTTGGGGTCTGCATAATTTGAAAGAACATATGGCATCAAGTGAGGTACTCAATAATTCGGACTTGAATCGATTAATCTTTGTTTAACCGTAGATCGGTATAATTGAATTTATATACGTGGTCTACGACACGTCGATTAATATAGATAATCCAAAACAGTAAGATAATATGCAAGAATAAACACGACAATTAGAATAAAAGTGAGTAATAATCGAAATAATAGCATAAGCCTTGGAGAAGCTGTGAACTTGAGCCTCCGGAGACGCGAATGAATAAGCCTTCAAAATATGATCACAGACAAAAGATAGCTTGTAATGGGATCAATATAATATTATTATAAGAAATTAAAATTATAATGCCTTTACAATGAAATGTGAATCCTATTTACACTTGAGCTATGAGGCACACATTTCATGAATCATGCCCTCCATTAATTTCAAATATTAGTGATAAAAATAATAACGAGCAATAAAGAAGAAAATAATGCATATTTAAAGACTTGAGGAAGACTCAGGGTCTCATCGTAACGGACAACCGTTGACCTTCAAGTAACCAATACAATGTAACACCCTTCCCTGAAACTCTTTCGATCCCTAGCCTTCGGAGGTGAGAAGTGTTGGGATACAATTGTTGTAGGGAACGGAAAGTAAGTAACTATTACAATAGTAGAAAGGATAAACAAACTATTACAATAAAACTGGAAATCAAAACCTTAACAAATTGCTTGTGGGATTTGCTAAGTCGAGTGATGGCACTCTGTCTTTAAGACAAGATTGCCCCGTATATCTCCTTTACGGTATTGAGCAATAGTCTCCCAAGATACAACAACAACTTTAACAAGTGAGCAAAGGAAACTCAAGTGTTACTCTTGAAGAACTTTGAGTATAGTGACTTTGCTAGAGAGGAAGAATATGAACTCTGAAAATTCTGGAGTATTTTCTAAGTGTTGAGTGTAGTGTGTTTCAATTGAGCCAAAGGCCTCAATTTATAGTGCAAGTAGAAGACCTCTCAACTAGCCAACTAATGGCCTTCAATAGCCATGTAATTGCACTTGATTGAGGGGTTACATTCAACCAAATAATGGCTGAATTCATATGGCAAGTAATGGAGAATCAATGCTCCAAAACCAGCCCAAACGTCAGATTTTTCCAACTTCCCATCTCAACATTCTGCCTCCGAAGCACCGCGATGGTGTGAATCAGCGCCGCGGCTCCAGTAGTTGACCAACCAATTTGCACCGCGGCGCAGCCTGGGAGGCGCCGCGGCCCTTCACGGCTCCGCGGTGATTTCCGACTTGTTTCATTTTACACTTTGTACACTTCTTCCTTCATTTACCAACGTGGAATACTTTGTCATTTGGTCAATAACCGTCCATAATTCTATGTCTCAAACATATTACATACGTACCAATATCTTTTTCACTAATGAAATTTGTGATACTTGGCACTACGTGTGCACGTGTGTGAAAACGACGTTTCTGACGTGCGGGCCCAATAGGTCGAGTCATAAATTAATGGGATATACTTATTTCCATTTAGTAAATTTCCAACAATCCCCTTTTGAAATAGATTTTGGCGCACACACATGATTTCTTTTTCTAGCAATCTTTCAGCGGACCGATGTTTCATCTGGATAGGTAGCATACACTTTGAACCATTCATAGTTGAATACTATCAGACTTACTTACTTCGCGGTGAACGTGATGTCTTGAACCGTCAGTGTTTAGTGTAAGTCAAGTCAACGGTACCAACATAACAACTTCCTCTACTCAGTTCTTCGTAATGTTTTGTCCGTTGTGGCCGTGGACACTTCTTGGTTTCTTAAGTACGTTCATTTGAGGCGGCCTGTCCTCGCACTTAAATAGGTGGTCTCCTACTAGGTATCATGTTATACCTCACTTTACAAGTGTTAGGAACAATTAAAAATTTCCCCAAATCTAACCTCAACCGGTGAGGATCATTAAAGGTTTTGGAAACTTAACCTTCACCCACACTGCAGATAACACTTATAGTCTATCGCGGGAACGACTTTGGATTTGGTGTTTCTTTACAGAAATCACTATCTAAAGTGTTCATGCTTCCACCGAAGCGATCAACTGAACCTCTACATCTTAGTTTTGCCATTAAACCTAATTCCTGGGATCTCCAGTCAGTAAGGTTGGGTTACCACCGTATTGGTCCTTATACTTTGGGTTTTAAGCCCATTCCCCTAGACACGCAGAACATCTGATCCTTGGGTAAGCCCTTTGTCAGTGGGTCAGCTATGTTATCATTTGACTTTATGTAATCAATGGATATTATACACGTGGTGATCAGCTGCCTAACGATCTTATGTTTCCGTCGAATATGACGAGACTTGCCGTTGTACATAGAATTTCGTACCCTTCCTAGAGCCGACTGGCTGTCGCAGTGGATCATTACAGAAGGTACGAGTTTGTTCCAGCACGGAACATCCTCTAAAAAGTCGTGAAGTCACTCAGCTTCTTCTTATGCTTTGTCTAAAGTGATAAACTCCGATTCCATCATGGATCGGGTGATGCAAGTTTGCTTAGAGGATTTCCAAGACACAACCCCACCACCAATTGTAAATCCATACCCACTGATGGACTTGGTGTTCTCTATATCAGATATCCAGTTTGCATCACTGTACCCCTCTAGTACAACTGAATATCTCGAATAATGTAACCCATAAGTTAGTGTGTGTTTCAAGTATTGAAGTACCCGATTCAACACCTTCCAATGATCGTCAATCGGATTACGGGTAAACCTAGCCAATTTGTTGACTGCATAAGCAATATCAGGTCGGGTGCAGTTTGTTATGTACATCAAACTACCGATCACCTGTGCATATTGCTCCTGACATATGGGTGCACCAAGATTTATATCAAGCTTTTGATTTCTATCCATTGGTGACTTTATAGGCGAACTGTCTAACATCTCGAACTTTCTTAAAACATCCTCGATGTAATGAGACTGAGATAAGACCAGTCCGTTAGACGTCTTAGAGTTGTTTGATGATTGAAGGTGTAAATTGATAAATTTTGTTATAAAGATATACCTTCCCAAATTTCTTTGAGGAGGTATCCTTTATAGCAGAGTTTAAATTGGCATAAGTCAGATAAGTGAGCATCTTTTGAAGTTTGACCCCATGAACTTTTCAGGGCGTTCATGGTGAAATCCAGCGGGTGGAGGAGCGACAACATTCCCTTGAGCGGCATCAAAGGTGTTGGATGAGCCTTGAGCAACCGAAAAGGCATTAGGAGTGCCTTGAGCAGTGGGGAAGGTAGAGGGATTGCTTTGAGCAGCAGCAGAATCAGAAGCAGTTTGATTTATACCAGTCATCTTTCTAACTTACTTACAACAAAATCTTGTCTTAAATTTATTGGGATACAATTGTTGTAGGAAACGGGAAGTAAGTAACTATTACAATAGTAGAAAGGATAAACAAACTATTACAATAAAACTGGAAATCAAAACCTTAACAAACTACTTGTGGGATTTGTTGAGTCGAGTGATGACACTCTGTCTTTAAGACAAGATTGCCATGTATATCTCCTTTTACGGTATTGAGCAATAGTGTCCCAAGATACAACAACAACTTTAATAAGTGAGCAAAGGAAACTCAAGTGTTACTCTTGAAGAACTTTGAGTATAGTGACTTTGCTAGAGAAGAAGAATATGAACTCTGAAAATTCTGGAGTATTTTCTAAGTGTTGAGTGTAGTGTGTTTCAATTGAGCCAAATGCCTCAATTTATAATGTAAGTAGAAGACCCCACAACTAGCCAACTAATGGCCTTCAATAGCCATGTAATTGCACTTGATTGAGGGATTACATTCAGCCAAATAATGACTGAATTCATGTGACAAGTAATGGAGAATCAATGCTCCAAAACTAGCTCAAACGTCAGATTTTTCCAACTTCCTGTCGCAGCATTCTGCCTCCGAAGCCTCGCGGCGCGGCCTGGGAGGCGCCGCGGCCCTTCACGGCTCCGCGGCGATTTCCGACTCGTTTCATTTTACACTTTGTACACTTCCTTCATTTACCAACATGGAATACTTTGTCATTTGGCCAATAACCGTCCATAATTCTATGTCTCAAACGTATTACATACGTACCAATATCTCTTTCACTAATTAAATTTGTGATATTTGGCACTACGTGTGCACGTGTGTGGAAATGACGTTTCCGACGTGCGGGCCCAATAGTTCGAGTCATAAATTAATGGGATATACTTATTTTCACGTTTAGTAAATTTCCAACAAGAAGTCGCACTACCCTTCTGGGGATATTCAAGTATCTCCGGAGCCTTCCACTGCTTGATTTAAATCTGACCTGTAACCCTACCACATGACATTATTTAATTCGTCCACTTGTAGCCAACAGATTTTATCCGATACAATCTTATGCGTGAAATAAGAACGAATTGGCTCTTAAATTTAGCAATTATATATGACGTATGAACTAATAAAAAAACTTTATGTGCCAGAGCCACAACCCCTCTCGTACAGGGCAGAGAAGATTTATCCGATGTTCTCTTTTCCCTCGCAAATGTTTCCCCACTGTAAACTTAGCGGCCTTCAATTTATACACACACGATATTTAATTGAGCACAGTATATAGAAAAAAGACTTTAATTCGCAGTATAAAAACTACTCTTATAACTTGTAATTTTAAATATTGCAAATATTTGTGGATACACTTAAAGGTAAATGAAAAATTTAAAATTGAATATTAATTTTTAATTATAAAAGTACGTATATCTTTTTATTAAAACTAATATAAAAAAAGTGTATCACGTAAAAAGAAATATGTAATTTAATTTCGTAAAATATCCAACTCAAATTGTCAAACTATTTCAGTCTAAGCAGCATAGCATGGCTAGCTCCCAAATTTCACAGCCACTAGTAAAACGTAGTTTTTCAACACTTCTATCCCAAAGCAAAGTAATAAATAATAAAATAAAGCTCTATAAAAACCCAAAGCAAGATCAAACAACATCAACCAAATTAAAATGACAGCAACTCTTTTGAAAATGGAGAAGTTAAGTAGTACTGTTTTGCTAGCTCTAATCCTCTTCATCATAGCGGCAGGTGCCAACGCGCAGCAGTGCGGCAGGCAAAGAGGCGGAGCCTTATGCAGCGGGAACTTGTGTTGCAGCCAATTTGGGTGGTGCGGGTCGACACCGGAATACTGTTCACCTAGCCAAGGCTGCCAGAGTCGCTGCAGCGGAGGAGGCAGTGGTGGAGGTGGAGGTGGAAGTGCGCAAAACGTTCGTGCAACATATCATATATACAATCCGCAGAATGTTGGGTGGGACTTGAATGCGGTTAGTGCTTACTGCTCAACTTGGGATGCTAATAGACCTTTGGCATGGCGGAGGAAGTATGGTTGGACTGCTTTCTGTGGCCCCGTCGGACCTCGTGGCCGAGACTCATGCGGCCGGTGCTTAAGGGTAAGTATATTATGGAGCACTCTATTTTTTGGGATGATCAAGTTACCATTACACCTCAGTATAACAGTCATCCGCTAATCATATTTCATTATAACAGGACAGTCAAGTTTTCTTTCAAACCAACTTTCATATCGTGTTACATTATGTACTGTGTTACCTTGTAAAATTTGTTGCTTATCAATTATTCCTTGTCCCAATTTACACAGAGCATAAAAAACATAAATTAGAGACTATTGAAATATCTGATAAAAAAAAATTAAAGTAAAATTTATTTATTTTTATAATATAAAAATGTGAAATTCTTTTAGTACATATTACAAAAGTATGGCAATTGAGAAAGACGGAGCAGTACGTATTACTAGCATTTTTCTTGGTTTAACTTTAAAATGATATGATCTCAAAATAGGTTTGGTGAGTTCAGGTCAACCGCCGCTAATTTTGGTATAGATACTCTGAAATATTTAGTCAAAGCTAGTGATTTACTTTGAGTAAATATTATAAGTTTGATAATTTTCATGTAATTGGGATATAGTATAACGATAACGATAACCTTCTGTGAATATTGTATATATACAGGTGACAAATACACGCACAGGAGCTCAGACAACAGTGAGAATCGTGGATCAATGCAGTAATGGCGGATTAGACTTGGACATTAACGTTTTCCGACAGATCGATACGGACGGAGTTGGAAATCAACAAGGCCACCTTATTGTGAACTACCAGTTTGTTGATTGTGGTGATAATTAGAATGTTTCTCTGCTATTCTGTAGCTGACACAGAATGGAAGCCATATATGGCCATGTTTATTCTGATGAGTATAAAATTCATCTTTGACTACTCAAATAAAAGTAAAAGTATGAAATGAAAAAAATAAAGTCATACTTGTTTGAAGCTTGGAGAAGGGGTGTGCTTTGACGGTAGAACCAAAAGAATAAAATAAAAATGAAAACAATAAAATTAAATGAGATGAAGTTCGTGTAGGAAATATTCTTCATTGCTTTCATTCATTAATGATTTATAATATATATAGTATTATAAAAATATTTAACTACAAACTAGGTAACTAATCAATCCTAATTACAAGAGAAATATAATTCTACCTAATATAGGAAATTTACAATTAATTATTGTGAAAATATTCTATTACACCCCGAAGTCGAAGTAGGAGGTCGGCGTATGCTGAGACTATCCCGAAAACCTTCAAATAAAACCAACAGAATACATTTTGTAAAAATGTCGGCGATCTGATAATGTGACAGGACATGTAAGACACGTACTTATCCACGAACAACCTTTTCGCGAACATAGTGAATATCCAGCTCAATATGTTTAGTGTGTTGGTGGTGAATCGAATTCCCTGAGAGATAAATTGCACTAATATTATCACAATAAACCAATGTCGCCTTCGGAACCTAGATAGTGAAGCTCTAAAAGAAGGTTCAGTAGCCAACAAGATTCAGACACCACATTGGCAACTCCTCGGTATTTTGCTTCGGCACTGGATCTGGATAAAATTGCTTGTCGTTTTGAGGATCAAGAGACCAAGAAATACACAATAACCAGATGCTCCACGTCTGGTATCCGAAAAACCACCCCAATCGACATTTGTGTATGAAACAAGAGTGGTTGTCGAAGATGGATATAAATGCAAGTAATGATCGAGAGTATCCTGAATATAACGCACAATGCGTTTGAGAGCATGCGTGTGATCCTCCATCGGGTTATGCATGAATAGACACACATGTTGCACAACATAAGAGATGTAGGGTCTCGTGAACGTGAGATACTGCAGGGCCCCTGCAAGGTTACGCTAATGTGATGGATCGGCATATGGCTTGCTAGAAGATTTAGTGGTAGACGACCTACACGATGACATGTCAGATCGTTCAACAATCTCTGATGCATACTTCTTTTGTGATAAAAATAAATCACATGCATGACGTGTCACGGCTATCCCCAAGAAGTAACTCAGTGGCCCTATATTTTTCATTGCAAACTAGGAGCCAAGGAGTGACATGATAGACTTGCGAAGGGCATTAGATGAAGCAGTTAAGATAATATCATCCACATACAAAAGAATGTAAGCAATATCATTACCCTGACGGTAGACGAATAGAGAATGATCAGATCTGCTGTTAGAAAACCCAATATGTGAAACGTAATATGCAAACCTCTTGTACCAGGCCCTAGGAGCTTGTTTGAGCCCATATAATGATTTCTTCAGCAAACACTACCCCCATGGGTTGATATATGTACACTATTTTATTGAGGTCTCCATATAGTAAGGCATTTTTGATATCAAGCGGATGAAGCGACCATGCCTTCGAAAGAGCAAGACTGAGGGCCGTCATGATAGTTGCCGGTTTGACCACCGGACTGAAAATCTCATCGCAATCCACACCAACCTGTTGAATCTTTCCATCACTTACAAGACGAGCTTTGTGCCTCTCAAATATACCATCAGATTTTTCTTTATGACTAAAAATCCACATAGACCGGATCACATTAACATCCGGGGGACGGGGCATAAAATCCACGTCCTATTATTAATAAGAACATTAAATTCATCATTCATAGCCATTTTCCAATTCATGTCATTAAGGGTAGACACAAGATTACGGGGAAATGGTGACTTGACAACATGGGTGTGAAGACCATATTCTTTATTTGGCTTAAAAATCTCGTGTTGACTACGAGTGACAGACCGTTAGGCCAAAATTGGAGTCGGGCCGGACGAGAGTGACTGACTGTCTGGCCGGACGAGAGTGATGACGTCCGTGGTCGGCGATGGCTGGATCGGACTGCCGGCAAGCCGAGCCCGGGGACGTGGGGCTGCCCGAGTCGGATGGTGGGCCGAGACCCATCGGACTGCCCGCCATTGGGCATCTCGACAGTGGGCTGCGAGCGAGAGGCTCAGCTGGGCCAACAACTGCGGGGCTCGGTAATTGGGCCGAGACATCGAGACACGTTGGGCCTGTTTGTGAGGCTAATTTATGGATCAAATACGGGGGCATGCTGTCATCAATAAATTCATAGGTAGGAGGCCCGGAACAATGTAATTTGGCAAAAGGAAAATGTATTTCATCAAAAATTACGTGATGACTTACAATGATTTTATTAGAGGATAAGTCGAAATATTTATAACCACGATGATTTGACAGATATCCCAAAAAAAGACATGGAGTTGACTAGGGTTGAAGTTTATTGATTGTAGTAAAAGGAAAGATAGGATATCATAAGTACCTGAAAACCCGTAAATGAGAATATGATGGGTCCCGTAGGTATCAAATTTTGAATGGGGATTGGTAGGCTATTTGTTTGCTCGGAAATATGTTCAAAAGATAGGTTGTCATTTGTAACGCATGATGCCAAAATGATGGTGGTAGAGATGCATGGGTAAGTAAGATTATAAAAATATTATTAATAGTTCGAATTTTTATTTCTGCTTTTTCATTTTGAGATGATGTATGTGGACACGAGAGACGAAACGACAAACCATTAGTTTTGCAAAAATCCCAAAAAGACCATTATCAAATTCTCTACCATTGTCACACTGCATATTTTAATATCCCGTTCCATTTGAGTGCGGATGTATGCTCTAAATAATAGAAATGTGAAAAAAATTTGTGACTTTTTAGACAAAGAAAACGTCCACAAAAAATTTGAGTAATCATCCAACAACAGAAAAATAATTAGCATGTATTATAATATAAGAATCATTATATGATAAAAACGATAATTTTCTTTTGCAGTGAATAACAATGCAAAGATCGTCATGCAGTGAGTGAGAACATAGAAATTATCCGGTGTAAAATAATACTCCTTCAATCTCAATTTGTGGCACGTTTTCTTTGTAGTATATTCTAAGAAAAAATAATTTTTATATATTTAAAATAATTTAATTTTAAAATTCTCATCTTACCAGCTATACAAAAATCTATCATAACTTATTTTAAATCATACTTTCAAATGTTTTTTTTTGTTTCTTAACCTTTGCACTCACATAAATTGGGACATAGGGATTATATAAATTTTCGCATGAGTTATGTTGGTATTAATATTGCGAAGAATTTTATTTCATATATCAAATATAGTATTACTACTTTTTTAACCCAAATTTATTTTTTTATTAATATGTATTATGGAATTACAGAACAAATTTTATTTTATTTTTAAAGTAATAGTGAAATTTAGTAATCAAATGTATAAGTTAATGACGTTAAATAATGAACAAAATAAAAGTTAGAATAAAAATAATTTTCTCATAAACGTATTTTTATTAATAGCTTCAAAAACATATTCACACAATTGAGAGTACAAGATATAATTTTCTACACTACAATTTAGAAAATATTTTGTTAATGGAAATCAAAACTAAATATATGCAAAATAAATAGAGAATAAAAGAGACAATGAAACTTAAGTATATATTTAAAGCACGCAAATATTACAAAATGATCATAAAGTGAAATTAAAGAACTTTTTGATACTTTAAATTACCATTTAGAATAAGATATAACTTAACTAATTTACTTAAGTGCATTAAGTGAAAATAAAATAAAATATGGTTAAGTGATTTTTAGACTTCAGGAAATAAACTAGGCGTTTCGAAAGTTACCATATTTCGTTCAATAACAAATCAATTTTGTTAGTTTAGGAAACTTTCTTTATTCACCTTTTCCTATACAAAATCGGATTAATTGGTTTTAGGAAACTTTCGTGTTGGCTGTGTTGCAACTGGCAAATCCTAAAATTATGTTAATTACGTGTCTATGTTAATGTAGCAGTATGTAATAGTGCACTTAGTTACTTTCTTTACTACTCTCATATCACTTCTCTTTCATCCACTTTAAAGCTTAGGGTTACTACTTGTTCTTCATTGTTACTTTTTATCTCTAGAGTTTAGTTACGTTATGGCAATGCTTTGTCATAGTTCTCAGCCAAAATTATTTGGCACTGAGAACATGGCTTGCTACAGGAAGAGGAAGATTTCGACGGATGATCAACGTATTATGTCAATGTTTTTGTGATTTTCAGCCAAAAGTACTTCTTGGCTCGGAGAACATGGCCTCTTGCGGCAGGAAGAGGAAGATTTCGACGAATGATCATCATATTCTTATTGATGTTAAGGAGTTGGAAAAAGATAACAAAATCCTTAGGGCCGCAATGTTGTAGAAACGGTATGCTAACGTGATCATCAAATCCTTGGTGAAGCGTTTGATGGAGAAAAGATGAAGAAAAAGGTTGAGGTGTGGGAAAAGCAATTGCAAGAAGAGAAAGCCAGGTTGCAGCGGCAAAGAGATAGAGATGCAGCTCGAATTACAATTGCAAACATCAAAAGGACCGTTGATTTAGATGATGGTCTTCAACCCGAAAGAGATTTGTTGGCCATCATCGGTGCTACAAGTCGATGGTAAATGAACTTGTACTATGTTTTATCAAAAAAAGTTCGTCATGATATGTTGACACTTGCAGTTTCTTTCTTTGCTTTTGTGAAACAAAATAGCATATGTAGAAACTAATGTGTAGGTAGGAGTTCTGACTTGTGATTTATATAAGTTGAATCAGATCAGGGATTGATATCTGTAGAATAATGTATACTTGTACCTGTTTATTTGTTATCATGAAGTGAACCAGTGAATTTGACCCAACGAGAAGTCTAAGCTTGGCAGACAGATGACTAAGAAGAAGATGAGGCAGATAATTGATAAGTATGAGATGCAGTATGCACTCGTTGAAGATAACATTAATTTCTTGTGAAAAGTTTATGCTTTCTCAGCCTATCAATAGAACCTTAAAACCTTTCTTTCTAGAGGATATATAGCCTATAAAAGACATAGGATTTGCTCATAGATTGTACTTGTCTTTTTGATTTAAAAAGTATCAAGAGGACATATATATAGCACATACTAGAAACAACCAAAGTTTTTAAAGATGTTTTGACACTTGACACCAAGAAAGACTTCATAAGGGGTTTTAATTTGAAGTATATATAGGGCTTGGAAATCTGCTAATATATATACAGTTCATGTTGCAGTAAGAAGACATTCACTGCAGTACTGAGTCTGAATGGGCAAGTTAAAAAAGGGCCCAGAGGTAGAAAGTAAGTACTTTTGTGTCCTCTATAGCTCTAAAATATATTTTGTTGTGGTGTAATAGCACTACAACTGATGCAAAATGCCATTTTGAGCTAAGAGAGATTATATTTTGCCAATCTTTCTGGCTTAGGAAGTTATTTTCGTTCACATACTTAACATGAGAATATCAAATTAATTGGGCAACAAGCCAACAATAGCCTTTCCAACTTGTGGCACTAACTAATGAAGCAATAGCAATTCATGAGGCATTGAAAAGAGTGATACAGAATGATTGATCAAAGGTTAACATACTATCACATACAAAGAATGTGGTATAAATGCTACAAACGAAAATGACAGTATGTTGAAAAATAAACCACTTGGATATATGGAGATTGATGAGTTCTTTTGAAGACATTAAAATTGTATATATTCCTAGACATAAAATGTGCTAGTTAATAATTTAGCTAAATTCTATATTTTCTTTTTACAGAGTTTCTTGGGATTTTGCTTTCCCATGTTGGGTTATATAAAGGATGAATTGTTATCTTACGAACATTTGAAACACATTAAACATATTGTGAAGTAATATAATAAAGCTGTTTACTCAAGAAAACAAACTTGTGGCACTAGCTTTCCGGTCACTAAGGGTGTGTTCGGTATGGACGGAAATGTTTTCCACGAAAAATATTTTTCGGAAAATGAGTTATTGTAAAACAAGTGAATTTCTATTTATTTTTCTCATGTTCGTTTAGTTAGTGAAAAATAAGTGAATTTCTTACTTATTTTCTCATGTTCGGTTGGTTAGTAGAAGTTTTTTTGGGAATACTAACCCAAGCCCCATCCAAACCACCACCCCACACCCCCATCATCATCCACCACCCACCCCACTCACCACCCACCACCCACTCCAAGCACCCACCCTCCACCACCCAACCAAATCCCATCCCCACCACCCACGAACACACTTCTTCTTCACCCACCCCTACCCCACACCACCACACCCAACCCTACCTCACACTACCGTTCCACCTAACCCCCCACCCATCCATTCCATCCCAATTTTCTATTTCATATATTTTATTTTTTACCCCCGCCTCTCCGCCTCTCCTCCTCTCCCTCTTCCCCCAACCACAACCCATACACACCAAATTTAACTACACAAATTTTTATTTTTTATAAAAAAATAAAATAAAATATGAACTAAAAAATTCGGGAGGGGGTAGGGGTGCGGGACACGGGGGGAGGTTGGTGGATCGAGGGGGGGGGGGGGGGGCTCGCAGCGGAGGGCGGGGTGGTGTAGTAAATAAAATATTTTTTTTTTAATTTTTTTTTTGGGCGGGGGGGGGGGGGGGGGGGTCGGGGGTTCGCAGCGGGAGTGGTGTAGAAAACCGAAAAAATTGGGGGTGAGGGAAGGGATGGGGTGCATAGGGTGGTCGGGTTGTTGGGTGGTGGGTTCGGGTGGGGGTAAGGTAGTTGGTTGAATGTACTTGAAGACTTGTTTTCCCTACTTTCATTAGAAAAGTCATTTTCCTCATTTTTGTGGAACTTGTTTTTCCAAATAAAATATTTTTCAAAATTTTTTACCAAACGAACATGAGAATATTAGAAAAAAATTCCGAAAAATATTTTACTCCATACCGAACATACCCTAAGGGTCTTTTGATTCACAGACTAGAGTTGGTATAATTATATAACAATTGATGATTAATATAGACTTTATCTAATGAACGACAATATAGAGACTATCAATGCAACGAAGGATAATACTGAGATTGTCATGCATGGGTAACAATATTCACAAGAATCAAGTCTTAAGGATTTTAAATATATTTGTAAGTTTTCTTACTAATACAGATATTATATTTTGCATTCATTGGCATAAAATAGTAAGTACTCCAGATGTTTCTACCTGAGTTAGCTTAATAATAATGTGAAGCTTTATTTCAGAAATCAAATGCTGTACCAATAATGATGATCCAGATTTTTTCACCAAAATTAAGGAGTATAAAGTTTGCATTAGTAATTAATTGTTTTTTTAGAAGAGTTATTGTTGAATTGCAAATAAATGTGCATCGCTTTCACTTGCACAGAATTTTGTTTCTTACAGTACACAAACCAATGAGCGCACAGAGAAACATTTTTGATAACTAGAAAAGTACTTTTTGGGTTTCGGACCATGTGATGTTGATCAATGAATTTATATATTTTATATGTCCTACAGATCTAATGATCCACAACTGATCCACCCAAATCCTAATTTAGTAAACGGGAAAGTGGAAAATATTTTCTTGAACAAAAGTGAATGCTAATCGTAACCCCAAATGAAATTGTGAATTCAACGACCGTCTACCACCATCATCAGCCGCTCGCCGCCGTCAGCTCCGGCTACAATGAGATCTAGACCACCGTTGACTCGTCGGAGATCACCTATTCATTATCCCCCAGACAACCCCATCTATCATCCTAATAATGGTACTCTTTTTCACCCAATTTTCAATATCGTCTCCACTTTCCCTTAACTTGTCTGTTTTTGTATATGGGTTTTTGTTTTCTTGTATTTTTGGTCTGTTTTTGATCTGGGTTTTGCTTGATATGAGTTCTTGCTGGGAAACGTGGAAGCTTTTTGCATATTTTGTGATAAAGAAATGGACTTTCTTGATTTCTATTATGGGTTTTATAGTTAGTGAGTCCAAAGGTTTGTTTTTTTTGTTGGTAATTTTGCATTTCTAGCTCTCTACATTCTTGAGATCACATATCTCGGGTGTTGTTATGTTTGCTGCATAAATAGGTACAAGATGGGAGTAAAGGTTTAGTGATGAAAATTCATGCCAGCAAATGTTGATATCTTTTTGTTGGTATTACTGAAATACACTGCCAATAGGAGTACACTTTGTTATAGGTGATTGACTAGGAAAGTGTAAGAGTATTTGATGAGGGACTATAAATTAGGAGAAAGGAAATTTTTTTGTTCAGACAGAAAGGGAGACCTAAGAGACATGAAAATTTCACTTTCAACGACAGTTGGTCTTAGACATAGTTGTCAGATCATGATATGTATTGCATATCAAAGTGGCGGTTATTTCAATCATGTATTGTATTGCAAATCGTCTCATAAGATGCAAAACATACTAAAATATGCATAGATTTACTAGTTTTGACAGACTGTTCTTGTTGGTCTATTCATTTAATGAGTAACCAAACCAAGTTGGGATTAGATGAGTTGAGTTGAGCTTTGTACACCTGTTGTTAGGCCATTTACATCTATAACCATTGATTAAACATATTTCGTGAGATAAAGGAGGTACTAATAGTTGCAATGTGAAGTTTAGGAACTCCGCCATTTTCTAGTTATGAAATAATATTTTGAGGCAAGGCACACACATGATTAAGTTTCTTTTTCTGTGATCCGGATTTAATTGATACAGCCACTAGTTGCTTTATTGAAGAAATCTATTGTTTAAATAGATGAGTAATGTTCATCTTTCGGGTTGCAAGTTTTTTGCCACCTTCCTAATTAGACCTGCTACAGACTTTGTTTAATCTTACAACAGAGACCTTCCTTTTAATTTATGGAGTCTAAACAAGCCAATCCGAATAAGCAAATCGCCATTTAAGTGCTAATCCAACTAGGATGGTTGTTGTATTGAACTTTTTTTGTTTGGATTTGCACTTTCTTGGAAGAGGGAGATAACTTGGAGTTAAGAGAGAGCCAATAGCAAACGGAAATTATGTGAGAAAATAGTATTCTAGTGTGCATGCTCACTCCTCGTCGAAACAAAACTACTGGCTTGTTTCGAGATGTTAGCATTATCAATCCTTTCCCATGCGAGCAAAGAGTGCTTAAAGCCATTCCTTTGTGTGGGGTGGGGGGAGATGAGGATGATTGGAATATCAAACGTAAATCTCAAAGAGGAATATAATGTCGGGAAAAAAGAATTTCAAAGAGAAATTATGATTTGCATGCAGAGACAAAATTTCTTGAGCCGAGGGTCTTTCGGAAACAACCGCTCTACCTACCAAGGTAGAGGTAAGGTCTGCGTACACTCTACTCTCTACCCTCCCCAGACCCCCACGTTATGGGATTTCACTGGGTATGTTGTTGTTGTTTATGCACAGACAATTTCTTGACATTCTCTATCTCCATATTTTACTGCATATTTGGAAGGTCAATAATACTTATACCTCCTTATGAGAGGATTTTGTGGTCTATTTAGAAATTATATTTACCATGGAGCTAGCTTTAGAATGAAGTCTTTGGAATAAAGTAAAAATGGTTTGTGCTACACAGATCTAGATTTCATCATAATGTTCCATTTTGTTGAAGAATTAAAATAGAGATCGCAGAGTTGAAACTCATTCTTTTTCTTCCTCGTCGCTTGCCCAATTCAGTTTCCCTCTTCTCATGCTTATTTTAAGCTTACTAAAAGTTTGTAAACTTTCGAAGTGGTTTGAGACATCAGTTCAGTTAGTACACGTTTAGGGCACGTTTTGCTGTATAAGATAAAGTAAAGTGGGATTGATCAGATTGGCTTCTCTCTTGCATGCCCTTTTGTGGAACAAATTTCTACATGGTTCCTAGTCATTTAGTGCAACATTTATCTCATTTCCTTTTTGATAAGGAAACTAACATTTTATCTCGTCTCTTGGTTTGATAAAAAAATACTTCTTTGAAGCTGCTGGATTCGGGGTACTGGGTTGCCTAGTGGGCTTGCTCTCTCCCTCCCCTCTTCTCCCCAACGGTAAGAAAGCTAACCCCTCAAGCTTACCCTCCCCCACCATCGCACGCCACACCGCTCCGACCAGCCTTCACCGGCGATCAGGTATCAGATTCCCTCTCTCCCCCACTTTTCTTACGCCGGTGGACAGCATTGCTCCGACTAGGTACACTTTGCCGGCGACCTATTTCCGGCAAGATCTGTAAGTTTTCCGGCCAGACCTGTCTCCTCCCCTTCCTCTCTTCTCTTCCTTTTGTTTCTTTTCTCCTCTACTCTGCCACCGGAAACCCCTCTACAATAGGTTTCCGATCAAGTCTGCACAGGTACCCATATTTTTTGGTAGATTCCGGCGGTGAACAGTAGTTTCCGGCTTCCGGTGGTGAATAGTAGTCTCCGACGGTGAAGTTCTTTTTCACGTAATATATTCTATTCACCTGGGTTGGTACCTCCGGTTGCCCTTATTTATTTTCTGCCGTTCATCTTTGTTGTTAAATTTGTCTGTTACGCCTTGCTGAATCTTGACGTTACATTCTTGTCCTTTGTTTTATCATTCTGGTCTGTAGAAGCCTGACTTACTTCTAGATTCTTGTTAACTTGTGCAGTTGTGCTTTAGTATTGATCCCGTGTGTGTTAGCGTTAAACTTTGACTAGTATTTTTTTTTCTCTAGTGGCTTTGGTAAATGATGGTAGACTAAGGTCATGTTTTCGGTCGGAGACGGGGGCGAGGGTTGGGGGGTAAGTGGGGTAAGGAAGATGCTCTGCTGAGAATAGGGTCTTGGAATATTGGAACTTTAACGGAGAAGTCCATAGAGCTAGTTAAGTTTCTTAAGAAGAGGAGGATTAATATAGCATGTGTTCAGGAGACCAAATGGGTAAAATTATGGTAGAAGGGTTGTAGTTAGTTAAGCGTAGTACTACTTACGCTTACATACTGGTAGTTGTAGTGTTATTATTGTAGCCCAACTTAGCTATCATACTAGTAGGCGTAGTATTGTTTTATAGTCCCCTGTCCTTTGATTTCTGTTGTTGTATGTTCTTTCGTGTACTTTGTTTATCTTATTTACATGCGTTAGTTACTACTGCTCTTTTCAGAATGTTTTATCATGGCTTATTCGCTTTTGTTACTCTCATTTTCATACTGCTTTAAATTTCTTGTACGGGTCTGACCGTTTCTCTTGTTTTGCTTGTGCTTATTCTTTTTTTTTAGCCGAGGGTCTTTCGGAAACAGCTTCTACTTACCAATGTAGAGGTAAGATCTGCGTACACTCTACCCTTTCCAGATCCCACGTTGTGGGACTTTACTGGGTATGTTGTTGAAGCTGCTGGATTCATCAGCACCGACTCTAGAATTAAATTTAATGCTGGGACTCGTTCTGGAAAGGACATGAATTATTGCAGAAGAATCACATATTTCATTACCTTTAGAATTTTATTAGCCGTTGTACAAACTTATGTAGACGTTGCAAAAGAATGTCCAGGGCTTGACAGGGAAGATATAGCAATTGATGTTATTGGTTAGGGTTTCGTTTTTTATTTTGGGGATAGAATTACATGGTCTGCATGCATTGAACCAATTTCCATCCCTTTGTCTGGGCCTTTATATTCTTCTCTAATTTTTAGTTCGAAGTCCACCTTGTTAATTACTCTTTCCTACTAGGCCTGTAAGTTGTATGCTTCCATGTATGCATGCTTATACACATTATGATGAATTATTGGACTTTTACATAACTTGTACTCACATACATTTATACAACAGGCATAATATATTTAAGTTAGAGTGGAAAATCTGAAATGATAAGGACAATTCTTACTGAGTTCGTAATCACATTTCCAGTACCGTTTTCCAGTAAGGTATTCATAATTTACGACGATGTTATATACAACCTATCTTGTATGCTGAGCAGGGATGCTGTGGGTTTGATATTGCATTTAAAAAAAGTGCAGGTATATAGGTAGTATGAATTTTTCTAACTAATGCTGGGTAAATATTTTTGTTTCCTCTTTTTCGAGTAAGCTGCAGAGTGGAGAGTGCTTATATGCAGGTCAAGCTAAATTTAACTTCTCACAGTTTTTGCGGTGCGGTCTTGTTCACTGCTAGTGTAATTGCAGTTCTTGATTTCTTGTCCTGAGAGAGAGATTTGTTTTCGGTGAATTTTTGTCCCCTGCGCCTTTTCTTCTTTGAATTTCATTTATGTGGGTTCATCAACCATGAGAGATTCCTTTCTTGGAATAAACACGCCCTCTTCCTTTTTTGCCTTTTTAATAACAATTTTTTTTGGTTTATTGTGAAGACTTGCATTTGTGCTGTTGGCATCTTGCTCATTGTTTCCCTTGTTTTAAAGTTGATTGATATGTCTGCATCTCCTAGCATTTTGCGTGCTTAACGTTAAATTTTGCTGTTTATTATAGGAATTGACCAACATGACCTAGATAGTGGGGGAAGAAAGACAAAGCACAAGGGAAAAAATGTTGTATGGTCTCCGGCAATGGACAAGTGTCTGATTGAAGCACTTTCTATTCAAGCAAGAAATGGAAATAAAGTTGACAAATGCTTCAATGAAAATGCGTATAACGCTGCTTGTGTTGCCGTTAATTCTCATTTCAGCTTGTCCTTGAATAACCAAAAGGTTGTTAATCGTCTTAAGACAATCAAAAAGAGGTACAACATAATCACGAATATCCTCAGTCAAGAGGGATTCTCTTGGAATCCAAATACAAATACGATAGAATGTGAAGATGATGATCTTTGGAAGAGATACGTTGCTGTAAGTTTTAGCTTGTTGAGCTCGCTTTATGTTCTTTGGAACTAAACTTTGTATTAATTCCTTTCTTTGTGTTTTGACGTTTCCCCTTTTCATTATTACCTCTCTAAGTTCCATATAAAATACTTTAAATTCCTGCGCTAGTCTCTGATGCTTTGAACAATATCTAATATGTTATCAGGCACATCCTGATGCTAGGGCTTTCAGAGGAAAACAGATAGCCATGTATGAAGAAATGAAAATCGTATGTGGAAATTATCAAGCTCCTAACCGCTTGGCCAGAATGTCAGGCAAAGTGAACGGAAATCCAGTGGTAGAGTGCAAGTATGAACAAGAATCTGCTTCATATCTTTCAGCAAGTTCAGAGCATATGAACGATTCAGATGGAACCGAGACACAGTCGTCTGCTAAAGAACCAGTATATACTGAAATGCTTGCTAATAATGAAGACGAATATGAACCCGAAGCTCAACCTGAGGGTCAAGCTGCAAAACGGACTCGTAGCTCAGAGACTCTTCAAGATGCAATGTTGGCAATAGCCTCAAGTATCCGGCACTTGGCTGGCACGATTGAGCAAAGCAAGTACACCATTGACACCCCTGCTCTTTTGCAAGCTGTGATGGAAATCGAGGGTCTGGAAGAATCAAAGCAAATGTATGCTTTCGAGTTTTTGAATGAGGATCCTGTCAAAGCCAGGGTCTTCATGGCATACAATAGAAGACTCAGAAGAATATATTTGTTTCGACTGTTTGGATGGTGGAGATAATATTTTGATGATCTATTCCACTTCTTGGTTCTCTCTTTTTGATGGATGAGTCCATTATATTTACCCTTTCACATTTGTTGTGGAGTATTCAGTGAAGAGAATGCTGTCCATACATAAGAATTGTACCCATATTCAAAGTTGACACAGAATAGTACAGGAATGTTATACTATGATGCTTGTGCTGCTTAACTGAAAATTTTATCAAATAACTTGCAACTTTGTACCTGAAAAGATATGGTACCTTTTTGTTGTGAAGAAATTTATTTTCCACTGGACCAACGGTGATGTGTACCATTTCATGCTCCAGCACTTGTTCTATTTTGCTATTTGGCTTAAGTAATTTTCAGCCACTTAAATTTGTCCAAATATTCCTAGAAACCTCAACTTAGACCTGTACCAATTGAACACTTTTACCACTTAGAATTTGAACCATCTAAATACTTTTTTGATAATCAACCAAAAATATAAAATGTGTGTGCGACACTCGCGAGTGATGTGACGATGTGATGAATTAAATAATGACGTGTGGCATTTGGGTCAAAAAAATATTAAAAAATTAATTATAAGAAGAGAAAAAGAAAAACTATTTAGAATATTTTTAACTAATTAAAAAATATAATTTAATAATAAAAGAAAGTAAAAAAACCGATTCTCTAAAAAAGCCCCTACCCATCCCACCCACCAAACCCTTCCCCTGCTACTGAACTGCCGTCCCCATTTCTTCTACGTTCAACCTTTTCATTACTCTATATGTTTTCTTTCTTTATCCATCTAAGAAAAATCCACTGATTCAAGGAGTAAGAAAAGAAGGATGTTATACAAATTAGTGCATGCATATACACGTGAAAAGTGCATCTGCAAAAAAACCTGCACCGTCCTCCTTTTTGACCCCACGTTGTGTAATTCTACTGGATATGTTATCGTCCTCCTTTATCTTTAAGCCACTGTAAATGATAACTCCATCTTATTTGTGAATTGTGATCAATATTGAAGACATAGATTTGTCAAATCATGCTCAACATTTAGCCTATGTTTTAAAGCTAAAGGTTGGAATCCTACTCAACATTTGTCAGATCTTACTGGACCTCTAGTAGTCCATGTCCTATAGCTTTAATATATATATATTTCATAGTTCGACAAAAAACAGATCATATGATACAATCGGAGAAAAGAAAAATGTTAACTTTATTGCAACAACATCAACTATTATATTATGCTTCAGTCTCAAACAAGTTAGAAACATATTATTGCGGAATAATAACAAACTATACCTCGTAATATATGCTTCATCCCCTTTAGGTAATATTTTAGTTTGACTATTGGACCTCAGCGTTAGAGTAGTTAATTATACTCCGCATGTTTCTGTCATGAAATGTAAGCATTCGCAAGTTGAAGAGGGTGTTCACTTCATAATGTTTGATCAAATATTAGTCCTTTCCCAATTCCCAAGACGAAATAGTCTCTTGTTTCTCTGTATACACGTGCCTAATGTGACTTTTCTTCAGCAGAAATGACCAAATTAAGGAACAGTTTTGTCCATGTTCTAGACAACATTTGACAATTCAAATAGTAGGACTAGACTACATAGTAGAGAAATCGAGACGTATTTGAGTAAAGGGTAAAAATTAGAAGAAACAAAATTGTTGAGAACCGTTAAGTTTTTCATGTTGAGAGTTTTTGCTCTATGATACTTTATAATGCAGTACGGAAAGTATATTACAAGTATTCGAAAGGATAAACAAAGATTCAATAATTCAACTAGAAATCTGAAAATTATAATAGTTACACAAGAAAACTGGAAATTCCAGTTTTGTAGAAGATAGAAAAATGAAATTGTTTTTGCTGAGTCGAGTGTAGCACTCTGTCCTTAAGACAATATTGCCCCGTATGTATCATTTATACGTCCCGGACAATTTGTCTCCCAAGATAAAACAAAGAATGGAACCCTTGAGCAAAGGAAACTCAAGAGCTACCGTGAAGAATATTGAGTAACGAAATGATGCTTGGAAGTTGTAGGAAGAAAACTGTTTTCGGTTGTGTATTTTCGTGCACTGTTTTTTGTGTTCTCCTTGGTGCTCAACAATGGTGTAAGGGGGTGTTTATATAGGTGAGGGAGGGGCTGATTACATCGCCTCCATAACACCAAATAATGGTTATTATGAAGGTAGTAAAGCCACCAACATAAATGGAGAAAAGACCAACGGATTTGGCCATTATAGGAGGAGTAATTCACCAAAATAAATGGCCGAATTGAGTGCTTGGCAACCGCTTTTGGACTGTCCGGATTCTGGAAACTTGAGGGACCAAACTGTACATCTGAAAGAATTCTGGTCCGAACTGTACATCTGGAAACTTCTGGGATCAAACTGTACTTCTGGCAAAGTTCTCTGGCCCAAAAAGATAATATCAGAAGACCCACAGCCCGTGACCCCGTGACCCCGGAACCGGACTGGCGGGCGGCGGAGCGCGTGTGGTCTTTCCTCGAACCGAAGCACATCTAGGTCCTCCCTCCTTTAAACACATGGGATACCCCTGGGGGTCCCAAACCCCAAACCAATTTCGAGTCTTATATACACAACAATTCTTTCTTCCTCTACCGATAAGGGAGAATTACACACAATACCACACTTTTCATGCTTCAAACACCTTACTTCGTGAACCAATATCTCTTTCATTTCTCAATGAAATTTGACGATTCTTGGCCCTACGGTTATCTACGTACTTAGTAGATCATGCATGTGTGAAGAACCGAATTCTCCAATATGCGTAACACTAGTGTTTAAGCCGTTAAAGTTGGTCGGTCGCAACTCCCGCCAAAGGTAAATTTCCAACATTTCAGTCATCTGACTTACTGTTAGTAAATATTTTTGTATTTACCTTAATTGAGTAATATTTTTAAGCATTAAGCCATTAATTTCCTCATCGAAAGGTAATTTTTAGAGGGATAAATCTGACGTTTTAGTCAATATTTGACAAAATCAAATGGTAGGACTAGACTAGATAGTAGAGAAATCGAAAAGTATTGAGCATATTTTGGAAAAGATCAACGTCATTTCAGATTTTTGTGCTTGCAAATGTGTCGATGCGTGAACGTGTATCGAAAAGTAGTTGTGCAATTCATGGCTTTCTTGAATTTCATTTTATTTTTCACCGTCTAATTCTCTACGAACGTTCTAACAGTATAACTCATTTTCAATCATTTTGAATTGGTCCAATCATATATTAAAGCCTTTTTAAAACTTCGTATTCATTTAAATTGCACAGTAATGATTAGTCTAAAAGTGAAGAATTAATTTAGAGAATATGATTCAATTAATGGTGTGGTGCCCTTATTGCTACATGCTTGGTTATTTATAAGAGAAAACATGCATCATCTTTGGCCTACCAATACTTAATAGGGAAAGTGACTATTAATTATATGGATAACTTGCATTGATTTATATAGCGAATATTTAGAAATTTAAATATATTAACACTGTGTTTCACTCAATAATCTTACATTTTGGGAATAAATTAACATGAGATCAAATCATGTAACGAAATTAACTAATTGAGAAGTATCCATGTGGTAAAACATCTACCTTATATCTTAGATGTACGAGGTCAATCAAGATTTGTAATATTATGAAAAAATGTAGTATTTATTATAAAAAAAAACTCTATTCTCTTGAACTCGTGACATCTCGTTTCGTATATAGACAATTATAGACAACTACAAATTGAATTGTATACTAACTTTTTATTACACTTATGTTTGTGCAAATGATAGTACTTTTGTAATGTTATATCTCTCTATTTGAATCCAAAAACTGATTGATTAAAGATTCTTGGCTGCATATTGATGTCTGACTCATTTGCAAGCATAATCTGCTTGAACATGTTGAAAGGGCTGGAGTTTAACATTAAAAGGGTCTCGTGTGCATATATTTTTCACAGGTTCTATTTTTTCCGTTTAGCTTTAGCTGATTTACAGATAAGAAATGTCATTCTGCAACTACTTTCATTCTGTTGTCAAATATTTGTAAATTGTGACACACTTTCCATACCTAAAAGAATCTCTTTTTCACTTTAACAATGACTATATCATATATTCTTAAATTTGTAAGTTCTCCTTTACGCGCTTTTATTATAATAGTTAATAAAGAAAATCTATATTGAAAACCGGAGTTTAAGCATTCACTAACACAAGTAAAGAAGCTATTATTCATATTTGTTTTATAGTGTTATTTTCTTTACCAAGAATAAAACAACTGAATCAGAAAAATAAACACAAATGCTTGGAAGGAAAGTGCTCTCACCAAATGTTAGTAGTTTGTAATGAGACTGATAAAAGAAAAAAAAAGAGAATATAAAATCTGTAATATTACACATGATTCATATACATCCGTTTCTATTATCTCTTCCCTTTTTTTTCCTCTAACATTTTCCGTGCATAGCGCGAATACGAATACTAATATTTAGAAATTTAAATATATTAAGATTGTGTTCACTCAATAATAATAAATTGACATGAAATCATCAACTCATGTAACCAAATTAACTAATTCAGAAGTATCTATGTGGTAAAGCATCTACCTTATATCTTATATGTACGAGGTTAATCAAGATTTATAATATTATAAAAAAATATAACATTGCTATGCTCTTGAACTCGTGACATCTTGTTTCATATATCTGAATGTTCTTTTCTGAGAGCCCTTCCTTCCGCCACATGATGTTACTTCTTGTTTTCTCGATCAAGACAGGTCGCTAAAATTGGTGGCTCATGTCACAACTTATCAAAATTGGTCTTTAATTAATTTCTTGCCGACTCAAAGGACCTTTCGACCCATCCTCACATCTTTTCTTTTAACTCTGTTGGCTCCCAAAATGAAAAAAGAAAAACATTTGATATTACCTATAATCTAATTCACATGAGACGAAAAGATGAAAAGCTTTCCCAATAATTCCAACAGGAGTACCAGTCTTTCACAACTACATGAAATTAATTAGAACAAAGACTTTTCCAACTCAAGTGCATGCACTGTCCATTAATTCCCACACTAACTAGCTAAGTTTCCCTATAAATAAGGCCTATTTATCCTTCACTGTTAATCACAAAAACTTCACAAGAAATTAAAATCACAATGGAGAGAGTTAATAAGTTGTGTGGCATTTTTATCATCAACATGATGATGACAATGGCCGCTGCACAGAGTGCTACGAACGTGAGGTCAACATATCATCTGTACAATCCGCAGAACATAAACTGGGATTTGAGAACAGCCAGTAGCGCTTACTGCGCTACTTGGGATGCTGACAAGCCTCTCGCCTGGCGCCAGAAGTTCGGCTGGACTGCTTTTTTCTGTCCAGCTGGACCTCGCGGTCAAGATTCGTGTGGTAGATGCTTGAGGGTACGTACAATAAACACTATCAGATCACTTAAATAATAATTACGCACTATAATAGTCTAAAGGAGTGCGTACTTTCCGCATTCGGATTTAATGACATGTGTTTGGTTTATACAATTCGCAGAGTAAGATTCACCAAAAAAGGACGTGAATTATTATAAGTGAACTAGTTGAAAAGGAAAATACTGAAAGCAGCTAGCAAAACTGCTTATATTATGTGAACGTGTTTAACCAATTGGACACTAATGGATTGGGCAACCAGCAAAGACAACTTATTGTCAACTATGAATTTGTCAACTGCAATGACTAAGCTACGTCATCCCAAAATATTGCTATTGTTAAGAGTTTCCCATCGGATATGAAATGATAACATGAACTTCTTATATGGATTTGGACAATTCTCACCATACAAGCTAGCTTTTGGGATTGAGTTAGACTCAAGATCCATTCTTTACATGGTATCAGACTCATTCCAATTCTTTGTTCACTGATGTTGAGCCCCCAAATTATATTATCCACGCTCCAGTTAACAAGATCTGGGTGTGAGGGGAGTGTTAAGAGTCCCAAATCGAATATGGAATGAGAACATGCACTCCTTATATGAATTTGGACAATCCTCACCCTGCAAGTTATTTTTTAGAGCTATAATCAGTAATAAACCACAATCGAGATTAATTTCATACTTACTATCGAGATTGATGTTTAGAATAAAAAGGACTGAGCTTTTAATAGTATAGTTATATCAAAGCTCTACTACATGTACTTTGTATACCCTTCACGATTAATGGAATAAGCTTATTAATTGTTAGTACTATATGAAGTGGACGAATATGTGTATGACTTCATTTGTGTTTATTAGCACGTGTACATAGTCACATATTTACCATATTTTATGTTGTATAATTATGGTAGAATTGAGATTCTTATTATAGAAGGATTCAATATTGTACACCTATATATATTTTGTATTAATGAGAAAGGGCCTCTAAGGGAGATTAATACAATTCTACATTTTTTTCTTTCCTCTCTACATCACAGTCGACATCCTCTGCTGCCAGCCCCTACCTCGGGAAACCAGCCGACAGCCTCTGCCGCCATCCCCCTCACCTCGGGAAAACCTCTCATTTCCTTCACGACTTCTTTTTTTCTGTATGTAGCTACCATGTCTGCTCTCACCTCTCCTAAAGCTTCCGCATCCTCATATCCCTCATTCCATCTGGCTTTCTCCATCACAAATATCAAGAATTTCTTCCCTATAATTCTTGACCAAGAGGAGGGTCAATATTCTTCATGGGTTGAACTATTTTATATCCATGTTTGCGCATATAACGTGCTTGACCACATTGATGAGTCCGTTCCTCTTCCTCTTGACGTCCCCGACACCACATGGCGTCGTTTTGACGCTATTGTCAAATAATAGATTTATGGTACTATCTCAAAAGATCTACTTCATACGATTATGAAGTCTGGTGCCTCGGCACGTGACCTCGGGTTCATTTGGAGTAAATCTTTAAGGATAACAAACATACACGTGTCGTGTATTTGGTAGAACAATTCAACAACATGTCCGAGTATTGCAAACAATTAAAAATTGTTGCAGATCAATTATCTAATGCGGGGACACCAGTTTCTGAGACAAAAATGATTCTCCAACTTGTTGCAGGATTACCGAAAGGTGAATATCACACACACTAGCAACAATGATCCAACATGCTGACCCTCTTCCCAGTTTCAACAAAGCTGGTCACAATTGTTGTTAGAAGAAACACGACGTGCAAAACAAGACGGACACAACCAAAGATCACTAACGGTTGGGGTGGCCGTGGTGGTAGCAGAGGTGGAAAATGGAGGGGAAGTGGCAAAAGGGGGATGGGCCGAGGGTGTGGCGGTAAATCCAGCCCCCAGCAACCTAAACTTCCAGCGTTGTGGGCTGGCCCAGGGCAGTGGTACAACACTGGACCTGGGCCCCAATTCCGGTCTACTACCCCAGTAGTCTTTCGATCCAGTCCATCAGCAGCCCTTCGGTCCAGTCAATCAACGCCCAGCAGTAGGGCCTCCTCAGCCCATCTTTAAGTTTTAAACCACAACCGGTGCAAACCCACTATGCTCAGGCCCAATAGCCTTTCAGTTACAACGATCTGGCCCCTTCTGAATTGGGTCAGGCCTTCAGCAGCATGTCCCTGCAATAGCCCGACGAAATTTGGTACATGGACACAGGAACCACATCTCACCTCACCCGGAATGCAGGTAATATTCCCAAACTATTTCGTTTAAAGTATCCTCAATATATCACCGTGGGTAATGATCATCGTATTCCAATTCAGGGTTATGGTACAACCTACACCCAACCACCACAGCCACTCTTCTCCCTAAATAACGTCATGTATGCTCCCAACATTACTAAAAATCTTATATCTGTCTGAAAATTTACTCGTAACAATTCTGTCTCGGTTGACTTTGACCTTTTTGGTTTTACTGTAAAGGATCTTCGTACGAGGACACATCTCACGAGATGCAATAGCACGGGAGATCTATATCATTTTCCATCCACCTCCGCTGCCAGCTCATGCTCTCTCATATCTCTTGATGCTATCTCTCCGACCACATAGCATAATAGGCTTGGACACCCAGGAGTCCCTGTTTTTAATTTTCTTAGGAGCAATAATTTTATTCATTGTAATGGGAAACTTGCCCAAAACTGTGTTTCTTGTCACTTAGGCAAACATGTTCGTCTTCCGTTTACATCATCTCTTACTGTTACGTTTGCTCCCTTTAATATTATTCATGCTGATTTATGGACATATCCCATTACTAGCTCTCTTGGTCATAAATATTATCTCGTCTTATTAGATGATTATTCTCACTTTATTTGGATTTACCCACTAAAGTTCAAGTCCTAAGTGTTTGCAAAATTTCTTGAATTCCGTATTTATGTCAAAACACATTTTGAAAAGGCCATCACATCTTTTCAATGTGATAATGGTCGTAAATTTAATAATTCGACGTTTCACAAATTTTGCAAAAATAATGGCATGGTTTTTCGATTTTTGTGTCCCCACACCTCTCCCCAAAATGTAAAAGCGGAACGAATCATCCGCACCATAAATAACATGGTCCGTACTTTCCTTTTTCAAGGCTCTCTTCCTCCATATTTTTGGATTCATACGTCAAAATGGTAGAATACGTCCTTAATATTTTACCTACTAGTACTATTCACAGCATGACCCCAACTGAAATTTTGTACCGTTGAATCCCTGCATATGATCACCTACGAATTTTTGATTGCCTCTGCTAGCCAGCCTTGCTTCCACCGTCCCTCATAAATTAGCACCCTGAACCACTCTGCGTGTCTTCGTCGGTTTCCCACCTATAGGGGTTATTTGTGCTATGACTTGTCCACTCGAAAAATTAACATCTCCCATCACGTCATGTTTGACGATATGATTTCTTCGTTTGCCAATATTCAAAAGTTCCGCAACATGGACTACACCTTTCTTGACGAGTCAGAAACCTCCCCCGTCATTCTACATGAACTGCGTCAGTCAGCCACTGTTTCACCACCTCTGCCACTGACAGCTGCCCGACGGCATCTCCGCAATAAGTCTGCCAGTCTCATCTCCACTCCCATCGACTGCCTCATCCGGCATCGGCAGTCGGACTCCCGTCCCATTGTCCCGACAAGTACTCACCCCGACCACCCACCAGCTCTTGTCCCTGTCATCTCCAGTGTCACAGCCACCCTCAGTCGCAATGACCCGTAGCCCCACCCCACTAGATCTCCACACCTACCCATCACATGCTTCGATAACCCGTAGCCCCAATCCACCAGATCTTAACACCTCACCGACCCAAATCACCCAGCTTCCCCCACCAAACACCCTCCAAAGTCCCGTCGACCAAACCCAACAACCCACAATCACAGTTCCGACCAATAACTACTATTCCGACCAACAACCCACATCCATTGTTCCGATACCAAACCCCAGTTTCCAATCTGCCCCATCACATGGAAACCCGTGCCCAATACGGAATTTTCAAACCCAAAACCCAATTGAATCTATCCACTCAAACCATATCCCCTATTATAAAAAATCCAAAATTAGCCAAACTAGACCCAAATTGAAATGCGGCTATGCGTGAGAAATTTAATGCTTTAACGAAACAACATATTTGGGATTTGGTTTCTAGACCGGAGGGGGTGAATGTGATCCGTTGCATGTGGCTTTTTTTGTCACAAAAATAGGGACAGTGGTGACCTTGAGAGATATAAAGAAAGACTTGTGGACAATGACACTAATCAGTAGGAGGGTATTGACTGTGGAGAGACTTTCAGTCCGGTTGTTAAATTGGCCACTATTCGCACAGTTCTGAGCATCGCTATGGGTAAGCACTGGCCGATTCATCAGCTCGATGTAAAAAATGCCTTTCTCCATGGGGATTTGAAAGAAACAGTCTGCATGCACCAGTCGCCTGGTTTTGTTCATCCTGCAGCCCCTCAGTATGTATGTAGTCTCCGCAAGTCACTTTATGGCTTAAAACAGGCCCTTAGAGCGTGGTATGATCGTTTTGCACAGTATATCATGCAAATTGGGTTTGCATGTAGCAAGTGTGACAATTCCCTTATTTATTTTTCATAGAGGTAGTAGCATTGCATATTTATTATTATATGTAGATGATATTGTGCTTACTGCCTCATCTGAGTTGTTGAAAATGAGATTATTGCTATGCTCAAGACAAAGTTTGATATGACCGACTTGGGAAAGTTGAGCTATTTTTTTTGGGATTTCAGTGACTAGATCTGCAGATACTATGTTTCTTTGTCAGCGTAAGTATGTAGAGGAGATTGTGTACAAGGCTAAAATGGAAAATTGCACGATCATGTCTACTCCAGTTGACTCTAAATCGAAGCTCAGTTCCTCGGATGATGATCCAGTGTCAGATCCCACTCTCTACGGAGTCTTGCTAGTGCTCTACAACACCTTACTTTCACCAGACCTGATATTGCTTATGATGTTCAACAGATATGCTTATTCATGCATGCCCTCATGGAGCCTCATTTTACCGGGGCACACTTGATTATGAATTACATCTCTACCCTTCAGTACCGACCAGGTTGTTATCATATACGGATGTTGATTAGGCAGCCTGTCCGGACACGCGACGATCCACCTCAGGCTATTGTGTGTTCTTAGGGGATAATCTCATTTCTTGGTCTGCCAAGAGACAAGCCATATTATCATGTTCTAGTGTAGAAGCAGAGTACATAGGTGTTGCTAATGTTGTCGCTGAGATCTGTTGGCTCCGAAACCTTCTTTTGGAGCTTCAGTGTCCGTTGCGTAAGACGTCTTTGGTTTATTGTGATAACATATCCGACATCTATCTATCTCATTATCCGGTTTAACATCAGTGAACCAAGCATATTGAGATGGACATCCACTTTGTTCGTGAGAATGTTGCTCTTGGTCATGTCAAAGTATTACATATGTCTTCCTCTTATCAGTATGCTGATATATTCACAAAAGGTCTTCCTAGACTAGCTCTTTCTTGACTTCAGATCCGGTCTTAACGTTCGGCCTCCTCCCGCTCAGACTAATGGGGTGTATTAGCACGTGTACATAGGCACATATTTACCATATTTGTATTGTATAATTATGGTAGAATTGAGATTCTTATTATAGAATGATTCAACATTGTACACCTATATATATTTTGTATTAATGAGAAAGGGTCCCAAAAAAGATTAATACAGTTCTAATGTGTTTATTCTATTAATTGGGTGTAACTAACTTATCTGCATCTCCCCTTTTCAAAGAATTGATACACTAACTCAAGTAGAAAAATTACTAAGGTTGAGGAATATCCTTTTCTTGGACCATTCAGCTAGAAGAAAGTATGTATGCTGTTTGCACATGATATTGTATTATGATAAAATTAGCAAAGAGTGTTAACCAAAAGCTTGAATTATAGAGAAACATCAAGAGAACAAGAATTTTAAAATAAATAAAAATAATAGGCGTATATGAGGTGTAATTAGACAGGATTGTGGTCGATGCAAACGCAAACAGTAATTCTAGTATATTTATGTGACTATAAGAGCATCTTATACAAAATTGGTTTTATACTTGTATTTATCGTTTGTTTGGTTGTCATTTTTATTTTCAGTATAACTTATACTCATTTTAGGTATTATCTTGTACTATTAAAAGCTAATTCTGAAATTAAATGTTTTAATTTATGTGTAATAAATTTTATATTATTATTCTTGCACTTGCACTTGCACTTGCACAACTAATTAATGAACCAAGTAATCATGTTTTATACTCTCTTCAATAAGGGGTGGTTTTAGCTTATGTACATGCCTTAAGAAATTGCTCACTCCTAGAAAATTATAAGTATTTTTACTAATTTACTCCTAATTAATATCTAAAAAAGAAATCTACTTAATGATTCTTGATTATGTTAATAAGGGTAATTTTGGAACAATAAGGTCAATTTCATTACTAGAAAATCACTATTTTCCCACTGAATTTTCCACTGAAAAATGTCCAGTGACTATTCCCATGGAATGTCGGTGGAAAAAACTAAAATAGTAGTGTGAACACACGAAAAATTAAAAAAAATTCTAGTGTTTCAATGGGAACCTGTTTTCCACCATGTGCTTTCCCAGTGAACTGGTTCGGTGGGAATGAGGTGGGAAAATCATGTTTTATACTCCGTAGCATAAATTTCTGAAAATCAGTGAGAAAACACTTTATTTCTAATAACGTTTTTTCTTGAAATCTTAAAGCAACACTTATTTTGAAATAAAATGAAAAACCTAAAACACCTATTATTATGAACGGGGGAGTATTTTGTACTCGACTTTTTGGTGAAAACTCAAGTGAACAGTACTTCCGGTGCCGGTGAACAGTGATTTCACCGGCAAACAGGTTCAATTCAACTGGAATTGGTACCTCTAGTTTCCCGTATCCATTCTTTGTCTTTATCCTTGGTGTTAAATTTTGCCATTTCGCTGTATTGATTCGTGACTTTACGTTCTTGCATTTACCCTTCTTGACTTTAGTTATAGCATTCTTGGCGTAGTTGTTTTATTTGCCTCTAGATTCTTGTTAATTTGTGCTTTCACTTTGATCCATTCCTGTTAATTTGTGCTTTCACTTTGATCCATTCCTGTTAATTTGTGCTTTCACTTTGATCCATTCCTGTTTTAGGGTAAACGTTTGAGTAGTTTATTATTTTATATTTTCTTTAGTGGCTTTGGTAACTGATGGTAGACTAGGGTCATGTTCTCGGTCGTGGACGGAAGCGAGGGTTAGGAGGGGAAAGTGGAGTAAGAGAGATGTTAGGCTGAGAATAAAGTCTTGGAACATTGGGACTTTAAGAGGAAAGTCCATAGAGCTAGTTAAGATTCTTAAGAAGATGATGATTAACATAGCATGTGTCCAGAAAACCAAATGGGCAGGACCTAAGGCTAAGGATATGGATGGGTATAAGTTATGGTTCTCGGGTAGGTCGAGGTATAGGAATGGGGTAGGCATTTTAGTAGACAACGAGCTAAGGGATCAAGTGATAGAGGTTAGGAGGGTCAATGACAGAATGATGACGATTAAGTTGGTAGTTGGAGGGTTCACTATGAACATTATTAGTGCTTACGCGCCGTAGACGGGCTTGGACGAGGGGAGAAGATGCGCTTTTGAGAGGATTTGGATGAGGTGGTGGGTGGTATACCACCCACTAAAAAGTTATTTGTATGAGGGGATTTCAATGGACATATCAGGTCACTTTCGGGGGGTTATGACGACGTGCATGGAGGCTTTGGCCTCGGGGACAGGAATGGGGGAGGCGTCTCACTTTTGGAGTTCGCTAGAGCTTTTGGGATGGTGATAGACAATTTGAGGTTCTTGAAGAAGGAGGAGCACTTGGTGACTTTCCATAGTTCGGTGACTAAGACTCAGATAAACTTTTTGCTCCTTAGGAAAGTTGACAACGATTTTTGTAAAGACTGTAAGGTTATTCCGAGTGAGTATCTTACAACCCGACATAAGCTTTTGGTGATGGATTTAGAGATCAAGATGGAGAAAAATATGAGTGTTGTGGATGACAGGTTAAGAATCAAATGGGGGAGTTTGACCATGGCTAGTGCAAAAGAGATTGAGGAGAGGTTAATAGCCAATAGGGTTTGGGGGAGTAGTGGGGATGCGACCGATTTGTGGATAGGACATCCAAATGCATTCGAGATCTAGCTAGAGAAGTGCTTGGGGTCTCGAGCGGTAGTCGTGGTGGACATCGAGGGGACTGGTAGTGAAATGGTAAAGTTCAAAAGAAGGTGGAAGCGAAGAAAGCGACATATGCGAAATTTGGTAGAAGGCAATGATGATGTGTAGCAGTGGGCGAATAGGGAACTGTATAAGATGGCGAGGAAGGAGGCAAAACTTGCGGTTACAGCGGTGAAAATAGTGTCTTTTGAACGCATATATGTGGAATTAGAGGAAAAAGGCAGGGATATGAAGTTATACATACTAGCCAATGCGAGGAATAGGAGGGCCCGTGACTTGGATCACGTGAGGTGCATCAAGGATGATGAAGATAAAGTACTAGTGGAGGACGCGCATATTAGGCGGAGGTGGCAGTCTTACTTCCATAAACTCTTGAACGAAAAAGGAGATAGAGACATTGTGCTAGGAGAATTGGAGCAATCTGGTAGGTACCAGGATTTTGGGTATTGTAGAAGCATTAAGGTTGATAAGGTTAATGGGGTTGTTTGCAGGATACGTAGGGGACGAGTGACCTGGCTTGATGAGATCCAATTGAATTTTGAAAAGCGTAGGCAGGGCAGAGTTTGGAGTGACTGACTGAGTTATTTAACGTCATTTCTAAGACGATGAGAATGCCCGACGAATGAAGGTGGAGTACAATGATCACTTTGTACAATAACAAAGGTGATATCTAGAGTTGTATCAACTATAGGGGTATCAAGCTGCTAAGCCACACTATGAAAGTTTGGGAAAGGGTCGTGAAGATGAGGGTGAGAAGAGGCGTGTCTATTTTCGAGAACCAGTTTGGATTCATGCCGGGGCGTTAGACCACAAAATCCATTCATCTTAGTAGGAGGTTGGTGGAGCAGTATAGAGAGAAGAAGAGAGACTTACATATGTTTTCATCGACCTCGAGAAGGCATATGACAAAGTTCCTAGGGAGGTTTTATGGAGATGTTTGAAGGTTAGAGTGTACCTGTGGCGTACACTAAGGCGATCAAATATATGTATGATGGAACCAAGACCAGGGTATAGACAGTAATAGGAGATTCGGAGCACTTTTCAGTGATGATATGATAGGGCTGCACCAGGGATCAACTTTTAGCCCATTCTTATTTGTCTTGGTGATGGATGGACTGACGCGACAAATCCAATGGGAGGTGCCATGGTGTATGTTATTCACAGACGACATAATTCTGATTGATGAATTTTGCAGCAGAGTGAATGGTAAGATGGAGGTTTGGAGACATACTCTAGAATCTAAAGGGTTCAGGCTGAGTAGGACCAAGAAACAATACTTGGAGTGCAAGTTCGGTAACGGGAGCGACCTTGAAACATGCGTGGAGGTGAGGCTTGGTACCTAGGTCATTCCAAATAAAGGACGCTTTAAGTCCCTCGGGTCTATTATTCAAGGGAATTGAGAGATTGATGACGATGTCACACATCGTATTGGGGTAGGGTGGATGAAATGGAGGCTCGCATCTGAATTCTTATACGACAAAAAGGTGCCACCAAAACTTAAAGACATGTTTAATAGGGCGGGGTGTTGGCCAGTTAAGACTTCGCATATCCAAAAGATGAAAGTTGCGGAGATGAGGATGCTGAGATGGATCTGCGGGCTTATAAGGAGGGATATGATTAGAAATGATAATATTCGGGACAGAGTGGGAGTGGCCTCGGTGGAGGATAAGATGCGGAAAACGAGGTTAAGATGGTTTGAGCATGTGCAGAGGAGAGACACAAATGCCCCAGTGCGGAGGTGTGAGAGGTTGGCTATGGACGAGTTCATGAGGGGTAGAGGTAGGCCGAAGAAGTATTGGGGAGATGTGATTAGACGAGATATGGCGCAAGTGCAACATACTGAGGACATGACCTTAGATAGGAGGTTGTGGAGGACACAAATTAGGGTAGAATAGTAGTAGATAGTCGAGCGTAGTCCTACTTATGCTTGCAAGCTGGTAGTTGTAGTGTTATTATTGTAGGTCTGCTTAGCCTATCATACTAATAGGTGCATTATTGCTCTATAGTCCCCTTTAGTGTATTTTGTTTAGATTATTTACTTGCGCTAGTTACTAGTTACTTTTTTGGAATGCGCTACCATGACTTATTTGCTTTTGATACCAGCATTTTCATACTGCTTTAAATTTTTTCTAACCGGATCTAACCGTTTCTCTTGCTTTACTTGTGCTTATGCTCTGTCTTGAGCCGATGATCTCTCAAAAATAGCCGCTCTACCTTGTCAAGATAGAGGTAAGATATACGTACATTTTATTCTCAAATTTACGTTGTGGGATTTCACCTATTAATGATTCATATCACTTGGTACATGTTGGTCGTAGACACGGGGGCTGTCTGATTATGCTTACTTTATCTTAAATAAAGAAAAAAACAGCACGACAATTCATCATCAAGCTGTCACCCACATCCTCCATTGTTGCAAGCTCTAATCTTAAGGTATAAAAGGATAAAAAACACAAGCACAAATAAGAAAAGCTTAGAGAAGGAATATACTGAATCTAAGATCCATTAATTGAAGCCTTCTCTAAAACTCACAAAACAAATATAGCAATGTCTGAAAATTCATCAAATTATGGCACACTTCCAACTTCCACCCCGCCACCCACCATTCATTCCGCCAGGAAACCCCCACGACCACCGCTTCCACCACTACGACCACCACCACCACCGCTACCATCAACATCCCTCTCAACCACCAGATCCGAGACGGCCACACGCCGTCCATGGCGCGTGTTCTTCGACTACACCCTTATCTCTCTTCCCTACAACTACTCCGAATCCATGTCGCGCGTGAGGCGAAACCTCAACTACTTCCGCGTCAACTACGCCATGGTAATCCTCCTCATTCTCTTCCTCAGCCTCGTTTACCACCCAATCTCCATGATCGTCTTCTTAGCTATTTCTATAGCTTGGTTATATTACTTCAGAGAAGAACCAATCATAATTTTGGGTACCCAATTCGATGATCGTCTTGTTTTGGTTGGTTTAGGGTTGGCTACTGTTGTTGCCTTGGCAATTACTCATGTGGGTCTCAATGTTTTGGTTGCTTTGATTATTGGGTTTTTCGTTTTGGGCCTTCACGGGTCGTTTAGGGGAACTGAGGACTTGTTCTTGGATGAGAGTGAGGCTGCTGAAGGTGGGTTGCTTTCGGTTGTAAGTGAAGAACAAATTAGGCCTAGCTATAGATAATGCATTTTATTGCAGCTTCAAATGATATGGGAAATCTGAAAGATTGGATTTTGATAATTGTTCTTGGATTACATTGGCCAAAATGCGGGTCTTGGAGATCTTTTAGTTGCTAATTTGGTGCTGAATTTGAGTGAAGTAGTGGTTGTGAAGTGTGACGTGTGAAGGAACATTTCTAGTTTTAGAGCAGATTTGTTGCTTGGAGGTGTCTGTCTGCGTATAGATATAGTTAAAGGTGATTCTTTTTTGCCTCAACCCTGTTTTTGAGTTTTAGTAGGATAGGGGCTGTGAATTGGGATTGTTAATTTGTTTTGATTATGATACAAATGAGGGTCGATCAAAGTTCTGCATTGTACTCAATTAAAATTTTGGCTAGTTTTTGCTGAATCTATGTATCCATTACGTAATCTTTAGGTCGATATTGTTACGATTCTTTGTTGCCTATCCGAAAGAAAAATTACGTTTTTTCATTTATTTGGCTCCAATTATGATGTCTTGGTGTTTTGTTGTTTGGATAAATAAAATCAGCAAATGTGAATGCAAAAAGCATGATCTCTACTTTTACCCTCTTCTCAAGCTGTTATCCTGGCTCCCTGTTGTTTCATGTTCCCATTGTTATCCATCTTTCCACCTGTTTGAATTTCTTAGGCTTCTATGTTACAAAAACATTGCTAACTGGCACAACAGTGAGCTACTAGATCAGATTAGGAACTTCCTAATCTGATCTAGTAATCTGATCTAGTAGCTTACTGTTGTGCCAGTTAGCATGTTTTGTAGAGTTACGTGTGTGATTTTCTGTACAATGGCTGGTTTGTTTTGCATTTTACTCTGTTTCTGACAATTTGTCTCTTAGCTCTCGTTCTCTTGCCTTTTTCCTTTCCCCTTGCCAGCATTATAACTTATAAGTAGTGTTGTTTTGTACCTATAACACAAAAATTCTCCACCTATTCCTTATGTGGCAATAGGGGCGTGATTTAATAATATTAGAATCAGGCCGATTCCCGAAATGCCTTTCTGGATATTCCTCAATGTCCCGGCTATTCACGGAACCCCGTGTTATTATTCCTATTAACACCTATCAGAGTGGTTCCGATGTTGGAATCTAGCTAAGAAGGCTCAGGCATGATCGTCGAAGGAGTAAAGTGGATTGCTCTTGAAACCCTTGTAGTGGTTTCAGTATCCCCTTGGAAATTGTAGATTGTGGATAATGTAGTATACTCTTCATGTTTATAGTTGCAATGCTGTTTTTTACTACCGTGGGTTCGTCCCTTCGGGGACATCCGATAAAATTGGAACGATACAGAGAAGATTAGCATGGCCCCTGCTGATACGCACAAATCCAGAAATGGTCCAAATTTTAACACTGGCAAAAAAAAAACTACCGTGGGTTCTGAATTTGCAACTGGTTTTTAGTGATGTCCATGTTTATCCCACTCTAGTGAAGCCGCTATCCATATCTAAGGGCCACTCCCCAGACCAAAACATAGCGCTATATTTGCTCATGGTTCACACATCTATCTGTGTGATCACATATATAAAATCTGGCTGTCACGGCAATTAGCAACTTGAACTGAACAAAAGAAAGAACAGGCTACTGTTTCCTTTTAGATAGCATAGACCTGACAGATCCTTTGATAGCTTATAGCTGAAAATTTCAAGGCGTATGCAACACACCGGGGAAATTTCTTGTTACCATAGCTTTTTCAAGTGTTAACTTTCTTTATTTGTAACTTCGTATTTAAGCTAATCACACTCAGAAGCTGACCTGATCATTTTTGAGAAAGAAATCAAATCCTTTTGCTGTTTATGCTAATGAGGCCTTGCATATGCATGTCCCATGTTCAAATTACCAAATACATGATATATTCCTGTTTTTACCTGAATCTGGTATAACTTTGGTATGCAAGGAATATGCTTAGTTTGCCATTATATCATACTCATTGAATAATCTAAATGTTATGGCATGTCAATCAGACCCAAAGTAGCTGGAGTTGGGTATCAATTATGTATTTACATATTTGTGTCTAATTTGAGCACACACTAAACCAGATGTTTTAGTAAATATGGGTACAGATTTGAACCAGATAGAATCCTGTTTTAGTAATTTTGTTTTCCATATTAGCTTGGAAGATCCATAATATGTAGACATCCCAATGTACTTTGGAAGAGTCAAAGGAAGTACCAATGTCTAGCTGGAGAAATGTTTTTTCTTGGTATGCCATATCTGGAGAACATCAGTTTGTAAGATGGTACTTATGCTTCCTGGCAGGCAACTTTATGTTGCTCGTCCGAACCTTTTTCTTTTTGTAAGCTTATTATTCTTATGTTTTACATGACCATTCAGGCAGCACCCTTGCTATTTCCGGTGATCGTATTGGCAGTACTGTACTTATATATTGTGACTGTCTGGTGGCACAGTACCTCTTTTGGTGACTGTACTGGTGATATCACGCCTAATTTCCAGGACTCTCCAACAGCGTCATGCCTCTTTAGTAGCTACGTTGGTGGTGCCATCCATCCATTCTTCTGGCGTTTCTCCCAGTAATTTGTTAGACGAGCTGCAACTTGCAGATTTTTCCAGTTTCCATGATTTTCTGCTTTTCCATATTTCAAAGGTAAATACTAGTTAGTTACTTAGTTTGCAGGGATGATTCGAGAAAGAAATCTTCATCGGTTCTACCTCCCATTTGTCATGAATCTATTCCCTGAAGGATCAGAAAAAATGGATATTGAGTTTGAAGGGAAGTATTAAAAGATCAGAAAAGTTAAGATTTAAAGTTAGATATCGTCCCACATTTGACTAGTATTATAGTTATACTGTATTTCACATCAATAGGCGTGCCTTGTATTTATCAAACTGTCAAGTCATCAATGCTCTATACATCTTAACTTGTTCAAATATGTATTATATTCTCTGGTGAGTGGTGAATGCAAATCTGCCGTTGATCTTTATTTTCCTAGACTGTTATGATATATGTCACTGAAGGATGATTTGCTTAATTGCTTTTTAAACTTGAATCAAGCGCCATACACTACAGGTTGCTAGGATGTTTGTAAAAAAAGGAATTAATTAAGGATGTAAGTGAGTGATAAACCCATGTAACGATATCTGGGATGAACTTTCTTACGAGAGTTTGGTATTTATATTGAGAAAATGTTGCCTCTCATTAACGTTGTTAACAACTGGTCTAGTTTCCCATTTTTTGGGCACTATGGTTCCTAAATCCTATGACTTGTGGGAGTCATAGGATTCATGTTTTTTCTGAGCGTTTCATTAATTTCATGCTACATCTGAACCAGCTTGATTCTAAAAGTTTTACAGGACCATGTCTGCTAAAAAATAGTTACTTGTACCTATCCATAAAAGGTGGGATTGACAACCTGAAAATAAGGCAACATCACTGCTAGAACATACACTCATGGTTTAAAAAAATTACACTTAGGGTCTACCAGTTTGGTACAGTGTATAAGAATAATGATGAATAAGATGTATTAGTAATATTGGTATTACTAATGCTAGTATTAGTAATGTTGGTATTAGTAATGCAGTGATTATTTTTTATCCATCGTTTGGTTTGGTGTATTAGAAATAACATGCATTGCATAATTTTTAAAAACAATTGGTTGTTTACAAAAATTCCCCCATACTATACTATGTGAGGGACTTCAGGGGCAATTATGTCTTTAACCATGCTTATGCATGCATTAAAATTCATTGCATTGCTAATATCATGGTTTGCTAGGTATTAGTTATGCATAGGATAATACCAAATAGAGTGTATAACTAATGCTTGCATTAGTTATGCATCTCTACCAAACGACCCCTTAGTGTGTGTGTGTTAAATTCTTATTGAATAGAAATTATATGGGAAGCGTGTCTGCTAGTACTCCTCCAGTGCCAGTATGCCTTGTACAAGTGTGCCTAAATTGAAAACTAAATTTTAAAGTCCTTTGGAAGGTTTCCGGATCCACTGCCTAGCTGCAAGGCTACAACTCATATGCCTTAATCGAAAACTAGTACTCCTATATGATGGGATTGGTTAAACAGCTCAAATTATATGAAAAATTGCTCAAGAAATATTAAAGGTTTCTAGAGTGATATTCCCAAAGTATTTCCCTGTACGGTTGGTTTCAAGAATTAATCAATTAACAAGAAGTACTGCACTAAATATAGTACTCTATATAATATGATGGACAGAACAGAACTACTAAAAGTCATGAACTATAATTCTCTGTCGTTGGGTCGAATTTACTGCTTCACTTCTCATGATCACCAACAAACAGGTACATGAGAAAAATAGAATAGTACTATATGTACATTATTCTACAAATATCAATAGTGATCTGTGTAAACCACAAGTCAGAACTCCTCCGTACCCATAAATTTTTACATATGATATTTTGTTTCACAGAAGCAAAGAAAGAAACTGAATTAGTATCCTGCAAGGCTACAACTCATATGCCTTAATCGAAAACTAGTACTCCTATATGATGGGATTGGTTAAACAGCTCAAATTATATGAAAAATTGCTCAAGAAATATTAAAGGTTTCTAGAGTGATATTCCCAAAGTATTTCCCTGTACGGTTGGTTTCAAGAATTAATCAATTAACAAGAAGTACTGCACTAAATATAGTACTCTATATAATATGATGGACAGAACAGAACTACTAAAAGTCATGAACTATAATTCTCTGTCGTTGGGTCGAATTTACTGCTTCACTTCTCATGATCACCAACAAACAGGTACATGAGAAAAATAGAATAGTACTATATGTACATTATTCTACAAATATCAATAGTGATCTGTGTAAACCACAAGTCAGAACTCCTCCGTACCCATAAATTTTTACATATGATATTTTGTTTCACAGAAGCAAAGAAAGAAACTGAATTAGTATCAACATATTACATATCTTTCAGCTTGAAGACCATCATCAAATCAACTGTTCTTTTGATGCTTGGCTTTCTCTTCTTGCAACTGCTTCTCCCACAGCATAGCTTTCTTCTTCATCTCTTCCCCATCGAACGCTTCACCAAGAATCTGTTGTTGGGATTTGATGATCACGTTAGCATACCGTTTCTTCAACATTGCGGCCCTAAGGATTTTGTTATCTTTTTCCAACTCCTTAACATCAATAAGAATATGATGATCATCCGTCGGAATCTTCCTCTTCCTGTTGCATGCGGTCATATTCTCCGAGCCAAGAACCAAGAAGAACTTTTGGCTGAGAATCACAAAGCATTGCCATAATAAGATGATCATCCGTCGAAATCTTCCTCTTCTTGTAGCATGCCATATTCTCAGTGCCAAGTAATTTTGGCTGGAAATTACGGCAAAGTATCGCCATCGTAACTAAAATCTGGAGAGCAGAATGTAACAATGAACAACAAGTAGTAACCCTAAGCTCTATTGCTAATGAAAGAAAGGTGATGGATGAGAGTAGTAAAGAAAGTAACTAAGCGGCACTCTTTTATATATACACTAACATGAACACGTTAACCTTTTCGATTCTCTGTAGGAAAGGGTGCAACACGGAATTAAGTTTCCTAAAATTAACAAAGTTACTAATTAGTTACTCAGCCAAATATGGAAACTTTCGAAACTTAATTAATTTCCTAGCTAAAAATCATTTTATCATATTTTATTTTTTCACCTATGATCATTTTATTGTAACTTGCAATTTATGTAAATTCAAACTACTATCAAACTTCTCTATAGTGATAGCATTTGTCCAAAAATTTAATGGTTGCTATATACAGTGAAATGCTATTATATATGTATACTCTCATTTAAATGTTATAAATAAAAGCACGCAAATATTATTTTATGTACTTTTTATGTTATAAACGAGAACAATATAATTTTAAAATCTCAATTGATTTTCATATCTCATTAATTAAAAATTTTAAAACTAATAAATTACTAAGACATTCAGACCGAGTAAGGGGTGATCGATTAACAGCCAAGGGGCTACAAGACTCAAAGAGATAGAGGATAAATCCCTTAGTCAGTCGTCTAACCGGTAAAACCAATGGAAAGAGTGCAAAACCCAGTCTCAATTCTACACACATCTTTTTTTCGGAGGTCTACGACCATTATGTGGCATAGGCTTGGAAATGAGGTTTATTAGTTTTTAAGTAAGTACGTAGCTCAACAAGAAATTTCCTTACCTATCCAACTTCTAATGAATCAAGATAGTCGTTTGTTCCGGTATAAATAGTCATTATCTGCTCTTCCTTAATAACTGGATCAGACTGAAGAATCCAAATCGATTTTAAACGAGACAAACAAAAAAGGAGGAAAGACCGCTCAATAAATGAAATTGCCAAAAGATTTTTCTTTGAACTATTTGAAAGTTATCCAACTTGAGTTATGAGAGTACGGATGGTTTCTTTTCATTTTAAGAAAGAAAGAATGCTTAATAAAAAATAGAAATGCGATGCAATTTTGTGAAAATAAAATAATATGGAGTGTTAGGGTAAAATTATGATTATGATTATAAAAGGCAAATGATAGTAAAAAATGTGAATAATAATAATAATAAAAATAATTATATTAAAATAATATATATATATATATATATATTAAAATTGCAACTAAATCGGAAAAGACGGGACAAAATTGGGTATCAACAACTGGTGCGATTGCGCAAGCTAAGGAATCAAGATCAACAAACAGAAACAAGCATGTACCAAGGAAATACCACATACTCAGGGAGATGGTGGAATCTGAAGAAATAAGATTAGACTATGTTCCCACAGATGATAATCTAGCTAACCCATTTACTAAACCATTAAGCTTAGTTAAGCATAATGGTCATTTTGAAAACATTGGTATTAGATACATTGGAGATTGGCTCTAGGCAAAGTGGGATATTGAAAGTATATATGTCCTAGAGACAATCATTATTAGGGACAAATGTACTTGAACACATTCGTATTATTAATAAGACTAATATATTTATGGCATTTGCAATTATTGAATTATTATTTGATTGTTTGTAATTATTCATTAATGTGCATCCATTGAGCTTACGTTATCATTAATAGAGTGAGATATTGATGATAGAGCATAACTCTCAAAATAGCCTCGACTAATGATCATCGAGAATGAAATATCGATGATATGTTATAAGTCGACATGTGGTCTGCATCACATTCTTGGAGAATGTAGTATGTCTCACCTGCTACTAGTAATGGTTACTAGTGATGGACACATGGATGCTTTTGGAAAGTATTGGTATACCATGCTAATAAACTATTTGGTATACATGTCTAGAGTGTTATCATCATGTGGGAGATAAAGGTCCTCTGACTTGAGGTCAATACGCACCTTGTTTACAGAGTAAAATACTTTGACCCTATCCTAACTTTAAACTCCTTATAGGATAAGATACGGTTTGTATTGGGTGCATTATGATGTAAACTAAGGTGGTAATTGGGCCAAGAATAGGATTCATTCCTCGGTTGGATATTCGAGAGAGCACTCAACTTCTCAGTGATATTAGGTCGACTAAGTCATTGGCCAATGCAAGAGACATATTCAGAATATGGTCTAGTTGTCGATTAATACATATGAGATAAAGTGATCAAGCCATTGGGATAGACACATGGCAAATCCTAAGCTTGATCGAGTGTGTCACGAATGAAAGAAATTTATCATCTCACATAAAGGTTATGTTTGCTGGATTCATGTAAACGTACTTCACATATTGAGTTCGTCATACAGCGCAGTCTAGGAGTTTTGTATGGACCTTAATTGGATTAGTGTCAATAAATGAAGGCCTATAAGATCACACTATGTCGATTGTCTCTTCGATCTAAGTGTGTATTGAGAAAGTATTAAATATTTTATTTAGAATCGAGATATTTAAATTGATAATAACTATGGGATAATTTCTATTTGATGAAAATTATTTAACTAAGTCGAAATTGAACTTTGAATTTAATTAAATGTGTTGAATATATAACGAAAGGAGGAACGTCATTGGACATAAGGCGCCACAGCACCTACTAGGTTGAGTCGCGGCGCCCGACACGGCCGGCCCATTGCACCTCGGTTTTTGGGCCAGGCTTAGAGCCCAACCCTAATCCAATTTTTTACCTAAAAATAACTATATATACAGCACTAACCTCATTCATATTATACATTTATTCTTCATAAAAGATTCTAGACTTAGAGTTTAGAATAAACTTTCTCAAACCTCTGTCAAGATTTCCTGGCTTTCTTGACAGAGTAATACACTATAGCTTTTATATTCTGTCGAGAGTTCGGATTGCTCCACCTAAGTAGAACGAAAAGAAGGAATTGGAAAAGGTGCTTGCAATTGAATGGAACAATCGCGCGTTCGCCCTTAGTAAAGATTCCAGATTGTATAACTTGTAAGTAATCGTGTTTGAGTTTTTTTTTACTTTATAAGTTTTGTTTGTCATATAATCATACCAGAAGGCATTGTTGGGGTAAGCAAACAAAATTTTAAAACTTTCGTTGTGTCTTACTTATATATTTTGAACCCAACAAAACACTACAAGTGATACATACACATTATTAATCAGTCTAATACATATACTTGCACCACGAAGAGGATAATTACTTCCTTTATTCATTATCTGCTTTCTTTTTCCCTTTTCCAGGTGTTTACTGGGGCAGAGGGGAGAGTTGGGAATTCAGGAGGAATCCAATAAGCCTAACATGTACCTGCGTATAACATCTACAGCTGTAGCAAAATCCTTCCTCTTAAATGCCTCTTCTCCCCTCGCCTTTGCATCTACAGCTTTCTTCTTTGCTTCAGGAGTTACCTACAAACCAATCAATTATGCCGATGCAAGATACAACATCAACATACCCAGTGTAATTACACAAGTGGAGTCTGGAGAGGGTAGTGTGTTTACCCTAACTTGGGAGATAGAGAGGTTGTTTCTGATGAAAGATATTTATTACTATTATGTAAACTATTTACCCCAACAAAAGATAGTGTCCACATTGAGGTGATCCGTACTTCAAATGAAGAGACACATACAACTAAAAAACAAAGAATATAAAAAGATATTGATCCTCTTTCCAATTTGAAGTCAGCTGAAACCAGAGTCTGGAACCACATCACAGGTATGATTCCACTGATTATAAGAGAAACTTTATGTATTTTGAAGCCCTAGGAAGTGTTTCACTGCATCAAGTAACGTAAGAAACATTGAACTGTTCCCACAACATTGTTCATTGGCACTTTGTAAAGACATTAATTTCATGCCCCCAGAAGCAGTGTTATTATGTTTTTCACTACAGATACTTGCACATGCAAATTCAATTTGTTGCCTACATGTTTCACGGATGTATTGCCATATTCACGATGAGAGAATTTCCAATCTCTCTTCTAGAGTGCTTCACACAGAAGAAATGCAAGAACAAAAGATAATATACACAAGAAAAATATATGCTCACTTTATTCCATTTTCAGAAATGATTTACTTTTGTTCCAGAACTACTCTTCACTATAGAAACTTATTCATTTCTATTAATGATTATTATCATAAGGACAAAACTAAAAAAATATGCTAAAGTGTTCCACTTTCTTGACATTATACAAAAAGGCAAATGTAAAAAAAAAAAAAACAGAAAGAGGCAGATTTCACATACTAGTGTTCCAGTCGGTTTTTTCAGTTCTCAAAGAGGTCTTAGGCAAGGAGATCCACTATCTCCTTTTCTATTCTTGATTGCAATGGAAGGTCTAAACAATATGATAAAGACAGCTAATCTAAATGGTTGGGTCAAAGGGTTTGATGTAGCTAGAACTGCAAAGAAAGTCTGGAGGTGACACATCTACAATATGCTGATGATAATCTTATCTTCTGTGATGCTGAAGAAGAACCACTAAGATTTTTGAGAGTGATCTTGGTTCTTTTTGAAGGAATATCTGGATTGCACATTAATTGGAGGAAGAGCTTTCTGCATCCTATCAATGATGTTACAAACATGAACATGTTCGCAATTTTAGGAGGTGAAATTGGTGAGCTTCCTACTGTATATCTAGGAATGTCTTTAGGAGCCAAATCAAATTCCACAGAAATTTGGAACAATGTGAAAAGAAACTGGCTAGATGATAGTCTCAATATTTATCCTTGGGTGGTAGGGTGATACTCATTGATTCAGTACTTGATGCACTTCCCAACATACATGATGTTCCTCTTCCCAACTCCAACAGGGATTATCAATAGGTTAGATAGCATCAGGAGAAATTTTCTGTGGAAAGAAAACAAAGAAAGAAAAGGTTATCACTTAGTAAAACGGAAGGTTGTGAGTAATAGCAAGAAGTGTGGGGGACTGGGAATAAAGAATATGAAGATTCAGAGTAAAGATCTCAGAATGAAGTGGTTGTGGAAGTATGCTAATGAAAACCAGCCTTTGTGGAGAAAAGTCATTAATGCAAAGTATGAGGAGAAAGATGTGTGGATGACAACGGAGGTTACCACACCATATGGGGTAAGCCTTTGGAGATCCATAAGAACTCTGTGGGATGAAGTGAAGAGCAACTCAAAGATCAAAGATACTGATGGGAACAAAACCAGATTCTGGAAGGACAACTGACATGAGGCAGGTATCATGGAGATGATTTTTCCAGACATTAAAAATTTAATCTTATACCAGCAAATGACTGTGACAGAGCTATGGACATCTCAAGGATGGAACTTCATATTTAGAAGGCATATCAATGACTGGGAAGTGCAAAGAATAGCTGATTTTTACAAAATACTAGGGAATGTCAATGGACTCCAGACAGGTGAGGATTTTTTTGGTGGTTGGGCAATGTTAAATATACATATGATATACAATACATCATATGTATATTTCGGATTTTGTATATTAGTTTAGGTAGTATTTGAGTGTAATTAGTATTGTATACTTACCATAATTGTATAGTTAGTATCCAAGTAGAATAAGGTTTTAGGAATAGAATAGGAATAGGATTCTCCTATTATGGAAATATGTAAATGTATATATACTGTTTCAATCAGTGAAAATAATTAAGGGATTATTTCTTTCAGCCAACAACTAAGGAGTTTATTATTGCATACAAGATGATGAATCAATCAAGCCAACAGATAACCAGTTGGCCTTGGAAACACATTTGGAGGCCCAAAATACCACACAACGTATATGCTTTGTATGGCTTCTAGCTAGAGAAGCAGCCCTAACACAAGAAAATAATATTTATAGTATAACCTTTTTTCTGTTGGCTTGAGGATATGATTTTGCCTTTTGAATTGAATGGTTGTTCTAATTAATTTACATAATAATTTATTAGTCTTTTGTCTTTAAAAAAATTGTTTATAAGTTAAAATAAAATTATGTACCCAATGTAGGACTGCAACATAAATTAAAAAAAATTAAGTATTTAGATTCCGTTTACCTTAGTGTACATGATTAAATAGTAGCAATATATAGAATTATAACTTATTTAAATAATTAGAAACCATTCGTCTTCCAAACATTATAAGCTCTATTCCTTTTTAGCGTTAGATTAAGGAAAGAGAGGCTGGAAAATTGATTGTTTGACAGTTTAAGCAATCGAAGTGGCATTAATTTATCGTGTCGATACTTTACATAACGGAAATCTCTGTTTAATTATAAGAATACCTGCAGCAATGCTCCAAGCTACTCAATCTAAAACATCGAATTTCAACCGTAAAGACTACTTCATTGTACACTCGCACTTCATTGTGAGTTCATATTTAAAACATATTTAATTTTTAAAAATATTTAAAGTTTAGCTACTTATGACAAACTTCAGACCGTTCATGTTATTGTTGTTGTTGCTAGATGTTGCTTCTTTCTTTCTTCGTCGAAAATCTTCGGACCCAAAGGTCTAAAATTTGAGACTTCATGCTCGTAAGTTCAACTTCAAACGCGATGATCATTCTGAAATGACTAAATATTAGAAAATTTATTCCTTCTATCCCAATTTATGTAGCACCTTTCGTAAATCGTGAGTCAAAGTTGTTAATTTTGATCATGAATTTTGACATATAATCTTTAATTTTGTGAAAATAAAGTTTACATGTTTAAAAACTACGTAAAAAGTACAATGATTGAAAATTGAAAACATTTAAAAGGCATATGAAAGAATTATGATCAAAGAAAAACTCCTTTGAATCTCAATTTCCAAAAACATGACACATAAATTGGGACAAAGAGAGTACTAAACTTTGATTGTTCTTTAAATAGAAGCCTTAAAACGGTTATTTTCGCACATCACCATATCAAAGCTTGGACAAAGTATGGACATACCATGTTTCTCTTTTCCAATATGTTGGGCTCATATGAGAAACAATATGATATCTTCCGTTGGGGGGTCATTTGCACTTTTGTTCCTTTTTTGTGTTGGTCTTTAATTTTTGGCCCTTAAGGCAACCAACTTTTCGCACGTTAAAAGATTATATTTTCGCATTATAATGTCCCACAAGTTATGCTCAGCTCCCGTAAAAAAATATGCTCTACTACGTATAAGTCCGATTTTGAAAAGCAAAAACTAAAATCCAGTTCATTTAATTGGCAAAAATTAAAGACCAGCCCATTTGAAGGAAAACCATGCATTTTCTTCTTAGTTGGGCTAAGCCAAAGCCCATAATGAACAACTCAGTGCCTAGTAAAATCACTAAAATGGAGTACAAATTAGTCTTTGGTTATCCTCTGAAATAACCCTTTCCCTCCAAAACGACATAAAAATAATTGCGCCTCGAGTTCAGGTAAATTGTATTCAAATCGGCAATATGAATCCCATTTTCCATGTCGTTATTATTGAAATATTTACAAGCTTTGTAAAAAAAATGTTTCATATATTTCGTAGAGAAATCTCTGATCAAGGATAGAACAAGAGCCCCGTTTATTTCCTATATGGTTCACTTCATATGGTGCATCTGAAGTTGATCCAATTGGAAAGTTCAACATGTGTGGTTACTGGTCATGACTTCGAGACCAGCCAAGAGACCAAAACAGTATTTCTTATTTGGTTTTGATACATTGATTTAAATTATCTAAAGTAATTGTTAAATATGTAGTTGTAATTAGTCATTTCACTAAAGTAATTAACATGTTATATAGGAAGGTAAGTTGACTCACTAGTCATATAAGGAAGTGCAGTGTTTCCTTGAATCAAGGAATTAACACTTATTTTAATAGAAATTATTAGCAGCCGTATGTATATTACAAATGTTATGAATTGGATCACTGGAGTCTACCATAAATTTTCACATGCATAACGGATCTCAAATCAGGTCAGATCGTCATTTTTATACGGGTTATTTGAGAGCATTTACTTGAAGAGGAGCTTTCGAATAATTGATAAAGTTGTTTCCATGTGACCAGGAGGTCACGGGTTCAAGCTGTGGAAACAATCTCTTGCAAAAATGCAGGATAAGGCTACGTACAATAGACCCATGTGGTCCGGCCTTTTCCCGAAACCTACGAGCATAGAGAGCTTAGTGCACCGGCCTTGCACATTTATTTGAAAGCATTTACTTATTCGTCAATATATTTTATTCTAGATAGTTCTGTTAAGAGGTGCAAGAGTAAAAGGAACTTTAAATATTATAATTCATTTATAATTAAAGACGGAGACTTTTTTTTTTCAAATAAAAAACGGAGACTAGCACTTGCAAGAGTTGACCTCAACATAAATTAAGCAATAAGAAAGGAGGAAAAAAAAAAGAGAGAGAAGCAACTTTAGCATCTTGGGAGGTCTATATATAACAACATTTGAAAGGAATGAAATATATCTCACACAAAAATTTATAAAGGCTAAGTATTATATTTAGCATGGCATTCCTTAAATTTGGATTGATTCTGGCTACTCTTCTCATGGCAGCTACTAGTTAGTATCCGATACTCAAATCTATTTATCTTTAAATCGTAATTTAACATTAATATATTTGTCAGTACATAACATATATGTAGGTAAACTTTGCACGAGTAGTTTCTAATGCATATATGATTTTATGGATATGCAATGTTATTTTTCCATATTATAATATATTGGTGAATTCTTGATTATTTCAGTTAATATGCCATGGTCACAAGTGATGGCTGCACGGGATGTCGATTACAATATCTCAGGAATGAAAGAGAGACTACTCCCGCAACTTAATACTTGTGGGAGGCTTTGTAATTCAAACGATCATTGCAGTGATTGCATAATTTGTTGTACTTGTCGCCAGTCACCTGTCTTTGATGAATATATATGTCTGTAGTATTGTGTGTTACCAACTTATTTCAGCTTTTCCTTCGTCCTTTCTTGTTTCTTCGTCTTTTGATATCTTGTATGAATAATGAACAAGTCTAGTCAACGACTTTCTTCTCATCATGAATAAATATGGACTTTTCTTCAATGATGATTGCCATGAAATTTCATACATGTATGATTCATCATAAATTTATCATATTCAGATATAAGTTTATTGCATATATATTTATATATACATGTAATAATCTATGTTAGGTTCCTTTTTCTTGCTCTTCGTTAATTATAAGCAGGTAATCTTCAGAATTATATTCTCCTCAAATGAGATTCTTGCTTTATTTCCTTGTACCGTGATCTCATCATCGAGGTTTTCAAACAAATCTGGTTTTATATTACTGATATTCAGCTCAAATCGTGTCAAATTATTTGTCGTTTTTTTGTTTTGTTTTACTCGCCCCTTAAAAAATACTAATTAGGAGGGATATTTGACCTACTTTACCTTTATTTATGTCTAAATTATAATCTCTCCCCATCTATTTATGTATCATCTCCATTAATGACAAAATTCTACAAGGGAAAAATGGAGAAAAAGTAATTAACTATGCCTAAAACTTCTAAAACGATAAATAATTTGAGATAATTATTTTTAGTAACCACAACAAATAATATGAGACGGAAGCCGAACGTGTATTTTACTAAAGTATACAACAAATGAAAATTTCAAAGAAGGGTTTAAAATGTAAACCCATATTTTTTTTCCAGTATTGGATCTACAATTTGCCAAACTTGGAGAAGAAAACCAGGGAAAGCTTTTAAATGAATCAGAGCCCCAAATAATGATTAAAAGAGAATTAAGAGTAATATTCTAGAGAACCCCAACTAGGAGAAACCTTTAAATTAAATAACAAATTACAGCTCTCCAACATTAAACAATGGTGACTTGGGGAGAAAAAGTATTTAAAAAACTGTGTTTTTACTGTTACAACTTTTAATTATTTATATATTCTAGTAAGAAGTCAAATGATATGCACTACGAAATTTAATATCAAATACTTAATCCAAAATTCCAAACTAACGCCAAGGCACAAGAAGTTGTACATAATTTTCTATGCAAAATATATTGGAAATTGACATAAATAACCGCTCACGAAAATAATAGACATTAGATGTATATTAGTATACATAGTAAAAACACGAAAAATAATAGACATTAGAGATCAAGGCCTTGGCATCTGGTTGTTGTGAGGGAGGAAGAAGATGAATATGTGGATGAAGCTAAGGAGTAGTTGTTGGTTAGGGAAGAGAAGCTGTAGAATGAAGAAGATGATGATGAAGGTGAATTGGGTGTGGGTTTTCGGATCCTCATATTGAATTTTGGATCAAGGAGGAAGGTGAAAATGGAAACTTTTTTGAAGAAATGTAGTAGATGACCCCTACAATAATACATTTCATATATAATTAACACTAATCAATATCTAATATCACATATACATGCCTTTCTTAATGTTACAATTGGGATTTGGGTTTTTACAATTTTTATCATATGGAATTACAGCACTCATTGACTATGAGCTAAAGGCCATTGGTCCTTTCTTTTTCTAATTTTTGTTCGTCTTTTAGTTGAACAGCGTTACATTAATTTGATCTAAAATACGAACATGATCTTTTTAAATATAAAAATAAGCTTATTGTAAAAAAAATCAAGAATATATTATTTTCAATCTTAATTTTGCTTCAATAAATAATTTTAAGAGTCTGAGAATTAATAAAAAGTAATTTAAGGAGATATAAAAGAATTTAATCAAATGACCTTTGTAATTAACGCTATTAAATAATTAATATGTCAAAACCTTAAACTAAACATATTTTGAAAAATATAGATAACATGAGAGGCAAAAGAGGCTAAGTAAAATAAATTCTAGAAGGTAAGATAAATTTAAGATAAACTCTCGCTCAATCCTCAAACAATTAGTAGATGGAGTTCAAAATTCCGCAAATGATTGTTAGGACATACCAGTGAAAATAAATTTAAAATTTGAACTTTATGGTTCGAGAGGCGGCTAAATCCACTGATCATTTGAATTATTAGATTCAAAATTTAATAGATTTTTAATATCTATATCTATTTATCTCTCTATCTCTCTATCTCTCTCTCTCTATATATATATATATAGATTATGAGTCACAAGTTACTACTGAAATTATTGGATTAAAAATTTAATAGATTTCTTAATATATATATATATATATATATATATATATATATATATATATATATATATATATATATATATATATATATATATATAAATTCTGAGTCAAAGTTACTGAACTCATAGCTTCTTTTGTGGATCCGACCCGGCTAGGGTGAAGAAGCAACTCAATGATGGTGGTACTTGTTTGTGGAGGGACTCACCCTTTTATTATCGTCGAGACTTGTAGCAAATTTGAAGAGATACTATACAACCAAACATTTTGTCTTGAAGACCAATGGTTGAAAATATATTTTTTCTACTTCTTCCAACTTGGTCGCTATAGATGAGAGGGCTACCATATAACTGTTTAAATTACAATGAATCCTCATAATCTGAAGATTACTTTAAACGACACAAACTAGTTTTCATGTTGATGCACACTTATTGTATCACATTTAAGATTTTTCATTCCTAAGAGATCATGCTAACTATCACTTGGACTAACAGCAGAAGATCTTGTTAGTTTGATGTTCATTGTAGCAAGTGGTGTCGAGGGTCTTCCAGAAACAACCATTACCTTCCAAGGTAGGGTAGGGGTAAGGTCAGCGTATACTCTACCATCTCCAGACCCACTTTGTGGATTTCACTAAGTATGTTGTTGCAAGTGGTAGCCAACAACGCAAAAAGTAGCTTTCTTTGCTTTATGTGATTCAGGCTTTCTCGTATTAAAGAGCATTTTTTTAAAATAAGAAATGGAACTTTTCAGCGTCTGACTCGAGTATAACACTACTTTCATCCACCAACTTCATAACAATGGCAGTCCTTTTATGACCAAAACACAGAATTGTCAAGAATAATGTCGTTGGGGAAAACTACCTACCTACCTAATCATCCATATGTACTCATAGTAGTTGTGCATCACAACACGTTGCATGCTCAAGCTACACAAATTTCTTCAAGGTTTGACTTCTGAGTGCTTTTCTGTTCAATCGAAAGAGGAAGGTTCAAGAAATCCCACTCAGGATTGATTATCTGGAATTTAGCTGAACCTGAAAGTAGAATAAGGTTATCACCAACTAGAATGTGGAAATTCTAAAGTTATCATTCTGAAGGCTATCAGTATGCAGAAGATCTGATACCTACTCATGAGCTGCTAGCAAAGTGATTCAAGCTCAAGTATGTCTAACCAGCATTGCAGATTGCTTGTTCTGATAGTGAGTCTTGATTTGTTCATTTGCTTTAACCAACTAGTCGTCCTTCGCAAGAAATAAGAAAGCGCATCAAATGTATGTAGAAAGAGAACACATTTTCATTGAGAACAGAAAACTAACAAGCATTACCGATTACAAATGCTTGAGAACTTACGGAAAACCTTGTCACAAGGATCAATTCATGTAGTGAGTGTCAAAGCTGGGGCATTTGTGGTTTGATCAACAGATTCCAGTCCTGGGAACTGCCCTATATCATGTCCTTCAAGTGGCTTATATTCATTGTGCAAACCAACAGCAAACTCATCTGTGCAAGGTCCACCTTGTTCGAAGTAATCTGCAATCTGTAGAAAAGGCCCTATGTAAGCTTTGGGAAAAACAGTTCAGCTTTAAACGTCATAGTATCAATACTCAATAGTCATCAGTGGAACGAGTACTCCATAAAAGACACTAACATGAACAAATATTACTCTGATCTATGTTTTATCATAATTAGCAGTGAGCCAATAAGCAGAAAGAGACAGAAAAATAAAATTCAGAGGGATTACTTGATCAGCAAGAGCTATGCCACTTATAGCTGCAGCCTCTAAACTTGAGCCGAGTAGCCAATCACCACATATACCAGCTCTTCCACGAGGATCAAAGATGCATGGAATTCCAGGAGTGTTGGTCGGAAGAGCTGCCCCCCTGCAAAGTAGTAAAATAAACCAGTCACATATGATTACAGATGGATAGCAGGAAAGAATTCTTGTGGAATAGATTTGGTAAATAGCTAAGCAGAAAACCCCTAAAAAGGAAAAAGGATAGTGGCATTAACAGGACTGGCTCATGCAATTTTTACAATAAAGCAACACGCACAGATCTTAGAATAGATAGCTTTTTTCTCACATAGCATCAAGTCATGATCTTGATAATAATTATAACCGAAACTCCAAATTCAACTGTTCAAATCCAATTCTGACCCTAACATAGGAGCAGCTACTTGATAAAACGCCCTCAGGATTTCCCAGGACCTATTTTTTTGTTTGATTGTGAGAACAGCTTCAACTCCAAGATATCCGATATGCTTCAGGAACTACAATGCAGTAATAAGAAACACGCCCGTTGCTATAAAAATTAGCAGCTTCAGAAGAGAAGCGCCTATTAATCACACTCCACTCCCAACTTACACTTAATTGTTCAATTGTTGCTTAGAATGCCTTTGATTGAAAATGGAAAAGATGTGAATTTGAAGGATCAATCACCTCGTTAAATTATATTAGAAAATATATGTTCAATAACAATGAAGAGAAGTCTCCTTATAGACAACAACAACATACCCAGTGTAATCCCACACGGTGGGGTCTGGGGAGGGTAGAGTGTACGCAGACCTTAACTCTACCTTGAGAGGTAGGGAGACTATTTCCTAAAGACCCTCGGCTCAAGAGAAAATATGACAAAAAAGGTAAGATACGGTTTGAAGAAAGTAAAGTAGAGCAAGTAAAGTAAAGTAAAGTGGCAAAATATTATAGATAAGCAATAATTACACCTGTCCATCGGGTCGACAGGTCGGGGACCCGCCCGACCCGACCGAAAAAACCAGGGCCAGGGTCAGCTTATAACTGACCCGTGAGCCACCTGACCCGAAAAAGCGGGACCTGTTCATATGTAGGGTCGGGCCAGGGTCAGAATTTTTTACCTGCTGGCCCGATCGCTGACCCGACCCCGACCCGCGTGACTTAACCCTTCACTATATAAGTGAAGGGTTAACCCTTAAGCATCCCCTTTCATTCAAGCCGCCGCCCCTTCCTCAAACCACATATCCCATCTATTCGAAATTAGAGAGGCATTATTTCCCAATACTTCCTTCAGCATCTGTGTGAGATCAAATCATGCACCCAATACTTCCCTCATTTTAGGAACAAATATTGGTATTATTCTCGCTGCCCTTTAAAATTTCTCTCTTCCCTTCTCCAATTTTTTTATTTACTTCTTTTACTCGGAACCCTTTTTCTTCAAAGTGTTATGCTGCTCACTGCTCTTTTGCCTCATTTTGGGAACACCCTTTTCACTAATTTGTGAGTTTTCTTAATATGGCTTTATTTTATTTGAGGGAAAATAGTTTAAAGTTAGTTTTTTTAAGCTTTCTCAGTCCCAAATTGCTAAAGTTTGTTACTTTGCATCTTGTTATTGTGTTTTCTTGTTTGGGTTAAAATCAATGTCAGATGGTATAACGTTATATTTTCTTATATGTGTGGTTGTTGATACTAACTGTTGCTAGTTTGTGTGGGGAATATCAATTTATTTATTTTCACCTATTTATTTCTTGATGTATTTGCATTTAAAATATAAAGTTTGCATTTATTACAGTACAGAATAGAGGATTTAGGAGAATGGCTAGAAGGTTAAACCCGCAATTTAAACCTTTTAGTAGACAAACAGCCACGAGAGAGTTATTTGCCATGTTTGTGAAGGAGATGGATAATTTGAAAGAGTTTATTGCTAAGGCTCCCGGAAAGGTATGTTTGACAACTGATAATTGGAAATGCAAATATACTAGGGAAGAATATATATGTGTGACTGCCCACTTTGTGGATTCTAATTGGTGTTTGCAAAAAAGAATCATAAGATTTAGGTCATTGGTTCCTCCGTATGATTCTACTTGTATTTCTGATGAGTTAATCTTGTTTTTGGGTCAATGGAACTTGGAGCACAAAGTTCTTACAATCAAAACTGATAATGCTACATATAATTTTTCGATGATGAGATTGATTAAAAGTCACATTCTTTCCAAGTATTTTCTTGTTGATAGTGGAAGTTTTTTTCATGTTCAATGTTGTGCACATATTGTGAATTTAATTGTGCAATCTGGATTGAATCTTATTGGAGAAATACTTGATAGCATTAGAAATATGGTAAAGTGCATTGATAGGTCTTCCACTAAACGAAAAAACTTTTTTGACATTGCTGAAAAAATGTTTAACTTGCGAGTTGTTAAAAGGTTTAGACTTGATACTCCTGTGAGGTGAAACTCTACCTATATGTTGATGGATCGTGTCCTTCACTACAAGGATGTGTTCATATATGTTGCTGCTAGAGATGTGAAGGTTAAGGAATTGGCTCCTCCACTTACTTCTTGGGACAAAGTTAGTCAAGTTCACAAGTTTTTAAAAGTATTTTATGATGTGACTAACTTATTTTCAGCTTCAAAGCATCCCACTTCTAATTCTTATGTTTTAGGAGTATGGAAAGTTTATGAAGTTTTGCTTGACCTTTCTAAGAGTAAAGATAACTTTTTAAGTGATATGTTAAGCGATATGCGATGCAAATTTGACAAGTATTGGAGTGAGTATAACCTTGCATTGAGTTGTGCTACACTTTTGGACCCCCGATATAAAATGACATTTTTAAAGTATTGTATTGTTAAGATGCATGAGGATGAAGGTTGTCAAAAGCGCATTGATCGTATCATGAACGCTATTAAGGTATGGTTTGAGGAGTATAGAAGGGACATTGATAGTGAGACAAATGTACATAATAGGGTAGATGGATCTGGTACTAGTGGTGGCAATTTTATTACTCAAGATACTTTATCGGATTTTGAAGATTATGATGTATTTGTGACTACAGAGATAGAAAACAATGCAGTTGGTAAGACTGAGTTGGATTTGTATTTAGAGGAACTAAATCGTCCAAGGGATGATGATTTCGCTATTTTGGACTTTTGGTATAAGTCTTCAGCTCGATATCCAATTCTCGCAGTAATGGCTCGTGATCTCTTAGCCATTCCTGTCTCAACTATAGCATCTGAATCTGCTTTTAGCATTGGTGGAAAAACAATATCAGCTACTAGAAGTTCTTTGAAACCAAAAAATGTGCAAGCTTTGGTTTGCCTTCGTGATTGGGTTCTTGCGGAAGGTATATTGTATACATATATATATTTGTCTTTTTAATATAATTTATATTATTTTTCCTTTATTAATATTTATTTTTTACTTATATAGGTGAAGGAACAAACGAAGAAGAATCTAGTGATGATGATGACGATGATGGTGTTTATGATGATGTTGATGAATTATCGTGATGTTGGTTTGTAATTTTATCGTGGAATCTACTTCAGTTCTTTTTTGTGTAATTTTTAATGATTTCATGCTTCTGTTTGTTGTAATTTTTAATTGGTGACAAATTATATCGAATAACGGATTGGGTAGAATTGCAGTGTTTACTTACTGTTTTATTTTGTTTTGTAGAGCGTGTCAAGGCCGACCCGTGACCTGTAGGGTCCCCGAAGGGTCAAGGCCAGGGTCTGAAAATAAAAAAATAGAGTCAGGGTCGGGCAAGCAGGAAAAAAAAGCCACATGACCGGCCCTGACCCGAGTCATGGACAGGTCTAGCAATAATGGAGAAATTTTAACAGTAAATACATCCACGAGTAAATAACAAGATATAGCAAATATTAACAGGAAAACAAAGGACAAGAACCTACAAGGTAACACTACGTCGGCTAGTATGGAAGGATACACGAGACCCATACTACTACCTAACCCTCCACCCTAATCCACGACCTCCACAACCTCCTATCTAAGGTCATGGCCTCGGTAAGTTGCAACTGCGCCATGTCTTGTCTAATCACTTCTCCCCAAAACTTTTTCGGCATACCTCGGCCTCTTCGAAACCCGTCTAAAGCCAACATCTCAAACATCCGCACCGGAGCCTCCGTGCCTCTCCTCTGAACATGGTTGAACCATCTCAGTCTCGCTTTCCGCATCTTGTCCACCGAGGCCACTCCCACCTTATCTCTGATAACTTTATTTCTAATCCTATCCTTTCTAGTATACCCACACATCCATCGCAACATCCTCATCTCCGCCACCTTCGAAGAATCTTCTGGATGTGGGACTTCTTGACTAGCCAACACTCAGCCTCATACAACATAGTAGGTCTAACTACCACTCTACAGAACTTGCCTTTTAAGTTTTGGTGGCACATTCTTATCACACAAGACTCCAGAGGCGAGCCTCCATTTCCTCCACACTGCCCCAATACGGTGTGTGACATCTTCATCAATCTCTCAGTTTTCTTGGATAATAGACCCAAGATACTTAAAACTTCTTAGCTTTTGGATGGCCTATGTCTCAAGCCTCACTTCCACGCCCTCCTCCTGCGCTACGTCACTGAACTTGCACTCCAAATATTCCGTCTTAGTTCTGCTCAACTTGAACCCTTTGGAATCCAGGGTCTATCGCCAAACCTCCTACTTAGCATTAACTCCGTCGTAAGTCTCTTCAATCAAAACTATGTCGTCCGCAAATAACATACACCATGACACCTCCCCTTGAATTTTTCACGTCAGTTCATCCAACACTAAGGAAAATAAAAACAGGCTAAGAGCAGATCCCTAATGCAACCCCATCACCACCGGAAAGTTCTCCGAGTATCCTCCCGCAATCCTTACCCGGGTCTTGGCTCCATCGTACATGTCCATGATCGCCCTAATATATGCCACAAGCACACCTTTAGCCTCCAAACATCCCAAGGAATCTCCTTTGGGACTTTGTCATACGCCTTTTCCAAGACAATGAACACCACGTGGAGATCCTTCCTCCTCTCCCTGTACTGAAACCAGCTTCCGAACAAGATGAATGGCTTCCGTAGTTGATCGTCCTGACCTGAATCCGAACTAGTTCTCGGAAATAGACACGCCTTTCCTTATCCGCAACTCCACCACCCTCTCCCACACTTTCATAGTGTGGCTTAACAGCTTGATAGAAGTCTCCTTATAGACAAAACATGTATTTTTTTTGAGATTGGATAGACAACATGTAGGAGAAGAGGTAGTCTTTTGGCATTTCAGAGAAAGTAATATAATTGAAGTGCCGGTACATGTCATGCAAAAAAATCAATTCCATTGATCTTAGATAGAAGAAGCTGAGAAGTGCAACATGCATCCTGAATAAGGATTAATTTACATAACTAGTGGTGCAGCATCTCTATGTCATAGTAACAAATACTATATGTGATAGGCCTCATATTTCAGTTTCTCATTATGCATTAAGCATTTGCCACAAAAAGCATACACTGACTAAATTGTTCAAATAACTTCATACCATAGTTGTAATTTGGTGTAAAATGGCCTTTGGAGTGAACCTTTTGACAGTCCTAGAGCCTTCTCAACGCCTTCAAGCATAGCTTCCTTCACTTTCTCTGCTGTAACAGTTGGAATACTTTCCTGATAAAGAATATTTGATTATTCATCAGTATGCTCAATGCCGCCACTATATGTGTATGTGCACAAATACAAAACTCACACACCATAAATAATCTACATACATTCTTGACCTGAAACTAAGTTCCTCAGCAACCACACTGTCCATGCAATTTCTATGTGGGTGCTGATATAGCAATTTACACAAATCACAAATATTTAACCATCCCCTAGAAACTGGCTCAGAACCTCCTCTATAACAAACTAAAAAAGACTGGAAACACTTCAAATATTAAGCTAATAGAGCTGCCAAGAACCAAATATGATAAAGCAAGATTGCTAGGCAGGCCAGTTCAACTGAAACCATTGACCAGCATACATTTGGAAGACAATTTGGAGAGGAATTTGAGGTGCTTCGAGGAAAAAGATAGCTCCAGTTTAAAGATCAAATCCAATTGCACAATTATGTTTTTCGTTTAAGTGCAAATTGAGTTATGTAAATGATGAGGAAACACTAACAGATTTTATTAGTTCCTTGCATAATTAGGACCTATACCTGTGCTTTTGGGGTGGAAAAGAAAAAGAGGAACTAGATTCATTATTGATTTCTACATAAAATTTATTGTTCGAATTCTTCGGACTTTGGACAAACCAAGTAACATCCATACCCATGGGAATGATTGCTGAAGTTTGCTACGACAGGGATATGATATTTTGCTGACCTTGATTAATAATTCCACGACATGTTACACATTTTGTTTCTTCAGAAATACGGATTATTAATTGCCGTTCAATAACAATCAACTGCCAGACAAACCTAGCATATCCTAGTCAATTTCCAAGTGTGTTAAATGGAATGGGTTCTGATATAATTTCCGAACATTGTTGATTTTAAAACCTTTGTCTCTAAATTAATACTATTAGTTGACAGTTATGTCTAAGCATGGTGGACAGAGATATTAAATCACTCTCATTAGCCAGTTTTTCTATGCATATGAAAAACCTTCATTCTATTACCTGGACGGCTGGACCCTATCTATCAATGAATAACTCATCAAATTTAATTTTGCCAACTATACCAAGTATCCTAGCTCACCATTATTTTACGGCTAAATTGAAAGGTCAATAAATAAAGCTCTTAGAGATATTTATAGTTTGAGCTCAAAATATTGTAGAAGAGACCTGGGGGACTTTGTTCTGCTTTCCAAAGGTTGCAGTGCTGAAAAATGTCCAACACTGTGGACCACTATCTGAACCTAAGAGTTTCTTAGTGTTGTTTGCCATCCATGAGACAGATTCAACCCCTTTTACAAAAGCCCCTTCAAAGGGAAGGGACTCTGCATTTAGTGCAGTAGGCAGAGGATCCTCAAATGCAGCCATAAGAGCCCATATAGAACTAAGTTCAAGTCTCTGTGAAAGATTATCAAAACAAAATCATGAATTAAAACAATAAAATAGGAAAGAAAAAAAGAATCAAGTTACATATGCATCGATTAGAGAAGACCAGCTAATTTGCCAATACCTTCATTTGTTTTGCAATGAGGGGTAAGCCTGATGCTGCAAGCAATCTATTTGCACATTTTCCTGGTGACATGTAAAACAAAATAAATCGTACCCAAGGAAAAATCACAATTATGCAGAAGGTACAAGTAACTGTGTTTCTCTAGTGGACTGAATGCATAAAACTCTATCTACATAAGCATAAAATAATAGAACTTACACATAAACACAAAGAAATCATCAAAAGATGCAGGACTAGACCAATACCAGGATGGATTGGCAGAGGTCATGCCCTCCACCTCCATAAATACTATACTAGATATATGTCTCCGTGACTTCTTCTTTTTCAACGGACTCAGAATTGGCCTGCCCACAAGGCGGAATTAAACATCAAAACTCATCTCATATTAGTTCATAGGGTAAGGAATTTGTAAAAGGAATCAGAAGTGGATGGGTGGTTTCTTAATTTTGTATTTGTGACCAATTTTAGGTTCTAGATTAATTATCATTATTGATTAACTCTGGTCTCGGTCTAGCCTTGAAGCTGATTAATGGTCCATGATCATTGTCTTTTTATTTTCTTTTTTGTGAAATAGTAAGTACTATTGAGATCCATGATCATCGTCTTTTTCCATGTCAATACAGGTATTATCTTTTAGGGGAGTTCTATATTTCTTTTTTGTACATAACATTGTTATCAAGTCAAATCTAGGAGTTCAGTAATGACGTTCTTTCTCTTTTTCTCTGAGAAGGTAAAGTTTTGTTCTTTTGAGGCTTTTTCTTCTCCTATTCCAATTAAATACTAATTGGGTCAGTTCAACTTTCTAACATTTAAACATTATTCTTCAAAATCCTAATAATTATCTCATAATAAAAACACATTTAAAAATTTCATAAAGGCCACTCCTCTTCTTCAAACAAGCACCAAATGTTATTCACATATGTTTTTTTATGCGTGCACTTATTCTTCACTTAAATACCCGGCTTTTGTGCGCAACAGGGTTCAAACCCGTGACATGCACCTAACCCACACATCACGTGTTGTTCTCTAACTCCAAAACCAAAACCTTGGGGTCAAAAAACTCAAATAATTTATTTCTTCGATGAAACACGAAGATGAATTTACTTGATCAAAGAAAAAGGGAACAGGGAGATATTTTCTTTTTGGAACAGGGAGATAGACTTATGAAAAATGAAGGTTTTTCTACTAACATATAAGTTGAATAACAAAAACAAACATGACATAGTGATAAGGACAAGATGATAAAATAATTTTATTGTGGACGAGAACAATTATTGGTTTACTTCAACAACCCGTAACTATGCTCTTTGAAGAGAAATGTGAGCCAAGAAATATGAGCATGTTCTCTTTCACCACCATTAACTTTGGTCCTCTTGGACAGAAGAAATTAAAGGGATAAACGCAACGAAGGTTTGCTTAGCACATCAAAATTTTGCTAATTTTAACAAAGAAAAAGACTATCTAAAGACAAAATACTAGATAAATTGCAAACAATTACCATTATGTGCAATGACAATTGCATCAAACTGCCCACAAGGCTTCCCCTTCTCACTCAAGTGCCACGTCCCATTAAATGGTTCAAGCCCACTAACCCAACAAGGCCGTACAACATTGACCAAAGAAGTCTGCCAAGATATCAAACTTTAATAACATTGAGGGAAAACAGCACCCAAAAAAATGAGTCAATCAAAACATAGAACGGAACTGGAAACTTGAAATCCCATAAACTTAAAATAACCAGTGTTAAAGAATTCCTTGGAGTTTATGGTGATTTGTAAAAGGATACTGGAAGAGAGTCACACCTACTATGGCTCACAAAACATTGAGTATTTCCTATCACGTTGCGCTTATAGTTCCATAAAACTGCTCATTATAATGTACGATTTTTAAGTATAATACTTCTCCTCCTTGATTAAAAAAAAGTGGTACTTCTCCTTCCCTTATTCATACTAAGCATGCATTCTCAACAAACAAAACTGAAGGAAATGGTTGCTTAGTTGAATGGAGGCATTATGTAAAGAAAGATGTTTAGTATAATACAAAAGGTTATGCACCTGAGATAGCAATGAATCCGCAAGTGGGCGCATTCCGTTGACCCCTATATATTTGGGAGGTGAAGAAGGAAATGGTACAAAATTCCCACCAACCTCAAGCTCACCAATTGTACCCTGCCATTCACGAACCAAACCTCTCTTCAACCAGTCATCAACTAGATCAGCAAACTTGGGGTTTGCTGCCGTGAAGAACTGAGCTGCATGGTCAAATATCAAAGGCTGATGATCAATCATTCTTGTTCCCGTTCTTCCTCCCAACCCATGTATTCCCTAAAGAAACCGAACATGATAAGATACACCATAGCATTCTTCTACTGTGCATCATCATATAACTCGAATAACAAGAACAGTCAAACAAATATAATAAACTGGATGGCACCAAATTTAGACTTTACCAATAAGAAACAATTTCCCAATAGCAATAACTATAATATTCTGTTTGAGGATTATGCCATGTTTGACAACAAGTAAACTTTTTACATACATATATATTTAGAGAAAACAAATGGCAGAGAGAGAAATTGTTTTAATGAAAAACTGTTGAACACAAATGCTTGCCAGCTGTAGTTTGTATTGATGTTCAAAACAGCAGCAAGTACTTGAAACTTTAGGTAGAGGACAACCAAATCATTAAATTCAATTTAGTGTTGGTCATCAAGTGAATATCATGACACCTTTTAAATATAACATATCTCCTCAATTTTGAAATGCAACAACACCCATAAACATCAAATTCAACCTGAAAGTTATTTCTATACTAGATTCGTTTTTCGTTTGCATATTATTGGCTTGTGAAGAGCTCGCCTAAGAATGTTGACACGCTTTTCTTACTTAAGATTTGCTCAACCTTCAGAAGATCTTTACATTTTCAGTAAGCCCTTGATGTACCTATTTCTTTGGCAAAGTTGAATTCTCCTTCCAACCTATATTAAATGTCTTACTATTTATTTAGAGTTGTCCACAGTGTACCACTTCCTCACAACATTTCACCATATATTTTTTGCAATTTCCTATTTAAAAGTACTTATGCAGGAGTAGTATTTTTTTCATATTGCTTCACGAAGCCAACTTTATGCTAGTTTTGGATTCAAATTACTTTAAATACAATTAAAAACTTTCGACTACTACCTTCATGGTCGTGTCAAAAATAGAACAACTAAACTAAGATGGATGAATTAGCATATGAAACCAAATAGATAAAAGAATGAAAAAAAAAAAGAGGAAAGGAGATAACCAACCGTGTCGAAAACGGTGGACCGAATGCCTCTTTTCTCCAAGCAAATAGCACAGGTAAGGCCAGACATGCCACCTCCAATAATCCCAACCACAGGATCCTCGGGAACAGGTTTAGTAAAAATAACTTGTTCTTGACTTAAACTTTTCTTGAGAATTGATCTCCTTGAAGTTCCATGTCTGGGTTTGAATTTTCTTGGACTTGTGCTTCTTCTCTGTGTCGGATTCCTGGACTCCATGGATTCTTTATTGCTTGAGTTCATTCGAATGCAGCGATTTGGGGAAATGGGGTTTGAGATTTTGGGGAAGAAAATGGATACATTTGGGAATTTTGGAAGGAAGGAAGAGGAGATGAAGGGGTTGTTGCAAACGCTCGTCATGGAGGGAAAAAACAAGGGCTGAGAGATCAGACAACATAGGATAACGCTAATGTTACTTATGTATTGAGTAACTAGTCTGGTGATGCTACTTTAGTCCTGTAAGTTTCCTCTTTGACTGTTTAGTCCTGAAAAGTTACTTTTGGTTAGATAAAATAAAAGACAAAGGGCGTGTTTGATACAAGGAAATATTTTCTATACTCTCGTCTGGAAGGTCATTTTCCTGATTTGAGAAATTTGTTTTTAAAAAATAATTTTAACCAATCAAAATTAAAAAATTGAAAAATATTTTCCTTATATATCAAATACACCCAAAATATTTACACGACATTGAGATTCAACAAAAAGATAAAAATATCACACCTAAGATATGAATTTATATAAAAGTGATTCAATAGTTTATGCATATACAAAAATATTTGTATTTACCCTTTTTGCATAGTGTAATTTTTCAGCCAAGAGGATTCAATTGACCCTCTTCACCAAAGTAGCTCCATCACTGATTGTATATATATTTATCTTAATATAAAAGATTTCGAACACAAAATCTGGAAACTAAATTCTTTTAGTTAGTGTTTGTTGCAATTGTGTAACTTCCCTGAGTAACTTACTAACGTGCAATCCAAGTATTATTAGCATCTAAAAAGGAGAATAGCATTATTATTAACTTGAAAGTCACAATAAGTTGATATTATGTGATCGGTATTAGTAAAGGAATAGACTATAAACCTTAACCTTCACCCTTTGTCACAAAAGTTCAAGGTTGTTTACATGCGGGAAACATCAATAGTAATAAAAATGAAAATAACATTGTTTGGTTTCTTCCCAAAATGATGAGCAATACATGTATCAGCAGCTATACTGCCACTTATGCCTCTCAGAGTATTACACAATCAGTCAATTATCCCTCTTCTGTGACATGTTTTATGATTTATCTACCGTTTATTGCTAAGTCTGTTCAGTGTGACCCTTGCAGAAGACTTCAGCGCAATGACAAACTGGGCTACCAGAGGCCTCCCATCCATTAAAACCGAGTTCCAATACCATAATATTTTTTATTCCCACATCATCTTTCGATTCAGCTAGATATTCACCAAGCCTCCTTGCACACTTTGGTCCCCGCACCTAGAAAATAGTCATTCACAACTCAACATGCTGACTGATATGTGAAAACTGTTGGGAGTTTTGCTCTATGGTACTTTATAAAGCAGTACGGGAAGTATTTAACTATTACAAGTATTCGAAAGGATAAACAAAGATTCAATAATTCAACATGGAATCTGAAAATTACAATAGTTACACAAGTAAAAACTGGAAATTCCAGTTTTATAGAAGACGGAAAAATATAAATTGGTTTTTGCTGAGTCGAGTGTAGCACTCTGTCCTTAAGACAATATTGCCCCGTATGTATCCTTTATACGTCCTGGACAATTTGTCTCCCAAGATAAAACAGCAATGGAACCCTTGAGCAAAGGAAACTCAAGAGCTACCGTGAAGAATATTGAGTAACGAAATGATGCTTGGAAGTTGTAGGAAGAAGAAATTTCTGCTTGTGTATTTTCGTGTGTTGCCTCTACTGTTTCTGTTAGCTTCTTGTTAGTGCTCAACAATGGTGTAATGGGGTGTTTATATAGGAGAGGGAGGGGATGTTTATCGCTCGAAAACGCCTCCATAATAGCCAAATAATGGCCATTATGGAGGTAGTAAAGTCACCAACATAAATGGGAGAAAGACCAACTGTTTTGGCCATTATAGGAGGAGTAATTCAGCCAAAATAAATGGCTGAATTGAGTGCTTGGCATTTCTGTTTTTGACCGTCGAAATTCTCGATTTTCTCGGAAACTTCAGGGACCAAACTCGTACATCTTGAAACTTCGGGGACCAAACGCACATCCGAAAGAATTCGGTCCAAACCGTATATCCGAAACTTCGGGATCAAACCGTACTTCGGCAAAGTTTTCTCGGCCCAAAAAGATAATATCGAAGACCCACGCCCCGACCCGTGACCCGAGAAACCGAACCCGAACCGGAACCGGACCGGACGGGACGGGCGGGCGGCGGCGCGCGCGTGTGGTCTTTCCTCGAACCGAAGCACATCTAGGTCCTCCCTCCTTTAAACACATGGGATACCCCTCGGGGTCCCAAACCCCAAACCAATTTCGAATCTTATATACACAACAATTCTTTCTTCCTCTACCGATGAGGGAGAATTACACACAATACCACACTTTCCATGCTTCAAACACCTTACTTCGTGTACCAATATCTCTTTCATTTCTCAATGAAATTTGACGATTCTTGGCCCTACGGTTATCTACGTACTTAGTAGATCATGCATGTGTGAAGAACCGATTCTCCAACATACGTTACACTAGTGTTTAAGCCGTTAAAGTTGGTCGGTCGCAACTCCCGCCAAAGGCAAATTTCCAACAATCCCCTCTTGAAAGAGATTTTGGCGCACTCACATGGTGTCTTTTCATTTCCAAAGAATATTTCAAATGACCGATGTTGCATAAGGAGAGGTAGCCTCGCTTTGAACCTTCCATAGTTGAATACCATCGGACTTACTTACTTTGCGCGGTGAACGTGATGTCTTGAACCGTCAAGTGTTTAGTGTAAGCCAAGACAACGGTACCAACACAACAAATTCCCTTACTCTCTTCTTCGTAATGTTTTGTCCGTTTTGGCCATGGACAACGTCTTGGATTCTTAAGTGCGTTCAATTTGAGGCGGCCCGTCCTCGCACTTAAATAGGTGGTCTCCTACAAGGTATCCCGCTATACCCCACTTCACAAGTGTTAGGAACCATTAAAAGTTTCCCAAAGACCTAACCTCAACCGTTGAGGATCATTACAGTTTTGAAAACTTAACCTTTACCCATACCGCAGATAGCACTTAACGTCTATCGCGGAACGGCTTTGGATTTGGTGTTTCTTTTCGAAATCACTATCCGAAGTGCTCATGCTTCCACCGAAGCGATCAACCGAACCTTTAAAACTTAGTTTTCCCATTGAACCAAATTACCGGGATCTCCAGTTCGTAAGGTTGGGTTTCCACCGTATTGGTCCGTATATTTTGGGTTTTAAGCCCATTCCCCTAGACAGTGAACGCTTGATCTCTCGGGTAGTCCCTTAGTTTGTAAACAAGGAAGTGACACCCGTGATGATCAACTGCCATACGGTCTTATGTCTCCGACGGATCCCGACATATATGTCCGACGCCGTCATCCGTGTCCTTCCTAAAGCCGATCGGCTAGCCACGGTGTATAACTGCTTGAAGGCACGGGTTTCTCCCAATAAGGGACGTCCTCTAATGAGTCGTGAAGTTACTCAACTTCTTTCATGCTTTGTATAAAGCGATAAACTCCGATACCATCATGAATCGGTCGATGCAAGTTTGCTTAGAGGATTTTCCAAGAACCACCATACACATTTACTTGTGGCTTTGGTGTTCTTCGAGATCCGATGTCCAGCTTTGCATCACCGTGTTCTCCCGAACCGCTGGACATCCGTAATACAATAATCCGTAGATAAGCGAATAATTCGTATATCGTCATATCCGACTTAACGCCTTCTATTGATCATGTATTAAGATCATCGGTGAACCTTAGTTCAACTAATATGTTTGTAGGACGATACCAGGTCGGTTGTAGTGTGTACAATACATTGAACTACACGTGACCCGTGCATATCACTCCTTGTCTATGGGTGCACCATGATTCCAATCGGTTCTATGATTCATATCCATTGGTGGCTTCAACGAGACTCGTCAACTATTGACCAGTCCGTTAGATGTCTTAGAAATTCAATTCCTAAGAAGTCATCTCAGATACACATATCTTTCATATCGAGACTTTGTTTCAATATGATTTTCACTCTCGAGACCGTTGGTTTTCCAACTGTTGGCTTTCTAACTTCGAGTCAATGTTTCGTGATCGATTCATTGTTTCGTTTTATCCGAGACTTTCAGACCAAAATGTTAACATTTCGGGGACCAAAATGAAAGTTCGGAAGAAGCCCAACAGGTTCAAAGAAACCAATTCGATCCTCTTCTTCCAACTCTCCGGTTTGGAAGGTCGTTTTCAACACCCATGCCATGTAAGATTACAATGGCCCCGGATGTGAAGCTACTCACAGGGGAGCACTTTTTACAACCCAAAGGTTCTTTTCCGGAGGAAGATTAACTATTACACACGTATAGTTCTATATATGGAATCTATTTCTCCCTTTAGCTTCTTTCCAAAGCAGCGCTTTTGGAGATAACAATTATTTGTTAATTGTCCATGGTTCGTTCTCAACCATACAAGCTAGAAGGACTGGAACAAGTCTTTGTCCCCTCTTTGCTCCGTCTTGGTTCAACATCTAGAATCCCCGAGTTCTCACAGATCCGGAATATTAAGTTCCGGATAGCCAAGAACTTTCGAGTCCCGTAGATACGAAACGTCTAGTTCCGGACGATCGAGCCCTCGTGGGTTCTTGTTAACCTTGAGCAATTACTCCTTTTCCTTTTCCAAGGAAAGTTATCTCCAAAGAATTCAGCATTCTTTGACGCCAAGAGGCGATAAAAACTACTGTTATTTGCAGATCCAGTGGATATGCAATCTACAGTCTTAGGTATGAAACCACCCCACATCACAACATTTGTATGTGAGATCCTTTCCATGTCTCACACGGAGGGTTATCCTTATCCTTATGCGGAGTTCTGTTGAGAATCGCATTAGCGGTAAGGATCGCCTTGCCCCACATAATTTGGGAGTACGGCTTTGCGCTTGGCTAACACCGTTAGACTGAGGTGAGTAGTGAGCAGTCGTTTAATAAACGATGCTTCAAATTCTCCCCCTCTATTGCTACGAATTTTGCAATCCATAGGCATCGTTGATTTTCAACTTCAGCTTTGTAGCGCTTATCCGCTTCAACAACTTCATCTTTGCTTTTCAACAAACAAAGGATTCCATACGTTGTACCATCATCAATGAAGATCACAACGTACTTGTCTCCCCCCTCTATTTTGTATAAACTTCAAATCACCCAATTAGGTGTGACTAAGTTCTAGAGGAGCGGTGCTTCTTTCGCTATTCCCTTGACGGAATTTGGAAAGGTGATTTTGCCTCTTCGCGTACCTCACATTCATTTTGAGGGTTTATGTCGAAAGAAGGCAACAATCTCAACTTTGCTAGCTTTTGAATGACTTGCTATTTAACGTGTCTTAATCTATGATGGCATAGATGCACGGATTACAAATATATCATTCATTCGGCTACAGACGTACTGTACCATTCTTAGTTATTACAGACCTGTTGGAGTAGTCTCAAACCAGCTTGACCAACAGCGTCCCTTAAACCAAGTTTAGAGTGATCTCATTCCCTGAAGTCCTATTGAGGATAATCTCTCCAACCCCTTCTACTTTAGAGGTGGCGTTGCTTCACATGAACAACCTCTTGCCCGTGGTTAGGGCGTAACCGGATCATTTGTGATCTAGATACTCTGGCCTACTCCGGTTGCTTTGCGATCGAGTGTCCAATTTCTTTCTTGCCTTTCTTTAGGCCTTCGGATCATTCAGGGACACCGGAAACTCGGCCCACCTTACTAGGTGTTCATTACTTTTCCTATGAAATGAATTTTGGCCCCACTCCCGGCCGCCCGTAGGCTTTATATGACTAAGTGTCCAATATCATCATATCAAAGGAATTTTGGCCCACTTCGGTCACCCGGAGGCTTTGTATGACCGAGTGTCCAATATCATCCTATCAAAGGAATTTTGGCCCACTCTAGTCGCCCGGAGGCTTTGTATGACGAGTGTCCAATATCATCCTATGAAGGATCTTCTCGTCAAATAGTATGACAGCTCAACGTCTTTAGCTTTTAGTCTTCTTCCGTTATGATTGGTGCCCGGATAATTCTTGGCGCTTACTTAAGAGTGGTAAAAGTTTTCGCACGCTAGTGGATCTTTCTCCATAGTATGTGCGACCATACTTTACACACTTTAGTAATTACACTTAAAAGAACGGATCTTCTTAAGTCGTTTACAAAATCCAATCTTTAAACGGAAAAGAAGATGAGATTAAACTTCGATTTGTTAAAGCATAAGGAATATAAATTATTTTCATATTCCTCCTTACTTTAATCCATTTTTAATCGACATAATTTAATCTTTATTCTTGACAAGTAAGAAAAACTACTTATCATTTAATCCTTATTCTTGACAAGTGAGAAAAATACTTATCCCAATTTCGGATTCCGCTCACTTCGGTCACTTCATCGACCGAGTGTCCATTTCCTTCTCACCATTATTCGGATCCTTTGTCTGGGACAGATATAGGCCTTCTGCTACAAGATAGAATAACATCTTCACTCTTCTCCTCTTGTCCCAGTTGACATCCTCAGGCTCTCGAGAGCGCTTGTTTCCACCAGTCTTGGTAGCGGTGACACCATGAACACGTTCATCATCATCACTCTCTTCTACCAGAAAACCATTGCCATATCCAGATTTGGTCACACAACTTTTGACCGACATCTTTCGAACACTAATAGTAATACAATACAAGTATTGTCTTAAGTTGTTGTGAGTTTTGCTCTATGGTACTTTATAAAGCAGTACGGGAAGTATTTAACTATTACAAGTATTCGAAAGGATAAACAAAGATTCAATAATTCAACATGGAATCTGAAAATTACAATAGTTACACAAGTAAAAACTGGAAATTCCAGCTTTATAGAAGACGGAAAAATATAAATTGGTTTTTGCTTTGAGTCGAGTGTAGCACTCGTCCTTAAGACAATATTGCCCCGTATGTATCCTTTATACGTCCCGGACAATTTGTCTCCCAAGATAAAACAAAGCAATGGAACCCTTGAGCAAAGGAAACTCAAGAGCTACCGTGAAGAATATTGAGTAACGAAATGATGCTTGGAAGTTGTAGGAAGAAGAAATTTCTGCTTGTGTATTTTCGTGTGTTGCCTCTACTGTTTCTCGTTAGCTTCTTGTTAGTGCTCAACAATGGTGTAATGGGGTGTTTATATAGGAGAGGGAGGGGATGTTTATCGCTGAAAACGCCTCCATAATAGCCAAATAATGGCCATTATGGAGGTAGTAAAGTCACCAACATAAATGGGAGAAAGACCAACTGTTTTGGCCATTATAGGAGGAGTAATTCAGCCAAAATAAATTGCCGAATTGAGTGCTTGGCATTTCTGTTTTTGACCGTCGAAATTCTCGATTTTCTCGGAAACTTCGGGGACCAAACTGTACATCTTGAAACTTCGGGGACCAAACCGCACATCCGAAAGAATTCTCGGTCCAAACCGTATATCTGAAACTTCGGGATCAAACTGTACTTCTGGCAAAGTTTTCTGGCCCAAAAAGATAATATCAGAAGACCCACAGCCCACGACCCGTGACCCGAGAACCCGGAACCCGGAACCCGAACCGGACCGGACGGGACGGGCGGGCGGCGGCGGCGCGCGTGTGGTCTTTCCTCGAACCGAAGCACATCTAGGTCCTCCCTCCTTTAAACACATGGGATACCCCTTGGGGTCCCAAACCCCAAACCAATTTCGAATCTTATATACACAACAATTCTTTCTTCCTCTACCGATGAGGGAGAATTACACACAATACCACACTTTCCATGCTTCAAACACCTTACTTCGTGTACCAATATCTCTTTCATTTCTCAATGAAATTTGACGATTCTTGGCCCTACGGTTATCTACGTACTTAGTAGATCATGCATGTGTGAAGAACCGATTCTCCAACATACGTTACACTAGTGTTTAAGCCGTTAAAGTTGGTCGGTCGCAACTCCCGCCAAAGGCAAATTTCCAACAATCCCCTCTTGAAAGAGATTTTGGCGCACTCACATGGTGTCTTTTCATTTCCAAGCAATATTTCAAATGGACCGATGTTGCATAAGGAGAGGTAGCCTCGCTTTGAACCTTCCATAGTTGAATACCATCGGACTTACTTACTTGCGCGGTGAACGTGATGTCTTGAACCGTCGGTGTTTAGTGTAAGCCAAGACAACGGTACCAACACAACAAATTCCCTTACTCTCTTCTTCGTAATGTTTTGTCCGTTTTGGCCATGGACAACGTCTTGGATTCTTAAGTGCGTTCAATTTGAGGCGGCCCGTCCTCGCACTTAAATAGGTGGTCTCCTACAAGGTATCCTGCTATACCCCACTTCACAAGTGTTAGGAACCATTAAAAGTTTCCCAAAGACCTAACCTCAACCGTTGAGGATCATTACAGTTTTGAAAACTTAACCTTTACCCATACCGCAGATAGCACTTAACGTCTATCGCGGAACGGCTTTGGATTTGGTGTTTCTTTTCGAAATCACTATCCGAAGTGCTCATGCTTCCACCGAAGCGATCAACCGAACCTTTAAAACTTAGTTTTCCCATTGAACCAAATTACCGGGATCTCCGGTTCGTAAGGTTGGGTTTCCACCGTATTGGTCCGTATATTTTGGGTTTTAAGCCCATTCCCCTAGACAGTGCAGAACGCTTGATCTCCGGGTAGTCCCTTAGTTTGTAAACAAGGAAGTGACACCCGTGATGATCAACGCCATACGGTCTTATGTCTCCGACGGATCCCGACATATATGTCCAGACGCCGTCATCCGTGTCCTTCCTAAAGCCGATCGGCTAGCCACGATGTATAACTCGCTCGAAGGCACGGGTTTCTCCCAATAAGGGACGTCCTCTAATGAGTCGTGAAGTTACTCAACTTCTTTCATGCTTTGTATAAAGCGATAAACTCCGATACCATCATGAATCGGTCGATGCAAGTTTGCTTAGAGGATTTTCCAAGAACCACCATACACATTTACTTGTGGCTTTGGTGTTCTTCGATCCGATGTCCAGCTTGCATCACCGTGTTCTCCCGTAACCGCCGGACATCCGAATACAATAATCCGTAGATAAGCGAATAATTCGTATATCGTCATATCCGACTTAACGCCTTCTATTGATCATGTATTAAGATCATCGCTGAACCTTAGTTCAACTAATATGTTTGTAGGACGATACCAGTGTCGGTTGTAGTGTGTACAATACATTGAACTACACGTGACCCGTGCATATCACTCCTTGTCTATGGGTGCACCATGATTCCAATCGGCTTCTATGATTCATATCCATTGGTGGCTTCAACGAGACCGTCAACTATTGACCAAATCCGTTAGATGTCTTAGAAATTCAATTCCTAAGAAGTCATCTCGTGATACACATATCTTTCATATTGAGACTTTGTTTCAATATGATTTTCACTCTCGCACCAAGTTGGTTTTCCAACCGTTGGCTTTCTAACTTCGAGTCAATGTTTCGTGATCGGATTCATTGTTTCGTTTTATCCGAGACTTTCAGACCAAAATGTTAACATTTCGGGGACCAAAATGAAAGTTCGGAAGAAGCCCAACAAGCTTCAAGAAACCAATTCGACCCACGACCCACGACCCACGACCCGGCCCACAAACACCCACAGCCCACGACCCACGGCCCACGACCCGTGACCCGAGAACCCGGAACCGGACCGGACGGGACGGGCGGGCGGCGGCGTGGTCTTTCCTCGAACCGAAGCACATCTAGGTCCTCCCTCCTTTAAACACATGGGATACCCCTTGGGGTCCCAAACCCCAAACCAATTTCGAATCTTATATACACAACAATTCTTTCTTCCTCTACCGATGAGGGAGAATTACACACAATACCACACTTTCCATGCTTCAAACACCTTACTTCGTGTACCAATATCTCTTTCATTTCTCAATGAAATTTGACGATTCTTGGCCCTACGGTTATCTACGTACTTAGTAGATCATGCATGTGTGAAGAACCAGATTCTCCAACATACGTTACACTAGTGTTTAAGCCGTTAAAGTTGGTCGGTCGCAACTCCCGCCAAAGGCAAATTTCCAACAAAAACAAGAGATACAGATAGGAGGTATATTCTCCGGTTCTCCCAGACTTGCAATCACTGGGAGAACATCTGCAGAGGCAACAACATAATTCAACACGCTAAATGAATAGTTCTTCTTGAAGATGTAATATTCATTGCAAGCTTCCAATTCCATTAACATACCACATGAAACACTTCATTATCCTCTTGCACTATAAAAGAATTTTTTGTAGAGAAAAAATTTGTTACGAGAAGAATATTTAGCCTATTTGTATTTATTAGCTTAATTTAAATTGAAGCCGAAAGGAATGCCACTACTTGCCCTATCAGAGATTGTCAAGTATGAGAACTGCTCATAATTACTCTTATGGTTAGAAACTGAGTTATAAGTTATAACACAACCATTTCATCACTCTAAAAATATTAAACACACATTTTTTGCTTGTTCTATTCTTAGAAAATAAAATCTCATTTCTGTAATGTATTATTGAAGTTGGCAATGTACAGTATTATACCTTTAATGTAGTACACAAGTACTCTGTCTTAGCACTATCCCATGCACTTCTCTTAGAATAGGGTCACCATGAGCAATTTCAAATATCAAAAGCAAGAATTAACACAAGATGGCCCTTTAGGTTCTAAACTTTTAATGCTAAACAGTTTTGAAAAAGGCAAGTCATATTTTAAAACTTCACCTCCTTCCTAGACGTATTTGTTTGTAGTCAGTCACAAGTTGACCGTCAGCTATCAGTTGTCTCATTCCCAGGTTTACTAGTATATATATATATATATATATATATAACTCATGCAAAAATTTAAATGTTATTTTACACTAATAAAAGCATGACAATTTCTGTATTCTCACGTCACTGCATTGCAATCTATGCATTAATGTTATTCACAGGTGGAGAATTCAATTACATTAGTAGCGTAACATCCCCTTTTCCTTTTCCTCTCCCTCTCCTGATGTAATAAGATTTTTTTTAGAAAAAAGTATCAACCAACAACAAATGATAAACTAAAAAGTCTATATGCCGCATTTGAGATTAAAAGAGATAGTGAAACTTAAGTATATATTTAAAGCACGTAATATTTAAAAATATAATCATATAAAATAACATTTCAATAACATTCACAAAAGGACTAAAGTACTTTATTTATACTTTAAATTACCATTTAAATTAAGATATAACTTAAGTGCAGTAAGTTAAAAAAATATACTTAGTAAAATGATTTTCAGCCTAGAGGAAATAAATAACGCGCGTTTTAAAAGTTCCCATATTTCGTAATAACTACTCCTATAGGTTGACGTGTCTATGTTAATGTAGGAGTATATATTATAATAGCGCCTTAGTTACTTTCTTTACTTACTCTCATATCTCCTTTCTTTCATCCACGAGTAGAGCCTTAGGGTTACTATACTTCTTGTTCATTCATTGTTACAATCTGATCTCCATGTTTTAGATACGTTATGGCGATGCTTTGTCGTAATTCTCAGCCAAAATTAATGAAAGAGAATAATCTCCTGACTAATTTCATTAACGTAAAAGGTATATGTACATGAAATACAATATTTAATTATGAAAATTAAATCTACATTTTTCTAGTATAAGACTACTATTTTTTTCTAATACAAGACTACTACCATAATTACAAAAGTACAAGAATTAGACAAAATATATTCAATATACACGATAATGACGCGTATATTCTTTCACACCCCCGCAGTAATAGCGGGCGGTTGTCGTACGCTGAGATTGTCCCTAAAATCTTCAAACAGAACTAAGGGAAGACTAGTAAAGATGTCAGCAATTTGGTACCGTGAAGGGACATGCAAGACACGTACTTGTCCACGAGCCACTTTTTTGCGAACAAAGTGAATATCCATCTCGATATATTTAGTGCGCTGATGTTGGACCAGATTCCCAGAGAGATAGACCGCACTAACATTATTGCAGTAGACCAAGGTAGCTTTCTGAATAGGAAAGTGAAGCTCTAATAGGAGATTACGCAGCCAACCAGAATCTACCCCTCGATACTCGGCCTCCGTACTGGATCGCGATAAAATAGCCTGGTGTTTATCCGACCAAGAGACCAAGTTATCACCAAGAAACATACAATAACCAGATATCGAACGTCTAGTATATGGACATCCATCCCAATCAACATCTGTATAAGAAATGAGTGTAGATACGGGGGATGGATATAAGTGCAAACCATAATCAAAAGTACCTTGAATGTAACGCACAATGCGTTTGAGAGTGTGCATGTGTTCATCCCTCGGATCATGCATAAATAAACACACATGCTACACGGCATAAGTAATACCGGGCCTCGTGAATGTAAGATACTGAAGAGCCCTACAAGATTGTCATAGTGGGAGGGATCCTCGTAAGGTGTGCTAGAATTAGCACTCAGATTCGGTTTGGTGTCAACTAGAGTAGGAGATGACTTACAGGTTGACATGCCAGTCCGTTCAATAATCTCAGCTGCATACTTTCTCTGGGATAGAAATAGACCACCTGCATGACGAGTTACAGCTATACCAAAAAATAACTCAAACGCCCCAAGTCTTTCATAGCAAATTCGGAACTGAGAAGACACATGATAGACTTGCGCAGTTTATCATAAGAGGTCGTCAATAAAATATCATCCACATATAACATAATGTATGTCAGAGAAGTACCACGACGATAGATGAACAGAGAATGATCAGACCTGCTGTGAGAAAACCCAATAGTAGAGACATAATCTGCAAACCTTTTATATCAAGTTCGAGTGGCCTGTTTTAGCCCATACAAGGACTTCTTCAGCAAACAGACATGGTTAGGATGATCGGGGTCCCTGAAACTCAAGGGATGATGAATGTTTATTGTTTCCTTGAGATCACCGTGTAAAAAAACATTATTCACATTCAGCTGATGAATGAGTCATGCTTTCGAGAGAGCCAGACTGAGAACAGTCTGAATGGTTGCTGGTTTGACCACCGAACTAAATGTCTCTCCACAATCCATGCCAACCTCTTGAGTTTTGCCATCACTTATAAGACGGGCCTTGTGCCTCTCAAAACAACCATTAGATTTTTTCTTATGAGTAAAAATCCACATAGAACGAATAACATTGACACCAGGCGGACGGGGCACCAACTCCCATGTCTTATTTTCAATAAGAGCATTATATTCATCATCCATGGCCATTTTCCAATTCGGGTCATAAAGGGCAGACAATGGGTTATGTGGTAGGGGTGATTTAGTGACATTAGAATTGAGATTAAAATGTTGTTTTGGTTGTAAAATACGAAGGATCCTTACGATAAAGAATTCGGAGTGGAGATTGGTATGCTAGTCCTTTGCGATGGAATATGTTAAGGAGGTAAGTAGTCATTTGTAATGCATAATGCCAAAAGGAATGTGGTAATGAAGCATGGGCGAGTAATGTCCGAACAATATTATTAATGGTGCGTATTTTTCTCTCGGCTTTTTCATTTTGGGAGGACATATAAGGACAAAAAAACCGAAAAGATATGCCATTAACATTATAAATTCCCTAAACGGCCCATTATCAAATTCTCTTTCATTATCACATTGAATATTTTTAATTTCCGGTTCAAATTGGGTACGGATGAATGCTCTAAACGACATGAATGTGGAATAAACTTGAGACTTTTTAGACAACGGAAAGATCCACAAAAAATTAGAATAATCATCCAATTATAACACATAATAACGATGGCCCAAAGAGCTCAAAACGGGAGATGTCCACATATCACTATTAATAATATCAAATGGCATCAAAGTATTAGAATTAGAGGCTACAAACGATAATCTAACATGTTTCTCAAGCGGACAAGAAGGAAAAACATTAGTACTACGCATACTATTACACTCAATAAAATCATTATTTTGAAGAGAGGAAAGAACAAACGCTCCCGGATGACCCAAACACGCATGCCACAAGGAAGGTGCTAAAGCGACAAATGTTGACGGTGTGGCTTGATTAGTGATAGTGGTGATGGTGGTGGTAGTGATGGAATAGAGTTCGCCCCGACTATTACATCTCATTAGAGGTATCCCCGTAGTGAAATCCTTCACAGAAAATCCAAAAGGGTAAAAGTCAACAGAAACTCAACTATCAGTTGTAAATTTTCGAACATACACCAAATTTTTTAATTAAGTGAGGAGCATGAAGGACATTTTTCAAGGCTAAAGGTGGGTTCGGGGGAGATAAATTTGTGTGACCATAACCGCGAATTGAAATTGAATTACCATTGCCAATAATTATGCCACGATTTTTGCTCAAATTAAAATAAGATGAGAGATTATATGGTGCGTATGTCATGTGAGAAGTAGCATTGGTGTCCATGTACCAATTTGCATCCGGGGGATTTAATCCAAGTGTATGCATCACTACATCGATATCTGTGTGGGTCGGGACTGCTATTAGGCCCGCAGCAGCGAAGGCCTGCTGCCACGGCCCAATTTGCTGCTGTATGTTTGGTCTAGTGAGCATGTTTTGGCCAGCGGCCCAAGTAGAAGAAGGAAAGCGACAGGGGGCCGATATGGGCCACTGCCTGTTGGCCCACGGCATAGCCTAGGGCCACTACCCAGCGGCCCAATCCTGCTTGCTATGAGTTTAGTGGCCCGGTCCCCTGTTGTCCGCCACTGTCTGCCGATCTACCGTTCTTACTGCCATCGGGGCTACCACCCTTTCCGTCGCCGCAAATTTTTCCCACGGTTTTGACTCTTTTTGCCACCCCTGTTGTTACGATTTTGACCATAATATTTGGAGAAAGATTGAGAGTCATCAATTTCGCGGGATGTGGCCACCACCATTTTAACCAACCCTGCTTCTTCTAAGGTGAGCATGAAACGTGTTTGGTAGAACGGCGGAAGAGGATTGCTTTGACGAAGGAGAGTCCCAACGCCAGTATACGCCTCGGAGAGGCCTGCAACCATCTGAAGAACAAGATGATCATTAGTGACAGGCGCACCAATGTTTTTGGGTTGATCCGACAACTCCTTGAGCCGTTGACAATAGGCTGAGACATTCGGAAAATCCTCTATATTTATGTGGGAGAATTCCTGCTCAAGGGTCACGTCACGAGAATTTTTGTTGTCGTGAAATATATCACGCAACCTATTCCAGGCTTCCATTGACGTAGCGTCGGATTCGATAATTGTCTGTAAAAGGTCCGTAGAGATTGTGGAATAGATCCATTGAAGGATTGTAGCCTCAAGAGTTGCCCACGTCTTAATTTCATCATCCGTGGAAGGCACCTTCTTCTTGCCTTTCGCCGGTGGGACGATGTGAACAATTCTTACTTTCATGGTACCTCATTTTTTCTACTAGTTAGAAGCTTACGACCGGGCGTGAATTTTAAACAGTTCTGTCCACGTCGCGTATTGGACGTTTTTTCTCAATCTCAAGAACAATAAAGATGTTGTTCTTGATATTGGAGACTTCAAGGCCAGGATTAAATGTGTTCTTTGTGGTAGACATGATGAAAGAACAAGAGGTAAATTAGGGATCCGGAAAAATTTTGAAGGGATGGTGGTAGGTACGGCCGACGGCCAAGGAAGTAGGGTGGCGGAAGCAAAGGTTTTTGGAGAAGGAAAAAATTTGCCCTAGACTGCTGATACCATAAAAGAGAATAATCTCCTGCCTATTTTCATTAATGTAAAAGGTATATATACATGAGATACAATATTTAATTATGAAAATTAAATCTACATTTTCCTAGTATAACACTACTACCTTTTCATAATACAAGACTACTACCATAATTACAAAAGTATAAAAATTATACAAAATATATTCAATATACACGATAATGAAGTGTATATTCTTTCAATCACTTGGCACTGAGAAGATGGAATGCGGCAGGAAGAGGAAGATTTCGACTGATGATGATCGTGTTATGGCGATGCTTTGTAATTCTCAACCAAAATTACTTGGCAGTGAGAATATGGCATGCTGTAGGAAGAGGAAGATCTCAACGGATGATCATATTCTTATTGACGTTAAGGAGTTGGAAAAAGATAACAAAATCCTTCGGGCAGCAATGTTGAAAGAACGGTACGCTAACGTGATCATCAAATCCCAACAACAAATTCTTGGTGAAGCGTTCAATGGGGAAGACATGAAGAAGAAGGTTAAGCTGTGGGAGAAGCAGTTGCAAGAAGAGAAAGCCAAGTCGCAGCGACAAAAAGATAGAGAAGCGGCTCAAATTGCAATTGCAAGCATCAAAAGGACAGTTGATTTTGAAGATGATTATCCATCATTGGTGCTACAAGTCGTTGCTAAAAGAGAATTGTATGTTTTAATTTCTCGAAAGAATTTCCGTCATGATAGGTTGACACTTCAGTTTCTTTATTTGCTTTTGTGAAACAAAATAGCATATGTAGAAATTTATGGGTAGGTAGGAGACTAGGAGTTCTTTACATAATTTGAAGCAGATCATTGGATAGATATTTGTATAGCTAGCTTTGTACATTATTTGAACAAGTTGAAGACAATTCTTATAACAAATTTATGCTTTCTCATCAGGAACCTAATTAGTAAAACCTTTTCTTTTCACAGGGATAATAATATATAGGCCTATATATCTAGGAATTGGATCTTTGATTGTTACAAGTTGAAAACTAAGGAAAATTCTAAAAAACGTTCACTAGCCACTGAAAGAGTAGGCAGCTAACTTGAAAAGTGCATAAAAAAGTACCAAATCCTCTGTTTGGAACCAAAGAAGAGATGGCAAAGGAAAGGGAATTTTAAGATTTTTTTTCCTTTCATTTAATATGGGCAAAAGAGGGAAAATGACGTGGAAATTTGTATTTCCCTCGGCCCAATGTACTTGGTTGACGAAGAGCCGCCATCCAATTTGTACACGAAAGTGACGAAGTTACTTTGACTATAGAACCATACAAGTTTGTCGGAGATATTGGATAGTTGGGCCAAAACCTTAGTCATCAGCACCTTTCAGACTCGAACTGGCCTTTCCTTGTTCTAGTTCTGCTTTCCTTCGCCTTCTCTTAATTACTACGCCCAAAACTGTCAAGTGTAAAAACTTGGAAAGAACCTGTTCAAGCAACTATATATATCTGCTTGCAATGTGCTAATCCTCCATCCACAATCTCATTTTTTTTGTTTTGTTATTCGTTATAATTGATTAAATGTGAGATCCTGCAAGAACAACTTCCATATGATTCCACTGAAGAATAGCTTTGCGTCTTTTTCGCATAGTACAGCTGGAAAAGATAGGTATGATTTCAGTGTTTTATTGTTCCAGAAGGTACAGCGAATATAAAGCTTCTCATGCAAACCCTCGGATCGAAGAGGTGAAGTAAGAGAAAGCAGGTACAAACTCAATTATGCAGGCTGCTAGTATGCAGTTCTTATAAAGGACCAAGAAAATCACAGCGAAAAGATGCTTAAATCACCAAGAAGCCTTACGAAATGCCAAATGAACAAATGATTAACTAGGTAAACATATGAAATACAAGATGTTCTATGACAACAGGAACTTACAGGTGGAATAAGAATGAGTTTTCAGGCTTATATAATATTCTGATAATAAAATGTGACACTCCAGAGCAGATAACTCATTCGCACTGCATATCAGCTGGGATCCCTGCACTTCACTCTACTCTTCATCATCTCAGCCCACCTAGCAAATAGACTTGAGACCTCAAACTTCCCGGAGAACTTCATCCTCTTAGCCAACTCGTCCAGTATATCAGGCCTACCAGCCCGAGAAAAATCAGCCGCGAATTTGTTGTAGTCAAGTCGAGGTGCTTTCATGCCTTTGTCTATCATTTCTTCCAAGTATTTACAAGCCTCCATTGATCGCCCCTGCCTTATAAGCCCTCCGATGAAAACAGTGTAAGAATTTTCATCCGGACAGCAACCCCTCAGACTCATCTCCTCCCAAGTTGCATGACCCATGTCATAGTACTTTGTCATGAAGAATGATTTCATCAACATATTGTAAGTGTGAAGAGTCGGTTGAATTCCACTTCGGATCATCTTTTTATATAAAATAACCGCATCATCCGGCATTCGTCGATTTACTATTAATTTGATCAATGCATTATAAAGTCGTGCATCAGGCAGGCATCCTTTTTCCTTCATCTCCCTTAGCAATGAAAAAACTTTATCCATCTTCCTTTGATTTCCAAAGCCCGTTACCAAACAGGTAAAAGTCGCAGCATCTGCCTCACATCCGGAACTAAGCATTTCCTCAAAACCGGCAACTGCTTGATCCATCTTACCCTGCTTACACAAATCCCGGATCAAGATCGTATAACTTCTTGTATTAGGTGATGGACCCTTTGCTTTCATAACCTCAAACAGCTTGATCGCATCAGACCTTTTTTTACACTTTAACAGCCCTTCCAGCATCATGTTATGGGCGACAATATCAGGTTTAAAACCCTTATCAATCATCTCATTCCAGACTTTACCAGCATCCATCAGATTCTTCACCCTACACCAACCGTTGAGCAAAACCGTATATGTTTGTAAATTTGGTGTAAATCTATGCTCCAATTTCTCAAACAATAACTGTGCTTCTTTCCCGAGCTTTGCCCTTCCCAGGGCATCAAGTAAACAATTGATTGTCTCCACCCCAACTTTAAACTTGTACTTCTTCATCAACTCAAACATCCCAATAGCTTTCTTCCGCTCTTTAGCTGCAGCAAATGCTTTCATGGAGATCAAAAATGTCTCCATTGTAAGCAAACCCTTCTCCCCCATTTCTTCAATAACCGAGACCATAGTCTCAAACTGCCTCGCCCTTCCAAGTATTTCCATCATTGCATTATACGTTCTTGAATCATGAGCGTACCCTGGCCTTTGAGCCGCCCAACAAAAGAATCTGAATGCTGGTTTTCTAGCATGTTTGAACCTCTCCAACACATCAACTACCAAATCATGGCTTAAGTTGATCCCACATTCATCCAAAACAGCCTCCATATTCCGATCTAATGAAAACAACTCATCAATAACCTTACACACCCTATCCACCTCTTTAGGATCCGCCTTCGACTCCACCACCCTCTCATCACTCTCACTTTCAACATCATTATCACTATCTAATTCACCATCATTATCTACATCACTACAAAATCCCCTACAACTCAACTTCAAAAACTTCACATTTGGATGAACACCAGTAAAATAAAAACAACCCTTCGACAAAAAAGGCCAAATCTTTCTGGGATTACTAAATTGCAACTTTTCTTGAGAAAATTGTACAGTGCTAAATTGCCTATATTTCAACTTCAAATACTTCACATCCGTTTGACTATTGGTAAAATAAAAACACCCTTTTGGCACAAAAGGCCAAATCTTTCTGGGATTACCAAATGGCAACTTTTCTTGAGAAAAAAGAACAGTGCTGAATTGCCTAGAATTCAACTTCAAATACTTCACATCTGGATGAATATTGGTAAAATAAGAACACCCTTCAGGCAAAAGAGGCCAAATTTTTGTGGGGTTACTCAGTGGCAACTTTTCTTGAAAAGTACAGACTGAAGTGGGGTGTGGCAAAAAAGATGAAACTTGACAATGAGAAAGATGGATACTATAAATAGTAAGAGAATGAAACAAACGAGACAAGGGCAAAGAGCTACCAAACAGAAGGAAGGCTTGTTCTCTGCTAACTCTTCCTCGTAGCTTTGGGGCTTGTTGGTCATCCAGGAAGGATAACTGGATGGCGGCGCTGTTGAGGAGTTGGCCATTGAAGTTGAGCAGTGGAATAGAAGGTTTAAAATTGCAACTTTTTCAAGATTTCTCATGGAAATAGCCATTTGGAGTCCATTGAAAGTGGGAAAAATTTGCCACCAAGATTGGATTTTTGTTCTGGTTTTGCAGATCGCAGCGACGAGAGTTGGGGAAAGGACAGTAGGGAAGGGGCCGATTGGGGAGTCTTTACCGGACTATTAGATTATGCTTTTGTGAGAGCTGTACCTAGTGCATTGTAATTTGTACGTAATAGCATTCTACTGTAATATTAATTTGGACATCCATTAAATTGTACCAAAATAAATCCATTAATTAAATATTTTTGAAGCAAAATTAAAGAGTACATAATTGTTTAAATCAGTCAAAGTGATCAGGTTTTTTGGAAATTGATTAATTTATTTTAAGCAAATAAAGGGTGTGTTTGGTAGGAAGGAAAAAATATTTTCCATAAAAATATTTCCGTAACTTATTTTCTACTGTTCAATAAATAAGAGAAAAATATAGCGATCATTTATATGTAATCTAGCAAAATATTATAGTGGTGATTGAAATTAAATGTGAAATGATGTTTTACTTACCGATTTCATCAAGTAACTATTATTACAAACCAAACAATATGTGTGGTACTCATCATTATTAAGTGATAAGATCAAAATGCATATTTATTAACCATGAATTTGTTAAGTGAAAGTGCAACTAAAAACAGATATCATGCATTCATTCGTTTGATACAAACATTACATTCTTTCATTTAGCACACTGTTTTCTCCTTTGAACAGACAGAGAATGGAACACAACAATTCACTTGCCGAGTTTCCTTCTGCACAAACTGTCCACCCATCTTTTGGCAACATATAGAGTAGTAGTCACTCAATAGATGGGCAGGGAACCAGTAAGACAACCCAACCAACAAGATGTCTTAAAGTTATGCTTATAAACAAAATGTGTTCAACAAGAGTCTCTTTCTATGTAACATATGTACCAAATAAAAATTACATATGATATACAACACGGATTAAAAGCATCACTTCAACAAGTCATTGCCGAGAAGAAAGGAGGACCAATTTGACCATGCCTGGAACATCTCGATTTGATGATTAAAACTACAAAAAAATGAAAAGGAAATTAAAAGAAGACTAATTGCTCATGATTGAGCAACAGCAGTATCTTCAGCCATTTGCTCGGTCATTGTATTAGAAGCTTCCTTCGTCTCTAAGACGGGAATTTCCTTTATCTCCTTAAAAGAAGCTTCCTCTATCTCCTTAATCGGAGCTTCCTCTGTCTCTTCAGTTGGATTTGCATTTGACTCTGCAGTTGGAGTTTCCTTTATCTCCTTAATTGGAGTTTCCTTCATCTCCTTCAAAGGGGATCCTTTTTTTGCTTTTACCAACTTGGTAGGTTCTTTGGCTTTGGGAGTTGTTCCATTGCTGTTTCGACCACTCACACGGTCTCGACTTTTAGGGGTGGTTGGAGTCGTACTGCCTTGTTTGTAAACACCAATGCTGTGACGAGCCTTTGCACAAGGTTTCTTTTCTTCAGGAGTTGCTGTGACTGCATCACTACAGCTCTTCCTACGGGTTAGATTTGGTGATTTGGCACGAGTGACTGGCAGCTGCATGCAAAGCAGGAACAGAATTCAAGGTTGTTGCATGATTGCTAGATCAATTAGAAGACACATTTAGGTCTAAATTATGTTAAAAATATGTCATTTGTAGAGTCAAGTTTCCTCAGTTATGTGAAATATCATCCCTTCCAAACATAGGAAAAAAAAGTGCAAATAGAACACATGCACTCCACAATTGATAGCACCAACTTGCATCTTCAAGTTTTATCTTCTTAAATCCTTTTTAGACATAAGCAACTTGGAACTATGATTTATAGCATGGCATTAAAATAAAAAATTGATCATTCAAATTGCATGCTGGTCAAAGTCTTAAGCAACTTTCTCATATGCAACTTTCTCTTATACAGGGTAGAAGGAAAAACGTTAACAATAGCCAACTAACTTTCAACATTAAACAAATAGTATAAACATAGGTGAAGAGTACCTTCTTAAGTTCAGGCTTTGGAGGTGGACCTTCACGGTAAAAATTAGGAACTGGATTTGCTCTGTAGGTCATGGACTTTCTAAGCTGCTTCATTGCTGCTTCTTCCTCTTCCTGGAATTTGCAGAGAATAAGTTATGGGTCAATTATCTTACTTCACAACATGTCTTTTTTTCTCCCCCACCTGCCCTAAGAGGTTGCGGTTAAAGTTGGGGTATTCAAAATGTTGTGAGAAACTAATACATGCATGTTACGATACCTTCATTCTGGCTAAATATTCTTGTTTCTCTGCCTCCAGAGCTTTGTGCTTTTCCTCTAACTTTGTGTAATACTAGACAATAAAATGATAAAACATTGAGATAGCATCATTACAAAAGCACAACTACAAGTTAATATGAACGAGGAATAGAGAGAGGAGGTTGAAACAAGAATTTCATTTAAACGTTCAGAAAAATACCTCTTTACGTCTCGCTGAGCGTTCAGAACATTTAAATGAAGGAGCTACAGGAACAGTAATCTTGGACTTAACTGTCCGCACAGAAGCTGCAGTTCTATGAAAGATAAGGAAGATTTTCCCAGAAGAACAAGAAATTGAAAACTGAAATTTTTACTGGTAAAGTCTGCATAATAAGGAACTAGAAGTCCAGTAAGAGGATACGAGGAAGCCAAGGACCAGTTATCGTCTTCATCCTGAATCCGCAGTTTCCTTGACATCATGGGAGAAGTTTCCTGCAACAAGATAAATCATTCTCAAAATCAGTGGTCTGATCATCAAGTGACATCAAAGGATATACAAGTATTAAAGAGTTATGAGGGTGTAAAATAATAACAATAAAACATTGATGCATAGTATCGGAGCCTGATAAATTCAATCAAGATAGCGTTCTGCTTGCCACAGCCAACTTTTTGTCCTCCTTCATTCAGTGACTAACTCATTTAAGTTGCAACCCAAAATTGATCCATCTACTTTTCGACAAAAGCCAAGTCATAATTTGCCGAAGGTTCCCATTTAGTGCTACTCTTACAGAATTTAAGCCTGAAGAGTTACAACCCAAAATTGATCCATCTATTTTTGGCAAAACATGTAATACGCTGAAGGTTCCCATTTAGTGCTACTGTGATATCAACATCAGAGTTTAAGCTTATCTTGTTTACATAGTAACGAGTTTGGAGTTTCCCACCAAGCATCCAGCCAGCATCATAGAATTTAAATCTTTAACATATTTATAGAGGAGTGAGAAGTTATCCATTAAGCATCAATCATCCCAGCTATTCATTTTACCACCCAGCCAACCACCACCAAAACCTTACAGAAGAAAAAATATATGGTCTGGATTTTAGGCTGGTTCGAAAATACTTCAAACATTGTCAGATAGTCAAAAGCAGGATTAAGCAAGCAGTTACATGGACATCTTTGAGCTGCAAATAAAATCAACATCCCTTTAAATGCTATCTTTTACACTATTATTTATACTGTGGCAAATAACCAAGAGCTCCAGCTTATAAGGTATGCAGCATATTCAGGATTGTTAAGTGTTAAATGAAAGCAAACAAAATCTTACGTGCAATTTTTTTGAAGTCATAGGAGAGTGCAGATCGTTGAATTTTGATGAACAGTTCGAGTCAGCATCAACAGTCTGAGTGCCATTTTCATGATTTTCAGATTCATTCCCTGATGAATTCAAGAATAGGGGGGCTAGAATTTCAGTTGCTGCAGCAGAATCAGATGAAGTCTTCATTGGTGAAGCCAACTTCTTCTCACTGGACTTCACAGCCTCAATCTTCGTAAGTTTTGTCTCAATCGTATCAGGTTCACAGTTGGTGCTCTTCACAGATAGTACATCCTGCTTCTCATGGGATTCCTCCTCGTGTGTTCCTTTTGCAGTGTTGTGATCCTCTGCCTCATAGTCCTTTGCTTCAACCCTTTCCTTAGCAATTCTGGGGGCAACATGAACAGCGCCATGGATGGCACCATTTGGCTTAACAATAGCTCTCTTTTCAGTAGCACTTAAACCTGTAACGTCCCTCCCCATCACCTGCAAGGAGAAATAAACAGAACAAAAGCTTAAAAATGCAATTCCTCAAGGGTAGATACTCTTATAATGGTACATTTAGTGCTTCAAGAGACTCACAGATGAAGGGAAATAAGTAAAGCCTAAGGCATACATTACAAACCCCGAAAGGAAAATAAAAGAATTGAGGTCCACCGGAATATTCTGAAAGTTATGAAATGCAAATGTATCATGGAAATCGGACGAGTACTTATTCCTACAATTCCCAGAATGATATCCCAGTAGACAACATTTGGCACATTCTGGACTCAAATAAACCATGTTGAATATCTATAATAAACAAATAAATGCATCCTCTGTCTAATAGCTTAAGCTTTTAGTTGAGAAGATCGTTCCAATTGACAAACCAAGTGGTGCTATCACAAGCTCAGATCTTAGTCAATCAAAATATTCCTTCTATATAATAATCACAGTTTGAACAGTAGGAAGCGTTAAGGCAAAAGTGCAACACAAAGAATAGCAAAACAACGGGAATCTCCAGCGACCTGTTTTTTGTTCCCAATAGTTTATTTATTTCCTTTCAGTAAACCAGTCCGAAAAATGTATCATCTACTTAGGCAAAGCAAGATTATATTTGAATAATTCAAGAAAGTCTTTTTCCCCACAAATCAGGAATTAGTAGTTATAAAGTGACCAACTTTACATCTGAAAGAATCTAATCCCCCTATGAAAATGACTTGGCCTGTCAAACCAAGTGTTTGAGATAGAGATCAAAAGATCTAACCCATTATGCCACCTCCCAACCTCAAAAAAGGAGAGCATTAGACAGACCCCATAATATATTTGAATTGGAAAATTTATAGAATTAACAGGGGAAACAACTTGCAAGAGAGAGAGAGAGAGAGATCAGGAGAAAAGGCTCATGACATGAAAGAAAAACTAATCTCTGAATCTGAATCTGAATCTTGCATAAGGAAAAAAAGAACTGACAACTCACAAAGCTCTGGGTGGATGAAAGAAAGAGAAATAGAATGAATAAATGTTTAATTGGCAATCAAAATTTGCAGAACCAAACGGTCAAATCCATCAGAAATGTGAAAATCTTGAGGAAAACAAAGAAGTGATAATATGGAGAGGAGAAATCAAAGAAGTAATAATCTTAACCAGCAGAAAAATATCTTTAACCACATCCTACCCTTGAAAACCAACAAAATGAAAGAATTTTTTTTTATAAAGGAAGAAAAAAAAATCAAGCCAATGCACCAATGCCTCAAACCTATGCACCAAAATGCTCAAATCCATAACAGAAACAAACTTCAAAATTTCCTGAAAAAGAAAAAAAGGAAGAAAATAGGCATAAAGGATAAATTTTTACAGCTCAAACACCCGGAATGAGCCAAATTCTCAAACTCATTAACAAAAGTAGCTAAAAGAGGAACACAAAATCAGCCTAAAATCCCTTACGTGCCAATCCCCCTGCCATTTTCCAAGATTTTGAGCATAAAAATTCAATCTTTACCGCAAAAAATCAACACCCACATAGCAAAATGTGTTTCAAACACAGGCGAACATAAACAGCAACCAAGAAAAAATTACCAACGCTTAAGTCTTTATGGGCTGAGAAGCAAAGCTGAAACAACCCCACCAAAGAAAGAACAAAAAGAAAACAATGGGGGCAAAGATTTTCAACAGACACATGCAAGATCGGAAGGAAATAAATCCCTTACGAGGTTGTCTTTTTATGACCCTTTAAGCTTCTTGATATGAGAGAGATCTCTTCAAACAACAACACACACAGAGGAAACCCCACAAAACGTGAACCCAACTCTCTTCTTCTTCTTCCTCTCTTTATTTCTCTCTGTAAAACTATCAAATATGTTTTGTGTTTACTTTTTTTTATGTATGATGGTTATGATTATTGGTGCTCTCCTCTGTCTGTCCTCCTTCTCTCTCTTTTTTACCTTTTTCTATTTTATTTTATATTTATATTTTTTGTAAGTCTTTGCTCCAATTTTTCTTTTGCTTACCTTTAAATTTCTCTGGTCAATCTCGAGTCTCAACACCGTTAATGTCGGGCAGTTGCCTGTACAGTAGATTTGTAGTCATACGCTAATATATTTTTGATTTTTCTTTTTTGTTCCCTTAATTTCAACCTTATTGAATGGAGCTCCTGTACTAACTACTAACAGATAAGGTTGATGTGGTGTACTTACGAGTTTAAATCGTAAAAACAGTTTTTTACAGAAATAAAAATTAACGCAGTATATAATAAATTTTTGTGATTTGACCTTTTTCTGAATTTCGCATATAACGAAAGCTTAATGTATCGGATTATTTTTTTTAATTTCAATCTTGTAATTTATTGAAGGGAAATGAAATGAAAATTTATCTTTTCTCCTTTCTTTTCGGTGGTTGACCACATCTTAGTGTATACGAAATTGAAAAATATAGTATTTTAATTTTATTAATATTATATGGGACGTTCAAATTTAAAGTAAATCCCTCCCTTTTCCATCTCTTTCTTAAGTTTTCAACCAAGGGGGGGGGGGGTCAATAAAAAGCTACCCGTGTTGAAATATAATAGGAGTACTCAAAGCTAGTTGGATAGCTTTTAACTTTATAGTAGTAATATTTTATGTTTTTATCGTTTACTTTTTATTTTCGAATCAAGTTATTAATATTAATCTAAAATGATAGTAATAAGTAGGTATTTGGACATGATTTCATCTATTTGGACATGGGATTTCATTTCATGATTTCATCTCATGAAATTAAATTCCAAATCATTCAAAAAGGCATAATTTGAAATTTCAAATCATGATTTAAAAAATTTTAAATGTAAAGTTGATCATAAGTTTATATTTTATCAAATAAAATATTCATAAGTTAGTAGATATATTTATCAATTATGTACCAATTATTTATATCAAATATTAAAAGATTTACAAATTAGTAGTATATTTATTATAAATTTACTTTTATCAACTATGTGATAGAATTATATTAAAGAGTAGTTGCATTACAATTCATGTTCAATTTTCTATTTTATTGAACTAAAGTTTGATCAATTGATGTTATATTTTTAGAAAGGCCTTCTAGTAACTTATTAATTTTGTCATGAACTATGACTTACTCATTTGGTAAGATTGTATATGAATTGGAAAAGGTTTGATATTTTTCTACAACTTGTGGTGTTTTTATGTCTATAAAAAAACACAACTTAAAAAATCCAAATTGCATGTCCAAATAAAACTTCAACTTCAAATCATCATGATTTCCAATCAAATCCAAACGACTTTTAAAAAGTAATACGAACTAATTTAGGTTTGAAATTATTTTGTAGTCATTTACAAACTTTTTCAGTTTCATGACTTTTACAAAAGATCTTAATTTTTTATACATAAGAAATCTGGAAAAAAAAATAAGAGATCTAAAAATATTATTTTCTTTTATTCAAATGGTAAAAGGACAAGAAATATCATTTCTTCATTAATTTAATATGTGTCTCACTAGCTGATAATAGGTGTGTGAGACTTCCATTTTATCTCACAAGTTAGATGAACTCAAATCTTACACTTTTAAGTTCACTAACTTAATGAGAAAAGTCTCACACAATTAATATTAGTCGCGTGAGATACAAAATAAAAAAATAATATATTATGAGTGATGAGCAACGATGTTAATGAAATCAGCAGGCGAATGAATTCACTTTCAGTAAGTGAAAGATATTGATTAGAGATTTTGAATATTAAAAATGAGGGGAAAAATCTCAATAAAGGACGATTCTTCCTCTAAATAAGCATACACAACACAAATTTAAATTAATCCCAAAATGAATACTAAATGTTAATTGAAAAAAAATATTAAAAAAAAAAAAACAAAGTGTCAATAAGGGTATGGGATAGGAATCTAGTAGAAGTAGTATGAGATTTTAGTTTTTTTGATGTTTTTGTTTTTGACAAAGCTAGGGTACATTAGCCCTGCCACTCTGAGACTCTCTCATCTTTTCTTTCTCCTGGCTTTTTGTCGGAGATGCTTTAATTTGCTTTGCCAATATTATTCTAGTGGACTACTTTGAATGACATTTTACCCTCCACTTGAACTTTAAAATATTAATCAGATAAAATAAAATCATAGTATATGTATACGCCTAGTAGGCGTTTGAATAATATTTGCTTGAAATCGAACAAAATGTATTTAAAGTAAAGATCAAAAAGGAACATTTCAAAATTTAAGTTATATCTAAACTATTTATTTCACCAATAAAGATTGTCGAGGCACAGATAGAATTTCTCCGCTCTTAACCAGAGTTTTTGAATTTTTTGAATATGAAAAAAATCATGTTAGAAATATTTCTCTCCTTAAATAAGTCTTACGTGGTGTCAATCTGAATTAATTGAGGTACCATGCGATAACGAACACCCTGGATGAAACCAAAAAAAACATATTCATTTTATTTTAAAAAATAATAATTTTTGTGAGTGAAAAACTATTGTTTTACTTAAAATAACTTTTCAAACATGTTCTTTGATATTTCACAGATAATAACATAAAATAGAATAAAGACCAATATAAATGTGGCTATTGTCCTCCTCCCACCTCAAATATATATGGAGTATAAAAGTAGATGAAAAAAAAAACTATTGTTGGTGATAACACTCGCAATCTTTTGATTTTTGAGTTATCATAGGTATAAGAATAAGTTAAAAGTTAGATGAGGTTGTTAAGAAGCGAAAATGATGAAATGTAATCAACTATTTCTAGCATGGTAAAGTCATATCACAAAATTTGAAAACATATATGTGCGATATATTTTTAACATCTCAAGTCAATGGATTACTTGACGTGTTGAAACTTAAAAGTAATTTAAGTGTTTAGTCGAATTCAGCTGAACTGTTCTAGAGTCGAATTTACTCCTAGCCCTCGACTACAAGAACGTCATCGGCTACTAAGGCATCTTAGTCGAGTTGTTAGTTAGAGGTACGATTGGGACCCACTCAGATGTAGACGCCTCAACGACCAAGTCAAAAAGGTTTTCGGACCCCTAGAAGCGGTAATGGACAACAACAGCTAAAAGAAAGGGTCATTATCCGAAAAAAATGGTGAGAAAATCGACACCACCTCCCCCATAGTCAGTCATTGAACTCATTGAACTTAGTGGGTTACTTGATGGCTGACATGGGGGATCACGTTGTACAGTTTTTTTCCTTTTTTGTACTATAAATAGGATCATTCTTTGAATATACGAAACACACAACCAATCAATCAAACAACTCAATTCTTATCTATCTTTATCATTTACTTTATTTATCATTTACTTTACTGTACTCAACTGCATTCATGTTTCTTACCTATTAGTTTACTCATACCACCGTCCTAACGCTTTCTGGAGTAGTTGGGGAACCCATTGCTGAAACTAGAGTTCAGTTTCCAGCCAAAAGCGCTTAAGTTAAGGAATCAATTTATCTCCCGATACGGTCAGCCGATAAAATGGCAGAGAACAAAATTCAGGGCGAGAACTAATTTGGCACGCCCAGTGGGACCGTAGGTGAATTAATAGAAAAGTTTGATTCTCCAAGTCAGGATCATTCTTGGCGTATGCGCCTAAGGTCCGGTAAGAAAATGAACTCCGAGTCCAGTCCACATCCTAAACAAAATCCTCCCAGAAGGAACAACGAACCAGCATCCTCATCGGGTATGACTACATCAGTTGATACCCCTCCACTTCCTCCATCAACCCAAGTTGTGGAAGAATCTAGCCAATCTGAAGGTCCAACCATAATGACCACATCTTTTATTAGACAACAGATCGACTTGGGCATCCACGATATTATGTACCAAGTTTCTAAATAGTTAGCTGACATTGTGAAGCCGATGGTACATAATGAGGTTCATCAAGCGAGGGAGATGTAAACCAATCGAATGCACCCAGGAGAATGTTCGGCTAGTTCTGCCATTCATCTGACGAGTGGTGATGTTTAGCATGAGACTGTGACTTCAGTGTTGTTCATCAGTCGCATGTGCATCAGCTAGTGCCTACTCAGGGGCAGCCAGTAGCGTACCTAGGAACACAAGTCCAATCGTTTGGCAACCAGCACACTGCATGGTCGCCGCCGAACCTTGGGAGGCAAAATGTGTCACTTGACCAAGTGAGTCTGCAGCATGGGCAGATCAACATGGCTCGGAGACCAGTTCAGGCTCCAGGACACTTTGGATTGCCGCCCATTATGCCATACGTTTCTACGAACGGCCCTACGGTGCAAGCGAACAATGTTGGCCAACCGAATTGGCAGCCGATGGCCCCTGGCTATGACTTAGATCGGCTATCTGGTGACGCTGTTTATAGTGGAATACCATTCCAACAGTCATTGAAAGTACCCAGTCCATACCTTCTAGGAAGCATAAATTTTCTAAGAACGGCCGACGTCCGAGGAAAGCAGCCATGGAATACTTTTCCACCTTATCCTCATGCTCCATTAGCCATTCTAGGAGCTCAGATTGCAGGCTTTGGTAGCCATACCCAACAACAGCAATGGGGCATTACCCCACCTATTGGTAATGGCCAACAAACCACATACAACCTTCGAAACCCTATCCAACAAAGTGCAGAATGGAGGCCGCCAGTGCAGAACGCCTACCAACCGAATCTAGTCTAGAATCGACAGATGACGTCACAACTGATAAACCTAAAAATTATTGCTAATACCATGCGGAGGAACTTCGGTATCCAACTGAAACATTTGGATATGCCTGTTTATAAGATGTCTTACCCCGATTGGATAGATCGGATAACACATTTGCCGATGGGCTTCAAAACCCCAGAGTTTGCCATCTTCTCTGGCGACGACGATAAATCCACTATCGAGCACATCGTTAGATTTATTGCCCAATACGGCGAGGCTGTCCAGAATGAGTATCACAAGTTACAGTTATCCCTTCTCTCTAACGGGAACAACCTTCGCATGGTACTCATTTTGGCTCCTGATTCCGTACAGAGCTGGGCTGATGTGGAAGGTTGCTTCCATGATAGGTTCTATTGGCCCTAACCTCAAGTTACCGTGACTGATCTAACGAATCTCAAACAGTATGTCGATGAATCAACTGTCGATTTTATCGAGAGATTCAGAAAAAAGGTTGGGAAATACACCGTACACTTCCCCGAGTCTGAGTGTGCCCACATGATAATCAATAATATGCACCCTTAGTTAAATGAGAAGTTGGTGGGACAATCCTGCTCTGACCGATCCGAGCTAGTTAGCCAAAAAGGTTAGCCAAATAGAGCAGTACGTCCAGGAGAAGGAGCGGAGAAGAGCCAACCGAAATCGAGGCTCCCACTTGGTATCTATCATTGAAGCAGATGAGTCCGACTCAGAGTCAGCCGACTGCGTGGCAGACACAATAGTGGCTGAGATTATTAGGGGTAAGTTTTACTCTTGCCCAACCTTGAAAGTCGTAAAAGGCAAGAAGACGAGTTCATCCGATGACAGGGTCGGTTACTCATTTGACATCACGAAGGCATATCAGATATTTGATCATCCGCTCAAAGATAAGCATGTTTGGCTGCTTGATGTCATAGGATTCCGCTTGCCGAGGAACTCAAAGATAATAAGTACTGCAAGTGGCATAATTCATACAGTCACCCTACTTCTAATTGTGTGGTCTTCAGAAAGGCGATCCAAAAGGGCATCAAAGAGGGGAGGTTCAAGCTAGCCGACAAGAGTATGGCTGAAATATCCATTGATACCGACCTCTTTCCCGCAGTACCAATATCTATGGTATCTTTTGCTAAACCCGATGAGTCAAGGGACACCAAAGGAAGACAACCAATGAAAAGGGTGTGGGTCCCAAAGAAACCTACCGAAGGGGAGAAGGCCACAAGGACCTCTCTATTCAACTAGTTAGGCAGCCTATATGACATTCGTGATGACAGGCAGCCAACTAGGAGTAGTTTTCATGGCCGCACTAAATACTCGAGGAACGTTGAATGAGAACTTCAGGAACAAACCATGAGGTTCAGAATGGTACCTATGAACGCCAGGAATAGGCTTGGGGGGCAAGTATGGATGCCAACTAACCGACATTCGAGCATGCCTCGAATAGATGAAGAATCACTCCCTAAAACCAAATAGAGGGTGGTCGAGTTTAACGTAAATGAGGGTGTTTCATCCTTACATATCATGGTGAGAAATGAGGACCAGATGAGACCCCAAAGAATGATTAAATCAACCGCCAACACAAAAGAGGGGAAGTGGTCTGTCAATCAGGCTCCCAAAAAGAAAAGAGGCACCACCGAGAGTCGCATCCAAGACTCAGAAAAGAAGGATGCAACGTGCCAAGGCCTTGCGTAAGATGAAACATACATTAAATCTAATTTCCAACACCAAGGCAGCCGAAAATCATGAGATTCCTGAGTCTGTCGTAGCCGAGGCTATCGAGTGGGTATTCGGCTCAGTTGTTTCAAGGGCAATGTCGCCTGAAGAAGAGACGTCAGGTCAACCATAGCTGGATGAATAGCCTACCGACAATCCGACGGAGGAACCCCGATAAGAGAATATGGCCTCGAATAGACCTCTAACCAAGGCAATCCCACAGATCGTGCATAGGATTCAGTCACAGGATCCCCAACTGATCCTCATTTGTCTCTTAGGAAATGGAAGATATGAGCTTCTGGTCAACTGAATTGGATGAAGGATGAGACTCCATCCTCAATTTATTTAGCCATGGCCTGGTTGATGAGGTGTGGGCAGATATTGAAATGATCAGTCTAATCCCATGTGAGTTCTGAGTGAGCCGTTCCGTGCTGGATAACCTAGAAGGTGATGTTTGCGTAGAAGACGCAGAATGGGCAACAATAGCCGATACCCCGGCTAGGGACACTTTGAGCATCGTATTTGGTGCATCTACATAAGATGTGGTTAAACACCTCAAACCCCTTTACTTCAAGGCTTACATTAACGGCAAAATTATTAGTCGGGTGTTTGTCGACAATGGGGCTGTGCTGAATGTGATGTCGTTGCTTACCTTGAAGGATCTTAACTAAACAGAGGAGGATCTCATCCCAACTAACATGAAAATGGCTAGCTTTATGGGAGAAGCCTCTGAAGCACTAAGGATTATAGTAGCAGAAATCATTGTAGGTCCTAAAACGGTCAGGTCTGCCTTCTTTCTAATAGATGGCAAGAAATCCTACACCATTCTGCTGGGCATGGACTGGATTCACACCAGCCGATGCCTTCCCTCTACCATGCATCAAAAGCTAATCTTTTGGGAATGAGACAACATAGAAATCGTCCCAACGGATGATAACCCGTTCCGATATGTGGCTCCCATAGCCGTCACGGAGCAGTATGAAGAAGGATCTTGGGAATACTGGAATCTCACCTCACGAGGGTTTGAAATAAAATAATTGGTCGAACAACGGCTTACCTTGGAGGATTTAAATGATTGAGAAAACCCAAATCATACGTGACCTGTGGCATCGGCTGACCGCCATAAGTTCTGAGGCAAAGATAACCGAGGCATCGCAGATGGGGAACCACGACAACGAACCAACGCTTCCAACCGATGAAGTTGAACTGTCGATGGAACTTGAATCACCCATAAGAAGGACTATGCCTAGTTTTGAGTCTCAGTATCCTTTGGAAGATATCAACTTGGGAACTGAAAAAATCCCTCGGCTAACACATATTAGTGGTTTGCTGAAGGAAGAAGACAAACAAGGCATAACGGCCCTTCTACTGCAGTATAAAGACTGTTTCGCATGAGATTATCATGAGATGTCTGGGTTGGCACGTATTTTGGTAGAACATAAATTGCCAATCAATAAGGGTTTCAAACCACAAAAATAATCGCCTAGAAGGTATAACCCTCAGCTGATGCCTCAAATCAAAGATGAGATCGAACGACTGCTGAAAGGCTTGTTTATCAGAACAGCTAAGTATGTGGAATGGTTGGAAAACGTCGTGCCAGTCAAGAAGAAGAATGACAAGGTTTGGGTATGTATTGATTACATGAACCTAAATCTAGCCACTCCTAAAGATAAGTGCGTCATGCCGATAGCCGACGTGTTAGTCGACTCAACAATCACTAATGGTGTATTGACCTTCATGGATGGATACTCTGGCTATAATCAGATATCGGTAGCTAAGGACGACATTCACAAAACCGCCTTCAGATGTCCAGGAGCGTTGGGCATTTACGAGTGGGTAGTTATGTCGTTTAATCTGAAGAACACTGGTGCCACTTATCAAAGGGCATTGAATTCCATATTCCATGACTTGATCGGCAAGACTATGGAGGTTTACATCGATGATGTAGTAGTGAAGTGATCTAAGGACTTCAAAGATTATTTAGTCGATCTTGAACAATCATTAAAAAGAATGAGGATTCATAATCTTAAAATGAATCCAGCCAAGTGCATGTTAGGATGGCAACGGATCGGATCTGGACCGGATCCTACAAGATCCAGATCCAGATCCATTTTTCATACCTGAATCCAGATCCGGATCCAGATCCGTCGGGTCCATAAAAATCAGATCCAAATCCGGATCCATCGGATCCACCGGGTCCACGGATCGGATCTGGATCTACATGTAAAAAAATTTGTCTTACTAAGAATGTAACCTTGCTAAGTTTTTTTTTTTAAAACTGACAAACGATTTTTACTTAGCTAACAGTTTACTATGTTTCAATTTTTCATATGAGATATTTTATTCGTTGTCTCGTTTTGATTGTGAGCTATTAATTGAAAATGTTCGACAATGACAATAGTTGTGAAAAATGCTTGACTAGTATTTCCATAATGCGAGAACTTGCATGTGCTTGAAATCTTCACAAATGAAGTGAATATAATTTTAACTACTTGTCTATGGAGATGTTAGTCATTCACTAATATAACATTGATTTTATTATCGAAGTTACCTCTTTATTTTTGGATTTTTGAGTTAACGCGGGATAAATTAAACTTGTTTTGAGAATTAAACTTGCAAGGATGTGCTTAACAATTTTAAGAAAATACTTATAAAATTACATTATAGGTTATGAATATATTTAATAAAAAACGGATCCACGGGTCGGATCCGGGACCGGATACGGATCTCAAATACAAGATCCGATCCGATCCGATCCGTCATCCGGTCCGATCCGGATCCGTCGGGTCCAAATTTTAAAGATCCATATCCTATAAAACGGATTCGAGTATCGGTCCAGACAACTTTCTTAGCTTTTTGGCTTTTTGGTACACAAGAAAGGCATAAAAAAGGACCCATGCGCCTCAATTCGGCTTCTGTGACCAACTTCACTCGGTCCAACCAACCCAAATAATGAGTGACATTAGTCGACCAAGTACGAAGGTTAGCTGAACAACGGCCGCCGATGAACCAGTCACAAGTAGAAAGAAAGTCATGGTTTATCGGGATGAGGTACTGAAACAAGGGAGAATCACCTTATTCCGGTCCACCGTATGGAGTCAGAACCAGTTGTTCATCAACGAAGGCCAAGACAGGGGTCAGGTCACTATCAGCTAGAATGATTTTTCCTGATCTTCGAGATAAAAAAGATGAAGTCGTGGTTTTCGACTAAGAAAAGGGCCAAAGATTATGTGAGAAACCAATTGGGAGGGGGGGGGAACCTTTCCTTAAATAACCTTCAGAGGCGCGACTGAGATTAATCTATTATTTTCAAAAGCACGACAAAAAATTATCAGAATCAATTCATGGAATGGAGACGCCTCGGTTAAAGGGGAAACACATTTCAAAAAGTGATCATCATTGCATGCATTGGAGACGAGACAATTGAAGTGACATGTGTGACTGTCAGACTGAAACGATGGCTACTTTCGGATACATCAACTCAACAATCACACTCGAGTTAATGTAGGGGCAATTATTGATACTCAAAAGTAATTTAAGTGTTTAGCCGAATTCAGTGACAGCCGAACTATTCCATAGCCGAATTTACTCCTAGCCCTCGACTACAAGAACTTCATCGGCTACTAAGACATCTTAGCCGAGTTGTTAGTTAGAGGTACGACTGGGACCCACTCTGATGCAGACGCCTCAACGACCAAGTCAAAAGGATTTTCGGACCCCTAATAGCGGTAACGACCAACAACAGCTAAAAGAAAGGGCCATTATTCGAGCAAAATGGGGGATCACGTTGTACAATTTCCCCCCCCTTCTTGTACTATAAATAGGATCATTCTTTGTATATACGAAACACATAACCAATCAATCAAACAACTCAATTTTTATCTATCTTTATCATTTACTTTACTGTACTCATTTGCATTCATGTTTCTTACCTCTTAGTTTACTCATACCACCGTCCTAACGTTTTCTGGAGTAGTTGGGGAACTCATTGCTGGAAACTAGAGTTCCGTTTCTAGCCCAAATCGCTTAAGTTAAGAAATCAATTTGTCTCCCGATACGGTCAGCCGATAAAACGGCAGAGAACAAAATCCGGGACGAGAACAACATGTTCCCTATAATTACTAGGCTCAAATCAACATCTGAATTAGGTATTTGTTAGTAATTTACAGAGACATTTAAACATTTTCTTTTAATGTGTTCATCGAATTATCAATTTCTTATTCCCACGTGGTAAATCATAATTTTATTACTAAATGGAAAGCAGTGCTATTTTAGAAGGACAATCACATAATTTCCAAATTTCTCCCATAATTTGCCGAGATGTTTTTTGTTTTTTCTTTTAATTGTGAAGAGATTTGAGAAAAATATAAAGCCAATTTTGTTGACATAGAGGCACTTGAGTAGAGCTTTCGTCCTCTATTTTTTGAACTCTTTAATCCACCAACTGACAGATAAAATTAAAATAGGGATTAATTAATACAGAGAATCAAAATGAAAAGTCATTACAAAAGTGAACTCAACATTATTGTTTTTTAAAATTATATGGTACACGTTCTTATCCTGAAAAGAAAGATGAACATACTAAGAAGAAAAAGAAATTAGGGTCCACCAATCAAAGAATTGCCGGTAGGATTGTGATTAATCAAAGACAAAATACAGTTTGCTTGCAAGGTTTGTGTTAGGATACTTATTAAATTGATTAATTACGTAAGATCACTTAAGTCTTGATAACAAAAAAATGATTAATTACCCAAGATGTCTTTATAATTACTACAAATAAATTGATTAAGTTGCTAGCTTGCGTTGGTCATTTTAAGTGACAACATCTAATTTTAAACAATTATACGTCAGTAACCTCAACAAGGTAGTCGAGTGATAGAAAGTTTAAACCATATATGTAATTATTTTCATTTTTAATATATAAGTGCCTTTTATAATTACATATTAACCTTTACAAGCATGTCGAGTGATGGAAAAGTTTAGAAAGAAAAAAAAAAGAGACAGTTTCCATTTCTCACATATATATATATATTTGAGTGTTAATTTAATATTTTAAGGAAAATTAACTTGAATATACGCCCGTCCAAAAAAATAAGTCAATAGATGTATAATATATGTTCAAGTAGTGTATAATGTAAATGTATCCGCTAGCGACTATAAATTTTTCGGTCGAGCGGCCAAATATATAACTTCCCCTTGTTAAAAATATAAGTATCTTTCATGGCAACTAATCCTTTCCCGAGTTCCGTGATAATTTTAATAGCTACAAAAGTCTGATCGCACTAGCTAGTTAACAATTACAACAATAATTTTATACCATAGATAGCACATATTTTTTTTGTTAAGTTATATAGATTGATGGTACTTTAGTATTGTAGAAATACCAAAAGAAACGTTTTTTTGAAACAAGGGGAGAAGGAAATACAAGAAAATAATTATGCCTTTGAATTTTGATTACTTCTTAATATTTCCCTCATCCATCTTAAATCGTTTAGTCGAATGCTTTGATTTGACTTTAGCTCAATAAGAACACGAACGTAAGTGGGGAAAAGATACTTGATACTTTTGCATAAACGTGTGTGTATTTACTTAGTGGAGTATTATTTATAAATGTTGCCTATAAATAGTTCTTTAGAATACATGAATATTTGCTTTAGTACAACTTGAAAAAGGAAAAAACAAAAGAAACTTAATAATTCTTTCTTTTGTCCGTTGAAAGGTTGACAATTCGAGAAATATTAGATACTTTTGCATAGACATGTACATACTTTACAGAAGTTATTTGAACTTGACCATATTATTACAAAAGTTGAAAGGAGTAAAGTCGGCATAGGTGGATTCAAATTATGTCTTTATATGTATTATGTAGTCAAATATTGGAGTCCACTGCAAGATTTTGCTAATCCTGATGACCTACCTGACTTGTCTATTCTTCCTTCTTCTTCTTTATTCTGGGTGAGTTGGGAATGCGAATCGAATGCAGTGGAACTTTTTGGTCAAGTAATAAGTAGACTTAATCAGTCTTTGAGCCATCCTAATAAATTCTCATATCAAATGCTTTTAGTCTCTCTTGATCAATTAGTTTATCGTTGCAAAAATAAAGTTTTGAAAGCTTATATGAACGTATGCTCGGAATTGTTTCATGTGTGTCGGGTGTCCATCAAATCCGTTATGTCTTTGATAAGATGTGTTAATGTTGGGTTTGGTGTTGTGACATTTGACCAAACATATCTTATGAAGTACTGATACAACATTTAGACCAACATTTTTCATAACAATTTTGTCTTACTTCACATTAAGCAGTAACAATTTTACTAAGTGGTAAAAATGACTTAGGCGTGTGAATTAGGAGCTGTGTAAAACGTGGGAGAAAGAGTCAAAGCTTGGGAAGAAGTCGAGTGAAGAACACGTCAAAGTTGTTGAGATTTCGACTCCATGATCTTCTCCAACAAACACACCAGTTGTCCATCTTTCCGTCAACCTCCTCAACAGATCGATGAGTCTTTCAAGGAAGACTCTCGACTATAAATAGAGAGGCTACAAGAGTGAATCGATATCCAGAATTACACTGCAAAAATACCAAGAGAGCTCTCGGAATTTCAACCCAGAAATCTGGATCACAAGTGTTGACTGAGTGTGTCGACAACATTATGTCAAACATTACAATTGCTATTTAGATTCTAGATTAGTTTTGTATGAAGCGGTTGTAATGAGAGATTGTATATGTCTACGTAGTTAGATTTTTCAGGTAGAAGTAGAGATGGCAGTGGATCCTGGACCCGGTGGATCTAGATCCGTTTTATAGGATATGGATCTTCAAAATTTGGACCCAACGGACCCGGATCCGTTTCTGACAGATCGGATATGGATCTGGATCTTGTATTTGAGATCCGTATCCGGTCCAGATCCGACCCGTGGATCCACTTTTTATTAAATATATTCATAACCTAGAATGTAATTTTATAAGTATTTTCTTAAAATTGCTAAGCACATCCTTGCAAGTTTAATTCTCAAAACAAGTTTAATTTATCCCCGTGTTAACTCAAAAACCAAAAAATAAAGAGGTAACTTCGATAATAAAATCAATGTTATATTAGTGAATGACTAACATCTCCATAGACAAGTAGTTAAAATTATATTCACTTCATTTGTGAAGATTTCAAGCACATGCAAGTTCTGCATTGAGGAAATACTAGTCACCATTTTTCGCAACTATTGTCATTGTCCAACATTTTCAATTAATAGCTCACAATCAAAATGAGACAACGAACAAAATATATCATATGAACATTTCAAAATTGAAACACAATAAACTTTTAGCTAAGTAAAAATCATTTGTCCGTTAAAAAAAATTTCTTAGCAAGGCAAAAAATTTTACATGTGGATCCAGATTCGATCCATAGACCCGGTGGATCCGGATTTGGATCTGATTTTTATGGACCCGACGGATCTAGATCCGGATCTGGATTTAGGTATGAAAAACGGATCTGGATCTGGATCTAGTAGGATCCGGTCCAGATCCGATCCGTTGCCATCCCTAGGTAGAAGTCATATGCGACTTCAACTTTTAATTCATTTCCATTTTATATTGTAAATCTGTAAAAAAATGAATTTGTAATTTTGTATATAATATATATACAATACTTCTGATCATTGACCATCATAAGTTATATCAACATATAACTTATGAAAATATAAACGTTTGTGTTCTTTATTTTTTCGCTGCATTTACTTTTAAAGGTTTTCTGTTTTATCGAAGTGTTGTCACTTGTGTCAGGCGACATTATCACTGACATTCGAAAACAGAATCGACATTCGATTTGTTTCATCTCTTGCTTTGACTTTTCGTAGCCTTTGACCTTCTTTCAAGTGGTATCAGAGCTCACATTTGACATAATAAGTGCTTGGTCATGTTGTCATAAGCTATGGATCCGGCAAATCTGACTATTGGTAGACTTCCTATTTTAGATGGTTCAAACTATGCTTATTGGAAGATTCGCCTACGTTCTCATATCAAATCAATTAATGTTAGGGCATGGAGATCTATAACCAATTGGTATGTTGTTCCAATGTTGCCACCGGATGAGGAATGTGACATTCTTGTTAACCTAAATCCAAATGAATTGCGGAATAAACCAATAATGCTAGCTTTAACGAAAAGGCCTTAAATGCAATTTTTGGATTTGTTGATCTCTACATGTTCAAGCTCATTCAGAACTGCCCCACGGCTAAGGACGCATGTGATACTTTACAAATTCATTGTGAAGGTAGCTGAAGTGTTCGCCGAACAAAGCTATGCATGCTCATGAGTAAGTATGAACGTTTAAGGATGGAAGAAGCAGATGACATTAAATCTTATTTTGAAAACTTGATTGACATCTCAAATGAATGTCAAGTGCTTGGTGAACTGTTAACCAACACTTAACTTGTTGAAAAGGCTCTCCGTTCTCTTCCTGAAAAGTTCAATTTAAAGATTTGTGCCATTGAAGAAGCTCATAATCTTTCCACAATGGACCTTCATACCTTAATGGGCATTCTCAAAATCTATGAGATAAACATTGATAATCAAAGGGAACTATAAAAAAGCAAGAATGTAACACTTCAAGTTCAATCCTCGGAGATTCAAATAGAAGAAGATGATGATGAGAATCTTGAAGAAATTGGTGAAGGTGCAAATGTTGCCTTACTCACTCGAAAATACAATTCGATGGTGAGAAAGTTCAACAATTATAGAAATCAATCTAAATCTAAAGAGCACCAAAACCAAGTCTTCAATCAAAAGCCCACTAGATTCCTTTCAAATGTACAAAAAGGAAATCAACTAAGGAGAACCAACTCAAATCGTACCAAATTTGATCCCAAACAACTTGAGTCCTTGCAATGTCATGCATGCTCAGGTTGGGGTCACTATGCTAACGAATGTGCAAACACTCTTAGAAAATTTTATAAGAACCTATGGGTTTAACTTAGTGATGATGAAGAAGAAGAGGAAGGTGACCGTGAAATTTAAACACAAGCAATGTTGGCCACTGTTTACGAACAGTCTCTATCGGATAATGAATATGTCGCAAGTAATGTTGTCTTAGATGTCACGACATTTGCTCCAACATCATCAGCGACATCAACTTCCGCAGCGACATCCGAAAGGTATGAATTCTTTAACTATTCTGATGTTAATAGCTTTAGTTGTCTTATTTCTAGTAGTGAGGCTGATTGTATAGATCAAGTTGAATGCAAAGATGACATGATTAATGAATTACAAAGTATTTGTAAAGCATCTAAGCAACTTGACAAAAAGGTAAAATTTTAACTCTTGAGAATTCAGAATTAACTAGCACGATAACTAGACTCGAGGTTCCTCTTACCAAAAATGATATTGAATAGGGTAAGATTCGTGCAAAATTGGATTTGGCTGAAGCAACCTTTTGCAAGCTCAACACGTGGACTTCGAAATTGAATGAGATACTAAACTTTAGTAAACCTTAAATGCAGGTATTGGGTACAAAAACTCTCTTAAAACTGTATGCTCTAATCTCCTTGACACAGATGAAAAAATACGCTTTGTAAAAGAAAATGGGTTGAATTGTAGGTTCTCGTATATGTCAAAGAATATGAAGTGTGTATGTCATCATTGTAACTCCCTTGGATACCTAAAACCATAATGTTTCAAACTTCAGAATTATGTGAGCAAAATGTTGGCCAAAAAGTCATCCAACATTTTAGATAAACTTCAAAGCAACATTTCTGAGACAAAAGGTAAATAGTATTTTAAGAGAGTTTGAGCTCCTAAAAAGGATGTAACTTGTAATGTTGCCATAACTGCATTGAGAATTAACATTTCAGGTTCTTGTTACTTTAATAGTGGATGTTCTCGTCACATGACAAGTACAAACGGTTTTCTAAAGAACCATGTGTCATTTAATGGAGGAAATGTGACTTATGGAGGTGACAGTAAAAGCAAAATAATTGGAAAAAGGATCTTGGACGTTCATGGTTTTCCAACCTTAAGGAATGTCTTACACGTTGAAGGTTTAATGGCAAATCTGATTAGTATTAGTCAATTGTGTGATGACGACCTTGAGGTAAAGTTTAATAAGAATGCTTGCAAAGTTACGAATGAAGCTTATATATGTGTCATGACAGGTACAAGAACAGACGATAACTGCTATCTTGTTGTAAAACAAGAAACATACAATAATGCCAAGATCGATGACACAACACTATGACATCAAAAATTGGAGCATTGCAACTACCGCAGTTTAGAAAAATTGGTCTCATATGACCCCCTTTCAAGATGAATGACAATTCATGCTGAAGTTTTTGAGATCGGGGTTTGAAAAGCGTGAAATACAATAAGGACATTGATGAAGTTTAAGTCATGGCGAAAAAAGGTCCCCCTAGTCTAGCTTGTTGGACCCTCCGAAGAATTCATGATTTATTATTAAAAAAATTGGGGGCAATCAAGATTATGTTTTTATAAACTTTTGGTCAAGTATTAAACTAAAATGTCATAATTATGATTTCAGAATATCAAAGCCGAATAGTTATGGAATGTATCCTCTCTCATTTTATAGAGAGGCAATAACAGATGATAAATTTATATATATTTTTGGGGCAAAATGCAATCAATTTTTGTGGACGTGTTTAATAAAACCCTACACTTCAATAAGTTAGGTATCGATAACATTAATTTATGAACACGTACAATGAAATGGTAGGTGCCTTGTTCTCTCCATTACTCTCATATTAATTCCTTTATATATATATATATATATATAAACAGTTTTCTTATCTTTATACTTTGCATGCAAAAAAGAAGTTTCAAATTTGATACAACTTGAAACATTTAAAGAATTTGTTAGAACAAAGAGATGGTCCTTGAAGTAGGGATGGCTTGGTATGGTATTGAAAACTTTGGTCCGATTAAATAATTTTCAAACTTTAAAATTATTATACCATTACGATGCCAAATTAATTTGGTCTGATTCGGTATTTCTAAGTTCGGTTTGATATTTTGCGGTATGATAAATAGGTAACGTGTTCGATTTCGACTTACATATACTCGTATAATAGAGAATTATGACTTCCACCATTCAAGAAACGTCTCAATTGTATCATTGAACATCTTACTGTTAGGAGTCCCACATCGAAAATGGAATGAGAACATGAATTCCTTATATGGACTTGGACAATCCTCACCCTACAACCTAGCTTTTAGGGGTTGAGTTAGACTCAATATCCATTCTTTACATTAGGCCCAAGATTCATTCTTTACATGGTATTAGAGTCAGACCCATTTCAATTCTATGTTCAACGATGTTGGATCCCAAAAATTATGTCATCCACGCTCCAGTTAACGGGGTTTGGGCGTGCGGGGGAGTGTTAAGAGTCCCACATCGGAAATGAAATGGCAAACATGGACTTCTTATATGGACTTGGACAATCATCACCCTACAATTTAACTTTTGGGGTTGAATTAGACTCAAGATCAATTATTTACAGTTACATGTAAAAATATTCAGAAGAAAATATAAGCAATTGCTTTTGTTAATCAATTACACAAAAATGATATTCCAATCAAGTTATATAGAGTACTCAAAGTTCCAACACCTAAGCAATTAGTTTTGTTCTAAATACTTGTTTAAATATTAGTTAGTATTACAATAATATATATGAAGATAGAATTATATACTTCGATACAATATTTAGTATTTTCTTTACAAATACCATATATATTGAATACCAGAAAATTTAAAATACATATCAATTATCCTGATATTAAAATTGCGGTATCAAAACTTTAGAATTTGATATGGTGATTCGGTATGTAACATATCATGTCCACAGACCTTGAAGCTTTATATTGATGGGACCAAGCTGAGGGGGATTTTAAGACTAGCATGTATAGTGTGCGGTAGAGGTGGGAAATAAAATTGAAATGTCAACGGCGGCAACCAAATAAAGCAAGAAAAAGTGTGCCGAAAATAGTCGGTGGGATATGAAAGCCATGTTGGCGGAATATCATTATTACTATTACTACTAGAATAGATTGAAAAGGAATGAAGCAAAGAAAGGAGAAAACGACCTATCCTAATTTTTGAATCGTATGAGAATTCTCTTCTCCTCCCTTTTGTCTCTCCCCATACTTAATTGGTTTAACATATTGTTTGGAATTAATTTAGAAAGAGAAAGAAGAGAAGATAACAATATTTTCCCTTTTCTTGATTGATTTTATGGGCCTGCCTTGTTGCATGATGCACGGCACACGGTGAAGGCATATCATATTATTTTATTTCATTTGGTTAATTAGATTAATTTATTGTCAAGTGTTTTTTGTAATATTTTTTGTGATGAATTTCTATATTGTTTTGGATTTTAGGTGCGGAGGGTCTGCCATAAATAACATCTCTGTCTCTCAATGTAGATGTAAGATTTGCGTGTACTTTACCCTCTCCAAATTCACTTTGTGAAATTTCACTGGATATATATATATATATATATATATATATATATATATATATGTTGTTGTTGTTGTTTTTGTCATTTGGTTAAATAGAATTCTATGTAGTGTAGGAGTAATTGTTTTATTATGGTGTTATGTCTTCTTCACTATCATATTTCATTTTTCATAATTGTTATTAAATGTTTACTTGTGTTGATGGTCTATCTAAAATAACCTCTCGATCTACACGTTGGGCTAAGGTTTACGTACACTACTTTCACCAGACCTTTCATGTGAAATTAAATTGATTATGTTGTTGTTATATTTGGTTTAACTATAAATAAATAAAAAGTTGAATTGTTCGATGTTTCTTTACTTTGTCTCTCTATCACGCTGCTATTGACCACCTTCTTCATATTTAAAATTTATGTAAAATTTAGTCACAAAAGAGACTTGAGGAATATGTGCGTTTATATATTTTTCTCATTCCCTTGCATACAAGCAAGACCGACAAAAATTACTCCCTCTCCAAAATAAGATAACTGTCGTTTAAAATTTTATCATACTCATTAAGAGAATAATAATCTAATAGCCGTAATTATAAGGCGTTGTTTGGCTAAATTATAACAAATACATGTCATGTATCAATCTATTGACGTGGTATAAACAACAAGTATGAGTGTGACTGTACAAGTAAGTTTTTACCTCGGTTTTTCGTCTTTTTCCTTCCCGTTTCACACTTTTTTGGATTTTCACCCGGTGTTCGGTATCCGAACTGAAGCACGACTATATTTGAATTTGCGCGGGATAGATACCATTTCTGAGGAAAATTCCCGTTTCATACCTACATTCACATATATGTCATAAAGGCTGCATTTGGTGCAGAAGAAAATATTTTCTAAAAGTTATTTTAAAAATTCTAATATTTGATTGGTCAAATCATTTTCTTTAGGATAATAAGAAAAGAGTTTTCTAGTGGAAATATGAGAAAATAAGTAGGTGCTTGGCTAGGAAAATCAAATATTTTTCATTTTATTTGGAATTTGAAGATGGAGTTATAGGTTATAGTTTTTGCAACAATATTTGGTTATTTGATGTATTTGAAGTGAAAAAAGTGGAAATAACAGTTTAGATGTTTTCCAAATTCCAAATAGAACTTTGAATTTTTTATGGTCAAATGCTAATTTTCAAATAAAGTGAAAAAAATCAGAAAAAATGAATATTTTTTGTTAACACTCAAAAGTAATTTAAGTGTTTAGTGAATTCAATGACAGCCGAACTGTTCCAGAGCCGAATTTACTCCTAGCCCTCGACTACAAGAATTTCATCGGCTACTAAGGCATCTTATCCGAGTTGTTAGCTAGAGGTACGACTGGGACCCACACAGATGCAGACGCCTCAACGACCAAGTCAAAAGGCTTTCCGGACCCCTAGAAGCGGTAACGACCAACAACAGCTAAAATAAAGGGCCATTATCCGAGCAGGAGGAATAGAGGGCGAGAAAATCGGCACCATCTCCCCCATAGTCGGCCATTGAACTTAGTAGGTTACTTGATGGCTGACATGGGGGGATCACGTTGTACATTCCCCCCCCCCCCTTTTGTACTATAAATATGATCATTCTTTGTATATAGAGAGACACCCAATCAATCAAACAACTCAATTTTTATCTATCTTTATCCTTTACTTTATTTATCCTTTACTTTACTGTACTCAGCTGCATTCATGTTTCTTACCTTTTAGTTTACTCATACCACCGTCATAACGCTTTCTAGAGTAGTTGGGGAACCCATTGCTGGAAATCAGAGTTCCGTTTCTAGCCAAAATCGCTTAAGTTAAGTAATTGTTGGAGATTTCTGCTTTGTATTGTACTTTATAATGCAGTACGGGAAGTATATTACTATTACAATTATTTGAAAGGATAAACAAAGATTCAATAATTCAACTAGAAATCTGAAATTACAATTGTTGAATAAGAAAAACTGGAAACTGTTTTTGCTGAGTCGAGTGTGGCACTATGTCCTTAAGACAATATTGCCCCGTATGTATCATTTATACGTCCTGGACAATTTGTCTCCCAAGATAAAACAGCAATGGAACAATTGAGCAAAGGAAACTCAAATGCTACCGTGAAGAATATTGAGTAACGAAATGATGCTTGGAAGTTGTAGGAAGAAGAGTTTTCTGCTTGTGTATGCTTCTGTATTTTCGTGTATATGTTCTTGGTGCTCAACAATGGTGTAAGGGGGTGTTTATATAGGTGAGGGAGGGACTGCAAACTGCCTCCATAACAGCCAAATAATGGCCATTATGGAGGTAGTAAAGCCACCAACATAAATAGTGAAAGACCAACTGATTGACCATTTATAGGAGGAGTAATTCAGCCAAAATAAATGGCTGAATTGAGTGCTTGGCGTTTCTGCTTTGACTGTCCAAATTCGACTTTTCTCGAAAACTTCGGGGACCAAACCGTACATCTTGAAACTTCGGGGACCAAACTCGTACATCCGAAAGAATTATGGTCCAAACTCGTGCATCCGAAACTTCGAGATCAAACTGTACTTCGGCAAAGTTCTCTGGCCCAAAAAGATAATATCAGAAGACCCACAGCCCACGACCCGTGGACCCGGAACTCGGAACCGGACGGGACGGGCGGCGCGCGTGTGGTCTTTCCTCGAACCGAAGCACATCTAGGTCCTCCCTCATTTAAACACATGGGATACCCCTTGGGTTCCCAAACCCCAAACCAATTTCGAGTCTTATATACACAACAATCCTTTCTTCCTCTACCGATGAGGGAGAATTGAACACAATACCACACTTTTCCATGCTTCAAACACCTCACTTCGTGAACCAATATCTCTTTCATTTCTCAATGAAATTTGACGATTCTTGGCCCTACGGTTATCTACGTACTTAGTAGATCATGCATGTGTGAAGAACCGGATTCTCCAACATACATAACACTAGTGTTTAAGCCGTTAAAGTTGGTCGGTCGCAACTCCCGCCAAAGGCTAATTTCCAACAGGAATCAATTTGTCTCCCGATACGGTCAGCCGATAAAACGACAGAGAACAGAATTCGGGATGAGAACAAATTTCATGGTCAAGTGACATCTCACGTTGATTGTCTTCCCCCGCACACCCCCATAGCATCCTTCACATTCCCACGCACCTCGCCCCACCTCCTTTACCCCGTATGCCAACTCTACCCTGCAGAGTTTTTATCTGAATTAGATACAAATATTTTTTATTAATATCAAACACTATAAAAAATAATTCATTTATTATCAGGAAAAGTGTTTTCCATCGTACCAAACACACCCAAAATGTATGATTGTAGTTAGTATATTGGTTCTCTTGTCAGTCATGGCTAGACTTCTCTAAGTATGCAGATTCTGAGTATTATTTATGACCAGAAAGGAAAACTTGGAAGCATGTCTTCATAATTGAACAACGGTAGTACAAGGGAAGTTTTAAAATGCCCATCATGAGTTATTCATGAAAATCCCCCCGAGCCATTATTGGGATGTTACAACATAATTGAGTACCACAATTCTTGGTGGTTGGACTCGTGGAATAAAATCAAAATACTCCTAGTACCAAATTGACAATTTTCAAAACAAGAAAAGCCTGAGATGGAAAAAAAAATGAAGAAAGGATTCTAAGCCTATTTTTAAAGGCATTAGAGTAATAGCTAATTACCCCTCTAAAAACACATTTTCGTAAAGTCCCCCCTTGAACTAGAAATTCACTTAAAAATATCTCTGAACTGGTAAAAATGAAGTCATTGTGCCTTCTAAACGATATAGGAGTAAGTTGTTTATGTATCAAGCACACACGTTCACGTGACAATTCTGGTGCATGTGGTTGACCACACAAATATTTTTCTTCCTGTGGTTGTAGACGTGGTAAAAATCAGGGAGTAATTATGATAGTCGATGAGGGTAATTAGCATGATTTAACCTAATTATTTTATTTCTTAAATATATTTCCTATCTATCTATCCTTGTTCTGGTTTTACATTATTGTTGTTTTTGTTCATAAATTCTATTATAATTGCACACATGTAATGATGTAGTAATGGAAAGAAAAATTTGATCTCAACTACATTGCTATAACTATCTAGATTAGTAAAAAGATATATGAAATTGCTTATATGCCGAGTAAGAATTTCTTCGAATCTGTTTATCATCTCATTTGTAATTCCTTTTTCTAATCCAATGATTGATAATAAGTAATAACCAACCTTCTTTCAAAAAGGTTCTCTACTTTTCCTGTTTTATTTTCTTCCGAGAAAAATGCATTGGCGTATTTTTAAAACAAAAACTTTTTAGAATTGACAAAAAAGAAAAAATCCCCCAAATTAAGTATTTTTATTTAAGTTCTTTTCTTTCTAAGAGGTGGAATCCCCCCGAAAAGAAAAGGAAATGATTTTACATAAAATTATTTGGAGAATTTTTTTCCGGAATAGTTGATCAAATAGACTCATGTTGACTTACTCTCATCGCCTGTAATTTGCGTGGACCAAGCGAAATTATCTTTTGGTTGGAGAGTTAAGATTTTTAGTACCAACTATAGATTAATGATACTAACTACTTTGAAAAAATATTTTTTCAGTTATTTATTAGATACAAAAAAAAGAAATTAAACGTATTGATTTTTTCGTATAACATTTTAAGTTCATATTACATGTCATGAGTAGAGATTAGCTTTGGATAGATGGTTCTAAAAAGAAGAAGTTATCTTCAGATATGATTAATTTTGATTTAAGGCTTAATTTGGTGTTTGTTGGATGGAGATTTAGAATGGTGGTGAAAAAATAATAGGAAAAAAAAAATAAAAAACATGATTAATTTTAGGGATGTAGCCTTTTTTTGCGCATTCACATGCTAAAAGTTTATTGTAATTAATGCTACGTGACACTTAAGTGATTCACAACCTTCTTTTTAACTATTTTTTTTCTTTTCTTAAGGGGGTTTATAGTTGAGGAGGAAGAGATGAAACAAAATAAGTTTAGAGGGATAATTAGGCATAAGTCTAATTTATTTATGAGTTTTTGACAAACCAAATATTATTCCCAAAACAAAAAGAAATTTCTGTAGCCAGGACTTGAACGCGGGTCTTACGGGCGAGAACCATGTATCCTAACCAACTAGACTACAATGACAGTTAGACAAAATTTGTTGCACAAATTAGTATTTATAACTTCGTAGATACGTGCTCATCCGACCAATATGAGTTTTATAACAGTGTAATTTCTATTATGATGATATTATACCTTACTTTCTTTACTCTTTGGAGTAAACATTGCACTCTCAATGGACAATGATGAGCAATAAAAATAAAACTTACATTAACTTCTTGCCGGTTGACTTTTCTAATGCTAACTTTTGTTATGGTCGAGATACTAAACATACTGAAATACATAAAAAAGAAGTGAATTTAACGTGATTTGTTAAGCAAAAATATGATCAACTTTTGCTAGTATATTTGTCAAGCCCCGAATCTGGGCCTGGACGTCACACACTATTTTCGTGCCTTGCTGCATGTGACTAAGCGAACCACATTGCCTGCTAAATCAACATGAGACATGTAATAATGCAGAATTTAAGTTAAAACATGAAAAGTCGAAATAAAACATGTAATTTCATAATAATATTGAAAATAATTTTTAAAACATAAGTGCAGAAATAGTCTGGAAATGTGATAGTGTAGCCCACAAGGTTGAACATGACATAATAACCAATACGACATGACTGACTAGTCTATGAAACCAAAGCCACAACCACCTTCTCGTGGTGTTGAGTTTAATTTTAAAATGTTTAGGGGGGGGGGGGGGGGGGTAGCAAAGACTCTTTTAAGTAGTTTGGGGAGTTGGTGAATAGAATCCCAATTTTACGAAGGGCCTAATTACAAAATATGAATATTACGAGGGAAAAATTTCAATTTTAAGAACATCATTGGTCTGAAGATATAAATTATCCCTTTTTCCTAATTTCAAAACTCCTCCCAAATTTGGCGCCTTTTTGCCTCCATTATCAGAAAAGCTTCAAACACAATCTTCATCTCAGAAACCCTAGAAGAAAAAATGGTGCTTAAGCAAATCGCTTCTCGTAAACGTCCGGCGAAATTTAAAACCGAATTCGTTACTCCGTTTGCTCCGCCCACCAAAATCCCCAAACCCGCTGCTACAAATGAGGAAAATGTTCCACAAATAGCTTCGGAATCGGAAGCGGCAAAGTCAGGGCAATCGCAAACTATAAGCTCGACTGAGAAAATGATTTCAGTTCTAGCGGATGCCGGCTGCACACTGATCAATCCCTCGGGTCCGCCATGTCTACCATCTGATTTACATAAGCTTCGGAACCAACTCCATCGTCTCTTCTCATCCGATTCATCTCTAAAGTCTGAGTTCATCCAAGGTCTCTCGTCTTATGTCAACTCTCCCAGTAACCTTCGCCGGTAAGCATGATGGAATACTCTGTTTATTATTCCCTTCCTCCTATTTTACCTGTATATTGCATTAGTAAGTAAATGAAAAACATCTTAGCGCGTACTTGGAATCATTACATCATTGCATATGGTTAAGTGTGTAAATGAATTTGAAGTTTTGGAAATTGTGAGTGTTATACAGTTATTAAAAAGACACAGGTTTATGAAAAGATTAGAATTATAAGCTGGGGCTTAAATTGGGTCAGAGGGAGCATGAACTTATTTTGTGTGATAGAGGGGGTTATGCGTTGAAGACATTTTACTCTTCAACTTTACACATTTAGGAGAGTTGAAAAGCAATGAAGGCACTTATTTGAGCAATGAAAGAGCTTTATGTTGTTTTATTTTATTTGTATATGTTTCCTGCCGAACATTGTATTACTTGCTAAAAGTACTAGCAAATAACTTTTGTGTTTTATGCAGTCATAGGTTATTAGTTCTTTTTATAGGTGATATCAGGAATTTAAAGATGACTCCAGCTGCTTTTGTCATATGCGTCACCGTATGTACTTAATGGCAAGTGTACTTTTTGATCACAACCCAAAAACGTGGTACCGCTCTAGCTTGTAACCACCTACCAGATATCTCAAGGGTGATACATGGTTATTGACAAGAGACTGTGAATCCCAGCATGGGAAATAGTGGAAATGATAAATGTAGAATACTATCATCCCTTACTTTGTCAGTTATCACAGAGGGGTTTTTAGATTAATTCATGGGAAATCTTTGTAGATATCATTTTTATGCTTTGCAGTAAATGGATCTCAAATGGTACAAAAAGGCTTTTGTGCTTCTTGGAAACACTGCATGCTAAATACTTGTGGTACAATAAATTTTCAATTTGTTATCCAAATTAAGAATAAATGCTTGAGAAATCTTCTCATCAGAATGTCTAACTGTTGCAACTATTCGATCACAACAGCATTTTATCACCTTCAAAACGTGATGGACTTGGATCGGTACGAAGTGACAGTCTGGGAAGAGTACTGCTACTGGTTCCTTCAGTCCAGTCAGACATTCAAAACTTGCTGCTTGAAAAGCTTCCTGAGTATTTTGATGTGGACCCTTCTAGAAATATCGGAGGGAGATCATCCTCTTTATGTCTTGAAGAAGACATAGCAAGGCTGATTCTGAACCAATTCCGGTGGCTTGATTTCCTTGTAGATTCAGAAGCATTTACACAAAAACTGTTTCAAGTGTTATCTATTTGCCCCGTTCACTTGAAGAAGGAGATAATTGGGTCCTTGCCCGAGATTATTGGGGAGAATAACAACAAAACTGCTGTAGATTCACTTCAGGAGATGCTTCAAGAGGATTCTTCCATTATCGTTCCCATGCTCGATTGTTTCTCTAACCTCCATTTGGATGATATGTTGCAAGAACAGGTTATTTTGTTGAACATGTATTAAAATCAGCGGTCAATCTGCTAAATATTGACTTTCACCTGAATAACAATTTCTTTTTCTGAAACTTGTAAAAGGTCATTACTGTGGCATTATCTTGTATCCGAACTATTGATGCGGAGCATATGCCCTACCTATTGAGATTCTTACTGCTTTTGGCTACGCCAACCAATACTCGTAGGATTATTTCACACATCCGACAACAACTCAAACTTCTTGGAGCATCGAATGTTTGGACCACACAGCAGAGTAAGATGAAGGGAAAGTCAGTCGTCAACAATGCAGAAGCTTCAATACTTGATGCCTTGCGAACAAGTCTCCGGTTTAATAAAGTGGGATTTACAATTTCATTTCCTTGTACTTAATAATTTAATTTAGTCATTTATCAGTAGGTATAGCGGGAGCTTAGTGCACCGGGCTTCCCCCTTTTTTTTATAAATAAAATATTAACATCGGTTATGCTCTTTATACATGGTGAGTTGTTGGTAGGTAATTTGCCAAGAGACATTGAATGAACTGAAAAGCCTTGAGAAGGTTCAGGATCATAAGGTGATAGACATATGGTTGCTTATGCTTATCTACATGAACAACGAGCCTTTACAAAAGAGTGTTGAGAAATTACTGAAGAAGAAAATTCTTGAGGGCTGTATTGTGGAAACTATGTTTGATCAATGTGTTTCTGGGAATACGGATTTGACTCGGGTATGGTTTACACTTTGGTATTCATCGCAGAGCATAAGCTTATGTTCCCATTCCTGTACGAGCTATATTGGTTCAATTCTTTTGTGTTCACTGTTGACTTATTATGCTCTATACTAGGATTATCTTCCTACCCTCCTTTCCATTTCTGAGTACTTACTGTCTTGCAAAGAAGACAAAGCCCGGGAATTCGGCATCTGCATGTACACAAATCTATTCAAAGAGCTTGTGGATGGTTATTCAAGGCAGGAAGTAAGATTGTCTCCTTCAAGCATTTAATATATAATTTCTCCTGATCTAGGAAGTAAATGCAAAAGGTTGTCCTACATGCTGGAATTCTAATTAGCTGTTTTTTATATGGAGGTCCTTGGAGCATTAATTGCTCATGTGGGCTCTGGGATAAGTCATGAAGTGACTTCTGCTATGGATGTAATGGTCCTCCTAGCTTCAAAGTACTCGCAGGAGTTGATTCCACTTTCTTCTCATATAACTGGTGTGCTTGTTGATGCAATATTGATGCTGACTAGGAAATTTTGCCATAAAATTTAGTTATATGCTTATTTTAGTGCTTCTTTTCAGGCATCCTAGATTACTTGGAGACATTTAGTAGTGAAAACCTGCATAAGGTTGGCGACGCGATCACCGTTCTTCTCTTGGCATCATGACTTACGCCATTTCCTGGCCTGTCTTTGAGAAACACCTCTTATGTTTCAGGTGTATGAAACTTTCAGTCTTCTGGCATTTTCTGCTGAAGTGAGTACAGGGCCCTTTGGATCTCCTATTTCGAATGAACTACTAGTGATTGTGAGAAAGCAGGTAAATGGATAATATGATACTCTCTAGGATTTGTGACAGAATTCTTCTCTGGATTCACAATGACAACTTATCCTCTTTAATTCTTCTGGCAGCTGAGTAATTCTGATCTTATTTATAAGAAGATGGGCTTAATTGGCACTCTTAAGATAGTCTCCTATCTTGGGGATGCAAATACTACGAAGCATCTTTCATCATCTCAGGTAGCCTGCTGATACTTGAGTCTAACTTTATCTTATTCCAAGTGTTCAAATTAAAAGACATGATGTTGCAGTATTTTTGAATCATGTTTTATCTGACCTTGTTCCAATTTTTTGATGCTGAAATTTGTCTTTCTGATTTCTATTAGTAGCCCTGTATATCAGTATACACAGTAGCTAATCATTCATTTAATAGTTATATTGTGTAGTCTTCTCAATAGGAAGGGCTACTAATAGAAATCAGAAGACAAATTTCAGCATTAAATTCGAAGCATGACCAAAACTCCTAATCTATAATGTGGCTCAAAATTAATTCGAAGCATTCCAACATACACCATTCGTTATTATACAACTTAAACAACTTTTAAGAATTCAAATTCATCTAATTTTCCAAAATTTGAATTTCGAGATGATGTTTCCTATATCAAATTAACTTCTCAGCTATTACTTCAATCCTTTCTTCCAATACAACTAATATAATGGACAAGTCAATTAACATTTTAAACTTCTTATCCAGTCAAATGGCATATAAACTGGAGCTGAGGAGTACACTTTTTAGTGCCAATAGTAGCAATATGGACTATGAGAATTCAGTAGTGGAGTTCTAGTAGTAGAAAGGACTTATAGGAAAAAGCGTAAGATATGAAAGGTACTGGCTACATGTGGTTCTACTCAGATACATTGCATTGCGAGATTATTGTGCTTCACTGACTATCTTAAATTTGTCTACTAGTGCTCTAGGTTTTGGGTATGTTTCAATATTGCTTATAGCGAAAGTCTATTGGTAGATCTCTTCTATGTCTGTATCACAGTTCGTAATTTCCCTGTATAATTACTGGTATACATTTGTTTTTTGAAATGGTAAGTATAGTTGATAATTTCCCTGTATGATTACTGGTATACATTTTTTTTGGAATGGTAAGTGATATTGATATAGCACAACTGCCTTAGTACATTCTCCAAAAACCAAAAGAGGAAAACTTGACCTATCTATGTAAGCTTTCCACATCATTTACAAAATCCATATTACACCAACTAGAGAGGAGAAAATACTATGAGATCGGATCTTCATTATATTGTTGACTTGTCCTCCAAAACATCTTCTATTCCTTTACCGGTAAACATTTTTATCACCTAAAAGCTCGTAGTCTAATTTCAACATGATTTTCTTTAAGAACATGATAAGTATATGTATTTATCATCACTAAAGTGCTTGGTAATATTCACTTTTTGCCTTCACAATATTGATGATTAATGAGAGTAACTATGCTGATCGTATTTCAATACAAAAATTACTGAGCCATATGCTATATTTGATATTTCCCTCAAACTACTAGATATTAAGCTGTGTGTTTCTTCACATAGGTTTCAAGACTTATGTTGTTATATTTCCGGCCAATTCCGGGATGTCTTTCGTTGAATTAATTTTTCATGTTGAGTTCCATATTTTCTTTGTCATGATATTTCAGATATTTAAGCTTTCATTTAAAAAATTCATCCTGTAGTTCCTTTGTTATGATACTTCTCATCTAATGAGATTTGGTATTTATTGATTTTGAGATTTGGTTTAGAAGTCAAATTACGAGGAAGCTTTGGAGCTTTTGGAAACAGCTATGAACTCTTGCAGGCAGCTTCCACTTCCATTAATTATGTTTTATGATGAACTGGCTTTAACATTGAAGAAAAAACACTTCATCCAGCCATAGTGGAATGGTAAGCACATGATTATCCCCAAAAATCCATATCATAGTGCATAAAACGTGCATTACTCACAGGACAAGCAAACATGTTGGGGATTTTGAATCAAAGTTTCTGTGTGACCTCGACGGTGGGGAGCTTATGGTCAAAGAATTATATTGTGGTTTGGAAGGTAAGCTCCACACGTGCATTCCAGAAACTTCACTAGCAAATTTCTATAAAATAATCATCAATTGAAGTTTTAACTTCTGTTAAGTGCAGGAGATTTATGGATGAACCTTGACGGAGACATATCTCCTATATGTCTCAATATCTTGCCACTTGTATCCTTTTCTTTGCGGTAATTTTGTAATTATTCTTCTCCGTCTGACTGCTTGAAAAGTTTATACATCCTTATATGCTGAATTTCAAGTATGGAAACAAACGAAAATTAATGAAGAGGAATACACATACTTTTATTATCTCACTTTTACTAACTGGCTTGAAACTATGAAGTCAGAGAATCACTAACTTATCCAGGGGAGCTTGATCTTTGATAACCAGGGTTTAGAAATTAAATTATCAATCTGAAAGGAATTCTTTGAGGCAAAATTATTTGCTGTTCTTAGGCTCAGCTTTACTCAGATATAATCCTGACTCCCTTAGGAAAACCATTATGCCCATCCTTCACTTTTTATGAAATATGATAAAAATATGTTGGGAGATATTTTGCTGCACTTTAAGGACATTTTCTGATGTTAGAGGAAACTCTGACCTTTGCAAAAATTGTTGAGCGGCTTTTATTTAGCTATATACATCTACCAGTTAATCCCACTGCTCTCTTTTAACTCATGGAATGAATTATGCCAAAAGAATGGAGCTAGGAGATGTTAAATTGCACCTTGAAGATGTTGTATGGGGCTTGAGGAAGACTTTGACATTTGCACCAATCTTGCAGTGTCTTTGAAAAGTTTCTCCTAATACTCCTTTGTTGCTTATAAATGAATTTCTGTTTCTATCCGAGTTAAAATCACCAGCAAATAACCACAACAACATACCCTACACTTCTGTTCTTGATTGAGACATTGTTATGGAGCAAACAGTGTTTTCCTACACTTTTGTTCTTTTGTAATTAGCCTCCTATAGCTTTGCATCTTCTTGATGCCTTTCAATGAAACACATACTTCATATAAACAACAACAACATACCCAGTGTGATCCCACAAGTGGGGTATGGTGAGGGTGGGGTGTACGCAGACCTTACCCCTACCTTTGTGGGGTAGAGAGACTGTTTCTGATAGACTTAATTATCCTGAGATAGATATATGTTCTGGTTACTTTCTGCCTGTCAGTGTTATTGTTTTGCATAGATGGTCACATATTATACAACTCATGCAGGGCTGCTTCACCACTACAAATTCTTCCTGCAAACTTTGTTTTGCTATCTTCAGTAAGTACGCAATTCTTTAAAAAACTGCATCTTCTAAATCCTTGAATGTTCTATGTTTGATCTCGTTGCTTTGTTAGATTGAGGGGCTGGCAAATCAAGGATCTCTTGCAGGAATTGATGCACTTCTTGGCTGCCCTATACACCTTCCTTCCTCTAAGGTGGGATTCAGTGTCTTCCCAGTTACTCTTATAAACCATTTCAATCACACTCATTGCAAAATTAGTTGGTACATTTGGCTTGAACATTTTGTTCAAGTTCAAAGTGTGGTGATCCTCAAGCTAGAGTTTGACAGAAAGCAATATTTAGTCTCTTGGCAGTTGATGAATCACTTGATGGGCCAAACTCTTTCTTTCCCATGAGATAATGTTATACTTGCTACATGCCTTCCACATGCTAATAATGTCTATTATATTTGTCAGTTCTTCTGTGAACCGCTTTGGGGCTCTTTAAGTGGAAAGCAAAAGCAAATCATTATTCTATCATTGTACTATGCTGCCAATTGGCTGCGGGAACTGGTAGGTAGTGCTGATAATCTTGCCAATGTGCTGCAGGTGATTTATTTCTGACAACTTGTTATGTTTAAGCATGCTATCTGACTTCTCGGGTATATTATGTAGCTCAATGCCTTTTGTACTCAAGCTGTCGATGAATGTAATGCTGTCAGTCAAGCAACAAGAGAGGAGATAACTCTTAAACTATTTAAGCGATTGAGGAACCTTGTGTACGTCCTCATGTCCTTTTCTTGTATGCCATGCATGATATAGCTTTTGAACCCTAACCAGTTGTCAACTCCGTTCATCTTCATGCATCTTTGTCACAAACCAATCATAAAGGATGATTATCTGTTTCCCAGATCCCATTCCTAATAACTTTTAATGGTAAAAGGAAATGCGTTGTCCGGGTATTGTGCACCCACTTTTTTTTTTTTTTTTTTGAATTTTCTGTGAGCTATCAGAATAAGATAATAACCTACTCCTGTACATGGTAATATTTGCTTAACTTATATGGGTCTTCACTAGTTGTAAAGTGATTTCAAGCAGTTCTAATAAAATCTTTCTTCTTCCAGGTTACAGGATATGTAAATTTGTATATAAATTTTACAAATGAATAGCCTTCATTCTGTATTCATTCTATGATTTGATTTGATCCATGTCAGGCCTGGATGGATGTGTTACTATGTTTCTATAGTAGACTTCCTTAAATGTGTAATCTATGAGAAGGAGGTTCCTTCTCTCTAGCAACTTTACCCTGCAATATGCATATGCATATGCATCAGCAACTGTATGATATTGATAACTATGACCCACGAGTCAGTTTTTCTCAATAAAGAATCATGCTGTGACAACAGAACTTTATAAAGCTAACAAGGTTTACTAATGCAGATTTCTGGAGAGCTTGCTAAACAGTTCCCTCAAACAGTGCTCTTATTCTTTACCTGAACTCCAACCTCATCTGGAGTCCTTGTCGCTGAACCAACTTGATCATAATAGAGATCAAGAGATGAAGAATGAGAATGGTAATGTTGGTCCATCACAAAAGAAGAAGAAAGAGAAGAAGAACAGCCAATCATCACTTACTGATGGAAAACTTAGGCAGCCAACCATCATGGATGTTTTGAGGAAAGCAGGTTCATTTCCAAGCCAGGAACCAAGTACAGGTCCTTCTGGAATGTGTTCTAAAGGTAGCGCGCCTGAGTCATCAGGGAATCAACCATGTAATTTTAATATGCCAGCAAATGTAGATGTTTCTACCGCCGTGGAACATGTCGAAGCACAAAGACACAAATTCAGGCCTCTTTTGCTGGATTGCTTTGCCATCTTAGCTTTTCAGAAGGTAGTATTAGTGTCTCTATTGAGTTCCTTCCTTTTGCTGTCTAAATGGGTTTTGATTTGAGCAAGCCAGTGCATGAAGCATATAGGTTGTTTCACTAGTTTAACTCTTTTAAAATCCTTTTTCAGCCAGTGTATAACCTTCATTTGATTTTCCTTTTCTTTCCTGGCTATTCTATCTGGATATTGTGGGCTGGGTATTTCCTGCATGATTGCATCTCAGGGCTTCATTTTAATGTCTCTGCACTGTCGCATCTGGAGAAAACATGTTTCCACCACTGAGGTGTTGCTTTTCTGAGAGTGTCATCTTGATACTTACCTTTGTTTGATTATTGAACGGTATCTTGCTTCTTCAATCAAGGTTTAGTCAAATGTCTAAATAATTAAGCGTTCCTTCCTTACCATGAATACACCTCTTAGGCATTTTCCTGATATTTACCATTTCACAATTTTCTCTTGAGCACTAACTGCTTTTAGTAGCATGATAGAGTACTGACATAGTGAAGTTAGCTGCATATAGAACACTAAGGACTCCTTTCCAAAAGAAAAGAATTAGTTTTATGATGAAAGACTTGGGGATTGTGTGATTTGAATTATTTTACCTGATTTGATCAATGTTTATCACGTGATATTCATTGTTTCTGATCAAATCAATTTCATTAATTGCTCTGTATTTGGTTGTCATGTAAGAATGTCACCTTATGGACTAATAGCCACAGTTCTACTCTGATGAAAGTAGTTAATATTGTTATTATTGAATGAACACATCTAAATAATCAGAAGTAGTTTTCCAACCAAATCTGTATAGGCTATCGTTCTGATGATGAGTTGATTGAGTATCTACCAACTCAGCCCTTAGTCTTGTGAGCAGTTGATAGATTCCATTGCTAACTTGCATCTTTTTCTCGTTTTATTTTTACCTTGTTCTAATTTGTAAAGGAAAAGTAACATATCTTTCTTAGGTCACTAGTCCTTTGAGGCACAACCCTAGTTCTATTCTGACAATTTTTGCAATGATATTTTCCTTCAATTAGGAGTAATAATAAAACAGAGGAGATATTCTGAACTGATAGAGTTCTGATATTAAGTTGAGACTTGATATCTCTTTGCAATGTGTAAATTCACATAATAGCTTCGGAGATATCATTGCTGGCCTGTACAGCGTTCCTAACTTGTTTAAGTATGGTTTTTCAATGCAGACTCAGGATTCCTGCTGTGTAGATCCAGCTTCTGAGGTATTCAATGAGCTCCTTTCGTCATGCCCTCTTAACTAGGGTGTAGATGAATCTCTCATGCCCGTGTTCAGTTCCTTTTTCCCATTTTAATTCTTTAAATTTATAATATTTGGAAATTGGTGCATAAATTCACATATATTCGTCTTCAGACTTTTATCTTTGAGAATATCTAACTCCCTGGTGGTTCCAGTTGCCCCTTTGTCTATATATTCTGAGGGATCTAAACAGAAAGCTGGACTACTTCAGTCCACGAAGGCATATATTGGTTAGGCGCATGAGTGTTCCTCCTGCTTTTGGTGAGATTAAAGTAATAGAGTTCATAAGCAAAATTCAGCCACTATTTCCTTCCCTTAGAAGGCATTTGGATTCTGCAGTATCTGGTGTTAGAGAAGGTATTACAGCAAACTTTGTCAGATGCCATGGAAAAACGAGTGCCAAATTTTAGAATATCTTACACAGATTTTACGCAGATAGAGAAACATGCCCAGATCATTGGAAAACTCATTCTGCCTTTGCTGGAAATCCTGATATACCCAACATTACAAGCTTGCGACCATCAGTTTCTAGATCTGTCATAAAAGAGACACTTCAATGCTTTGGCAAGGTAAAACATTTCTGTCATAATCTCCCCTCTAAAAAGCAAAAACTAAAAGAAAAGGAGGGGTGGGTAAGTAACTTCCTTTTTTCCTTACTAGAATTTCTTATCAAATCTGTATCTCATTGTTTTCTTTTCTTTTTCCTCTATTGCAGATGTTAAACATTCCGGATGTTCAGAGAGACAGGTCAGTACTTTCTGATCTTCTGGAGGCATTCCAGCCAATCAGCATAACAGACTGCTTTTTCCAAGGCATGCAATTGATTCCATCACCAGGAGACATAGGTTATTTATATGCAGGTGCATTTTCATTCGTGAGGGATGTATTTGATGCAGGTATGCTGCTTATGCATTTGTTCTTTTGGTTCACATATTTCTTTCACTTATCGATGAGGAATATGTTATCCCCTACCACTTGACTTTTTCCCTTGCAGCATGTGCTGTCTCATTTGCTTTGGCTTCCAAAGTATTGTTAAGCTTGGAATCAGTACTTGTGTCTATCCGAACCATCCTAGATAACGATCTCAACGATATTGGAAAAGATATTCACACAGGTTTTTCAAAAGAGCTACTTTCTTTTCTGTCCAAGAAGCTGGGAACTTTTGCTTACAAACTCTTGATGCAAAAGTGTGATGGTGTTAATGACATTGAAGATGGTCAGAAAGTCAAAGTATGTTAATCTAGTGGCTCCAGCAAACATCACCATGTTAATCAAGTTGCTCCAGCAAACATCACCATTTTTTTCCTTTGGATGACTGCCGACCGTTCAATATGTTTTCTTCACTTTAGGGTTGCTAGTTTGATTAACTTTTAATTGCAGGCAGAGGTCATTCAAAAGCTCTTACGAATTTACTTGGAAAATTGCCAGTCCACTTCCGATTCCCTAAGTGAGCTTGCCTGCTCTGTTTTGCCCCAGGTGCATATATTAGGTGGTTTTACATATTTGCTGCTTTGACAGATCATTTGTCGTGCTTGAAGCGAAAGTGAAAGCTTTGCTAGATATGTAACATATTGCATAAAAACTTTCTGCTGTGAGCTTATCTGTTAAACTTTGCTAAGTTTTTAACATATTGCATCAAAACCTTCTTCTGTGAGCTTCTATCTGTTATGCAATTGGCTTGGAGTTCAAAGGTGTAAATTGAGACCTTAAGGATTCTTTATAACCTCCTTTAGCAATCAAAAAGTAAGCTTACTACATGACAGTACAACACTTGTTTGATTGCACTTAGACAAGTGCATTTACATGTTCGTTGCTTGAAACAAATTGGAAAAATTAAGAAAGCAGCAATACCCAATTTGTATTAAGTGGCAAGACTAAAATGTATGTGGGCGTTAATATTTTAAGAATTGAAATGCAATGTCTTAAAATGTTCTATAATATAAATATTGGTCTTGGGATTTCAGTTTTTATATTTATATATTTTATATATATGGAAACAATTCCCCCAGTTTTAACTTTACAGTTGTTTACTCTAGATAATGTTAATAGTGGTTATGTTAACATATGATATGCTTAGTGGTCTGTCACTGTGATACACTCCTAGGAAAACCCTCAACTTAATCCTTTCTGTTTATATGTCAGGTTTCATCACGCAGATCTGCAGTGGAGGATGGTTGTAGTTTTCCTACTCTCTGTCCTGCAACATTTTGCATTTGGTACCGGGTAATGGTAAGATTTCCACTATGCACTCAATTCTGTGTGCATTATCATTCACATAGATTATATGTGTGCTTAAGAAGACGTTTACTGAAGATGATTTAATGGTGCAGCATGAAGAGAACCTTGCCATGATTAACCGCTTGGTTGGTACCACAATTATTGCATAATATTTAGAAGCTACACATCAACAGATGGAACTTCCATGATGAAAATAACTGTTATGTTCTTCTTTACCTGCTTAGGTTAAGGAAATTTCACTTCTGGAGAAAGCCAGGGGTGGTGGTGAAGTGGAAGATGTCAAATGCCTGCTGAAGAAATTACATCAATCTGTTAATGTGGTTGTATCTTTAGTCAACATGTGCAAGACTCATGATAAGGTGGTTATCTTGCTTTAAATTTCCTTTTTAACTGCCATTCAGCTTTCTGATACTGACGTAATTGGTGTTGACTAATAGGTCAACGTCCGTGCAATTGCTGTCAAGTTTGGTGGGAAGTTTGTTGACTCTTTCCTGAAAGGTACTTACCTCTATCATGGGTCAGGGTACAAGGACTTGTTTATTTCGGTTAAGGGAGGGTGATGCCTTCAGCCTCATCTTTGTGATTGTAACATGTTAGAGTGGGTTAAAGTCCCACATTGGTTGGGGAATAGACTGGTGGTTTGCTAATATGGACTTGGGCAATCCTCCCCTCATGAGCTAGCTTTTGGAGGCTGAGTTAGGGCCAGGTGCCGTATCTTTACATAAAAAAATATGACATTGGAATTAACACATGTCTTCAGCTTTTGGCTTCTTACAGGGGCAATTTGAATTGCATCGTGAGCAAATAATTCAGATGGTAAGATGAGTGAATTACTGGCTTGAACTACAATAGATGTGAAAAACCTGACTTTAGATTAAGGAGCCTCTCTATATTTATCACTAGGTTAGAGAGCTTCAGACGGCAACAAGAACTATACAGACACTGTGTTCAGAAGCAAAGGTTTGTACAGAAATCCCATATGTTTTTGTCAGGCTATGCTCATTCGTTGCGGCGTAGACATCTTTCTGCACTTTCATTTGTGTTTTATTTTCTTTCTGGCAGGGCATGAAACAAACAGCAATAACCAGCAAAATCCCCATCACCAAGAGATCGATGGAGCGGTTCTTATTCCGTGTTAAGGAACTTCTTCACTCAACGTCAAGTGGATGCACTTTTTGGATGGGTATATAACCTTGCATTTACCTAATATTACTGTAATCAGATAGTTGATCAAATGATGGTTTTTAATATTATTCTTTGTGCTAATAAACTTTTCTATGATTTAAAAGTTAAAATCTTTCCATGTTCAATACATGCACGGATTTGATTGATCTGATATCAATTTGATCCATTCTTGGAAAGCATGCACCACATCTGTTACATTCTTAGGAACTATTCCAAATAAATTGTGATGCTAGAAGAAATTCTTTTTAAAGCTGAGGGTGTGATGTTCCTTTTCCAGTTTTAGAACAGTATAATGATGAAGTTTCATGCTTCTGGTGATTCTTTCTGGTGTCCCCACATATACGTGGGAGTTTGTTAACAGTTCTGCTCCATGGATAGCTAGCTCTGTCTACTTGTAGAAGTTTTTGATGCTTCAGGCTTAAATTTGTGTAGGCCAAACGTATCTGAATTTCGTCCTCACATGTACTGATTGCTTTAACCTGTTTCTTCATTTTGGCAGGCAATCTAAAGCATAAAAACTTGATGGGGGATATAGTAAGCTCCCAAGCATATGTAGATGATCAAAATGACAATATGGATAATGTTTCTACAGAAAATATGGATATAGATGAACCCGCAGATATTGCTGGTGAATGAGGACCTAGTTAATTCAAGCAAGAACTGACCCAAAACGATATCTCTGACACAGCCACAGCCGACTCAAGCCAATTATGTGAGCTCTATTGATTTGTAACTCTTGCCTAGTATGTATGTGCATGGTCGGTAGGTGGGTAGATCCGTAGGAACCTGCCCAGCTTTTTTTATACGACTCTGCATTTGCTCTATATTCCATCCCTGGCACCTCATGCTTGGTTGCCCATCTGAGAAATGATGGAATAGACTGATAGACATAAATTATGTGGTTTACTGCCCAATACGATGCGTGAAAGAAAGAATGTATTTCGTGCTCGTATATACAATTCAGCAAAAGTTATAATATTACAATTTGAGAAGTCAAGCATTTTTTCCCTTGAATGTCACATCTCAAACATGTTTTAAAATATTTCAACTATAAGATGTATTTAATAGTACTTTTTGTATAGTCCCTAAATATGTAGGAGTAAGTTTTAGTTCAAAATCAAGAATTGATATCTGAATTTACGCAAGAAATTAGACGCATTGACTTGTAATTTGAATCCCGATTTTCTAGTAGGGAATATTTTAAGCTGTTTGTGCCTCTAGATAAAAAATGGAATAATCTGATAATTCTTTCATGTATTTGCTGGTTTGCCCTCACAGATTAGCCATGGGAAGAACTGTTATTGTTTAGCCCTTATTGCCTTGTTGCAATCAAGGATTGTTGGCAATATATGTTGCATGGCTATTATAAAATGGGCTTCCCTATGTTTCAGAGCAGCAGCTTGCATCTATTGTTGGAAAGCGTCTGCGCCGATGTCCTTTCGATACATGCTCCTATGTGGATATGGTTGTAACTTGTAAGTAGCCATCATTCTCAAAGTTTTGCTCAATACCTCTCTTTGTAATTTCCTGAACGCCTTCACCATGGATAATGTGAATACACCTTCTTTTCCCTATAAAATTTGCTGAAACAAATTAGCATGTGTTGGATTCTTGTTAACTTGGTATTGAGCTTGGGAATAATACATCCACGTAACAACCTCCTTCAACCCAGATCTTTATCTGAGATTGTCAGAGCTGTTCATACCAACGTACCAAACGAAGAATACGAGAATCGTAGCTCAAACGAAGAATACGAGAATCTCTAGCTCATATTCTCTGTAATCAACTGTAAACTGTTAGAATATTTGTTAGAATATTATGCAATCATATTACTATTATGTATTAATGTAATATCACTTTATATATGGTAGGTAGTAATATGTTAATTAGGAAGATTATGTTAATTAGGTAGAAGATTATTAGGAATTGATTAGGAAGATTAGGCATGATTGACTCTTCTTAATTAATGTATATGGTGTATATATTGTACCCTTGAAGAATGAATACTTTCATTGGAACATGAGTTCTCCACCGTTGACATGACGGATTTCCCTAATGTTTCTACATATTGTCAACGCCTCAAAGTGTTGGCTGATCAATTAAGAAACGTTGGTTCACCGGTTACTAATAATCGGTTAGTCTTGCAATTGGTTGCCGGTCTCATCGACGCGTATAGCGGTATGAGAACTCTAATCCGTCAAAGTAATCCTCTACCACAATTTTATCAAGCAAGGTTCATGCTTGTACTTGAAGAGTCGGGTTTGGTGAAAAAGGCCTTAACTACTTCAAATTCCGCCATGCTTGCCACTCTTTCACATGATGGTAATTTTTTTGACCATTCTCAACAAAATAAGGGACAAAAAGGACGTCATAACAATAAAAATAAGGGTGGAAATCGCGGAACTAACAAAGGTGGAGGCCACCGAAATTTCGGTGGCGGCGGTAATGGCGGCACCACCAACTCTGGTGGTGGAAAGTGGCAGCAACACGGCGGCAGGGGCGGCAGATAATGGCAGCAGCCCGGCGGTAGGGGCGGCAGACAAAGGACAAAGAACCCACCGGCTTGCGGTGGCCTTGGGCTATACCACCCACCCACCCCGAACAGAGCAATCGGCCGAGCGGCCCAACGACCCAAATTCAACAAAACAAAGTGGGTTCTTTCCACGAATCGGCAAGAAGAACAACAATGCCCATCAAGCCTATTTCGTTGGGTCTGTTACCACAGACAGTAGCAGTGGGCCTCAGCCGACCCAGTGGCATGAGGCTCATTCAACAGAGGGCCATCCCACGGAAATTGAGTCTGCTATGTACACTCTTGGACTTAATCCACCGGATTCAAATTGGTATATGGACTCCTGAGCGACGTCACATATGATGTCCTTCCAAGGTAATCTCTCGTCCTATTTTAATTTGAGCAATGACAATGGAATAATTGTCGGAAATGGTCATTCAATTCCAATAAAAGGTTATGGTTCTAGCAAATTGTTACCACCAAACCCACCCCTAATTTTAATTTGTCTTGTCCTCATACTTCATCACAAAATAGGATATAAAAAATATTCAATGGCAATGGAACGCAAAAACATTAGAACCATTAACAATATTGAACCAGAACATATTGTTAGAACATCTTTCTCATGCTTCACTTCCCCCTGTATTTTGGCATCATGCACTCCAAATGACCACTTATCTGTTGAATGTCCTTCCTCATAAAAATCTATCATACCAAGCTCCCCTAAAAATGTTTTACTTATGAGAGCCCACATATCATCACTTAAGAGTGTTTGGTTGTCTTTGCTACCCCCTCTTTCCATCCATCACAATCACAAAACTCCAAGCTCGGTCTACTCCATGTGTGTTCTTGGGATATCCTACTCATCATTGCGGTTACCAATGTTACGACATTTCTTCCAAAAGAATCTTTATAAGTCATGTAATCTTTGATGAAACAATTTATCCATTTGCTAAGATACATGCCACCGGGACTTATAACTATGATTTTTTGGATAATGATAAGTTTTCGTATCTAACACATTTTTTTACAGCTCGGTACCTATTACTAATGTTGAACACCGTAATTTAGGCCCATTGGGCCAGTCCACCACTATGGGCCCAATTCCAGCTCCATCAATGCAGCCCATTGGACCCTCGGTTTCTCACTCCTCGGTCAGTGGCGTCCAGTCCACTGGCCCAACAAACCGTCCGATCACCCATAGTCAACATGGTATTGTCAAACCCAATATCAAATATAGCCTTCACACCCAGGTCTCGAAATCATCATTAAGCTAGAATAGAGATACCTCAAACTCCGACAACTTAGTTCAGACACAGGCTGGAGCAAGCCCCTGAATTTATAGCCAACTAGTTTCGGGAAAGATGACAAGTGTCTTTTCAAAAAAAAAAAAAAAACAAACAAGATTGTTGCTTTTACAGAAAAAAAAAAGCGAGAATAAACAGGAAAAAGAATCTTGGTCCAGCGAAAGTCAAGCGAGCTTTCAAACTCTTTAAGCTAGAGTAGAAGTTCTCTTAATTTTTTTTTTTTTTTTTTTTTTTTTTTTTGATAATCTCGTTTCGAAGAACTGCGACTAACTTCCTTTGGTATTACCCGACGTCCTGGAGGTAATAGCACCGGTCCTTCAACACTATTTCGGGTAAATCGCGGGATGTGCTCCGGTGGCCAGTTTTTACGGAGCGTACAACCGATCAATGAGACAAAGTCAAATTCCCCAACATGCGAGTTTCTTCGTGCTTGTGGGGAATCGAACCCACGCTGTCCCATGCCAGAGCGCCTTATAGCGCCCAGGCTTTGCCTCTGGACTATGCCCCGGAGGACAAGTTCTCTTAATTTCTCATTCACAATTTAACTCAAAAATCATGGGATCAAACCTCTTTCACACCAAAAATCACTCTAGAAAACACATATGAATATATATAGATTTACACTGCGATTTAAGAGATCAGATATTTATCATAATCTATCTTTAAATATACCACTGATTAACTTATTACACATGGTCGGCTCAATGACTTGGCAATTAAGGTAATTGCCTTAGGCCCCAATTATGAGAGCCCCAAATTTTACCAAGAATAAGTTATGTATTATCTTTTTCATAAAGAAAATAGAATATTTATGATAAAAAGTACAATATGTTTATACATTTATATTATTTTATTTTTTAACGTTTTTCAAATAAAAAAATGTTGTTTTGCCTTGTTACATTCTGTCCGCTAACACTCACATTATTTTATTCCTCTTTACTCCTTTTGTATTCTCTTTATTCAAATCTCTTATAAGTTAAGTTAGAGTAATACTTTGTAAAAAAATAAGAATCAAATAGTCAATAGTGGAGAAGTGTTGAACAAAGTGAATTATGTTAACAGTTCATGTAAAGATTGACTCAGTGGAAGTATGTTTTTCAACATTGAAATTGATAAAATCTTACCTAAAATTAACAATTGAAAAAAACATTCGAAGAAATCCATTATATAAAAATTATTAAGTAATAATTTTCCGCCTATTTTTTTTCTAATTTCAAATAAAATAGATATGAAGTTTGTTTAAGTATTAGATCTCTAATTAAAATTTCGCTTTAGGCCTCCAATTATGTTGAGCCCCCCTGTTACTACAAATATAACCCCAAATTAAACTTGATCGTCAAAGTCGAGAGCTAAATGTTACTAAAACAATCTCAAAATATGTTGAATAGAAAGTTGGCAACCAGCAGCTAGTAGCTATATAACATGTTTAAAATGCTTACCGAATATCTCCAAGTTTCTAAAAATGGAAACTCAACATAGCCCATCAAAAATTTGATGTTGTTTGCATGGTTGCTTTAAAAGGAAGCTTACATCTCAAAAGTTTGACATAAGTTTTGTTTGGTAAGTTAGCACATGGTCTTTGTTACGTCCTTGGCTAAAATTAAAGTGAAACAACGTACCATGTGATATGCCACTACAATTTCACGTGCATTTGTATATAAGGTATACTGGCAACAATTTATTTAACTTTTGTATATTTTTTACTGATCGACATAGTACACACTAATATTATTTCTTTTTATGTTTGTTTCCATATTAATGAGTACATTATTTAAAAAATAACACATGAATGGTATTAAACAATGCTAAATTTGTTGTTTTTTTATTTTATTTATGGAATCTTGGATATCGATATTTTTCAAGCTGAATGTAAATGGTTGCAGTCTTTTAGACATACTGTCATACCTCAGATGATCAAAGTCTAAACTAGTAAAATTTAAAGAAAAATTATCAAAGTCAATTCAATAAACCAGCCTAAGTTTTTGTAAAAAGTGAACTCCTTCCTTCGATAATCAAAGTCTCTAGTCGAGGTTAGATCCTTGTATGTCGCTACTCTAGTCATTGGGGTAAGCTTTTTTTGAAAATGTCTCCTACGAGAGGCGAATCTAAAATTAAATGGGAATTGATTCTTATAAGTAAATAACTAAGATTTTAATCAAGTGTACCATTAAGTCTTTTTGTAGCAGGGGTGCTATCAGGTAATAGTAGATCAATTATAAAAAATATCATAAAATATCAAGTTTCGGAAAGACCATGGATTCATGTGTCCAAAATTCACACATAAATTTGCCCGTCTGATGCAGATGTTATCTATGATTTACGGGCGAAAGCAGGGCCGTTTCAAACATTTTGGGGGCCATGTTCTAATTCGTAAAAGTGGGCCCTTAATATAAGTAAATATATGATTTCAATAATTAGATTAGGCTAAGACTTGCGAATTATGGGCCTTTATAGTAAATTCTGGTTAAATACTACTTAATAAAAAATGAAAAAAAGGCCCTCTAAAATTTTTTGTTTTTTCGGGGCCCTATACGGTAGCACAGCTCGCACGGGCCCAAAGACGACCCCGGGCGAAAGAAGAGAACCTTGATAGTGATCTTTTTACTCTTATTTACTTTCTTAGTGGCTTTTAGTTTTATCTTTAACTAATATATGTACCTGTGCCATGGGCGGACACAATTAAAAATAATTAATATTATCAAATTGTTAGCATTTGGTTTGATTGAGCATTAAATCACATTGTTTAAAAAACAAAGTAACAGTCATCTAATTTTTATACAATGTACTGAATAACAACATCTTTAATTAGTTAAAGAAAATAAATTATATAGTAACTGAATATTTTTTTGTCCCTTATTTGTCTTTACTATTCTCATCCACTATTTAGTACAATTACACTGTTAATATTACTTTTTATTAATTTGTCACTTGGCTTAATAACATTATCTACTACTCACCTCTAAAATAATATATATATATATATGTATGTATTTTTAAACTTATATTTATTTTTTAATATTCTATTTACTAAATTTATCAAATGATCATAAGACTCACTCAAGACATATTACCCACTGATCAGTTCTGATACATAAATACATACTACGTATATCTCACTTTTTTGTTGTTGATGCTAGTGCAAGGCGCATTGGTAGCATGGTCTTCCTTTTGACAATATCATAATGCTCTTCCTTCCTTTCTAGTTCAATCCTGCAAGATCACACAATTTTAATCATTAATCAAGATAAGTTCATACAATAAGGATGCAAAGAGGAAAAACATGCATATCATTGTTCAATCAAGAATTCAACATAGCTAAACAACTCATCTTATGTATCAAACCATCATCTATAATTGAACAACATCAACTTCTTAAACAACTCGTACAATTCTTCCACACTTCTTTGTTCATTGTGGTGTGTTTTTAAGATGAGAAAAACGTTGTATACGTGAATCTATGAATGCATATATAGATATGTCAAGTGCAGTTGAGAGAATTGGGCAAGTGAGAGTATAGTTGGTGCCTGGTGGTTTCTATGTTTGTGTTTTTGCTATGCAATTGTTGTTCAGACGTGTTAAAGATATTGACTTGTGATTTCTATTTTTCTTAATTTTTTTTTTCATTTTTAAATTTTATCTCAATTCAAATTCAAATGGTTAAATAAATTAAGTTAACCATTCTCAAAAAGTTTAAATCGTGCATATCTGTATGTGAGTTATGGGACGTGTATAAAATTAGTTTTATTTTAAAAAAAAAATCTCCTTTTCTCTTGTTCTTTTTTTTTCAAATAAGAATTTTGTGCTGATGACACTTGTCATTTTAATGTTGTTTTGCTTCTCCTATTCTATATAGATAGATTAGAAAAAAGTAATTAAAGTACTTTCTGAAAGGTTATCATGATAAAGCATGAAACGCAACTAATTAGCACTAAAAACCATTAAATATTGAAATTCAAATAATATCATGCCGGCAAGATGAAGATATTTAACGAAACCTGAAATGAGTTGGCCATAAAGGTAGTTACCAAGCAAGCCTAAGATAAACATTTAGGTGCTTTTGTCAACATTTAAGTGAAAAATGAAAGAATTCAATTGCAACTGAAAGCCCTAACAAACTTATAAATTCTTGGTGCATCAAACAACTAGCTTTCCATAATAGGAAAGAATTTTAAAGAGTAGTTGAAACTGACAACTCAAGCTTGTCCAACTAACATTATTGAGGTTTTGGGGAAGTGGGAAATGATACATGTGATGAAATGCTAATCATTTTTGTTTATCAATACAATTGAGAATTTTTTTGTTAAATGTGACTTTATGTTTGTTTTTGGCAAGCTTTGTCCAAATTAATCCATAATTGTTTTGAAGAATGGTATGTCATCAAAAGAATAAAATCAACTAAAAGAACAAATTTCCTTTTCTATAAGAATCATTTGTCTCAAGTTGATGAGAAAATAAAGTTTGTTTTTATTAGATCTTTATCAAGTTTAGGGGATTGTGGAATTTGTATAAGTAGTTAAATATTATACTAATAATGACAAAACTCAAGAGGTGATCAGTGTGGGATCTTGAGGGGATTGTTATCATTTTTATAAGGTTTACCAATTAATATTTATAACAAAGATTTAACTCTAATTAGAGCTGGAAAACTTTAAATTTAAATTCTTCAATAGGTTTCGTTTTAAAGGTGTTTAGCACTTAACAAATTGTACATATAAAATTATGAGTTCAGAAGCTAATACTTATTGTGATTTCAATCGTTTTCACATATATATTTATTTATGCTCAGTATAAAAAAAATATTGGGGTTTCATGCATTAATTGAACCCATAAAACATTATGCTACATTTGCCACCGACTATAATTACCTTAAAGGTGATGATCTAATTATATAAATATTTTTCATTACATACGTTATTAATGTATAGAACTGAACTCTAACGTAACGACATAACAGTGTGTATATAAACGTGCGATAATGAGGTGATGTGTGGGTGGGCAGGGGGAATTAGGCATGTGGGCAACATGTTCCACATGACATATATTTTATAGAGTGATGTTTCTTGACTTTGTTTATAGCATTTTTTATTGATTTTGAACCTAACAATCTCTTTTTAGATAGTACTATTCTCTAGTAGTCTCTCTCTACTTGTTTTTTGGGGTGCAAGTAATTGCTTCCATCCACCATCAAAAGTTGAGCTTTTTCCACACATTATAAAGCTATGGAAAAAGGTCTTTAATTTCTTCTTCAATTTATAGGCAATGAAGAGTTAAGAATTGAAGAAATATATAGAAAAAAGCAATAGGCATGAAGAGGGAGCCCAGGCTTGGCCTTCAACTATTGACTTCTTCTTCTTCTTCCTCCTCTTCTTCTTTAGAGTTCGACACTGATCACTCTTTGTAAGTCTATTATCCCCATCTTAATATTTTCATTGTCACAAGAATATATATGGAATCATTTCAACTCACATAAACGTGTGTATACAATCAAAGGTTTTTATGTTAATTTGGTGTCATGGAAGTGATCATTTTTCATGAAAAGTACTTTTCTTAAAAGTATTTTATGGTATTTGGTTGTTGAATAGAAAATATACAACAACAACAATATCTAGTGAAATACTGAAATCTCACAACGTTGGGTCTGAGGAGGATAAAGTGTACGCAAACCTTACTTCTACAAATATAGGGAGACTGTTTCCGAAAGACCCTTTGCTCAAGAAAAAGCATAAAAAGAGGTCAGATAAGCCGAATAGAAAATATATAAATTAAAAATTAATAATAATAAAAATCGCAAAAGCTTGTTGATGAACTTTTTTTAAGTATTAAAGATTAATAATAATATCTGATTAGTAATATAAAGTTAACAATTAAGATAGTGGTAAAAAAAAAAAAAAAACCGGCCAGTAAGTGAAGGGGATCATTTTCTTCCTAAGAAAACATTTCCCTAAAATGTGGCTTCTTTCGTCATACTACAAATTAACTTTCTATATATGATATTCTTTATTCTTTTCAAATTAAGTGCTTCATTAATTATGATTTTTTTCTATTACTAAGAGAACTAAGCTAGGGGAGCTAAGCACATTTCTTTTTTAAACAATTAATTACAATTATTATTATTAAGTATCTAGCTTGCACCTTAGACAAATAACTTTTGGTTTCATATAAGTGCATGTCTAAATATTGTATGGTAATCAAAGTAGGGCCTGCTCCTCCACAAGAAACCAGCAGATCACAATTTTCTGCAAAGCACAAGCTGGGGATTGTGATATATCTGAACTCCAGGTAAGCTATCTTTCTAGTATATTAATTTCTCATTTTATTGCTACTTTTTTTGTTTATTAATTATCTAAATTCTATGCTCAATTAATTAAACATTTCCAAGTAAAATGAAACGGACGAAATACTTTTAGTCACTCTTTTAACTGTTTTTAATGGATTTTCTTTCTAATCTTTTTGTTTATTATAATTAATTCTAAATTTGTTTCTTATCCTTGTTTAACTTGTTGGATTTTTTGAATCATAGGCCTTGGCCATATTGTGGCATGCAAGAAGAGAAATGGAAGAAAAATATAATACTAGTGGATCAAATTCAAGAACACCATCTTTGCAATTTCAATTGCATAGCCCTTATGGGTTGTCTCTAAGAAAGTCTCTACAGAGGTTTCTGCAAAAGAGAAGAGATAGGATTCAAGGAGCCACTCCCTACTAAAATCGAGGAAAATGACTGAGGAGATCGTGTTAGAATTTGTCCTTATTTTCTTTTAATTTAAATTTTTTATTTTCTCGAAGGAAGGACAAAATATTTTCCATAATTGTTTTTTAGTTTTCCTAAAAGGAAAACTGATTTTTTTTTTAAGGAAAATGCTTTGGACTTCTATAATTTGAGGATATTTACTAATCACTTTATATCGACGTCTGCAATATAGTCTTTTAAGATTGGAGAATTATGCTTAGGGTCAAGATTTATTCTTTCAATAATGTTGTAGTCTTTATTCAGTTTATTGTTCATCTTGTCTAAATGAATGTAGGTCAATGTAATAGACCAAACCATGTTATGTAATATTACCTTTCTATATATTTCTCTTTTATTTCTAATTTATCATCGTCTCAGGTTCTTTGTTGCTAACTTTTGCATGATACCTTGTTATTTGCATTCCAACGGATCGATGACCTTGATGTATTTCATGAGATAAAATAGGAAGCCTGACCATTAATAAGGATTAAAAGAAATAAGAAGAAGAGAGGGGAAGATGATGATGATCAATGGACAAAGTCAAAATTTAGAGTTCAGTTATTTAAATTGAATATCATCTTATTATATGTGTACACTTTAAATTTTTTATTACATGTGTATCGATAATTAGAACCGAAAGCAATAAAGCAGTTAGTCAACTGACTTGCTAAATTCATACAAAATCCGCAGATGATGATGTTGATTATAAGTGTGCAAAATGCATGTTTTAGCTAATCTAAATATACGAAAAAAAGAAAATTAAAAGCTTGCCCCGAACTACTTTTAAATACGATAGACGCCAACTTCTCTAAATATTGCACTTTCTATTTTGAACTCAGAAAAGGCAAAAATTACAATAATACATTTTTTTTTATTATTATTGAAGAGTGGAAAGGACAAAAAAAAGGTAGTTCTCCCCATATATTACATAGTAATACCTCTCACTCCATCAATATTTTTTAATTAACGAATAGTTATTCTGTTGGTGTACTCTATTGTACTTTATAAAGCAGTACGAGAAGTAATAACTATTATAAATGTTCGAAAGGATAAATAAATGGTCAATCTTCAAAACTGCCGCAAGTGTGTTGTGTCTTGAATCTTGATCACCTTGCAAAGCCAACTTTGAGAACTGCCGCAAGTTTGTTGTGTCTTGAATCTTGATATCCTGAAATCAAGAAACAACTAAATCTGGAAGGTTACAACGTTGTGTGTTGAGTCGAGGATAGCCCTCTATCCTTAAGACAAGATTGCCCCGTATATGTGCTTTTACGTTAGCGGGCAATAGTCTTCCAAGATAAAACAACACTTTAATCTCAACACGACAAAGCCAATAGGTTGAGCACATCGAAGAAAACAAATATGACTCGACTTCTTTGAAGATATGGAATAGGAAGGAAGAGTTTCTCAATACTCTTCTCTTTTGTCTCTGTGTATATAGTGTGTCTCTATAGTGTATATCTTGTGTATACGTGAGAGTTTGATCACTTTTTTTTGGTGATTTTCGATCCTTTGAAAGTGCGATTTTTCGCCACTTGTTTTTCGGTGGTTTTTCTTTGTTTTTGTGTCGTTTTCGCTCTGTTTTTTTTCAGCTAGTTTTCTTACTCTTTTTTTTGAGCCAAATGAAGCTCAATTTATAGCATGAGGAGGGGCTGTCCAACAGTGAAAAACAAGGCTGTAATGGCCCTTAAAGGAGGAGGGCTGTAATGGCGAGTTTTAATGATATGAATGAGGTGCTCAATTGCCCAACTAATGGGCTGTTAATAGAGGAGTTAATCAGCCAAAAAACATCCCAACGGTAGGCTTTCTGCCTTCCGTCACCTTCCCAGAAACTCTGGGGACCAAACTGTAAATATTGAAACTTCAGGGACCAAACTATACATCTAGCTGAGTTCTCTGGTCCAAAAAGATAATATCAGAAAGTCCCCGTGGCCCCGGAACCGGACGGGCGGGCGGGCGGCGGCGCGCGTGTGGGCTTAGCCTTGAACCCAAGCACACCTAGGTCTTCCCTCCTTTAAACACATGGGATACCCCTTGGGGTCCCAAACCCTTTACCAATTTGAGACATATATAGAGAGCAATTCTTCCTATTCCCACCGATGTGGTAGATTTGTCCCACACCACATTTCCATGTCTTAAACACCTTACTTCGTGGACCAATATCTCTTTCATTTCTCAACGAAATTTGACGATTCTTGGCCCTACGGTCATCTACTCACTTCGTAGATCATGCATGTGAGAAGAGACAAGGTCTCCAACATGCGGAACACTAGTGTTTAATTCATCAAAGATGGGTGGACGCATCTCCCCGTCAAAGGCAAATTTCCAACATATTCAACTTAAGATTTATTTTTCAATAACACCAACTTTTTGAGTAAAACTTCTTTTAATTACACTAATTTTTTCCACATGTTTTATTCCTCAAAGCATTGTATCTTTTATTTAGTGAAAAAAATATTTATCAAGTAAATAGTATTGAATAAATTTTATCAAGTAAATAGAGAATATTGTACCCGATGAAAATAATATGTATATTATATGGTGAAAGAAAATGTTGTTCGAGTAAATATTATTGACTTGGCATAAAATATATTAAAGAAACAATGAAAAACTTTGAAAAAAATTGTGTGGGTGATGTAAGATGTTGCATGTCTTCTAAAACGACTTTCTAAAAAAGTTGGATTAATCTGAATTAGATTTTGCAGTATTATTACCTTAACTTGAATGTAATCTATTTGTATCGAAAAGGAGAAAAGAAAGGGATAGGAAAATTAAGAGAAAATACATAAATTGCACCTCAAACTTCTCCATGCAACTTAGTTGTACACTTTAATTTTACGGGTGTTTATTTACCTCCAATTTTAGTGTGAAGTGAAATTAATATCATGATGTTTTCCCCATATCAAACGGAGTAATATATACCACTTGCTGTCAAGAAATTTTTAATTAATTAATGGACAGTCATCACCTGTTTATAATTCTCCAAAATGCAATTGAAACTTTTTTTAAAAGAAACTAAGTTTGTTCTGGATGATAAATTAATAATCTTAAAACAGTCCCGAAGTAGAAGCAAAACCAGAGAAATCAGTAGTAGTGGGTCTAGTAATTTCTTCTTTTGTCCTAACTACGAATGCCCAATGGATGTTTACTTGGTCAAAAGACACGTACTGTATGCAATTGTTTCCTACTGAACCGGACCTCTGTATTTTTATCTTTATTTAACTGTCTCTTTAACTAGTTTTCCAAGCTAGATTAGAATAACATATAAAAAAGTGACATACATTAATTATAAAGGGGTAAAAGGAAAGAATTATGACAATTGAAACAATGGCACCTGTAGCAGCACCAACAACCAACAACAATGAGGCTCAGAAGAAGAGCAACAGAATTCAAGTGTCTAACACCAAGAAACCCCTCTTCTTTTATGTCAATCTTGCTAAGGTATATATACGATCAGAGACGGATCCAATATTTAAATTTGATGCGTTCACAACATTTATGTTAGTAATTTTTCATGTATATGATTGTATGCTATGTGTAAAGAAAAATGAGTTAGTTGAACTCGTCGGAACTACATTGCATCCTCCTCTCTACACGCCTCATTTTAGTTTTCGGTTAATGAAAAGTGGCGGATCTTGGACTATATGTATATGTATGTGTGGGAGAATAAATATAATTGACACATATATAAAGAACACAATTCACTACCTCGTCATTGATGTTGCATGTAATTTTTGAAGCTATATACTCTTTGGTTCTTTTAGTTGCATTGGTCACCTTTGACACATGGATGGATCACGATTAAAGGGGATTCAAGTGCTCATCCAATTTTAACAATAACCAATTGACTTGATCCACAATTTTCTAAAGATGATTTTTTTTAATGACATGTCATGATCTTCTTTTTGAAATTTTTTTATCAGAAGGTAAGAAGAAGAAAGGGAGAGTTTCTTTCAATCTCTTTCTAGTGTATGCATTTTTTGATATTATATAACAAATTGTATTTACCAACTTGTGCAGAGGTACATGCAGCAGCATAATGAGGTTGAACTTTCTGCTTTGGGCATGGGTAACAATCTTGAATCTCTGTTTTGATTTATTTTACTTTGCTTTTTTTCTTTGTTTCAAAATTGATATATCTCCATCATAAATCAAATGTTAAAACAGTTTTTCTTTTTTCTAATTTATTTATATTAAATAATCAACAGCGATCACTACAGTTGTCACCGTTGCTGAAATTTTGAAGAATAGTGGATTTGCCACAGAGAAGAGTAAGTAACCTGTGATCCCTATAGGTATCTTATGCTTGAGAGAAGAAATTCCATGTTGCTTGTGATTTTCTAGATCATATAATCCTCATATTAATACGTCGTTGTCATTCAATGAATGACGAAAAGAAAATGGAAATATCCTTTTTTTTTATATTAGGGTATTGATGCGAGTAAAAGGTGTTAACTAGAAAAACTTACTAGCACTCAGTGTTTACGTCAAAGTAAACAATGCAATACATCTGTCTTACACACACTTTTATCATGTAATTTCACTTTAGTTTGTAATAAATATTAGATTTTGATTTGATATAAATATTACAACACATTACATAAACATACAGGACATTATACTTATTTAGCTTTTGAAAATGAAAGCAAAAATGAAGAGTAGAGATTTTAAAATTTTGTCATGCAGCTAATATAGTTCTCGTGAATTTCGATGTAGAGGTTTTAACATCCACAGTTGGAATGAAAGATGAGGCCAAAGGCCGCATGGTTCAGAAAGCAAGAGTAAGCTATTTATTCTTCTTCTTTTTTTTCCTTTTAATTGTCTCTCAGTCTTCTTTTTGTTTTTCCTTGTAGAAAGTACCAATCTTCATCTAGATTTAACTTCACCTTCTTCATGATATTACTATTATCATAATTTAAAGGTTCACTATTCTGTAGTTTTGTTATTATTTCTTGGATTCTTTTCTATCATTCTTTATATCTCTCTCTGAAAAGAAGATCATCTTATAACAATTTTATGATCAATGTTGCTCGCATCCTTCAAAATATCATTGTACCTGTATCGGATCCTCCAAAATACATAATATTTGGAGAATTGGACACGAAAATGGCAACATTTTGGAGAATCCGAGCAACATACGTTATGATAGATGCAACACGGTTCGGCTCTTTCCCAACTTTGCACATAGTGGGAGCTTAGTACACTGAGTTGTCTTTCATGATAATGAGAAATTTGTGAATTTTCAGATTGAGATTATGTTGACGAAGAGCGAGAAGTTCGACAAGCTGATGACACCAAACAATAATAATAGTGATCGTGCAGTAGTACAGGATGCTGCAGCAACCACCAAGAATACCACTATTGCTAATGACAATAAGGAGTAAACCAAGAAATAGAATTACTTCTTGTGTGTCAAGTCTCAATCTTACTGTATCTCAGTCTAGATATGAGGATGTTACATATCATATTATTCTGCTATTATTTCTTAATATATTTGTTATTATTTATTACTATTATGTCAAGTGAAAGAGGCTAAATATAGAGTAACAGCAAAAGCAACCCTCAACAAAGAGTGTTGTTTGTGAGTTGTGGCTTTTTAGGATTTGCCTCCAGGATAACTTATAGAGTTTGTCACATTTTGCAGATCCCTTCTTCAAACTTGCATCTCCCAAAGATACACTGTTTTGTTTGTTTGCTAGTTTGTTGCTGTCTTTACACATTGCTTTCTGTCGTTTTGGTTGGATATTTAATTTTCTCCATTCTTTAGTGTTTATGTTTTCAGCTATGTTGCTCAGACTCTTCAAAAATGTTGCGGCAAATGTGTCGGATCCTCCAAAGGCGCACGACTTTAGGAGGATCAGGGAACTCTCGACATTTTCGAAGAGTACGAGAAACACAGGTTGTCAAAAGTAGGGGAGTCTATCTTTTGCATAGTTAAATAAAAGGAAAGCCATCCTGACCGAAATCAGAAAAAACAAGAATATCAGACAAAAAAACTACAAGACTAGATAGAAACATAACTAAAACAAATTTTATCACAACAATTTCATTAATCCACTACATTAAAATCATGATCCAAGCCAACTTGTAGAACTTTACATCAAATTATAGGGCTATTGAGTTTCAACTTTACATGCAATCTTTACTCAAACCAATGTAGTGATGAATCAAAAAGAGGCGAAAAGGATGAATAAGCAAGAAATCATTGAGAAAACCATATCACACAAAGCTAAATTGCTGTTTGTAGCCTTCTACTAAGGGGAGAAACCATGTTCACAGTTCTCACCCAAAAACTGTACACTTAAATGCTCTAGGAGAAACAACCATCTTTAACTTCATCTGCAAAGAATTCAAAACGAATTTGTCAAATATAAATCTTTTGCAACATCTAAAGCAGGGGGGAAATTATAAAAATAAAAGCATAATCGCAGAAATGGCGTACAAAACTAACAGAGAATTCAACTGATATCCAAACTGCATTTTGGAGTGGAAGACTTCAAACAGATGTAGTTTCATTTCGACCTTCTGTTTATGACTGCATTTCCCAAGTCAGTGTCCTTATCAATATCGACATGCAAATCACTGATTGAAGAAGGCTGTGGCATACAAGTACCAAGACTATCTCCAATCACTCATGCTAGTATCATCTGATTTTATTTTTTTATGAAATTTTGGAAGCAGCAGTTGAAACTTTGATCTGATTAGTGGAAAGATACCAGAAATATGGCTAAAGCTAGACAGAGATATCAATTCTAGAGCAGGAAGAGGAAATAAGTTTTCACTCTGGATTCAACGGGAAAGTGGAATAGTCATTGAACTACTATATTGAAATGGATTCAGGTACGCACAAATCACTAAAGACGTATAATGCGCAGATGTCTATCAGTAGTACACCTTTCAATTATTCTTATTTCACCAAATGAAAGAATTTCTCAACGTCTCATTATAGATCTCTTTACCTAATCAAAACTAAAACAAGCAAGCAAGGAGAAAACATGTCCTACGACGCAGCGTGTCATGCAAAAGACGTTGTAATCAATTTTCACATCCATCATATAAGATTTTCCAAAAGAACAGAGAAAAGGATAGACAAGCCACAGAAAAAATAAGGTGATACCAATTGAAATTCAAGTCACATATTAACCTAAATGAAATTACTGCACAGCTAATTACCGCACACTAGAAATCGATTTTTCACGACACTAAGATTAACCAACTTTCAAGTAGGAATTATATAAATGTCCAGAGGAGAGATGACATTCATAAAGTGATCACCTTTATTTAAGTGCAAGTTCACCACTTGATCTATCCAAAATAAAACGCAACTGCTGCAAGTGACCAGCCATCTCCTCAATGAATTGATGTCCCTCATCTCTATTCCTCAGTGAGTTGATGGAATGCTCAAGAAAGCAATGTTCTATCCCAAGCGCTTTCAGTCTTCTGCTCAAAACTGATAACTCATTTTTTAGAGTCTCCATTGTGTATGCGATTGGCTCTAGGTGCACATTTTCCTCTAATTTGTCAGTATTTCTAGAAGACTCCCTATGATCCAGTTCTTTCGGATTACCCACTTCAACCCACTCTTCTGTTGAAAACATGCCGTTAACATTAGCAAAATCTTGACTAGCCTCATGCTTAGAGAACAAATGGAGCCTTTCTTCCAACTTGTTCAAACATAACATAATTTGATCTCTTTCACTTGCAAAATCAAGCAAGGGGCTCCTCTTGTCTATGTTGTCCACTTCAGATGATGTCACCATCTCACCATTTCTACTGCCGTTACCATTTATGTCGCCAGGAAAAATTGAACTTCCATCACTGCAGGTGGTATCAGCTTGCTTAGCTTTATTCGAATTATAACGTGCCTCAAGCACATCATCAAAAACGGCCATGTTCCCAAGTTTCTTCTTGTAAAGTTCAAGTTGAGCTTCTAAATCTTGAATCTCTTTCTCCTTCTGTGCAAGAAGATCATTTGCTTTCTCCAGTGCTTCATTGTCATATTCAGCTTGTTCTTCCATCATTCTTAGGCACTGCAAAGCTTCCATGTGAAGTGCTGCCTTCTCCTCTTGTAATCTTGTGATCATCGCCATTGCCTGATTTGCAGCTACTGACGATGCGTTTCTCTCTTCCTCCAACTCTTTATAGAGAGCAGCCATTAGTTTTCTATCATACTCCACCTGTCGTTTTAAATGATCAGACACGCTCTCACCGTCAATTTCACTCACCGAGCTTCCTTCAAGTGATAAACCAGATTCATTTCTCTCAAGCGAGATCCTTTTCTGAAGTAGATGCATTCCAATAATTTCCTCACCATTTACAGATACCCTCGGGCTCATCTCACTCAATATTGAATCAGTACCACGAGCAGCAGACAGTTGTCTAAGTAGGGCTTTTAGATCTTCGCTCATTCGTGCAGAATCCTTGAATGACCTCTGCTCCAAAAACTTCCCGGACAATTGCCTTCCTCTATTGCCGACAGCCAGCTTATAAGCATCGCCTAGATCAAAAGAACCAGCTGTTTGTAAACTAATCTCATTTGGCTCTGGTTTAGAATCCAATTCAGTTTCATTCTTTGGGATCTCCTCACTTCTTGCCCTGGAGACTTCCCCACAATCATCAACAACTTGGTTGCCTGTCTCACCTGCTGCTGTAGAGATCATAGCAAGATTAATAAATACGGAAAATAGTGAGGTAAATTTTTATAAAGGTGAAAAGAACACTTCATAAACCATCCTAGATTGTTAAAGCTATTCAACAGCTCTTTTCATGTTAAATGAAAATCAATACATTGGAAGAAATTGAATTATTCCAGTTAATTGAAAATAGTAATTGAATGATTCCAGATAATTGTGCTGCTGCTATAGTTTACAACATCAAACATACCCAGTTTAAAGATCAAAAAGGAAAAAGATGTAAATTCCATTTGTAATTTACTTTTCTTAAGTTCAAAAGAGAGTGCAAACGCAAGTTTAGGACAGCAAAAATTCAAGAAATTACTCGCTTTAATGCATATTTATCTTGGAGAAAAAACAAAGAGATATAAAGCACTCATTTAAATGGGTAAACAAAGAGAGAAATGGAACGATAAAGAAACAGAACTTACAGGTCTCTCTTGCTACATCAACATGATTTTCGTTAACAATGGACAAGGGGTTGACTTCATCAAAAGTTATAAGATCAGATGGGGCAGATGCATCAGTTTTCTGTTCAGCTTGCTTCCAGTCAATTTCCTCTAATCCAAGCCCAACAGCTCTAGTCGGCAATGCAATAGACGGAAAATCTCTAGCCTTCAAGTCTATTTCTGGATCAAGAAGTGACGACTCAGGGACAGAAGCCGAATGTATTAGTTTCTCAGTAGCGAATTCGTCAGTGATAGTAAAAATTTGAGGTTCCGGATGCAAACATCTATCAGATGAATCGTCTATAGAATAGTCCCTTGCACGGATTAGAGGCCTCGCACTATCACTATCCGAGTGTGCAGCTTCTGATTCAGAATCAGAGCTAACCTTGACCTTTTTATAACCCAAATGAGGCAATGATACAAGGACTGATGTTGATGTCACGTTTTCAATCTCCTTTGTGTCACCCCTCTCATGTCCATTAGTCACAGATAAAGGTGCATCGAGTTCAACAGCATCAGCGCACGAAGAAGTACTCTTGAGCAACTTTTGTGCATATCCTCTGGAAACACATTCCTCTTTACAACAATAACATTTTCTTACTCCTGACGAACTCCTTGTTTTCTCCTCGGGTAAAGGGTCCTCATCAGTGAGGTGAGGCTCTGCCCCAAGTTTCCCGACCAGTAATCTATAGGTTTCAGCATTCGACTTATTAACTGTGGCAAACGAGAAAAGGCAATTCTCGCACATCCCGTGAACATCCACGAGGTTATTGTGATTATGACAAAGAACTAATGAAGATATCTTATATTTATGATTGGGGCAGATTAGTTCCCAGTAAAATCCAGCTCTTTCCTTGCCAAGAACATGATCCAGCCTCGAGCAAAGCAAACATGGAACTTGCAATTGGCAATACTTGGCAAACTTTGTGACTAAGTAGGCAAAACTACCATCAATAAACAGAAAAATCATGAGCAACCATTCAAGAAATGCTGAAGTCAAAGCTGATGTTATACTAATAGGACCTTTAATTTTTCCTTTACTACTAAAGGTCCCCTTTACATCCATTTTCAAGAGATTTGTGCAATGGTAGAATGATAATTGAACACCGCTAACAGGAAAATTTTGAAACTTTCGCACAATAAAATCTGTGATGCACCCTGCAATGAAACAGTAAAAAGATATGTCAAGAAAACACAAACATTCTTCAAATGCATGTGATTCAATTCAATTACACAAAAAAGAGTTGCCTAAAAGGGAACTCAAAAGTTCCCATTTCTCAGATGGAGGAAACAAAAAATTCGAAGAGTACAAGATGCATAAGTCATCACACACTAGATGTGCAAGTCATAACTATTTATACAACTGCACATCCAAGCTTCTGCTTCAACATATTATACTATTCCAATATTAATTCAATTCAAAATCACCAGATAGTAACTTTACCCCCATATTTACTTGCTACAGACTTTCCAAACCCAAAAAACTTCTACTGGGGTTTATTCTTAGTAGCTAAACAATCAAAACACAGAATTATAGCAACTTAATTGATCAAATTAATCCAAGTCAAAAACCCCAGTTCTCAAACAAGATCCAGAACCTCAAAAACATAAACAGAACACAGACATCAAAAGAAACTCCTATAGAACAAAAAAACACACATCTTTTTCCAAGAATTTAATCACCAATATAAGAAACCATAAAAAGAAGAGCCTTAGCACATATGCAGCAGCAACTTCAAGGTAAATACAAAAGAAAAAGAAAAAGAAAAAGGAAAGCAGCAGATCATGATTACCAAATGAAACTGTGTTCAATTTTATGGATACAAGAAACTGAAAAATACCTTAGAGGACAGTCCTTTTTACTCATCTCAAACGAAACATGTAATATTGTAATGTACCTACTTTAATACTTTAACTGAAACTTTGAACGTTTCTGTCAGATATGCACGTTGTATTCAACAGTGAATTAAATTAACTAAAAATGACATAGACGTCCCACAACTATTTAATAGTTCAATTTTAGTACTCATCTTTAGATAGTATTGTGTGAAACACTACTCATTCCTTTTAATGCTATACACCAAACTAATAAATAGGAGTAAATGATATGCCTAATGCCATGAAATTTAATAAAATTTAACATGTTTTAGCAGTGCATCTCTTGGTGAATTATATTATTCAAATTCGACATGCTCAGTAATCGTTTGTAAAGAAAGGTAAAATCAGTAGAATAGTTAACTTAATTTTGGAAATATAAGGGCATGAGTGCAATATACAAATAGAAGAGAGGTGGAATTACAATTTGGATAAAGAGCTGACAACGACAGAAAGTCGGCTTTCCATTTCCAAATATTACAATTGGGCGGCTACCGAAGGGTGGTCATATCAACCAATACGTCTTAACCAAAAAAAAAAAAAAAGTAATGTTTTACAACAAATAAAATCAAAGATTCTTTCAATTTTTTTTTGCTCTTTCCCCCTCCCCCTTTTTTTTATTTTTATATACAATTTTTCGCTTACGTCATACTATTTCTGAAGAGTAGTCCAATCGCTCAGCACTGCTATCAATAAATTGCGGAATGTGATCAGGGTTTGAAAACAAATCAACTGATGTTCTACCTCAAAATAAAGCAAATTACTCGTCGAGTTTCGAAACCACACTTCAGGCCTCCAGCTGAATTTTAAGTTCCTCTTTTGTCATCCAGCTATGCATCGGAGACTTTTTTTTTGTTTTATTGAAAAAGGAAGAATTATTGGTTTTGGTTGCCAATCGCCATATCATTAATCATTTATTGTATATTAATACTAATAACATACTTAGTGGTCTCAACTAGGGAACAAAAAAGTGTTATTGTGAGCGATTGAAAATTAACAAAGCGCCGTGGGGTCACCACTTTACATAAACTAGTTACTTACTTCTACACAAGTCCCACTAAAGGGTATAATAAACTGATCCAAAATTCCAAATTTGACTAATCTAAATGATAATTATTTTTAATGACGGTACGGGCTTGACGTCTAAGGTCAACAACATTTTCTCAAGGTGACAACTGCAAAAGGTCATTTAGTATTCTAATTACTTTTTACTTTATGCAGCTCCACCAAATTAATTTTTAACTTCCCCCGGTAATTCTATAATATGAGAACTGCAGTTAAAATATAGTTTAATCTGGCAAGAGATAGTCCGCTATAAATGTTATTTCAATTATTCATTTTTTATCATTAATATGTGGAGTGTTTTTGGTCTAAAAAGATAAATTGATTTTTTTTTTTTTTAAAAAGATGGTTTTCCTTGGTCAATAATAGCAAATTTGGGTCATTTGGCTAACGATAAGGTTACGAATAAAACGTTTTTGAAACGGATGGTAAAGTTGCTTTATATCAAATACAATAGAGTATATTTGGTCCTTTTTCCTTTTCTGTTTGTTAATCGTATTTGTATTATTCACTGATAACTTTAAGGATATTTATGGCTAATGATAGAAAAAAGTCAAAAACTGCTGATATTAAGGTGGAAGATCTCAACAAACAGTTTTGGTTCAATGGTACTCGTTACAAAAGATGGAAGGGTAAAGTATTTTTCTATTTTATATTTTTTTAATGTTTATGATGTCTTAATTGAGAAGAATTTAAATAAAGTGAACAACTCCTCCAAGAATAATGATGAGCTTATAATGATGACGCATACAATTGTCAATATTATTTTCTTAATTTTCTATATAAATTTTATTGATTTTACTTCAAGAAAAATTTAAAAAAACATTGGAGAGTTAGTATGATATACCGAAGAGGCAAGAGGAACAAATATTACAGCAACTCATTTTTCCTTTTCAAATGTGGTTAACGATGAATCAATAGTAGACCAAACTCAATACTTTGTTGGAAATTTACTAATGTGGATTGAGTTTATCCCGTCTTTAATAACTTAAACATGTGGGGGACCGCATGTCGGAAACATAGTTTCTTCGCACATGCCTAATCTATTAAGTAAGTAGATGATATTAGTGCTAAGTATAGTCAAAATTCGTTAAGAAATGAAAGAGATATTGATACACAAAGTAAGATGTTTGAGGCATGAAAAGATGGAGTGTTTTTAGCCAAAAATGACTAATCTCCCTCATTGGTAGAAGATAGAGAGTTTATGCAATATATAAACTCTAAGTTTTGAATAAGGGTTTGGGATCCCAAGGGTAACCCATGTGTTTAGAAGGAAAAGGACCTAGGTGAGCTTGGGTTCGGGGCTAAGCATTTGCGCCCATTCGCTCGTTCGGTCCGGGTTGTCTTTCGAATATTTTTTTTGGGTCCCTGAAGATTTTTGAAATGTTGCACGATTCGGAAAATTCCAGAAACGTTGCAATGGTCCTCTTCTTCAAATATAAATTGAACAGTAATGTTCAAAAAAGAAAAAAGCACAACACAAACACCTTTCTTATGTTTTATCAACAAGAATATACAGAAACATAACCTTTTTTTTTCTTCGTTCAAAATATACAAAACAGAAAACCTCTTATGTTTCGATAAACATATAACATAGAGACAGAAATAGAAAATTATGTTTCGATATTCAGAGAAACAGAAACGATCATCTGTTCTGTTCTAAACACAGAAGCAGAATCAACAATCTATTCTATATTTATTTATTCGATAGAATCACATATATTTACTTTGTATAGTTGATTGTTGATGTTGTATCTTGGGAGACTATTGCTATCACCTTAAAAGCATCTATACATGATAATTTTGTCTTAAAGATAAAGAGTCATCTCTCGACTCAGCAAATTATTTGTTTTGTTTAACCTTTCGAATACACCAATTTTTACCTACATACTTCATAATGATTGTTGGAGAACTCAAATTTGAGGATATTAAAATCAGAGATAATTTCATTGTTTGTGGCATAATAGATTAACTTCAACATTTATGGAAGGAATTTCAAAAAATTATGCGTTTACACATTTAGATGATGTCAGACCCAACGTTGTGGATTTCACTAGGTATGTTGTTGTACACATTTAGATGCTGAGTAAACAATCATTCTTAATTATTTAGTATCCATATCTTAATACATCTTAATATTCAAATGCATATTTAGATTCATGCATCTTAATAAATATCTTAATATTCATATGTATATCCAAATTTAAACGTCTTAATCTTAGTGAAAATAAATTCGACCTTGGTATGGACAATAATAACAAAAATATTGTCCGATTGTTCCATTTTTAAACAACTGTTTAGTAAAATTACCTTATTTTTAAATATTTATCTTTTAATTTATGAATCTTTTAGATCATGAACTATATATGTCGCTTGAGCAAAGTAGCAAACTGATTTTTTTTAATGAAAAACGTTAGATCACAATCTAAAATTTTATTAACGTGAAACGATACTAATGCTTTGACTATCTCAGAAGTTATATTTGCACAACTTATTAAATATAGGGTTGAAATGTGAATAGTGCCCTAAAAAGAAAATATTTGTATAAATCAACAATATATATCTCGGTTAACATGACAAAAATAAAGGGGTAAATATAAAAAGAAAACTAAAAAAATGTTTAAAAACCAATGAATAATGTCGTATTTGAGGGGTGTAGGGACAAACAGAAGAAAATAGGGAAAAGAAAAAGGGGGGTAATATGGTAAGTAGGAACTAGAAAAGGAGAAGAGGGGTACCCCATTATGACCTAAATACCCATAGTTGTCAACGTTACCCTCAATTCTCTTTGCCCCTCAATTTCTTCAGCCTCCTTCCTTCCCTTCCTTGCCCTTCTCCTCTTTTCCGATTTCCCCTTTCTCTCCTTCCCATCTTCTCTCTCCACTCGTAGCTCCTTTTTACCCGCCATATTCAAAAATTTCTACACCCTTTTCTTGGGTTCCAATTTGGGACCTGTTTTATCGACCCATACTGTTGTTTCGATCAAATTCGGGTGAAATCTGAGATGGGTGTTGTGTTTTTTTCGTGTTTTGATTGGAAAAGCTGGAATCTTGGAGTTTTAGTTCAGTTGGGTCTACTCGATCTTGATTTTTTAAGAGCAGTGTTTGACTTGGCGCTCTGTTTTTCTCTCTTAATTAATGGTGAGTTTGGTGTTTTATTTGATTCCTGTCACTATTTTGATAAGTAGAGTGCTGTGATATCTTACTATATATTGTTTGTTTGAAGGGATTTGTACAGTTCATTGTATTGAGACTTGTTGGTTTTAATTCATTCTTGTAGCTGGAAGGAGCTGCTATTTCATTGAGTTTGATCAGTGCGTTGGACTACTATAGTGCTAGGAGCAGGTCAGACTGATTTATCTCATCTTTTTTTCGTGTTTTTATTTGAATACTGATGATAGGTTTAGGTTATTGTGCTTACTTCTACCTGCATACTCTCTGATCCAATTTGTTAAATCATGAATCATGTGCACTTTTGAAGCAGGCCTTTAGGTGAAGTCACTTGAAGCAAAAAGTAGTTTTGATATTTGTTAGTTGTTAGCTGATTCTTTGTGCTCGGAGTTGGTACTTCGTCAAGTGAGAGAAGAATTTGTTCCTTGGTACATTTGCAAAGTTTGGTGTCCACATACTTCTCAGATCGGTTGAAATAGCTACTTTTGCAAAGACGGATGGCGAACCATGAGTTGATCCTTGGCCAAAATAACGATTTGGCTGTTGGTAGTGAGAACCAAGAAATAGTGTTTGACCCCAATCATGATATGGGCATAAGCGAGAACCATGGATTGGAACTAGAGCAGAACCATAACTATGAGCATGAAATGGGTATAGGGCAGAGCCAAGATCATGACGGGAATCACGAGCATGAGTATGAACAAGAGAATGGTTTACCGATGGAGCAGAAGCCTGAGCACGAGAACCAGGAGTTTCCTAATGAAAACAATGAGTTAGATATTTCTGAACAAGATGAGTTAGGCATCGAGGAAAACCAAGAACTTGATGGTAAGATGGAATTAGCTGTGGTTGAGAACCATGATATGGGTGCTCAACCTGCACATGAATTTGAACCCCAGATGGTTCTTGCTTCGTCAGCTCATGTCCTTCAGGCTCGACACATTTCAGCAACACCTGATTATGAGTTACATGTGGGACAGGAATTCCCTGATGTCAAAAGCTGCAGAAGGGCTTTACGTGACACGGCCATTGCTCTTCACTTTGAGATTCAGACCATAAAATCTGATAAAACTCGTTTTACTGCTAAATGTGCCAGTGAGGGCTGCCCTTGGCGCATTCATGCTGCAAAACTTCCAGGTGTACCCACGTTCACAATCAGAACAATTCATGACAACCATACATGTGGAGGAATTGCACATCTAGGCCATCAGCAAGCCTCAGTTCAGTGGGTGGCCAATTGTGTGGAGCAACGGCTCCGGGAAAATCCAAATTGCAAGCCAAAAGAGATCCTTGAAGAAATTCACCGGACTCATGGAATCACCCTGTCGTACAAGCAAGCTTGGCGTGGAAAGGAACGAATTATGGCTGCTATGTGCGGTTCCTTTGAAGAAGGTTATCGTCTTCTTCCTCAGTACTGTGAACAAGTTAAAAGGATCAATCCAGGGAGTATAGCATCCGTTTATGCAAACCCTGCTGATAGTTGCTTTCAGCGGCTTTTTATATCATTTCAGGCTTCTATTTTTGGTTTTTTAAATGCTTGTCGCCCTCTTCTTGGGCTTGACCGGACGTTCTTGAAAAGTAAATACCTTGGTACTTTACTTTTAGCTACTGGCTTTGATGGTGATGGCGACCTTTTTCCTCTAGCATTTGGTGTTGTTGATGAGGAGAATGATGATAATTGGATGTGGTTTCTCTCTGAACTTCATACCTTGCTAGAGGTCAATACAGAAAACATGCCAAGGCTTACCATCTTGTCTGACAGGCAGAAGGGCATTGTAGATGGTGTTGAAGCAAATTTCCCCACTGCTTTCCATGGTTTTTGCATGCGTCATTTGAGTGAAAGCTTCCGTAAGGAGTTCAACAATACAATGCTTGTTAACCTGTTGTGGGAAGCCGCACATGCTCTTACAGTCATTGAGTTCGAGGCAAAAATTCTCGAGATTGAGGAAATATCACAAGATGCTGCGTATTGGATTCGACGGATTCCTCCACGATTGTGGGCCACAGCTTATTTCGAGGGAACAAGGTTTGGTCATTTGACTGCTAACATAGTGGAACAATTGAATAATTGGATTCTAGAGGCCTCTGGACTTCCAATAATTCAGATGATGGAATGCATCAGGAGGCAGCTTATGACTTGGTTCAATGAACGACGAGAGACTAGTATGCAGTGGACATCAATCCTGGTGCCTACAGCGGAGATGCGAGTTGCAGATGCTCTTGAGTGTGCCCGGACATATCAGGTTCTCCGTGCTAATGAAGCTGAGTTTGAAGTGATATCTCACGAGGGCACCAATATTGTTGATATTCGGAATCGTTGCTGCCTTTGTCGGGGCTGGCAACTCTATGGTTTGCCCTGTGCACATGCTGTGGCAGCACTACTTTCTTGCCGGCAAAATGTCCACCGGTTTACTGAGAGTTGCTTTACTGTTGTGACTTACCGGAAGACATATTCCCAAACCATACATCCTATTCCAGATAAATCATTATGGAAGGAGTTGACAGAGGGAGATCCAAATGCCGCCCAGGCTGTTGAGATTATTATAAACCCACCTAAGTCACTTCGGCCTCCTGGCAGACCAAGGAAGAGGCGAGTTAGAGCAGAACACTGTGGTAGGGTGAAGCGAGTTGTGCATTGTAGCCGCTGCAATCAGACTGGCCACTTCAGGACGACATGTTCAGCTCCAATTTAAGTTGTTAAAGCAGACAATTCGTTGGGTGCGAAAGAAGTCTGTGATATACCCTTTTCCTGTGCAGGGATCTTTCATATCTTCTGTTGTAGGATATTTGTAGTTAGCTTCTCAGTCCATAGTGATAACTTTTGATCTACTAGTCTAGTAAGCTTGTTGCCTCTTTTGGATTTGCTTAATAATATATTGCAACAGAGGATATATTTGGTGATTTATAACCATATGATATGATGAAGATTGGTTTTATTAGGTTGTGGATGCCACATGCAATTTACAGTCTTTGCACTCCCCTGCTCCCTCTCAATTGACTCTTGACCTGGTATCTTATTATTACTAATGAAAATATGCCGAGTACAGGTGCAGCAGTCCCGTATGTTGTTACATTCCAAACAACATACAGGTGCATGGGATTTTGATTGGTTAGAGTTAATGTCATTGCCTTGCCCCAGTATTGCTGTTTTCTCTAGTTGGTTATCTATATATTCTTTGGCTTTGTTTTTCTTCTTTTCTTTTTTATTGGTTAAACTGTAACAAATACCTAATAAATTAGTTGAGGCACAAGACAAGGTGGCTCAAATAGGTTTATACTTATCGACATCGTATGTTTACACCCAATAAAGTGAAATAATAGATTAATTAACATGATTAAGTGATGGAAGTTTATATATCAACACATAACATATATTTATCGATTTGGTGTAAACACTTCTACATATAAGTTTTTATCACTCAAACATCACCCTTATTAAAAAAGAAAAAGTGGTAACAACTTTTATGCGAAGTGCTGGCAATACATAATCACATGGGTGTTCTAAAATTCTCAAACTATTTTTCCTATGTCTCAAAATACTGGACTATTCTGTCGTGCCTGTGTCCCAAATAACAGAAAGGATTACTCTATCCCAAAAATGTCCATGTAATGTGGGTTGAACATCCATTAACGGAGGAGTTACTTGAGTAATGGTACCGAGGCAAATGTGACATTTTGAATAGTAGAGGGGCAAATTTAACCCTCTTCCCTAAAATATTTCTGACACGAGAAACATGAAGCAAAATGAATGTAACAGAAAATCTAACCGAAGGATGTTTTTGGTTAAGTTGGGAAAACTTGAGGGATGTTATTTGTTAAGTGAAATACAATAAGGATGATAAGGCAAAACAACAAGGATTATTTAAGAGGCCCTAGCTCCGTAGCTCGGATTCAAGAGAGAAGGCGAAGAAGATGATACACAGAAAATGGAGCTTGCTAACTGGTCCCGCTGCTATACTCGGCGGAATCGTCGCTACGATCGTCGCCGCCAATTTTATCTTCGTCCAACATGTAACTTCTCTCTATCTATTTTATCTTCTTATTCACCATTGAGTTTTTTAGATCGGGATTAGATTAGGCCCTTAGGGTTTCTTGTAGATTTGATTACATTTCCTAAGGCTGAGGTGTATTGGATTTGAACGAATTTCGCATTAAGCTGTAATTGATCCGACAACTTCACCCCCACTCGTCCAGAATAAAAAAGGGCTTGCGTGTGTTGTTGTGTATTTCGAGGGATCTAGACGAAGCACTCATATCCATGTCATTCATGTGTTGTATTGATACAATCAACATCTAGAAGAAACCAAGAGCACATGTAACCTTTCACAGAAAGTATGGTGCTGCAAAGGTAAATTGAGAGCCGCGGGGGTGGGGTTGTCCTTATTTGCAGTTCATTTCCATTCACGTATTGTGGGCCAAGTCTACGGAGGGTCTGACTGCAGGCAGTGCCCTAAATTATTTACATTGTAGAAGGAGATTTATTGGGTGATTGGTTTTTCATCTGGTTGATTGCTTAGTCTTGGAGTGTAGATAACGGTAGTGGGATATCTGGGGAGGTGAATGGACTTGGATTTTTTTTTTTGATTCATGGACTGGGGTTAAGACTAAATATGAGCTACTCAAGCTATGCTTACCTCATGCTAGAATGATCTGGCTTTGCTCTACATTTGGCATGAAAGAGGCATTCATAGTTTTATATTCCTGAATAGTTAAATTTTATTTCAACTTGCTGTGCACAAGTGGGAGGGAAGTGAAAGATGTATGTTTTTTTTCTATACATCCAATTTCAAAGGGGACGAAAGAGCTGCCCAACTCCCTCCGATTTTATTCTAATGTTGCTATTTTAATTTTACTTCCCTTCCTCTTTACGTATCTTTTCACCTCAACTAAATTGTTATTGAATCCAGATTGAGCTTGAGCTGGTTCGAGTAGCTTTTGAGCTGAATTTTAGTTTATATCTGTTGAGATGAGTTGAATTGGGATCTTATTAAGCCTAGGTCATAGAAATATCAATAACATTTCTTGTTTATGCATGTATGACGTGTCTCACCTTATTTTGAAACAAGTACCTATCTCTCTTGCTTGATTAGACTTGCATATAATATAGAGCTAGGAAAAAAAGTTATTAAAAGAGATGCCCAATCTCCATTGCTGAACCAAGTAACTACTCCTATTTGTGTTTGCTGATCTCTGAAACTAGTAGGCCTTAGGATAAAGGAGGAAAGTCTTAAGAAGTAGAAGCTAAAGTTTTAGTAGGGTTATGAGAAAGTTTCCATTTTTGTTTCATCTCCATATGTGCATTGTCCTCTGTTCACTTGTTTTGGAATACCCTCTCCTCTGCTCTCTATAATTTTCTTGGCGCCTCTCTCCCCACAAGCCAAAACCATTTTTTTCTGGTTCAATCTTGAGCTATATCTGATCATGCTGGACTTCTTTCTGCTGCTACTTTTCGTTGTTTCTGATAATTCTACTATTCTTCCTCCTATTTCTTACTACTGCGACCATTTTGTTCTTTGGTACTCTTTAATCAACTGTCAACATCTTCTTAGCCCATAGATAAGTGATGGCGAGTTCCTCAGTTCTCCACTTTCTTTCAGCAGAATCTTTCAATATTGTTAGTTTGCAGCCCTGTGAGACTGTCCAACAGTACCTTACCAATAAAAAGAAACTGTCCAACAATAATGCTGTGTCAGAGATGTAAGGCAAGAATTAAGATGCACCCATGGGTTATATTTAGGGTTTTTCTGATTAATTCAGTATCTTCTTTTATTCTAGTAAAATCACAACAACATAGTCATACTGGAAAAACAAAATGGAGAAGCAAGCAACACAGTTTATGAGCTGTAAGTACTTGGATACTGATCTCTGTTAAAGCTGCAGCCTATAGTTGAAGATATGTCTTTACTTATAACTATTGAAACTGCTGTGGCTTATGGAGAAGACACAGATGAAGCCTGAAAATGTACTTCGGAAAAGGAGTAAAGAAATTTGTCATGGAGCAAGTATATATATATTTAGGAGATGGAAAAATGTGAGGTGACTACCTACCTTCCTCCTCTCCCCGGGTGGTGGGGAGAGTAGGTGCTTAATGGAATGAAGCTGAACTGCTGAAATGGCATGTTATTTTGAATGCTGTCTTTTAGGGGGTATTCTGAAAGAAAGCCTATTCCACGAGGTAAAATTGAAAAGGCAATTTTTAGGTCTTTGTTTCATTGTTGAGGACTGTATAAACTAGTGGCAAGTTCCTTCTCTCAGTTGAAATCTCAGCGGGCAGAAGATAAAATATATTGCTGCTTTCTGTCAAAGAATTATGTATCAGCAAGTGTTATCAATTTAGATAAATAAACGAGTAACATATTGTGCTTTCTTTTGCTGCAAAATTTCTATTCGTTCCTTTTTTTTTTTTTGGTTGCTAATAAGTTCTCTAAGCAAGAAATGTGCATTTTGGTTGTTGATTTCTTACATGTTACTTTAAAGGTGGAATTGATAGTTTGATTTCCCATTTGATGTATTTTGTTCAAATCTTAACTTGCAGGATCCATTCCTTAAGCCAGAACGGAAGCTGGAGAAGGCACCTTCAACCAAGTAAAAATATTAGATGTGTGAGAATCTCTGGTTTGTGGATTTCCGCTTTTAGGTCTGTCATTACATTTCGGCCCAATAAAGTGAATATTTGAGCCATCAGCTTGAATGTTTTTGTTCGTTGTTTATCTTGGCTTTCTTTCTGAACTTGTTCAAGTCTCTTCATGAAATATGAAACTATGCCTTCAAACAAAAGTTTAGGTTGAAACTTGGTGTCCCTGTTTTGTGATGCTTTATTCAGGTTATGAATAGAATAAGAATCTGGAGATGGTGCCAGATAAATTTGGTATTGTGCAGAGAGGTGCTGTTGCGTTGTAGGTTGGTAGAGCAAGACAAGTTTGTCTTTATTACTCCTATTATTTAACTGTCATGATGTTCATCTTTTTAGGGGATTCTTTTATGGGTTGTTTTTTGGTTTGTGTTTGTTTGCTTTCGATGATGCAATGGGCTTAACTTGGACCGTGGAGAATTTGCTTTCTGCTATCTGTCAACTATCAAGGGCTTGGTCCGGCCAAATTAGCAAAAGCAAGTGTAAGCTAGCTCAAAACGAAGGAGTCTGTGAAAAGTTAGAAGGGCTTCATTGTTCTATATGCCACTATTTAGAAGTATGGCCAATGAGAGCGAAAATAGGAAAAAGGAGAACTCAGCTCCCTTGAGTTGTAGAACGGTAAGCAAACACCTCATCTTTCCGTACGCAACCATGTAGATCTTTGCTCCCTGATACTCTTTCTTTGTGGGTGGAAAGAAGCCTAGAACTAGAACTCATACTTCCCCAAAAAAAGTGTTTGAAGTCGACACCTTGAAGTTGGCTCATGACTTGTCATAGTCCATGACATCAATATCTGAGTTTGGATTAGAGAAGTATTTGCGTAAAGTATGATGAAAACGTTTTTAGTACAGTTCTTTTATATATATATATAAAGTAGGACCAAAGTATTTGGAAATTTATAACAGTTCAGAGGTAGATTTTCATGAAACTTTTAACACATTTTCACAAAAAACTTGTCCAAAACGTGAACCTAAATTAGTGTCTGCACCATAGTTTAATTGAATTTGAATGCTCCTTAAAGGTCTTTGATCCAAAGAGAATAATAGAAACCATAAAATTATTTATAGTTATGTAAATACACGTTATTCCTTTTAAAGAAGTTAAGCAATTTAGGGCAAACAAATATAATACTAATCTTTCTCAGACGGAAACTAAAATTTTGTTGACATTTTCAAATGAACTGAGTTCCAACGATGTCTAAGGAGAGGACAAGGTATGCATGCGCGTAGGAAAAGCTTTTAATTTGTGGATAAAATAAAACATAGATTTTCTGCTTCTTTTTACCCCGAAATCATATCTTTGTTCCTAGGAGGAACACCAGAGAACACCTAAATTACTACGGCTTGAGAATCAAATAGATAGAAAAGAAAAGAGTCTAGACGAATCAACATCTTTGTTGCTTTCTGAACATCGCCACAGATTGAACATATATAAAATATTTCCTAGCTAACCGAGCAAATATGAAATTATTCCAGTGTTCAAGATTAGTATATTAGTCGTGGAAAAGGTGCAGATAGATAGAGAAGAAACAGGACAACAATAAAATAAGCACTTTGTAGATCAAAGGTTGTAACGAGCCTAATGCGTATCAACACTCTCTATCTATAGGAATTCCATGTCACTAGGCCTAAATGAAGATTACAACAATACAAAACACCCTCACTTAAAGGATTATTAGTTCTGTTCACCAAATTAAATGCAGATAGATCCAGTTCAATAGCCATAATTGTTACCATACACTGAACCATAGCCCCCAGATTGCCCTGGAATGCCTGCATTTGAAGGGGCAGATGAATACATAGAAGGAGCAGGAGCTCCATAGGGGTTGTAGCCTTGGTCAGCTGGTGGACCTGTCTGTGCCGGAGGTGCCCCTGCATCTGCCATGAAATTCTGCAACACACAAATATAAAGTTTAAGATAAGACAGGACAAACAAATATATCAGCTAAACCAAGAAATCAGGTTAACAAGTTTAACAGGGCAAAAGCCTCGGTCAAATGGAAAATTCATGCATATGCACACTTCAGAGGGAAAATATAATAAGTTTATCTTATAATAACTGAAAAAGAAGATGCTTTCTGTCTCAATTTATATGTAATATTACCATTGGGGAAGTCGAACGTTTCATTGAATACGACTTTTTTCAACTATTTTTAATTATAAAATTTGTGGAGACTTGTACCATCTTTGTGTAGGTCTCAAAAATGTAAAAAATTAATTCCAAAAAACAAAACCAATGACCAAATTCACATAAAGAACTAAATAGTGCGACCAGTATCCTCTGGATGCCATCACTTTTTTGGACAGAGACTTAGTTATCGTCAATTGCAACCTTGGCTAGCAAGACATGGATGCCAAGAAAGAGTGTGAACGCTCTCATTTGGAAGGGAAAAAAAGCATCTTATTATATGTTCACAATTTAACTACCCCTTGATCCCAAATTGGTTAGGATCAGTTATATGAACCCCTACATTCTGCTCAATTCCAGCCCATTTACTGCCTCAGACAAAGTCCTTGCTCATTGAACACTATCTTTATGCTGGTCACCAACTTACGGCTATTCCCCTCATTTATCCAAGCTAGGGAGGAGTGTGTGTTGACCTATTTTACCAACCTGATAAAAAATTTGGGTTTAGGAGGAGTGTGTTTTGACCCTAACATTGAAAGATGTTTCCTATGAGCAAGAGGCTTGAGATCCATGGAATCCATCAACAAGGTCTTTTACATCTGATACCCTATCAATGTTAATTTAACATGTTTGAATTACCACGGTGATTCTGGCAGAAGCAAAACCCAAAAGATTGAACTGAAAGGATAGAGGTTTAGGGGGTTGGGAAGAGCACTGCAGCATGTACCACATTATTTTGCAATCGGTTCAATAAAAAATGCAGAAGATAAATCAGAAAATATAAATGATTGATTAAAAGCCAAGCAAGAATTTTACCTGTATCAATTGTTGTGCTGTTTGGACTTGAGAAGCAGTTCCATTGATCTCAACAGTCATCTCCCCAGGAACTCCTTTTGTTTCCTGTATGGTAACAGTAGAACCACTAACCCGTCGGATGTAGCTTATGCTTGCACCATTAGTTCCAATCACAGCATCAGCGAAGGCCAGTGGGATCTGCATCTGCTGTGTAATCTGCAAAATTACGCCCTCAGATATAGCAAAAAACAGCACATGAATATCTTTCTTTTTCCCATTTTTGTTTACCAGCACTTCATCAAAACCATATAAGGTTTGCTTAGGATGTCTTGCATTTAAATTGCCATAATTTTTGCAAGCTAAAAATATTTCTCAAGAGCCATTTCATAATTCTCGGCTAAGTATTCAATTTAATAAAGTATTAGTGTAAGGCTTGTGCATAATGCAGTAATTCAGTTCGGCACCAATCAAATCAACAATGCTATGAAAAGCCCTTACATCTGTAGAAGTGCTAAAAGAAAAAACAGAAAATATCAAGAAATCAGGTTTGCTCAACCACCTAACGAGAAAGGTCGGAACAGAAGCTCAAAGAAACAAGAATCAAAGAATACAAGGGCCGGCAAAAAGAAGCCTAGAAAATCAACTAATTGAGCAGCAGTCTTCATGAAAAAAGTACGAAGAAATGAGTCCGCAAATTTATTCTCCCTTTGTCACATCTTAGCACAATTACTAATTAGATAGTCAAAAAGTTCCAATTAAAAAAATTGAAATAATTTTGACTATACAATATTGTGACTTAAGAGTGCACAACATAATTCCAACCATGCAAAATTTCTTATTACAAAATTAAGAGATTTATGTCCGAAGTCAAAAAGTTCCCACCCGTCTCTTAGCATATAACTGACAGCCTTAGTTGGGAAAGAGAGATTTGGGGGGGGGGGGGGGGGGGGGGGGTTTATTTTGTTGACATGTAGAATTGAACCTTTAGCTTATTAAAAGAACTGATGAATTGTTTTTCTCATGTAAAACAGCAAAGAGAAATTTAACCAATTCCATTAACATACAGTCCCACCTTGTTTCTCTTTAAATACCAAATCAGTATGTTTACTGTAGCAGACCATACCTGAGTAACAAGAGACGGTGCTGCTGGGTTGTTGGAGGATGAATGCATTGACATTGGAGCTTCTCTTCCATATGCAGAAATGCCTTGATGAGGTTGTTTTTCCATAGAAGGTGGCATGTCAGCCGGTGGGTAATAGCTATCATGTTGCCTGGATGGTGGCATGAAATGAGGACTATTTCCATATCCCATACCTCCAGCAGCGCTTTGTGGGAAAGCTTGGGGAGGAGGACGCCAGGACTGGGGAGGTGGCATGTGTTCCACGGGTGGATTTGGCATTTGCATCTAAGCAACAAAGAAGTTCCATTAAAAGATGCTAAGTTTCTGTCCTAAAATATCTAACTAAAAGGAGGCTTACTTGCATCTCAAATACTTGGATTATGCCACGATCGACCAAAAATTTCCTCAGGTGAGAAGCAATTAACTCAACTGCCTTGTGTACACCAGCAGGTTCCCCTACTACTTCAACTATCCTATCATCTTGAAGTGCGAAAACGGGAAGGTCCTCTGCAATGATATGTAAGCATCACAAGAAAGGAGTAAGACCACGTGAACTAGTGGTTAAGTCGCAGTAGGAAATGCAAATTGAACAAAACAGTCCTGAAAAATAGTTCATCATGAAAGTAGAGAGGCTATAGCACCAATTAAGGACCTCGCAATCTCCAAATCCAGCTGAACAATTCAACCACAGGAATTACCGTAGTTAACTCCTCTAGTATTTAATTAGAGATAAATACTCCATCCCTTCCAATTGTTTGTCTTAGTTACTATTTGGACAATCAAAGGATATTTCTTTGACCATATTTTTCAAATACTTTCTGAATGTTTTGAATTGTTAACTATTGTGACTTATAGTACACTTTATGCAGTTTCTAAATATGTAAATTTTATTTCAAAACAATTGAAGATTCTATGTCCGAATTCACACCGAACATTAGATATGTGAGTTTTCCACATTCTAGTTTATTTCATGTTTTAGCTTTCCACTAACGTGTTACTTTCAGGTTTTTACCTTGATACCAATATGTGAAAAAGTTTTAGTTTAATCTCAGGTTTAAGGTTTCCAAAGTAGGATGAGAACAAATTCAATTGGCAAAAGTACTAAGTTTTAAAAATAACTTCTACGCTTGGCGAATTTTAATTCAGTGTGCTCAAGCCTACGAATACAAACAGTACACATACCTAGAGTACAAAAAGATTAGATGCCTCCTTGAGCTAGGAGGATCACCACGTGCTCTTGAGCCAAAGTGTGGAACAACGTAGTCCTACACGCAATGAGATGTAAGAGGTTCTGACTATAAATCCAAAACTAGACCAGAATGACCACACGCAAGACCACGTGCTCTTGAGCCAAAGTGTGGAACAACGTAGTCCTACACGCAATGAGATGTAAGAGGTTCTGACTATAAATCCAAAATTAGACCAGAATAACCACAAGGCAAGACCACGCCCTTGGCATCAAATTCATTCGGGGATGATTCACTAATGTTTTCATACATAATGTTTGCCTTTTGTTTTCATTTGCAAGGAAGCAAAGCGAAGATTAAGTATGAAAACGTTGGTGAAGCATCCATGAATGAATTTGATATCAAGCATCCCCAAGTATTTCACTTCTTTGTTCTTTTACATTTTGATTATCCTCTTCTAGCATTAGTTTTGGAGGGTTAGGGAAGGTCGGGAGATAAACATATTGTGTAAAGTATCATAGCAAAATATTTGAAACCACATCTTCCAAAACATCCATATGATAATAACTTTTTGGACAGGATAGAATTTCAGAGCTGTGAATGATTTTTGAAGCAACCACCTAGAGAATTTCATACTTGCTCTTTTTACAAGTACATCGTCAATCCTAGATAACCAAAATTGGAAATCACCATCCACAGAAATTCAACTGAAGTAGTGTCAAAGATGAGTTTTGATCGTGAAAAATCGACCATCAAAACCTAATATAAGCAAGTTATCAAGGCTTGTGTAAGGAAGAAGTGCAGGAAGAATACTTGAAAGGGTAAGAGGCTAAGAGCGTACCGACTGACCTAGGAAATCTACCAAAAGAGTTCTGATATAGTAGGTATCATATCTCATTACCAAATCAGAAGAGACCCAAGTTCCAAAACCAAAAATTTACAAGCAGAAAGAAAATCAGCTTGTTGTGTCCCTACTGTTGACCTCTAAGCATATTTGTCTTATTCCCACTCATTTATATATATAACAATCCCTAGCCTTTGTTGTTCCCATTTTCTTTCAATTTTGCACCTTTCACATGCTGACTTCCTTTTTTCACATGCGGACTTCCTTAAGAATAAGAAGAAAAAAGGAGAACTTCAAGAGAGAAGCATAAGGGGAAGGTGAGGGAAAAGGGGATGGGAGCAAAGAATGGTGAAGGGGTTGGGGCATGGGGTTAGAAGAACATGGAAGATGATTTTTTTTTTATTTCTTCTTTATTTATGTATTTTTTAAATATAATTGGAGGGGACTTTTTCCAATTTTCATTTTAATTCATTTTTACCCCTTTTTAGATACGACGTGTAGCCAAATTATTGGATCAGCTAAACACGTCAGCACGTTTGTAATTCACACATAAAGCCTGTCAGAGTTGGGTGTTTATGAAGCACAATTTTAAGGACTAGAGGTCAGTTGGTCATTGGATCAATTTAGGTGTCTATCTGGTCGTTGTGCACAACTTAAAGGGGTCATTTATGTATTTCGCCAAAAAAAATTATATACTCAACCCCAACTAGTTCGGATCAAATCGAGGCTCAATTAGTAGTAGCAAATTCTAACTTTGACGCAGAAAATTTCCTGAACTTCTGCTCTTGGTTTACTACATACAAGATTCACAGCATCTGGACACAATATTAATATTTACATGAGAACAATTTTTATAAACCTGATTCAATTCATGCGAAACAAACTACGGCATTCTAAACATGTTTCTAGTAGAATACAACAACATACCCAGTGAAATCCCACAACGTGGGGTCTGGAGAGGGTAGAGTGTACGCAGACCTTATGAAATCTATAATATTTGATACAAATTTCCTTCTTAAAAATGATTTGATACAAATTCATTGAAGGACATTTTGAACAATACTCTTCTATTAACTTTAGTTCCTTTCTTTAGGTGTTTGAAAGACTAGCATCAATAAAACTTCAAATTCTTGCATTATTGTTTTGAATAAATACTTAAAACTCTTCTTCTTTTTTTTTTTTTTGAAATTGTACTTAAAACTCTTGTTATTTTCATCCTTACACGATTACCAATTCGATTCCTTTTTCTATGAAATATTAAAGCAACTTCTGTTACACAAAAAAGCACACTAAACACACAGTTTTCAAGGAAAATTGCAGGGAGTACTTGTGAATAGTCAAGGCTCAGATCACCTGTTGAAAGTGACTATGTCAACACAAGACCCTGGAAAGTTGATGTTAATTATTCTAGGTTAAAACTTTGCCTGCAATAAACGCCAACGTTTTCCCTGAGCAAGAAACTCAAGAAAATCACCCCCCCCCCCACCCCACCTCCCTGACACTCACAATGAAGCTAGACGACACTAGCAACTTCATATATTTATTCAAATAGATCCCGGGGTGTAAGCAATACATTTAGTAAGCTATACATAGAAAAGATAATTGATTACAGAAGTGGTAAGACATTGATATCAGATTTCCAGAACAAAAGAAGAACTGACAGGCGAAAGGAACGTCCCTCATACATGGGCTAGAATGGTAAAATTCTTGTTACTAAATTGAATAACAGAGATATCTAAAAAGCAAAGGAAAAAACCTGATCCAAGAACTCTAACAATACAACTGGATGCTTCTTGAATGGACTTGACGGTTGTCCCTTGTTTTCCAATAAGATTTCCAGCCTGTGCAGCTGGCACAAGCAGCTTTGTCGAGACCTTTCCAGCTACAGTTGAGGGAGGATGAGAAGAATCACTCTCCAGCCCATCCAGAACACGTCTATGAACCCTCAGAAGACCATCTATAGCAGGTGGAAGAGAGGCATCAGGCTCCTCCTTGGCAGATACCATTACCTTTCAGCATAGCAGCAAACAAATACAATTAATAATAACTTAACCGTACTTAACCAAAACAAAAAGTTTTAACTTAAATGCAGCGGTACAAGCTTCCACATCATGAATTTGAAGAATGTATGTTCTCTTCCACTAGTGATATATATACATCTATATAAAGCATGTTGTCTTTCATTGTTTTATATACATAGATATATAGAAACAGAGAGTATATTCTCTTTTCATTAGTATAGATCATACACTAAGAATTGTAAAAGATAAAATTGTTTTAGAATTCTTGTTAATAGAAGATGCACAGTCTAGAAGAAAGTTGCTGTATATTATATGCTTTTATGTTGGAATACTCCTGTGCCAAATCATCTGCCTTATTTCTATGTTGGGTCGTCCCAGATTGTTTCCCTTTTTCAGACAATAGCAACTTTTTTTCTATTATTCTTGATACTTCTGATTATTATATCAAAATGCACTTCCATATGTGTGTCTAACATTCTGGAGAATCTGTATATGTTTACTTCTTCATCAACATTCAATTTCGGAGCTGTCTCATGACCTCAAATTCAGTGTTCGTTGCTACTAAAGGATAGCCACATAGCAGCAATCTCAAGACCTATAAACTAGTGATTGCTTGAAACAAGCATTATAACCTTCTCATTTCACTTTCCATCAATTACCAAATGTCCCCATTTCAAACCCAATAGCGGTCACCTATTTTACAACTCAACTTATAAATACTTACTAACTTTGACCAACGACGCAAGCAGTATTAGTGGGGAAATATGAGTTACAGGTCCACATCCATCAAAAGTTAATTTCACCAGGAACAGGAAGTATCATACCTAGAACACCACAAGAGAGGAAGATAACAAGATGAAAGGAAGACAAAAAACAGAAAGAGGGAACTATCCGGAACCCTTTGACCCAGTTTCTTCTCTGTTCTGAAAGTATATATTTCCCAATCTATTGTAATTTCTTTTTTGGGTTGGGTGCAGATGATACGAAGTTTTTTAAAGGTAGAAAAGGAAAAACATGGATTATAAGCAAGTGGACAAAAAGTCACAGAAGAAAACGCCGTGGAATTTGAGATGTATCTTTTTTTTGAGACCAGAACTCACTTGTGGGATTACATTGGGTATGTTGTAGTTGCTTTTTTTTAGAATGGTAACATTAATTTGAGAAGTATCTTGTCTACACGAACATGTAAATACACAGTAAAATAGCTGGGACTTACTGCTCTCACAGAAGTTCCTGGAGGACCATCGAGAACCTTAATACGAGCTTTTGATTCTTCAACAATTTTTTTGATGAACTCTCCTTTGCGTCCAATAAGGCCACCTACTTTTTGTGAAGGGACCAGTATGCGAAACACACTTTCGCCAGGCCACCTGGCCACCTTTCCCCACCACCTCCAGTAGCAGCAACATCTTCTTGTCCTTGTTCTTGTTCCTGTTTTTTTCCTGCACTTGTTCCTGTTCTTGTTCTGGCTTCACCTCAAGGAGTGATGGTTCTTCTTTCACCTCAAGGAGTGATGGTTCTTCTTTCACCTCAAGGAGTGATGGTTCTTCTTTCACCTCAAGGAGTGAGTTCTCTGGTACTCCCTCATTCTCATGTTGATTAAGGCTTTGCTCAAGTTCCTCCATAGTCTCTTGTTTGATAAGATCAAGTTCTTCCATAATCTCTTTGCTGTAAAATAGAGACAATATTGTCAAGGAGTGAGTGCACAGGTATATAAAAAAAGGTTATACTTTAAAAAGTTCATCACTTAATAATCTTTTTTCTTGATAAGTTCATTACTTAACGATTTAGTCAGCACCATCAAAACTGACATTATTCTTACTTCTGCTAACCAATCCTACCCAAAAATGCTCATAAAGTTAACTTCTTAATACAATAGCAGCAACTAAACTAGCACCAAAAAATAGGAATTCATTTTAAGCAGCAACAACTAAACTAGGAATTCATTTTAAAACTACAAGATAATGTAAGGAAAAATAGTCCCCTTCCAGAAAGCTTTGTGCTTAGACTGTAAAAAATTCCATAGCATTCACAGAGTGAGAGCAAATAAGGAATGTCTAGGAAAAAACTCCTAAGATACTTGGACTGACCATCCTCATCAGAGAAACGAATCAAATTCCTTAAATGCCCTGTGTTTAACATAACAAAAGTTAAACCTGTTAGCGCATTATTATACAGAGCACAACAAAAATCAAATGTTGGAAGAGGAGCTACGAAGTTACAACCAACTCTGTTGGAACTGTACATCATTCATTAACAATTGGTCTTTGAAGTATACATAATTCACACTCCATGATCAGAGAATCAATGCATCTCCCTTGCTAGTCTACCAGAACATGATGCCCATTTCTCCCACTCAAATGTTTATAGCAGACTACTTAACGCGAATATTACATGGGACCAATTCCTCACTTTCAATGAAAATTATTCTCTTTTCTAGTTGAAGAAGTAACCAGTGACCCCTCTTGTCCCCCCACTTAACATTCGAAAACAAGATAGCTCTCACTCACGATAGTTGACTCTAGGCAGTGTTGTCTTTGCATCTTATTTTCTTTTTTCTTCTTAATTTTTATAAATGTTCTGCACATGCATCTTAACACTATATAGTTTAGCATTGGCAGATTGCAAGCTACAACAATTTGCCCATTTTTCTTCGAAAGAACTATAACACAAAAGGTAAAAAAGAATTGCATCTTAGATCAAGACCCCAGCTACCATATCGGCTCTACCAAAGCTCTCTTTGTTTGTACCTCTCCCCATCTATAACTCTCAAGCATTAATTTAGTCTAACCTAATCTTATCCAAAACCTTACTAGTCTAACCTAATCTGAAATGCAAAAATTAGTGTTACACAAACTTGCTTTGATGTTTCTCTCAGATACTTAGCTTCAATATCATCAGAAACAAATAAATTTTGATTCAGCCAGCTTTGTCATCCACAAATGTCCTGAATGGAAACCTACCACTCTCGCATATCCCTTCTCTTTTTATAAGGTCTCGCTATCCGTTCTACTTGATGAGTTATGGCTAAGGAGATAGATGGACATTTACTAATCACTGTTACTCTTATTAATCTTACCTGGTTTCTATTCAGCATAGAACCCATAAACCACACTGACCTTGAAAAGTTAAACTATAACGAAATCCCACCACGAATCTAGTATGAAGAGACGCGCACCTTGACCCTGCCCAAAAGAGATTGACTAATTGTTGTTTCTCTCTTTACCCACTTTCTTTAGTGTCCTTTTACCAAAGAATACAGAAACAATATAACTAGGAGCTTAGAGTAAACTAGTAGAAAAAGACAGGCACCATAACCCAGTTTCAGCAATACCAAAAATCAAACTGATCATAAATGACAATTAGAAAAGCATTTTTCACAATGCCATAGTAATTCAAACCAAATAGAACTTCAACATTGACACAACAAAACCCAATAAAAAAATCATACAAGCAGACCAGATTAAGGAGCTAGTTCAGAAATTACCAAAACTAAACCCATCAAAAATCAGAATTACAACACTAACTCAAAAAGAGTTATAATCACTACCATAAAACTCCAATAACAAATCCCTCGCGAAATCACCCCAACCAGTTCAACAACTACCAAAATCATAACAGACAACATGAAAATTATAATATTAACACATAATGCAATAGCAATTAGAGAGATAAAGCGCACAGAATCTCAAGAAAATAGTGACCCATTAAAAATTAAGCAACAATCTCTCGAATTACCAAGCAGGACAACACTATAAACAAAGAATTGTGTGTGTACTTGGAGCCTATAAGGAACATACCCAATACATACATACCCAAGATACATACATACCCAAGAAACCTAATTTTGAATTTGTACATATACATATACATATACATATAAGGTAGTGTAATGTATAGTTCTACAGATGTACTTACAGTGATGATTTGAGAGAGAGAAGAACAAGAACTGGAAGTTGTTGAAGAAGAGAAGACTATTGTGTGTCGCTTCGACCAAATTTAGGTTTTGGGCTGATTTATTATCTTCTTTATGTATTTCGATATGTTTTTGTTTGTTTATTGTATTTTTCAAAAGGAGGTGCATAAATGAAATAAATTGGAAAATAAATAAGTAGTTGTGAAAAATAACCTCAATACAAAATTCTTTATTATTATTATTATCTTTGCACAATTGTATTGATTTGATTATTATAATCTCTACAATGTTTGATTTTGATATTGAACTCTTCATTCTATTATTGGCATAACTTAGATGAAAACATATACTACATTATTTTATGTAAAATAAAATAATACTTGTAATAATGTTTACTTTTTATTTAACATGTACTTTAATAACAATAGTTAACAAAAAAGGGTATCTTTAAATTGCAATTCTTGCATAATAATTTCCACATTATTATTATACCCAATAGTAATCCTATATTATTATTATTATCATTTTTTATAATTAACTAATTGTATTATCAAGTATAAGAATTATAATGCGGGAAAAAAAATCAGGGAACTGATTGTATTATTGTCATTATTCCCACATAAAATATGAATAACTTATATGTGAACCATTGTTTGAAGTACTAGATCCACATACTACGAGTGGAGCATTTAACTTTTAATATGAATTTGGATATTACCCTCAAAATGTTTAAAATAGTTTTACTGTCTAGAACCATTGTTTAAAATATTTGTATTATTGTAATCGGAAAAAATATTATTTACTATCCAAATAAATAATATCATTCTTTTTGGGATATTCAACGTTATTCAAATTTTCACTACAAACATGTTCTTTATTCTTCAAATATTTTGATGGTGTAGAATGGGTCGAAGTGTTGACACTCAACTTTTTGTAAAATTGCAGAACAAAAACTTGTACAATCCCAAAGTGTAGACTTCAAAATTGTAGAAGTCTCATATTCCTTTCGAGGTAAAGCGGTGCTTTACGTCTATGCAAATTAAATTTTAGTTGGACCCCAATGCAAGTACAAAAAAATATGCAGGAATCTCAAGTTAGAAACGAAAGAGAGTACGAGCAAAAATAATAACAGGAAGTTAAAGATCCAATTGTCCAATTTATTAGTCCTTTTGTTGATCGCCAAAGAAAGGCTTTTTTCCTTTTTAAGACTAAAAGAGCCAAAAAACTTCTCTTTCTCTGCTGTACAAACAAAGACCAAGTGGCAAGTGGTGAGTATTTTTGTTGATCTCTATTTGATCATAACTAACTATTCTTCTCCTTTTCATGGACACATAATTCTGCATGCTTAAGAGTCAAGACAGGGAGAAATGTTAAAAGTCTTTCTACAACAAGTCTACAACAGAGCTACTACACAAATGTTAGTCTTTCTAATCATTCTATTTATAACAACTTGTTTTTTTCAATTTAATAGAATGCTCTGGATATACAAACCAATAATTACAGACACCATAATCCCAAGAACATGTGGCCTTCCAGTAGCACCTGCCGATACAGACCTGTGCAAGATGCAACCAATTAGAATTACTATCCACAAAGAATTTATCAAATCGGGAAAAGCTTAGGCATCTGGACTGGATGATTGTTATTTACCTTGCCACTGTTGACTTAGATGTTGTGAGCCCAAATCCAAAGGAAAACAATGGATCATAGTGAGGATCACCAATGTTCATTGGAAGTTGATCTATTGTTCTGAACCATGTTCTCGGAAGTTTTCCAGAAAACCCGTAGTCCCCAAAGAAAAGATCGGTGATACCTTGTCCTTCACTTCCAGGTAACCAGGCTGCTACAAGTGCATCAATCGAAGGTAGATATGGTTCAATCACGAGCGGTCGACCAGATATGACGATGACAACACACTTCACGGATTGGCAAACATCTTTAATGACATCAGGCCCGGGATCTGCCATTGTGAGAGTAGGACTGTCTCCTGCACTCTCAGCATAAGTGTACTCACCGACAACCACAATAGCATAGTCAAAGCCACTGGAAGCAGCATACTTGCTGTCAGGATTCTCAACATAAATGACTTCTGTTCCTGGATCTACTGCAGACTTTATTGCACCAAGGATGGTAGTTCCTGTAAGTGAAGTTCATTCTGTTCAGTAATCTTTCAACACTAGCCGACTAAAAATAGCAAATGGTTGTTTGTGCATTACGGCGTTAGTTACTTAGCCTACTGCAGTTTCCTATAGAGAATCACCAAAGTATTTGAGTCTAATAACATTTTAAATGATTTGTGTACAGTTCAAGTATATTTTCTGAGATGAATTTCTGTACTCATTCTGCTGTTTTCCTTTATTTAAGAAATAATAAGGTAAAGTATTTTTCAAATTTGTTATTCACAGTAGAAGTCTTTAAATGTAGTATTAAAGGTCTTGTGAAACGCATTAGAAGAAATAACATACCTCTTGTAAGATCATTACCACTAAACCCCTGCCAAGTTATAGTCCATCCGCCGCATTGATAACCTAAGTTATCAGCATGGCTACCAGCAACCAAAATTTTAGACGCTTTCTTAGGAAGAGGTAACAATGGGTTATTATCAGTTTTCCCATTCTTCAGCAGCACAAGAGATTTCCGCACAGCTTCTCTTGCTAAGTTCCTGTGTTCCTGAAAGGAAACCAGTGGTTATTATAACCACAAGAATTGAATTTCGCGCTTCAAACAGTTCAAAAAGTATACATATCAAACTATGGACGCATAGGCACCAAATGGAAGTTAAGTGGAAAGGGTCTTAAGCAGGGGCGGAGCCACCATGCAGCTTATAGGTTCGGCAGAACCTAGTAGCTTTGGCCAGACTTTGTAGTTATGTTTAAAAATCTACTTAATATGCATAAATAATTTATTCAGAACCGATAAACTCAATATTCTAGCTCTGACTCTGGACTCTTGAGGGATTACATAAAGGTCACCAGATCTAGTACATATCCTTCAAGCAGGGGCAAGGATTAGCCCAAACAAACAACTATACAAAGGCCATATACATGGCATGCACTTACATTGTAAATGAGGCTTGAAATGTAAAGTATCATGTATCAGTGACCTACCTGGCTCCCAACCTGGTTGATCAGGCTGAAATCAGTGTAGGGGTCCTCAAAAAGTCCCATGGTAAATTTAACTGACAAAATCCTCTCCGCTGCATCATCAATACGATCCATTGGGATAAAATTGTTCTTGACGAGGTAAGTGAGATCATTGATAAACTCGGTGAAATTATATGGGACCATAACCTGCAAATGACCAGTTTGACATTTCCTGATTTAGCTTGAACCCAAAAAAAATTCTCAAACACAATGCAGCTGAATATTAATTTGCTCAGCTCTCACTCTCTCTGGTGTACTAAAAGCAGTTTTTAGAAAAAATCTTACCATGTCTACACCAGCTAGAATGCTAGTCTCAACTGAATAAGTGTAGTTGGCATGAGGTGGAGAGGTAAGCCTGTCAATACCTTGCCAATCTGAAATGACAAAACCCTGGTAGATTATCAACACCAATCAGTGAAATCACCTCCAAATGATGGAATTAATGCTCCATGAGAAACTATAAGTGGTACAACAAGTTGGCATGAGACAATTACATGAAATATCAAAAATATATTTCGGATTATGTTAATTCCACAGTTAAGTAATTCTCATGTGTGTAATAACTAGCCACCTTTAATCCATATTTTCCAGAGGAAGGGTCTGCAAGTAACCAAGCTTCCATATTGACCACTTAGGTTTATCTAATCTTCATATCATTTTTTAGAGCAATACCTTGAACTTGAGAGTGCCCTTGAGAAAACCAGTAATTAGATCATGGTTTGCGTGCATCTTTCTGCCATTCCAGCTAGAATAAGAAGCCATAACCGTAGCAACACCTTTGATAATTGAGTCGGAGTAGGCCGCCATGTGGATACTTAGCAACTCATGCATGTTAGTCACGGTGTTATTCTCATTAACACCCTTAGTTGTGCCTCCATCACCAACAAAGTGCTTTGCACAAGCAGCCACCTTTTTCCTGTAAATTGGGAGTTGGGGGATTACTCAAAAGGCAATCCTTTTACAGGCAAATATATTCACAGAAACTTAGAATTTAATTACCCAAGAACCATTATCGAAATGTAAATATTGTAGGTAAAAATGATGTCAGAAAGGTTAAACAAGAAGTAAGCTGAGTCGAGAGATGACTCTTTGTCTTTAAGACAAAATTGCCCCGTATATATGCTTTTACGATAATAGACAATAGTCTCTCAAGATAAAACAACAACGATCAACAATAAAAAGCAAGTACTGTGGATTCTGGCGAAGAAAAAGAATATAGAAAGACTGCTGAAGAGAGGATTTCTGTGTTTCTGTTTTTCGAACTGAACAAAACAGACTGTGTTTCTGTATTTGGAACAAAACAGAAGAGTCTTTGTGTTTTTCTCTGTTCTGTAAGAGTTTTTGTTATTTTTCGTTGTATATTGTAAACTGAACAGTAATGTTCAATTTATAGTTGAAGAGGAGGGTCGTTGCAACGTTTCTGAAATCTTCCGAACTGTTGTAACATTTTCGAAATCTTCAGGGACCAAAGTTTAAATAAGAAATACTTCAGGGACCAAAAAGAAAATTTTGGAAGATAGCCCACCCCACCCGAGACCCGACCGGACGGCGGCGCGCATGTGGGGCTTAGCCCCGAACCCAAGCTCACCTGGGTCCTCCCTCTTCTTAACACATGGGTTATCCCTTGGGGTCCCAAACCCTTACTCAAAAATAGAGCTTATATAGTGCTCAATCCTTCCATCTTCTACCGATGTAGGAGATTGGTTATTTGGCCAAAACAACCCATCTATTTATGTCTCAAACACCTTACTTTGTGCACCAATATCTCTTTCATTTCTTAACGAAATTTGACGATACTTGACACTAATATTATCTACTCATTTAGTAGATTAGGCATGTTGACGAAACGATGTTTCCGACATGCGAGGCCCACGTGTTTGTCATTAAAGACTGGAAAAACTCAATCACACATAGTTAAGTTTCCAACAAATATAAGATCTAATTAATTCATAGAAGGCTCATCAAAGAATAGATATTAACTGCAAAACAATGTGAAAAAGCGGAAAACAGCATTAGCATAAAAGCATCTTATGTTGGACTTCATTGTGCTCTAATGATAACAAGCAACTAAAGAGCAGTCAAGGTTCTCATTACTTAAACTTAGATTTGACAATTCTTTGCACAACATTGAGGAAGATGACTGTAAATGTCAGTTCTAACTTTCAAAGAGCAGCATATTAAACTATAAGCATTGAATTGCCTTCTAAGTTTCCATACTTTCCATCAACATAAGGTATGCCCTTCATCGAACCATTAGGAATCTCGCCTTGTAACCCAATTATAATATCTGTCATTTCTTGAACAATCATGGGATCTTCACTATAACTTTCATAACAGCGACCCCACCTAGGATCTCTGCAAACCTGCCCACAAAGGTTCAAAAACTTGAAAGTTAACAATTTGAAGTGAAAAGAATGTCATCAATTCTGAGAAGATTAATTAGAAAGTCAATCATCAATCTGATTGCATCACCTACAGCGATGCAAGGAGCAAATACATAAGGAATCCCTGTAGCTCTGACTTCAAGAGCAGTAGCATCACCAATCCTTCGCATGAGTTCAGGGTCCCTGAGGAACAGATATTCGGTAGAGCGTTCAAATAAGACCAACAGCTTCCTTTTTAGCAAGCAAGAGGATAAGGTCACATCATGTCACCTAGAACTGGAAAAAAGTTCTAAAAATGCAAAAATAATCGTAGATGAATATCAAAAAAAGGTTTTTGAACTTACAATACATTCATATTTCCAGGATACAACTTACATTACATATGACACACAGTTACTGGGCTTAAGCTATATAAATTGCAATATATCTTGAAAACTGATGTGATTTAGGCATTTAGCAGAGCTGTCTATTAACAGCCAACAAATCACTGGTCACAATGTTATCATTGCAAATGAAATTATTAAACTTTTTCAAGAAAAGAAATATGAAGCTTGATTTAGGTAACAAAGGGTTTCTTGGTAGTACACTTAGATACCAAATTAACAGTCCAGATGAGAACACATGCTCTATAAACCAGCAAAGAAAAAATGATATAAATCTGATATGTCAACGCTCAGCAGAGAGTGTTTTGTACTTGAAGAAAAAATCCATGTAAAATTTTGCTTACCTAGCAGCTCCTAGCCCAATGTTATGTGGAAATATGGTGGCATTGAAAACGTTGTTGTGTCCATGAATGGCATCAATCCCATATATCATTGGAATCCCAAGGCGAGTTGACATAGAACCATTTTGGTAGTCATTCACCATATTAACCCAATCTGCAGCAGTAGCTTTCGGAAGTGGAGTACTTCCCCCACCACTTAATATGCTCCCTAAATCAGAATAACCAGACATAAACTTCAATTTTCTGTTTGCCATGCTGACAAGATATTATGAACAGAAGTGGAGGGCCTTTGATTGGGATTTGATCCTACATCTAAATTTGCAAAACAAGTTGTAATAACAAGCTATCCCCTTTATAGTTTATTGTGATTCAAATGGGGTATTCAGAAAATCTTATTATTTGGTTCTTAAAAGATACTCTTGAGTTCATGTTTCATTGTTAATTACTGCTTCATAACGTGCCATTTCTTTGTTAATTTATCATATAAGAATTTGACGAAAAGAGAAATAAAATATAGTACGATGTTTGAACTTGATTTGCACGTAAAGGTCATATCTCCAAGCGCTTGAGATTAGCAGTTAATGATCATTTCTTCCAATTTCATAGTTTCAATTTCCAAAATGTCCTAATTAATGAAAGCCAAGATTGATGTATAACAAAAAGATGTTGTGAATATGCTTTCAAATTCCATAGACAGCATACTCTGGATAATTCAAACTTCGAAGAAGAAACTTAATAAGTTTCGGCTCAACTTCCTTCATCAGTGAAAATACAAACCCGTTTTAGCTCAATTTCCTTCCCTTCTCTCTTTCTTCATTTAATCTCTTTTGCATACTCTTTCTACTTAGTCTGGTTCCATTCAATTTCACATTTTCTGATCTTGTAACTTCGGACTAACCATGAATACTCACAATTTCTTTTGCAGGTGCTCACAGCTATTAAACTGTCATTATCGAATCTCCAACTAATTAATTGAATCTCCAAGAAAATAAGTGCTAGTAACAAATCATGATCTAAAGATGCATAAAAAGCAGAAAAACTAGAAAATATGTATAAGGGTACTATTATATGGATGTGAAATGTTCATTATCAAAAAATACTAACGTGAAATCCTAATGTAGCATAGGTATTAGTACTCAAATTCTCATAACACTTTACTTCAACCTGACATTATCCAATCTATAATAAAAGTAACACACAGCAACTAACAAAGAAAATAAATGGAAAAAAAACTAAACAACTATGCAAATGATACTACTATATATATATATATGAGATGTAACTTTAATAGATGTCAAAGTAAACAGGGCTTACTACTTCAAGCTCTCAAAAGAATCTTTTTTACGCTGACATTATCAAATATCCAAAAACTAGTAAAACCAACTACACAAGAAGAATTAGATGCAAAAGAAACGTATAGTACTGTACAGATTTGAAATGTTACCAATATAGTAATCTTTCATGATTTCAATTGTAGCAACTGTTCTATCAATCTGAATCATCTGACCAATCTTTTCTTGAAGGGTCATTCGACCAAGAAGATCTTTAACTCTAACCCCAACTGGTTGTTTTGGGTCCTTGTACTTCATGTACTTGTCAGCCATTGCAATCTTGCTGCTGCAGCTCCACCATAGCAACAACAGAGTCGCAACCCACCAAAGCCAACTTTTCCTACCCATTTTCAACCTCCTCAACACTATAATAACATGTAGTAAATGTGTTTTTTTGAAGATGGTGCTTGGAATTTGATTGAATACCCAGAAAAATGTAGGGCAAAGGGTGCAAGAAAATGCAGGATCTTGAAAGTTTTAGTGAAAGAATACAGTGGGCAAAGTATAGCAGACAGAAATAGATAGTGCTGTATATTTGTGGAAAAGGTGAATTTAGTAGTAGCTGAGACTTGAGATATTCTTTGAAAAGTTACACAAGTCAGTTATACATATACTCCAAGAATATTTTGCTCTTCTAGCCGCTTGTACTTCACTCCTTTAATTTTCATAAATATATACCAGTAGAGAATAGTTGTGTTAAATTATAATACAGCAATTATTTAAGGGGTAATTAGTAATGAATGAATTATTATATAGTACTTCCATAATGAATAAATTGTTATACTGATACATGATTTAGTTACTTTAGAAGGATATTTTTTAAACTATTTAGTTGATGGAATATTAATATGCGTTATTATTATTACACATTCTATTTCGCATAGAATAATTGTTATTTAATTTCAACCAAATCTTTGCATTACTTATGCCTCAATTTTTTATGAAGCCAACTAAATACTTTATTATCTTATACGAGATTTTATATTGAGATTAATCAGTTGTAAATATAGCTTACACTACTCTTTTTCATTGTATATGTTATGTAAATATAACTTACGCTGTACTTTTTCATTATATATATAACCTTATTGATCTCAATTATTAATATCATATTTAAACCGCTTATTTTATAATCCTCTATGTGATAGTACAAATAAAGAAATGACAATATGTGATACGCTAGGAAGAAACAAGAAAATCTATCTCTCTTGTCTCTCTTTATTTATTGCCTTCATCATTGATATTGGTACTTTTTACCTATTATTTACAACATAATCAGTCTAATAGGATGAACCAAACGAAAGTTGCTCTCTTTTATATTTTCTAAATTGATTTTTACTTATCCACTATTAAAAAAAAATAGATGTTTACTTTTACTTGTTCATTTGAAAGATTAAGAGAGAATCATTCTATACCTTTTTTGCCCTTAATATTAATTTTACTATAATTATTTCTAATTTATTTTCCTATATCATTTTATTTATTGCTCTTAAGGGGGTGTGCCAAGTCAAATATGATTAAAGGAGTTTTTTTTATTATTAGAGGGGGAGGGTGTGTGTTAAATCTCACATTTCTTTTCTAAATAAAAAGATGTGAGGATTTCGAGAAAGACAGGTTCAAGTTCAAGTGGGATCTAAACCTTTGTACGGACTAGCTCGTGGTAGCCATTGAGTTGAACCAAAAGTATGTTCTTTGTTAAAGCAAAAAATACCAAGAAAAAGCTAGATTTTGCATATTTATAGATTCTTATTTGCTTTTCTGGAAAATAGAAATGCATTGAAGATTTGTAAGAAATAAAAAGCAGTAGATTTAAGCTAATTGCGTCGGTCCCATTATTATTTTGGAAGTCAAAATTCTTTTACCCTAAGATTTTACATCATATTAAGGTTGATATGCATAATTAAAGTAGGTGGTATATTTTATATGATTAACGTATTTACATAATATACGCTTGAGAATACACGCAAAAACTTTTCAAAATTTAAGTCGAAAGTGTATTTTATTATGTGTTTAAATGCTCAATTGAAAAATGCTTAGTGTTCAAATGAAATTTACTGACAACTTTAAAAGATTATTTATGTATTTCACCTATTTTCTATGATAAATTCCAAAATCTCTTTAATTTTTTGCAGAATCATTATTTTTCTTAGCTGTACCTCTAATGCATGTTCTGTTTAGTGAAACATTCTATCCCTTATTTTTTTATTATCAATAGGCCTCTATTATGTTGATTTATTATAAAACTATAAAGACTTTTTTCTTTAAACCTTAACTTAGGCATGTGACTACTTATTAAAAGTAAAATATGAAATAACCGTTAACACTTGCCTACGCTAAAATATCACCCGTTAAGGTTTCCATGTAATCATTGTCAACGTGGATTCCAGGTAATCACCTTGACGGGTGATATTTTAGCCTAGGTAAGACTTACCTAGGCTAAAAGACACACACACAGAACAGTGGATTCCAGGTAATCATTGTCAACGTGGTTAGCAACCAAATACTGGTAGGATTTAGGATTTCTGACTTCTTAATCAACTGTCCAGAAAGAATAAGTCAATTCTCATTTTGTTGTTAAAACATACAGAAACAACTTGAAACATCACATGATTTTACATTAAGTTTTCCACTGAATCTATCTGCAAGACCTAACTCCCTTCTTCACCCCTACTTGAAACTTCTTCATTTTCCTTCAACTTCGATTCATCACACTCAAGAAACTGTGGAAGTACTGAACTTGAATCCTCGGGACCGTCTTTCTTCATCTCATCGACCGGCTCTCCTGCTGAGGCGACTTTGGATTCGGTGTTGAATTCAAACTCAGGGTGTTGAGTTTGTCCTTCATCGTTATTGGGCAATGGTGGAGATGGATTGTCAATACCTGATCCTTTAGCAAGGCAAATATACTTGATAACTAGGCGCTTGTAATTGGTTAGTAGTTCTTCGATATCACCCACTGTTAGGTCACCAGCCTGGGAATATAGGTAGGGGAAACTTTGAAACACTTGGCTGACACTATCCTCCTTCAAAAGCATACTAGCCCCTCTGTTTTCTAGATCCGACAGTGGTGGTATCTTTTCAATTGTTGACTGACTTTTCACATACTGATCCTCGTTCTTGGGTTTTGCTTCTGTTGATGCAACTGAGAAATGTGGCTGTGTAGCAGGGCTTGGAGGCCTATTTGACCTAAAATTTAGTTTGGCATCAGAAGTGTCTGCACCAGGAACAGGTCCAGCGTTCTGATCACTCTGACCCAGTACATTGTTGTCGGCTGAAAGACCAGAAAGAAGTGCTCGAGCAGACTCCATATTTGTTTCAAACTCGGTCTCATCCATAGAAAGAGCTTGTGCATCAATATTCAAAATGAAAGATTCTGCAGAAAGAATGTTTGTGAAGAAGTATGCCGCTTCAGAAATCAAGCGAGTTTGCCGCCTAAACCTTTGTATATACAGTAGATTTGAGTGCAGCTGAGGGGGGTTAGCCTGATTGTGACATAAAATAAAAGCTAATTTTAAAATTGAATACAAGTGCACAAAAGAAATTGTAAAATTAGAATACGGGAGCAGAAAGAATTTTGATCACTCTTCAGTATTGAAAAGAACAAGGAACTAAAACAAGCTTTCAGTTCTCCATTTAAAGAATCTCATCTACAGAACAGATAAAGGTTTACAACATTAGTAGTCATGGGTATAGAGATGGGATAAAATAAAAACCTCATCAGATGATAATAAAAAAAAATGGTTTATGTAATAATAATGGAGGACTATGGTTCATCAAATCAAGGATTTTGTCAAGAATCTAACTGAGATTAAAGTTCATTTTTTCCTTTTTTGTTTCTGCGGGACAATTATGACGTTATAATTCATATAATGTTAGCCCAATTCAAAAATAATATACAAGATATTTTGTATATTTGGTTTGGGGGAGTATTACAGCTCAATTCAAAAATAATATACAAGATTTTTTACAGCTCGACAGAAGAAAATACTGCAATAAAGTCATGTTTTCTATAGATCATTGGTGATGGAAAGGCAGACTATCTTTTGAAATTTATTTCATGGTTCACCTAAGTTCATTTACACGAGTTACGTAGGAGCACACCCAAACAGCACAATTCATAACCTAAAGGATTCGTCAGTTTTGAAGAGTAATATATCAGATCAATGAAAATGAGCCGCCTTACCTTTATGGTGACATATATGAGAACTGGAAGAAAATCATCTGCTCCTGGAGGGTTTTCCTTTGCTGAAACAGAAGTCAAGAGGTTATTGATAACCTTGCAACAATTAAGAATGCACACAAGTTTGTCCCTTGGTGCCCTGTACATATTTATCTTTTGTAGCTCCTTCTGTGCGAGCTGTAAAAAACGTAGCATGTAGTGAAAGAGTTAAGACATCTCACTGCAGAATGACATTCAAGAAACATCTATGCTTATTTATGACAGGGTGAAAGGGATATACTTATTGTAATCAAGATCACAACTCAAAAGGACAGCCTAAAGAAGACATTTCTATATATGAAGAAGTGTGCTCCGATAATATGAAAATATCTTCTCAATTTTGCATACTGCAAATGTTGATATGTTACTATAAAGTCTGTAAACTGACAGCCGTACCATTAAAACCCCAGTTTACAAACTTCTGCAGCAAACATCTGAAAATCCGGGTCCACATTTAACCAACAAGCTACTAAGTTAGATGAAAAATATGAAAGTAATAAAATTTCTTATAGAAATTAATACTCGAGGTAATTGCCAGAGTAAACAGTGTCCATCTTGTCAAGATGTAATATATGCATCTCTTCCTTTATTACTTTTGTGAATAAATCTTTTCTTTTATCAGTTATTAGTATAATAAAATAGTTGTGCAAAAAGACTATTTTATTTGAAAACTACACCTGTGGGCCGCTGAGAGCAGAACCAGAATTGTGTATTCTTCCAAAGTCTCAAGAACTGGTTGCGAGAAAAAAATTGTTTACTGATTGCCCACAACATTTGTTTGGGAAAATTATGTATATGTACTGACTAATGAACCAACAAACTGTGAAAAGACACGTGCATTTTGCTCTGAAATATAAAAGCTGGTAATATAATTTCACCCGTGCATCATCATCCTATGAGTGACAGGCTCAAATCCCAACAACAGTAATCAAATGAGAAATCATATCCCATCCTCCAGTAGTAAAAACAGAACCAGCAGTTCAGAACCAAAATCCCTTCACTTGCACCCGTTTCATAATATCTTGAACAGAATCAATTAATGATTCACCAGAAATTTACTTTTTACAGAGTTCACTTACCAACCATGATGATTCATTTTCAAATATTCGCTTGATATCCAAATTATCAGGCCTAACAAATTGTTGAATCAAAGCAATTTTCTCATAAAGCTGTTCATCAACTTTCACATCTTCAGGAAGTGAAGCAAATGTACGTGTAAATAGCTTCGTCATGACATACTTCTCAAGTCCCTGTTGTTTGAAATGATACAAATATGAGCAAACAAAGTACAAACAGCTCAGCAACAATTAAACTTATAATCAGTCGGATGCAGCCTACAGCCATACACAAGCATTGAGTATAAAGAATGTGCTATCCAAGAATAAGACACAATACATTGATTCCATATGTTGGAATAAATTGTATACTTATCAACCTGAGCCTTTTACTGAAAACGTATATGACATATGAGAGCATGTTGAGATAAAAGGAAAATGAGACAATTAGACTTGGTACTTCTAGGCACATTACCAATAGCAACTCTAATTAAGATATGGGAAAGAATAGATTCGAGAAATCCAAAGTTTTTTGTTCCTTCAATGTTGAGATGTCTGTGGATCTTTCCTTTTTTTTTTTTTTTTTTTTGAAGGATGTCTGTGGAACTTCCTTCTTTTAGTTTTTTGACAACCGTGGTGTCTGGGCCAGCTTCTGTGGAACTTCCTTCTGTTACTTGTGCTTTTAAGATTTGATATTTGATATTTATCAATATCATGGAGCAGCCTAAACCTTCAGTGTACTAAGAAATCAGCATGCAGATATCATAGGTTTGAAACTCAGTTGAGTATAGGTTCATTCCTCTATCATATTCCGCTTAAATTTCAGGCTTCTTGTTAGCGGTAGTTTTCGAACTTGTGACGTGCACCTTAGCTGCACATCCCAAGTTGTGTCCTTAGTATTGAACCAAAGCCGTAGGGGCTTGTGGGGTTATGGGTTGATTTGTGGGATTGGAAGGGAGGCTGATAGGTTGATGAGAGAAGGATTTGAAATGCAAATGAAAAATCAGACTGATAACATTCATGCTAAAGCCTTATTCAGCATATAGGTGTACTCACCTCACCAGCACTCTCCAATTCCTCCTCAGAACATCCAGCCCAAAGTGAATGAGCTCTGAATGCTGTTTCCATATTTCCGAGGAACTCCTGCACAGCCGCACTATCCCTCTCTGCGTCTGGATCATTGTTCAAAAATGATACAATAAAACTGCAAAAGATTCCAATTAGTAATAACGTTTTTCCTCGAATGGACATACACATACCTACATCTCTTCGGTGTCCTAGTTGAGTTAAATGGCATGCATTGCTGGTTATATTGATTTGAACTGATCAAATATGCAAATACCCAATGTGCAGTATTATATTATAGGATTTTAGGTCAGTTAGTGGAAACCCAAAGTCCATGAATACATCTACCTAAGTTCTTTATAATCACGAAAAGTATGGGGAGATATCATGCTAAGATGATAAACTGATTACAAATTTCACATTACTAAGACAACCCTTCCATAGCTATCCCAAAATCCCAATAGTAAGCTACACAATTCATTCTTTATAATCCATCTCCATTAGTTTCACTTTGAGTAGAGAACTCTCTCCATAAAATCCTTGAGGTAAGGGACTGATGCATAGTTGTACTACTAGGATAAAACTGAAGCAACCACTTCATAAAACAAAAACCCAATTCCATGGAAGCAAAAGATTTGATGAGTTTGAGAGAAGAAAACAACAAGAGGTTTAGCTGAAGCATTCTTCAATTATGATTCTGGGATACTCTACTGAGGTAATGAGTTCATATCCCTTTATCACCATCATCATATATATTTTTTTCTCATTGCAATTTAAGTCACATGATATATCTTCTAACACATACTTTAAGCTCACATTAATAATAAGTTACTATCAAACTTTTGTGGGTTACAACAATTGCAGGAAACGGGAAGTAAGTAAATATTACAAATTGCTAGAAAGGATAAACTAAATATTACAACAAACTGGAATCAAGAACGTTACAAACTCCTTGAGATTTGCTGAGTCGAGTGATGACACTCTATCTTTAAGACAAGATTGCCCCGTATATATCATTTTACGTTGTCGGGCAATAGTCTCCCAAGATACAACAGCAACTTAACAAATGAGCAAAGGAAACTCAAGTGTTACTCTTAAAGAACTTTGAATATAGAAAACTTGCTAGAGAGGAAGAAGAAGATTTCAGAAAATTCTGTAAGTGTGTTGAACAATTGAGCCAAAGGCCTCAATCTATAGTGCAAGGAGATGACCCCTCAACTAGCCAACTAATGGCCTTCAATAGCCATGTAATGACACTTATTGAGGGGTTACATACAGCCAAATAATGGCTAAATTCATGTGCCAAATAATGGAGATTCAATGCTCCAAAACCAGCCCAAAAGTTAGAACTTTCCATCTTCCCGTCGCAGCATTCTGCTTCCGAAGCGTCGTGGCTCTGCGAATTAGCGTCGCGGCTCCAGCGGCTGAACACCCAATTAGCGTCGCGGCGCTGCCTGGGAGGCGCCGCGGCCTTCGCGGCTCTGCGACGATTTCCAACTCGTTTCATTTTACACTTCTTCCTTCGTTTACCAACGTGGAATACTTGTCATTTGGCCAATAACCGTCCATCATTCTATGTCTCAAACGTCTCACTTACGTACCAATATCTCTTTCACTAATGAAATTTGCGATACTTGGCACTACGTGTGCACGTGTGTGGAAATGACGTTTTCGACGTGCGGGGCCCCAATTGTTCGAATCATAAATAATGGGATAAACTTAATTCCACATTAGTAAATTTCCAACAATCCCCTCTTGAAAGAGATTTTGGCGCACTCACATGGTGCCTTTTCCGGCAATCTTTCAGCGGACCGATGTTGCATCTAGATAGGTAGCTTCCGCTTTGAACCTTCCATAGTTAAATATCATCGAACTTACTGTGCGGTGAACGTGATGTCTTGAACCGTCAGTGTTTAGTGTAAGCCAAGTCAACGGTACCTACACAACAACTTCCCTTACTCTGTTCTTCGTAATGTTTTGTCCGTTGTGGCCGTGGACAGTTCTTGGATTCTTAAGTGCGTTCATTTGAGGCGGCTTGTCCTCGCACTTAAATAGGTGGTCTCCTACAAGGTATCCTGCTATACCCCACTTTACAAGTGTTAGGAACCATTAAAAGTTTTTCCAAACCTAACCTCAATCGTTGAGGATCATTAAAGGTTTTGAAAACTTAACCTTTACCCACACTACAAATAGCACTTAATGTTTATCGCGGGAATGGCTTTGGATTGATGTTTCTTTACAGAAATCACTCGAAGTGCTCATGCTTCCACCGAAGCGCTCAACTGAACCTTTACAACTTAGTTTTCCTATTGAACCTAATTCTTGGGATCTCCAGTTAGTAAGGTTGGGTTACCACCGTATTGGTCCTTATAGCTTGGGTTTTAAGCTCATTCCCCTAGACAAGCAGAATATCTGATCTTTGGGTAAGCCCTTTGTCAGTGGGTCCTCTATGTTATCCTTTGATTTTATGTAATCAATGGATATTATACCCGTGGTGATCAGCTATCTAACGGTCTTATGTCTCCGTCGAATATGACGAGACTTGCCATTGTACATAGAACTCCGTGCCCTTCCTAGAGCCAACTGACTGTCGCAGTGGATCATTACAGAAGGTACGGGTTTGTCCCAACAAGGGACATCCTCTAAGAAGTCGTGAAGCCACTCAGCCTAGATGGATCACATCTCATTAGAAAGGCAGGTCTTTTCTTTTCTTCTCTTGCTTTGTCTAAAGCGATAAACTCTGATTCCATCGTGGATCGGTGATACAAGTTTGCTTAGAGGATTTCCAAGACACAGCCCCACCACCAATTGTAAATATATACCCACTGGTGGACTTGATGTTCTCTATATCAGATATCCAGTTTGCATCACTGTACCCCTCTAGTACAGCTTGATATCTCGAATAATGCAACCCGTAAGTTAGCGTGTATTTCAGGTATCGTAGTACCCGATTCAACGCCTTCCAATGATCATTACTCGGATTACGGGTAAACCTAGCCAACTTGTTGACTGCATAAGCAATATCAAGTCGGGTGCAGTTTGTTATGTACATCAAACTCCCAATCACATGTGCATATTGCTCCTGGCATACGGGTGCACCACGATTTTTATCAAGCTTTTGATTTCTATACAGTGGTGACTTCATAGGCGAACTGTCATATATCTCAAACTTTCTCAACACATCCTCGATGTAGTGAGCCTGAGATAAGACCAGTCCGTCAGACGTCTTAGAGATCTTTATCCCTAAGATGACATCTGTGATACACATATCCTTCATGTCGAAGCATTGTTTCAACATGTTCTTAGTCTCTAGGATCAAGCTAGGACTGCTCCATGTGATCAACATGTTATCTACGTACAGGCATATCATGACGAACGAGTCAGAGTTACCTTTCGTGTAGACACATTTGTCACACTCATTAATGGAGAAACACTTTGATAGTAGAGTACTATCAATTTTTTCGTGTCATTGCTTCGGGGCTTGTTTCAACCCGTACAGAGATTTGACAAGTCGACAGACTTTCTTCTCTTGCCCTGAAACCACATACCCCTCGGGTTGTTCCATATAGATTTCTTCTTCCAAATCACCATTTAAGAAGGCTGTCTTGACATCCATTTGATGTATCTCAAGGTCACGCAACGCTGCGATCGCAATGAATACTCGTATGGACGTCATCGTAGACATCGGAGAGTACGTGTCAAAATAGTCAAGGCCTTCCTTTTGCCGATAGCTCTTGACTACCAACCTAGCCTTTGTACTTATCTATAGACCTATCTGATTTATACTTCCGTTTGAGTATCCATTTAAAACCCAACGGTTTATTTCCCAGAGGAAGATCAACCAACTCCCAAGTATGGTTATGCAGGATGGAGTCTATTTCACTCTCAATAGCTTCTTTCCAGAGCGGTGCCTCTGGAGTTGACAATGCTTCAGCAATTGTCCTTGGTTCGTCATCAACCATATAAGCTATAAAGTCAGGACCGAATGATATATCCTTCCTGGCCCTTTTAGTTCGCCTCGGTTCTATCTCTGAAGTCTCCAAGTTCTGAGAATCTGGAACACTAGATTCCGGATATTCAGCCACTTCGAAGTCTACTAGATCTGAACCATCTAGATCCCGACAGTCAACAACGACTACTGATTCATAAGAGCTTTGTTCATAACTTCGTTTGCGAGCGGTTATGTCTTTTTCCTTTCTAGGAAAAGTATCCTCAAAAAATTGAGCATTCATTGATTCCATGATTGTACCCCGTAGATATCTGGAATATCTGACTTATGCACTAAGAAGCGATAAGCACTACTGTTATTTGCATATCCGATGAAAATGCAATCTACAGTCTTATGCCCAATCTTGACCTGCTTTGGCTTGGGCACTTCAACCTTTGCCAAACAACCCCACACCTTTAAATATTTATAGGTGGGTTTCCTTCCCTTCCATGATTCATATGGAGTTTTGTCCTTACCCTTATGTGGGACTCTGTTAAGAATCGTATTAGTGGTAAGGCTGGCTTCTCCCCACATGTTTTGGGGAAGACCGGAATTGATGAGCAAGGCATTTATCATTTCCTTCAATGTGCGGTTCTTGCGTTCAGCAACACCGTTCGACTGAGGTGAGTATGGAGTCGTCGGTTGATGAACAATGCCCGATTCGGCACAATATTCCTCAAATGGCGCTACATATTCTCCCCCTCTATCGCTACGAAATGGATTTAATCCGCAAGCTTAGTTGGTTTTCAACCTCTGCTTTGTAGCGTCGGAACGCTTCAAAGGCTTCATCTTTACTTTTCGACAAGTAAAGGTAACAATATCTTGTGCCATCATCAATGAATGTCACAAAGTACTTTTTCCCCCCCCCCCTAGTTCATGCAAACTTCAAATCATATATATATGTGTGAATAAGTTCTAGAGGAGCGGTATTCCTTTCGACGGATCGAAAAGAAAGCTTTGTGAGTTTTACCTCTACGCACACCTCACACTTATGTTGAGGGTTTACGTCGATAGATGGCAACAACTACAACTTAACCAACCTTTGGATGGACTTACAGTTAACATATCCTAATTTATGATGCCATAAATTAGAGGACTCAAGCAAGTAAGAAGAAGCTTCAATATTATTGCTTGCACGTATTACAGACATGGCGTTAACTTTGAAGAGGCCTTCACAGACGAAGCCTCTTCCCACAAAAGTTCCATTCTTGGTGATTACAAACTTATTGGACTCAAATACTAGCCTAAAACCAGCATTAACCAATAAATGACCTGAAATTAAATTCCTCCTAATCTCAGGGACATGCATCACGTCATTCAGAGTGAGCTCCTTTCCAGAAGTCATCTTCAGGACTACCTTTCCTACCCTAGCACGTCAGAGGAAGTGTTGTTACCCATGAACAACTTCTTGTCTGTAACTGGTGTATATGTGGAGAAGGTATCTCGATTGGAACAGATGTGTCTGGTAACACCCGTGTTCATCGACCATTGCATGGGATTCTCAACAAGGTTTGCTTCAAGCACTACCGCCGAGAACTCCTCGATCATGTCGTCAAGAAACGTGTCTTTGACTACGTTAGCTTGTGCCTTGCCTTTGGTCTTGGCCTTCTCTTGTTGCTCAGTCTTGAGCTTGCGGCAGTCCTTGATCATGTGACCAGGTTTCCCACAGTGGTGACAGTTTCCCATGAACTTTTCCGCCGCTTGGGTCTTGCCGTTTTTCTGGAACTTGTGCTTCTTGCTTGGGTTCCCTTTGGCCTCAGCGGGTTGTCTTCGCCTAGGCAAGGCCTTCTTATTATCTTCCTGAATCTGGAGTTTGATAATAAGTTCTTCAAAGGTCATTTCCTTTGTCTTGAGTTTTAAGTAACTCATTCCACGAGGGAGATAACTTTTCAATCAGTGATGCAACAAAAAACTGCTCATTTGGTTTCATACCTTCCAAATCCATGTGATGTAGAATCATTTGAAATTCCTGGACTTGGGACATCACAGTTTTGCTATCCATCATTTGAAATTTCAGAAATTTCCCAACGATCAATTTCTTAGTACCAACATCTTGTGCGTTGTACTTCTTCTGCAGCTTTTCCCATAACTCTTTGGCGGTGCCTACGGCGCAATACACCGTGTAGAATGGGTCTGACCGATAGTTCAAAATATAGTTCTTACACATGAAGTCACTATGACTCCAAGCATCAAGAACCATCTTCATGCCATTGACGACATAGATACCTTGGCCCCTTCCAGGCGTTTCATTAGGTTGAGGGTCCACTTCATCTCAACTTGTGGAGGATCTTCTGTAAGGAAACGAGTCATTCTCATAACAGTCAGATAAAACAACATCTCTTGTTGTCAGTTGGAGCCCATAAACTTCTCTGGGCGTTCATTATGGAAACCGGAGGGTGGAGGAACATTAATGTTCCCTTGAGCAACTGCAGTGGGGAAGGCATAGGGGTTGCTTTGAGTAGCAGCAGCAACAGAATCAGAAGCGAGTTGTTCTCTTCCAGTCATCTTTCTAAGTACTTACAAAGCAAATCTTATCTTAAAATTGTGGGTTACAACAATTGCAGGAAACGAAAAGTAAGTAAATATTACAAATTGCTAGAAAGGATAAACTAAAGATTACAACAAACTGAAATCAAGAACGTTACAAACTCCTTGAGATTTGCTGAGTCGAGTGATGGCACTCTATCTTTAAGACAAGATTGCCCCGTATATATCATTTTACGTTGTCGGGCAATAGTCTCCCAAGATACAACAACAACAACTTAACAAATGAGCAAAGGAAACTCAAGTGTTACTCTTGAAGAACTTTGAATATAGAAAACTTGTTAGAGAGGAAGAAAAAGATTTATAGTGCAAGTAGATGACCCCTCAACTAGCCAACTAATGGCCTTCAATAGCCGTGTAATGACACTTATTGAGGGGTTACATTCAGCCAAATAATGGCTGAATTCATGTGCCAAATAATGGAGATTCAATGCTCCAAAACCAGTCCAAAAGTCAAAACTTTCCATCTTCCCGTCGCAGCATTCTGCCTCCGAAGCGCCGCGGCTCTGCGAATTAGCGTCGTGGCTCCAGTGGCTGAACACCCAATTAGGCGATTTCCGACTCGTTTCATTTTACACTTTTTCATTCGTTTACCAACGTGGAATACTTGACATTTGGCCAATAACCGTCCATCATTCTATGTCTCAAACGTCTCACTTACATACCAATATCTCTTTCACTAATGAAATTTGCGATACTTGGCACTACGTGTGCACGTGTGGAAACGACGTTTCCGACGTGCGGGGCCCCAATTGTTCGAGTCATAAATAATGGGATAAACTTAATTCCACATTAGTAAATTTCCAACAACTTTTTGATCAAGAAAGAGTAACACATTAAGTTACTATCAAACTTAATTATTGCAGTGAACAAAAATAAGTACTCTTGTTTTCCCCAGCCTAAGTTGACTTGGGAATCGGCAATAAAAATCATCCAAATCCGATTATCCAATTAAATTTAACCATTTATTCTTTTATCCTAAATAGGTATCTACTTTGATCTATCTAAATTTTCCTAAGTTGCCTTTCGCGCTTAAATTATGAATTTGACTATCAAATGTACTTTTATACTAATTCAGTAATCTATCTACTTTATTCCTATCTAATTTCTTCTCATTGTAAGGGAATTGTGCCTGATAGATAGCTCTTCTATAGAGTTCATTAATATTTGAGCTCAATAGGGCATTATAGGATGAAGGATTGATACCTTTTGATGGATTTGACGAAATCGGTGGCGGCTGGATCACGCATGCGCTGAAGGAAATCATGCCACGTCAATGGTGCTGTTGACGATCCTAAGACGTCGTTGTTCTCCATTTTCAGATCAACTGCTTCAATTGGCGACTCTCTCTATGAACTTTTACCTGTACTAAAACAAAACTGCTTTTCATACTACGGCAAGATCCACAATATTGTATGAAGAAGAAGACGACGACGACGACAGAAACTAAACTACCGGCCACTCCGCCAACATGACATTAGGCCCCGAAATCAATTGGTAGTTGGGCTTGAAATTTCATTTCTTTGGAAGGTCTTAGGCCTGTGAGACTGAAATTGGGTCCGTCAGAACCGGGGCAAGTGCACAGATGACGATTTTGGACAAAATTTCCCAATTTAGGTGTTTGGTTGTCTGAAGTTTTTTTTTTTTAAAAAAAATAAAATTTTATTACATAGGGGGAATGGGAGAGGGATTACATGATTCGAACTCTTACCAATAAAATAAAAGTTTAGGTAGTCAACAAACCAACTGAACTACTAGATCACTACGGTGTCTGAAGTTCGGTATTTGATTGTGTAATAAATTTCAGACATTTTGTTTGAAGTTTAGTGTTGCACTCCCAAATGTGAAACATTTTTGTCAAAAGTTTGGCGGAGTATTCTCAAATTTCAGACAAAAATGTTTGAAGTTTGGGGTTTGGTAGTCCCAACTTCAGAATTTTTTGTCTGAACTTTGGCATGTCAATCTCAAACTTCATGCAAACATTTGTTTGGATAGTCACAAACTTTAAACGTTTTTTTATCTGAAGTTTGGCTTGACATGTATATCTCGACTTTAATGATTTATTCATTTCATTTCATTTCACTAGTGATACCTCCCATCCTATTTCACTCATGTACCTCAGTTTCACTAGTTATATATTTCACTTGTGAGACCTAATTCATTTTACCTCAATTCAAGACCACTTCTTCAAAGTATTATACATCAATTATGAAAGGAGGAGGAGGAGGAAGGAACAACATGTTCTTGTTTGATGTTTGTCAAAACGAACACATGTTAAATAACTTTTCAAAACTAGGTACATGAAATAGTAATGTCTAAATAATGCACGCCGTCGTGAAATTCTTACGTCAGAACCTATTTATGGCCATAACACTTGAAATTCTTTCTCCAGGCTTGGAAAGAGTGTAGCACAGAAAAAGAAACTTTGTTGCTTTACTTTCTCCAATTGAACAAACCTCAATCGCGCACAAGCACAACGTTGAAGCAATGAAATTGGAATAGTTTCATCCCTAAGAAAACCAAACAAAACCAAAACTTGCAATTCTCAAAGTCCTTGATATCCCATGCAAACACACATATATAAAATGGAAGTAATATAATCCACAAAAATATTCATCAGAGCTTTAAAAGTCTCAAAACATTGTCAAGAAAAAAATAAACTAGAGAATTTAATAAAAACTTGCACTTCTTTCTGTCAATTAGAATTCAAATGGCAATGAAACCAAGAGGTGGTGGTAGAGGTGGATCTAATAATCGCCCTAATCGGGCGCCGCGACCCAGAGTTCCCCCACTTTATGAAGACTTCAGGCCTGTTTCTGAGCGACATCAAGAAGAAGAAGCTGAAAAGCTACTTATTTTTCTACCTGGTGTGATTTTCTCTATTCTCCAACATTGATTTCTTTGTTTTCCCTTGAGCATTAATCCTTTCTATGAATATTAAAGTGTTCTGTTTTAATATTTGAAGTTGTTAGATTTTCATGCAACTTAATAGTAATTAATGATAAAAGATTAAGTAAAAATGATGTATAACATGTATTCATTTGTTCTGTGTCTCATGGATGGGATTACTCTAGGTATAACAATTGCAAAACTCAGAATATGTATCTTCGTGTAATCATAAAAATATAAAATTTCATTATCATACAGACAACACTTACATAATGTACTATATTTAAATTGAACTTTAAATTGCCTTGATACTGTGTGCAGGTTTCATGAAAGAGAGCATTAGAGTAAGTACAGAAGGCAAGAACACAGTGAGGGTACGTGGAGAACGTTTTGTAGGAGGCAACAAATGGAATCGCTTCCAAGAAGATTATCAAGCACCTGATGACTGTAACATGAGAAGTATCCATGCCATATTTGAGAATGGAATTCTCATTTTCACTATGCCTTGGAAAATGCCCAAGCTATTATTAGATGAACCCACAAAACAACCCCCTCTAACAACCCCACCACCCCCTCATAAGGATGATAATATTCCTTCCAGAACTACTCATCCAACTGTTGAAGCCCCAAGAAAACCAACCCCTCTAAAACCCACAGCCCAATTGCCAACAATTCCTCAACCCCCTCAGAAGGATACGGATTTTCCTCCCAAAACTACTTATCCAACTATTGAAGCCCCAAGAAAGCCAACCCCTTTAAAACCCACAGCTCAAAATGCTGACAAATATCAAGATTCTAGAGTAAAGGAAAAACAAAGAGGAGAAGAGAAAAAAATCTTTGATGACCCATTGAGGAGTGCTGAATCATCAAAGACTCAACAGGGTGATGAAGATGTAGATTTTCCAGCTCTTAGAACAACACCATTAGGAAAATCTAGTGGTGAGAAGGGAAAACCAAGAGAAGAGAAGAAAATCTTTGATGACCCATTGAGGAGCGGCGAATCATCAAAGACTGAAAAGGGTCATGAAGGTATAGAGTTTCCAGCTCTTAGAACAACCCCATTAGGAAAAACTAGTGGTGAGAAGGAAAAGCAAAGGGATGAGAAGAAAATCTTGGCAGGTCTACTAGGGAGTATTGAGCCAAAGATTCAAAAGAGTAAAGAAGAAAGCTTGGATCAGAACAGAACACAAATGGTCAAAAGTGGCAAAGAAGTTGAAAAGGAGGAGAGCCATGAAGCAGGTGGAAAGAAGGTTGCTGAAAAGAGTAAAGAATTAAGAGAAGAGTTTCAATGCTGGAGAAGCCTTGCAGGGCTAAATGACAGCGAATTCAGTATTGGCAATTTGAAGAGAAGCCTTGCAGGGCTAAATGAAGAGAGACAACTGCTTGTTAATGCTGGAGCTGCTGTACTGGTGATTATGGCACTAGGGGCTTATGTTTACCACTCCATCGGATCAGGGAGAGCTGAGTAAATAACAACAATTCAATTATGTAAAGATGTACAAATTTATTTGGATTGTAATGCTTTTAATTTGTGCAAATAAAAGTAAATGGGGTTGACAAGTGCATATGTGAAAAATATAGTGACAAATCATTCTTTCAAGTCTAAGTTAATCAAATATTTGAATGGGTCAGTTACATGGAGACCAGGTGCATTTCCCTCCCAGCCACTGCCACTGGTGAAATCCCATTCACCGTCTAAACTTGCAGTTCACATTTCCCATTACATGCCGTATATACAAGCAGCCGACAAACTCCACAACAAATAGCAATCCAGTTCCTCAGCTGTCCCTTCAACTGTTGTTTCTGTCAGCAGGAGATAAATCTAATGCACTGTTCTAATGTCAGTTCAATGTTAACAGTTAGTCATCCCTCTTAAGAGTCTGGATCAATTGCTACCACTCTGCTAAAAAAATCTGTTCATGGGTGTGCGTCTGGACAAATTCAGAAGCAGCATCAAATGCGCTCCACAACCCATTTATAGATGGAATCACTAGCTTGTTTACACTTAATTCACAGCTCTTACTGTTGTAAATTGACGTGACCTCCAGCGAAGCAATCTCTTAATCTGCTTCGCCTAAATCAGATATTAGCCTGCAAAATGTCATGATATGCAGTAAAAATCTTAGAAACATAATTGAATCGGTTCATCATAATATGGAATGATTCAAAATAACAAGGTATTCTCAGAAATGAGATAAATATCAGCACAAGGAAAAAAAAGAGAGAAAAATGAAGAGGAAACATGATATACTTGAACAACTTTCACGTCCCAGATCCTCCTGCTACCTCAAGACAGATATAATTGAATACTCAACTCCAAATACTCGTAACAATGGAGAGAATCAATCTCGTAGGTTATTTTATGGCATCCAAATAAAATAATATTAGCTATATGCGAAAAAATGTATAGACGAAAATTGTCTTGTAAATGTTTCTAACACGGACATAGTCGCCGCGTCCCTGATCAACACGTGTACCCTTACTTAACCACGCTTGCCCGGCCTACAAAGGCGAATCCAGCATTTCAAGAGGATGGGTGCACCATTGCTTTTAAAGGCTGCTTTAGATTATTTTTTTAAAAAAAAAAAAGACGCAAAAGTGCAGCAAGTTGGGTTCGATCACTTGACCTTACAGAATTAAACTCAAAGCTTAGCCAATGCACCACTCAGTCTTGTTTGACCATGGGTTCATTCAGTTAATATTAGATATATTTTAAGAATCATACACATAATATACCGAGTTTAGTCGGTTGACCGTGGGTTCACGTGACCCATTTTTTCTACATATTTCGCCACTGCCTGCCTAGATCATGAAAGGGGCATATCATCTGTCATACGACCCCATCCCTTCTCAATTATGAATTTTCTACTAAGAGAAATCTCTAACAGAATACAATTAAGATACCACTACATGTGCCTCTGCCTTGTAAAGATAAAAATGTACTGAACAAAAGCATTTGATTGCACTTTTGAGAGGGAAAAGATACATAAAAGAGAACCATAATGAACTTACAAGAGCTATAGTTTCAGTATGGAGGAAGAAACTATTGCATAAAAGTTTCAAAGGTTAAAAGCAAGTGGATCTATATATGGTTTAAAGAATGTTATGACTCATTTTCAGATGCAATCTTTGTTATCACCAAGACACACGAGAGACGAGACCCCAACAACAACAACAAAAAAACTACGCCTCAGCCCCAAACACGATGTGGTCGGCTATATGAATTCCCATTTCTTCATTTAAGCACATATCCCCAATTCATGATGAATCCTCATAATACATACGAGACCAAACTAGAAAATCTAAATGTTAACATTCATCCTCTTAATATTTGCTACCAGAAACTTAAAATGGTAAAATAAACCATGACAAATAACACTTGACTAGGTAACAGAGTTGCAGTATAAAACAGCGCAAAAGAACAAATGAAACGTGCTTGCACTTCGAACTTTTCCAATTGCATGTCCTCTGGCTTAGTAACTGAAAATATAATTCAAAATATTGTAAACTACCTGAAAATATAACTAAGTTAAACCTCCCATCAACTTTTGAGAGAATGGTTAATTGTCTAAATTTCCATTGAGACATTTACATCCTCACATGTTTACTTAACTAGATGACTTACAAGTGCTCCAATCTAGAGTTCTGGTTTGTGCAAAACAATGTTCGCTTTCACAATAGCTTTTTATGCTAGAATTCCTTGCATTATTGCTCACCTACCATGGATTTGACTAGCCAACAAGTCTTCCCATAAAATTTGGTGGAGCATGAGGAAATGATGCACCATTCCCTTGGAAAAACCATGAACCTTTGAAGGTGGCTTATCCTTGGCTGCATTTTGTGCCAGGAAGCAATCTTAAAAAGGCAAAATCTAAAGAAGAAAGACAGGAATGTGCAATAGCTACTATGTGCGTCAGGAAGAGGGAAAACAGTTAGCCTCCTCTTTTTACACTTTGCTATTGCCAGTGAGGTATTGAATATGCTTTTAGCTCTGGTCAATATCAAGTCAATGATGCTAAGAACAATTGCAGAGACATGTTTGACATAGAAAAGTCATACTCAAAAATGGGAATATAGCAAGACAGATATAGAAGGTGTTTAGAAGGGCAAACCATTTCCACTTAAAAGCTGAAAAGTTGTTGTCTAAGGAATGGCTTCATGGTGCAACCAAACTGATGTATAATATATAGATGATTATCTAGAGTTTTTAGCTAACTAGACGGCAAGACCATAAATTTGAAAAATAAAATGAAGCATCAACCTGTGGCTTCAGAAATGTGAATAAACACAATGCTTTTAGCAACACCAGAAATGTGAATAAACACAACACTTTTAGCAACAACAGAAATTAAAAAGAGATCTGATCATATCGTATACTGCTTAAGTTCTCTACATAGGCACGGACAGAATTTTTATCTTTCAATTTGCTCTCTATAATTAACATTCAGTTACTTAATACACATGCATATAACTATGCATGTATTTGTATGTGGCAATTTGGTTAATAATTATTCTTCCCTATGACAGTCAATTTCAATTAAATAAGTTCATTTCCTTATTTTTGGATACCTGTAATCCATATACATTTCCTTAATTCAAGAAAGTAAATCATTTAGACTTCCATAAATTGATTTGTGAAGTGTTAAGTTTAGTTTTTTTACCAGAACAAGACTGGTTCATTTGTGTATAGTTCCCTGTATAGTTTCTCCAGTTAGTTCAAGCTTCATTTTCCGCTTAATAGTCCGTTCCGATCAAATTAGTTTATATACTTATTTTAGCTACAAATAATTCATACATTATCTATTTAGTAAGTCAATAATATCGACATCCGAGTCATTTTGTCCTTTAGTTTTCACGAAACCAATTGTTTTAATTGTGTTGTTTCTCTCTTCTATACATGTTGCTCGGATCCTACAATAATGTTGCCACATCAGTGTAGGGTCCTTCAAATATGCAAGTTGTATCACAGCACCCACCAATGAAGCTTAGTAGTAACTAGTGAAACATGAATATTTAATTAATCAAATGTAAAAAGTCATAATTACAAAATAATCATCCCCCATTTATAACTTAATTAAATAGAAATCGAGTTAACTTACATTCTTGATTAATGATCTAACTTATTTTTCAACAATCTTAATAACAAATTTTATATTTATTGAGAAGGTGACATGTTGTATATATAAAATCTTAATAACTAGTAATATTCATATGTACTATTCTTATCTTTATCAAAAGAAGTATATTACTCTCTCCGTCCCAATTTATGTAGCACCATTTGACTTGGCACGGAGTTTAAGAAAGAGAGGAAGACTTTTAAAATGTGTGGTCCAAAACAAGTCTTATATAAATGTGTGGTTGTAAATCATTTCATAAAGTTAAATTGTTTCTAAATATAGAAAGGTAACATTCTTTTTGGGGACAGACCAAAAAGGAAATGGTGCCACATAAATTGGGACAGAGGGAGTAATTCTTTTTTTTATAAGTAAAGAAGTATATTATCCTTATGCCGAGGGTCTACAAGAAACAACCTCTCCACCCCCCCCCCCCCAAGGTAGGGGTAAGGATTGTGTAAAATCTACCCTCCCCAGACACCACTTTGTGGAATTTCACTAGGTATATTGTTGTGGTTGTTATTGTTGCAAGTAAAGAAGTATATTAATTCGTATATATATTTATTAGTTGTACCCCAGCAACTTTTACAGTTGTACCTATTCCAGTCCAAACTGCAAATCCTAAAAGTTATATGATAACGAATCCAAACTCTAAATCCACACCCGTGCTGGATACTTGCACCCGTATCCGGAAAACAAATATAAGATTGACTTATATTTATGATTCTCTAGAAAACATATTTTTATAGGGAAATATCTACATCAGAATTCAATCATTTGACTCAAAATTATTTTGTTGCCTTTTATACAATAATAACATATATTTCCAGTTCTCTACGTAACTTACATTTTACAGGTAAAATACTGCATAACTTCAGCAATTTACTAAATCAAGTTTTATTCCCTCAACTGATCCAATTAGTTTGTTTCTTTGTTTTCAGATACTTGTAATTCGTTCCAATTCCTTATCATAGTGAATAAAAGAATTTACTCATACTCCTTAATGGTACGAGAAGTTAAATGTTTATACTTCTAAGCATTTCTACTGCAAAAAAACATATTATGTGTATCTTATAATAAAATCAAAGCTGCTACTCAAAATCACGTGTAAATAGGTAGCTGACCGAAAACAATTTGCTTTTCTCCCAAAACAGATGACACTTTGACAACAAGCTAGCCAAAATAACAGCTCTAACTTACCAGTGGAGTTGCTACAAAAAATTCCCCTAGGGCTTTGGTTCAATGGCAAAGGTAGTAGAGTGCAGGATGTATGCTATGGGCAACAACAACAACATACCCAGTGAAATCCCACATTGTGGGGTGGATGTATGCTATGGGCAAGTCTAATAATTAAGTGGAGAAAGGTAAAGGGGGCCACACATTATCCACCAAGTTCCGAAGCTGAGAAACAAAGAATTTCTCGTTTATAAAAAAGACGGCAAACCCATTATCCATCAAATTTTTCTTTGAACAGGAAACATTATCCATTTCTAAGCTGAAAACAGCAAATATCTCATTTAAAAAAATAAAAAATAAAGAGCAATTGTAAGGTTTATTTCTTATTATGCCCTTCCCTTCACTCAAAATAGTTCCATTTCTATATCCATGAAACATCAATTTAACTCACATCACATCAATAACACGAAACTTTTTCCTCTTCACATGAAAGGGAAAGAGAGATAGAGTGGGGAGGGAGAAGGTTTCATATCAGCAAAAGGAGTTGCACAAAGGATTAACTAAAAACAACATCCATTAGAACTCAAGTTTATAGGAACATCTCAAGATATGCTCATCGTCTTTCCAGTCTTAAAGACGGTACTCTTAATGGCCATTAATAAAGGTTCGAGTGATGTATCACCCATTATAACAGGAAAGGTGACCACACGAAGCCTTTTAACAACACAAAGGAAATAGAATTAGAAGCTTCATCAAAACTTAAATGTTTTGCAGGTATTCTTTTAGTTTTGATGTTTACCAGATGGTTTTGCCTTCTGTGAGGGTTTCTTAAAACCTTCTCAGCTTGCAATTCCAATACCTTCTCTGAAGGCTTTCGTTTCCTTTTCAAGCATGTTGTGCCTGTGTCATCTGCAGCAGAATTATCAATGGATGCATTATGATAATAACAAAATAGCAGAGGAGATTAACTATGACTTACTTAATTATCAAGATTCATACAGAAATCTAACTAAAATAGAAGACAACTTTGTAAATGTAGTTTCAGAACTGGTGTATGATACAAAGAACGGAACACATGCATGGGATCGACTATTATCGTACACTTCACAAAAGTAGAATAAAGAATATCTCATCAGCAGCTTCATAAGAGTGTGGAATATTTTAGTCTACAAATTCGCAGAGAAAATGAGGAGAAACAAAACTCTTGCCATTGAACTAGAGATGCAATAGAGAAAGAAAATTGGCCTTTTCATTATCTTTTATCTCCCAAAGGAAACTTAACTTTATCTGGCTCAGGCATAAGCATAAATTTCACTTTCTCCTTCCATTGCAAGGTCAAATTAAGTTGACTTTTTTGTCACAAAATACAGATAAAGGTACCCATTTGGATATTCTGAAGCAAAAGAAAAAATGTATTCAGGACTCCTAGCAGAACTAATGTGTAAATTGAACTCATAACTGTTCTGCTTCACTGTACATAGTGACTTCCTTAACATCTCAGAGACCAAGCCGGTGTCTTAAGGACTCCTAGCAGAACTAATGTGTAAATTGAACTCATATCTGTTCTGCTTCACTGTAACTAGTGACTTCCCTCACACCTTCAGAGACCAAGCTGGTGTTTTACAATTGATCTGTGAGAGCAACTTCACTTGTTCAAATAGCATGATAGGATTTGATAGCTTATCTTAGAAATTCTCAAGACATAGTTCTTTGATAAGGTAGAGTTTCTCAAGACAGATAGTGGGAAGGTTCCGTCAACAAGGGAAATTCTAGGCCTGACAGCAATAAAGATTATACATTTGCTACATAAGAAAGCTAAAACTCCTTGTTCATTTAGAGCCTTATCAAAATTGAAAGGCGGATGTCCACTTTATGTGCACAAAATAAAAATCAAGTTTGCTGCATGTTTTCTAAAACAGACACCTTCTGTTCTCCCTCCTGTAGAATATAACTTATTGGGCAGTCTCTTCCATACAAGCAAAGCCAAATTGTTGCTCTCTATTTTGAGTTAAATTTGTTACTTTGTGTAATATTTGAGGACAGTGTCTTTCAGGCACAACAAACATGCACAGTAAAACATATAGAAAAGGAATATAGGGAAGGATAGAATACTCTAAAAAAGAACAAATAAATCAAAAACATAATACTTGAACCACAGAATTCATAATAGTTTGATTTATTTAAAAAAATGGCTTACCACCTTCAAATGGACTGGATTCATGATTCACTTGCCCATTTTGTCCAGCCTCTTCTGAAAGAGGGGATCCAGATTGGTTGCTCTCTCCTAGCTTTGAGGAACTACCGACACACTTATCCTGCTGCTCTGGAGCATCAGGAATTGGATCAGCAGGCAAAAAGCAAATTTCATCTCCCGACATATCAGAATCACTGAATGTTGAATCTTTCTCCACACCGACGATATCAACATCTTCATCCTCGTTGAAATCTGACTCTTTAACCTGCAGCAGCATGTTTATATCAAAAACAGAAAAAGAGAAGTAGGAAGGACACCTTATCTACACTTCTTTCTTTTTCAAGAAGTCCAACAAGTAATACTCTCACCTTTTCCATATCAGGATTGAGATCAAACTCATCTTCCCTTTCAACATACTCCTCGTTTTCTTCAAGTTCTTTGAAATCGGGAGCAAATGCACTCCAATTCTCGGTGTAGTCTTTTGCCCAAATATAGACTAAACCAGCTAGCGAAACAGAGACTACAATAGGGTGGACAGGATGCCACGCTAGATCTATTATCGCTTCCTTTGGTCCTTCAAGAATTTTCACAAGATGACCAGCCCGATCCCAGATGTAGATCTTGTGCTCTCCTTTGTTGGCTGAACCACCAACAACCCACTCACCGTCACCACTAAAACATGGAGCTTTCCAGTGCACTCGGGTGACAGAATCCTGAAACTCCCGAAACAAGGCTAAACATTGCGCTCCAACGGCTTTCAGCTTCTCTACCCCTTCAAGATCATTCAGGTCATTGGTTGCTTCATCTAGACCTGTAAGTGCACCTTTTACCGGAAGAAGGTTCTCATATATCCTTATTGTACGATCATTTGAATTTGTTAAGAAATACTGTCCATTTCTGCTAAACACGATATTCTTTATAACAGCGCTGCCTGGAACAAGAACTATACCGCGCACCTGAACACTTTTATGATCGATTATTAGTATTTCCCCTTTGGAGTTTCCCACATAAACCAGATCCCCGTACTTGTTAAAGCAAGCTGCAGTAGGAGTAAATGGGGCAGATCCATCTGAAAATTTATTTTTTGAAGTAGGAGCAAGTCCATTCCCTCCTTCAGTAGGCGATACAGGGAGCACAGTCACGCTTTCCGTGTCCAAGTCAACAATCATTGGAGCAGATGAAAGGGGGCACACTAAACAAATAGATGGAGTAGAGGACCCAGGATGTAGGCGTGCTTGTAAAGGGGTTTGTTGTAGAGTGATCCGAGTTATCTTCTCTCCTTTGACTACATCCCATACAGTCAAGGACTTATCAGCAGCGGAGACAAGTATGCGGTGACCATACTTTGACCAACAAACACTTGTAATTGAGGCAACACAGTCATTGTCCTTGAATTCTTTGGCAATGCCTCTGGTCTCAAAATCCCAGATAAGGCAACTTCCATCAGCGCATCCAGCTGAAAAATCAAAGGCATTTTAGGTTTGCATAAAGCAAGCACACTTTCCTAAAAGTTATTAATCTAAGCAACAACCATAAAGTTTTAATCTTTTCTGCAACAACTAGATATCGAGTGGCCTTGAGATATCAATTAACTCTTTATCTCATTGAGGATGATGCTTCAAGAAACTAAAAACCAGAATGAAAGCGAAAGAGCTACATGAATGAACAGAATAATAGGAAAGAACATTAAGCAGGATACAGTGGAAGAATTATTTGTTAAACAGAAGCCTTGGTGATTAGAGGAAGCATCAAAACTGGTCTTTCACAATGCCAAAAAGAGCTACATTACACTTGCATAAAATTCTTCTCTTAAAAGTTTTTTTCAGCTATCCGTTTGTACCCTCCACCTCTGAATTTACTACCCTCACCAAGCAAATGCAATTCATAACTATGAGGAAAAGAAGCATTTTTTAACAGAACCAGTATCAAACAAAGAACCCCAAGCCTTCATAGTTCATGTTAATTGTGTCAAAAGCACAATCAAAGGGGGGAAAGTTCAATTAAGACTTATTCAGAGTACCTGCAAGAATGGTTCCACGACGATTAAAGGCTATGCATTTCATGTCAAAAGCACAATCAAAGGGGGGAAAGTTCAATTAAGACTTATTCAGAGTACCTGCAAGAATGGTTCCACGACGATTAAAGGCTATGCATTTCATGATCCCATACTCCAAATACTCTTCTATAACTTCAGGGAAATCCCCCTGCAATGGATCTTAATCCCAGCAAAGCACCCAAAAACAAAGGTTTAAGCACATGTCAGATTTAAACACATAGCAGCAGAAATTAAACAGAAGAAAAGAATTCAACTTTATCCCTATGTATGTGCACCTACATTCATTCTTAATCAAAATTCAACAAAAATAAAACATGAAAGATTATAAGAAAAGAAAAATTAAGGAGTATTTGTTCTTGGGTAGAATTAGCAGAAGCTAAGAGGTTTTCCTTGTCTTCTTTTAAAAGAAAGAAATATAGCTTTCTGGCTAGCATATATCAAGAACTTAAACCCAAAGGGAAAAGCATCATCAGGAAGCATGGGCATATCTACATCTACTTCAGAACCCAAAATAAAAGGCTACAACAAATATTGGAGCATAGTGTAAACATAAGGGGTAAAAATGCTGAAACTGCGCCACAAATTAATGGGTTTCTTCTTTTATTTCTGAGGGGTCTAAGAAAAAGTTTCATTAAGAGCATGTGTATTTGAACATACATTAATACTATCATGCCTAAAAAATCCCAAAAACATAACAATTTCAAGAACAGAAATAGAAAAAAGGAACAATCTTTGTAGATGGGTGTCTCAGAAGGCAAATAATTACCAATTATAGGAGCATTCATGGTGCAAAACACAAACTACAATGCTGGAAATTGCGCTACAAGTTGATTGATTTCTTTAATTTGCAGAGAGAAAAATTCAGCCTATAGACTAAAAGGGCTAATGCAACAAATGTTTGTACACTGAGCTGCTGAAGTTGTACGGGAGCGGTGAGAAATAGAGAGGGAAGTGGAAGTGGGACTCTCAAAAGTCAAAACTATGACGAGGGTTTTAAATTAAAACAATTCACTCTTGTCTTTTCCTTTTCTTTATCAAAATTAGATACTGTCCTATAATTAATTTGACTTTGACAACAATATCAACAAAACTATTACTTTCTCCCCCTTTTTACTTGTATAATTGAAATCAATTAAAGCTTACAAAAAAAAATACTTTCAATTAATTAAGTAATGAATTTTCAACAATTCACATGTTCCCTATAAAAAGTTAAGTGTTTGAGCCAAAATTTTCACATTAAGCCAAGTTTGACTAGTATCATTCTAAAGTGTTGAAAAAAAAAATTGACTTATTAATATTAAATATAAAATAGAAAAAAATGATAAATTATCTCTTGGTTTCTAAAGTAAACAAGTAAAATTTGATAACTATTTTTAGTATATTAGACAAGTAAAACTGAACGGAGGGAGTAAAAGAGAGAATTATTTATCTATTTGATGTACAATAGGGAAAATTATTAATGAGAAGAACAAGAGATGGACTTATGTAACTTGTTGTGATATACTTAAAATGTTTTATCTTTAAGGAGATTGTTTATTAAAGATACAGCAGTCTAAATGATTAATTAATAACATAGCTAGAAAATCATGTGATATGTTATGGTACAATCATCAATTTTTATTGATTTTAAGAATTTAGAGATATTAGTCACTAAAATTTAATAGGATAAAAATGACACAAGCGATTAGATTAAGAATTTCTTAATTCAAATCATAAGACGAAACTCAAGTACGAAACTAAAAATTAGAATGGTAGATCTTAAATATTAAAAAAGTAATTAAAAAGGGAAACTAAAAGCCTATTGAGAAAAAAAAATATAATCTTTCAATAGAAGTAGTATGAGACATTGGCTACTAGGAGGACAGGATCACCACTGAGGTCAGTGGCCAATGTATTAAAGTTTATAAGATTCAATTGAACTCAATATTCTTAATAAAAATATATATTTAAAATTCAATCGAACTCAATATTCTTAATAAAAAATATATTATTATATACACAAAATTACGTGTACATATATGATTCTGGTTCATTACTTGAGTGCCTAGATGGGAAATAGAAGGGTTATGACTTATGAGACAATGGTTGACAAGGTTGCCTGATGATAAAAGATATAAGGAATCGGAAAAAAATATGAAAATTTGATTATGGTTGACAGGTGGAGGTGGAGGTGGAGGTGGAGATGAAGGTGAAAATAGAAAAAACAATCATTCATTTTTTTGTTTAACATTGCTATAAGTCATATTTGTTACTCTCTCCGTTTTATTTTATGTATTTTTATTTAATTAGACATGAAGTTTAAGAAAGTAATGAAAAATTTTGAATCGTGTATTTTAAAATTAAAGATATGTATAATGTATTAAAATGCTATTTGAATTTTATAGTATTAAACATTCACGTGAAAAGTTAAAATTAAAGTGTTACCAAATATAGAAAGTGACGTTTTATTAAAAAATAAGACACAAAAATTAAAACACAAGAGTACTTCACATAAGAAATTGCTTGTTTGTCACAGTTTTCAATTATGAAGAAAATCACTTCAATTATTCATAGCAAATATCTAATTAAAACACAAGTACTTCACATAAGAAATTGCTTGTTTGTTAAAGTTTTCAATTATGAAGAAAATCACTTCAATTATTCACAACAAATATCTTAAAGGTGTTTGTTAACACTCAAAAGTAATAATAAGTGTTTAGCCGAATTCAGTGACAGTCGAAATGTTCCAGAGTCAAATTTACTCCTAGCCTTCGACTACAAGAACTTCATCGGCTACTAAGGCATCTTAGCCGAGTTGTTAGTTAGAGGTACGACTGGGACCCACTCAGATGCAGACGTCTCAACGACCAAGTCAAAAGGGTTTCCGGACTCCTAGAAGCGGTAACGGCCAACAACAGCTAAAAGAAATGGTCATTATCCGAGCAAGAGGAGTAGAGGGCGAGAAAATCGGCACCACCTCCCCCATAGTAGGCCATTGAACTTAGTGGGTTACTTTATGGCTGACATGGGGGATCACGTTGTACAGTTTTTTTCTTTTTTTACTATAAATATGATCATTCTTTGTATATACATACACAACCAATCAATCAAACAACTCAATTTTTATCTATCTTTATCATTTACTTTATTTATCCTTTAATTTACTCTACTCGACTGCATTCATGTTTCTTACCTCTTAGTTTACTCATACCACCGTCCTAACGCTTTCTGGAGTAGTTGGGGAACTCATTGCTGGAAATCAGAGTTCAGTTTTCAGCCCAAATCGCTTAAGTTGAGGAATCAATTTGTCTCCCGATATGGTCAGCCGATAAAACGACAGAAAACAGAATTTGAGGCGATAACAGTGTTAAAACACAACAATGTATATCTAAAATAATTTTAAAAATTATATCAAAAGACATGTATAATATCTATTATCTATGTAGAGGAGTAAGTGAAGAACAACCGGGTAACGACTTATATGTTTGTGTAGAAGTATTTGCAATTTATAGAATCTCTAATTTTAAATACACATGTTTTTTTTAAAAAAAAAAAAATTATCTATATTGGAAAGACCAACTCATTTTAGATGAGTGTTAGTTCACTTTAAGTAAGATCGCATTCATCCGAAGAGGTGAGTTTTTGCTATATGAATTTCAAATTGTGCATCATGGACGGGATTTAGTTATATTTCACTATTTGTCCAAAATTTACTAATTTATCTTGATCTTATTAAACTGAAGCATACAAGATGAATTGAAATCTATTCATGAACTAATCAACTCAGTTTAGCCCTTTTAAATTTAATCAAACTTGCCTATTTGATATCCCTAAATTTTACTACTTTATTTATTTGATCGTAGAAAACATAAAGGGACTTCATAAACAAATACAATCGGTATCAGTCAAATCTAAAAATAAAAATGTAACTAAAATCATTTGTCTTGACGGGAAAATTGAGTCATTGACAACGATCTTGATAAAAAGAAACTTGCTCTGCAGTTTGCAAGAATAGAAAAAGATTTCAATTTTGGTCAATCAATTGTATTCAGTGATAATCTCGATGAAATTCACTTCTTGAAAAGCTTTGAACTTGAACTGCCATTAAAATCAAGTATTAAAATGATTAATATACTCATAAAATATTAATCTGAAAAACTACATAATAGAATTAAATAGCTACAAATGCAACGCCTTAGAAATTGAGCTTTTAGTCTCTTGAAACTTGAATTCATCAGCAATTCACAAGCCCTAAAAGATCGATTCTATCGAGAAGATAGAAGTGACAAGTTGAATCCTTTGTTTCATCCTCATTTATCACGATATTATATAGAAAAAGCAGTGCAGTCGAAGTGAGTTACTCTACTTCCGATGTGGGACAATAAAGTTAATTACCCGAGCCCCACTAATTTTTTAACTTTAGATTTTAGCGCTTAACTATTTATTGTATTGGTCTATTTTTTTTAAAAAAAGAAGAAGTATGCACGTGTGTTGCACTTGAATCCCATGCCAATTAATGCAGACGAAATTTAGTTATATTTCATGACCTGTGTCCAAAATTTACTAATCCATCTTTCCCCTGTCAAACAGAAGCAGATGAGATGAAGGTAAATCTGCTCATCTCAAATTAATTAAACTTGCCTATTTGATATCCCTAAATTTCATCACTTTATTTATTTGATCGTAGAAAATAAAAGGAGACTTCACCAATAAATAAAAATTGTATCGATCAAATAAAATAATAACGTAACTAAAATCACTTACCTTGATGGAGAAATCGAACCATTTACGACAATCTTGATAGAAAGAAATTTGCTATGAAGTTCGCAAGAATAGAAAAAGATTTTGATTTTGCTCAATCAATTGTATCCGGTGACAATCTCAGTGAAATTCACTTCTTGAAAACTTTGAGCTTGAACTGCCATTAATATCAAGCACTCATAAAAAATTAACCTTGAAAAAACGAGAGAGTAGAATTAAATAGCTACAAATGCAACACTTTAGAAATTGAGATTTTAGTCTCTTGAATTCATCAACAATTCACAGGTCCTAAAAGATTGATTTTTATAAATATAAGTGACAAGTTGAATTCTTTGTTGCATCCTCGTTTATCACGATCTTATATAAAAGAAGCAGTGCAATTGGAGTGAGTTACTCTACTTTCGATGCTAGACAATAAAATTAATTACCTGAGAGGCCCCACTTTTTTTTTACTTTAAATTTTAGCGCTTAAGTAATTATTGTATTGATATATTCTTTTTTTAAAAATAGTTTTTACGCACGTGTGTTGTACTATGCGTTTCACGTGTATTCCATGCCAAATAATGTAGACGAAATTTAGTTATATTTCACGACTTGCCCAAATTTAGTAATGCATCTTGGCCTCGTCAAAATGAAGCAGACGAGATGAATTGAAATCTATTTATCAACTGATCAATCCATTTTTAGCCTCTTAAAATTAATCAAAATTGCCTATTTAATATCCCTAAATTTTACTACTTTATTAATTTGATCATAAAAAAAAAAGGAGACTTCATAAACAAACACAAAAGATATCGGCCAACTCTAAAAATAATAATGTAACTAATATCACTTACCTTAACAGAGAAATTGAGTCATTGACAACAATCTTGATATAAAGAAACTTGCTATGCAGTTCGCATGAATAGAAAATAATTTCGATTTGGTCTATCAATAGTACTCAGTGAAATCCACTTCTTGAAAACCTTTGAGTTTGAACTGTCATTAAAATCAAGTATTGAAACTGATTAATACATACTCATAAAAGATTAACCTGAAAATCAAGAGAATATAATTAAATAGCTACAAATGCGACACCTTAGTAATTGAGCTTTTAGTCTCTTGAATTCATCAATAATTCACAAGCCAAAAGATTGATTCTTACTAGAAGATAGAAGTGACAAGTTGAATCATTTGTTGCATCATCATTTATCACACTATTATATAGAAGAAGAAGTGCAGTTGGAGTGAGTTACTCTCTTCCGATGTGGGACAATAAAGTTAATTATCCTAGAGTCCTCATTTTTTTACTTTAGATTTTAGCGCTTAAGTAATTATTGTATTAATCTATTTTTTTTAAATAGTTTTATGCACGCGTGTTGTACGTGTATTCCATGCCAATTAATGCAGGTGAAATTTAGTTATATTCCATGACTTGTCCAAAAATTACTAATCCATCTTCGCCTTATCAAACTAAAGCAGATGAGATGAATTGAAATCTACTCATCAACTGATCAATATATTTAGCCTCTAAATTTTAATCAAACTTGCCTATTTGATATCCCTAAATTTTATTAATTTATTTATTTGGTCGTAGAAAATAAAAGGAGACTTCATAAGCAAATAAAAGTGGTATCGATCAAATATAAAAAATAATAACGTAACTAAAATCACTTACCTTGACGGAGAAATCGAGCCATTGACAATAATCTTGATAGAAAAAACTTGCTATTCTGCTCACGCGATAGAAAAAGATTTCAATTTTGGTCAGTCAGTAGTATTCAGTGACAATCTAAGAGAAATTCACTTTTCCAAAAGCTTTGAGTTTGAGATGCCACTACAATCAAATATTGAAATTGATTAATACATACGAAAGATTAACTTGAAAAACAAGAGAATATAATTAAATAGCTTACAAATGCAACACCTTAAAAAATAAGCTTTTAGTCTCTTGAATTCATCAACAATTTACAAGCCCTAAAAATCGATGATTACGATAAGATAGAAGCTACAAGTTGAATCATTCGTTGCATCCTCGTTTATCACGATATTATATAAAAGAAGCATTGCAGTTGGAGTGAGTTACTCTACGTCCGATGTGGAGCAATAAAGTTAATTACTTGAGAGACCCCATTTTTTATACTTTAAATTAACGCTTAAGTAATTATTGTATTGATTTAGTTTTTTAAAAAATATTTTTTACACACATGCGTTGGACGTGTATCATATGCCAATTAATGCGGACTTTTGAAAACTACACAAACATGCATTATTTACGGTACAAATAAAATGTGAAAGAAAATATACAAGTCGCAAAATGATGAATGATAATCCTAACAAATCAACTTGATTAACTCCCTGGACTTACCCAAAACCAATTGAAACATGTATTTGTTTCAATTTTTACAAAATGTAAATCAAGAAAATAAGCTCCATGGCCTTATCCAAGTTGTGGAATAGTTATATTTCACAACTTGTCGAAAATTTACTATTCCATCTTCGCCTTATCAAAGTGAAGTAGATGAAATGAGTTATGATCTATTCATCAACTGATCGATCTACTTTAGCCCAATCAAATTTGATCAAACTTGCCTATTAATATCTCTAAATTTTACTATTTTATTTATTTGATCGTCTAAAATAAAAGGAGACTTCATAAACAATTCAAGTGTTGACACCCAATTTTGTCCCCTCTTTTTCGGTATTTATTTGCAATTTTAAATATTTTAACACCTCATAACAATTTTAATATATATACATATATATAAATAAGGCTTTTAATATCGTTGCTTATTCTCATTTATTATTATTTACATTTTTTTACTATCATTTGCCTTTTAATTATCTTAATCATAGTTTTTATCCTAATGTTCTATGCTATTTTATTTTTTTCGCAAAAAACGGCATCACATTTTTATTTTTAAGCAATAAACATTTCGCAAATATTATGTTTTATTATTATCACATCATTATTTTTATCTTTATAATTTATATATATATATATATATATATATATATACAAAGCATCTTTTAATTTTAAACCCTTTTTTATATATTTTTAAACCACAACCCCTATTTTCCCTAACCCAAAACTATTTTTTTTAATCCCCAACCAAACCAAATCGTCCACCCCAAACCAGGCCCAACAGAAACCCCTCTCACCTGACCAGCCCACACCTGTCGGCCCAATCCCCCGAGCCTATTCGACCAACCCTTTTATCCCTTCCCTAACCCTAAACCTAAGAACAAAAAAAAAACCTAAGCCTCTCGTTTCTCTCTCAAGCCGCCGCGGCCCCACACCCCCAAAACCCTCCAAAACCGCCGATCACCACACCCATCACCACCACCTGACACCACCAACCCTCCCTATCACTTCACCCGTACTAAAGATGGCAGTGGATCCTAGACCCGGTCTGGATCCGGTGGATCCAGATCTATTTTATAGGATATGGATCTTTAAAATTTGGACCCGACGGATCCGGAT